>OZ035877.1:79560363-80760363 GCA_964034865.1 Eristalis intricaria
CAAACGAAAGATGGTGCCGTGAATTGTTGTTGACCCACTAACACCCTATGCCACGGCCACCCACACAATGTGTCTATATATTTGGCCCTTAAGTCTTCACGAGACTGCAACGCCCTCCAAAGAAGAGGAGTGACGAGTTTAAGCAATTTACCAACATCCGCGTATTGAGCGTAGTATTTTTGAGACAAAACGTGGAAAATGCTGTCTAAGCTTTGAAAAACCAGTGTCAGGTACTGTACTCCTATTTTCCCATCAAACATCACGTCACAACTGCACGTCTTATCAGTCATACCAGGAAGAAACAATAGCAGCATGCAATGCTCTTGCCATCGCAAATACACACACGTTCCACAGTTCCCCATCAGCACCACCCTTGGACACGCATTCGACGAGCCTTCGCCCGAAGTCCAGAATCAAAGTGCCAGACATAAGTATTGCACGAGCACACACGTTTCAATTCGAGCGTAACATAACTTCCTGGCAACAAAACTATTGTATTCGCCAGCATTTGCAACGCAGATCGAGAGAACTCTTCTCAGAATCGCATTAGACGCGCTCCATCGAAGACGACGTCTCGAACTGAAAAGAACTCCTAACTCAATGCCTTATCAGGCATAGCTTGTGCGGTGCGTGCACCTACTAGCTGTCAAGTGACCAGCGTTCGGTGAGCTGCCCCTCCCAGGCGCAGCAACAATCAACGAGGGGAATAGAGGAACTCGAAGTGTTTGTCCACGGAACGGGGTCGTTATGTCTGCGACTTCATTAGGCACCCAGGTAGTCGCACTTCCATCTTACGCTTTATGGACTCTTCATTCTCGCCCGAGAGCGGAAACGCATAATCGGCGAGGTGTTAAAACTACCATTTCGCCATTTTTGCATTTCCCAGTTCTGCAAGTTCTGCCATTTCGCCATTACCAGCCGGTCCTGCCCCTCGGGTGGTGGCGACAAATGAATTCTAACCACAAATCAAGGCGTCGCGTCGCTGCCCGCTGATGATTTTTGTTTTTGTCCAGCGCACGTACGCGTCCACGCTGTGCGCGGCGGTGACACATTCTCATTAAGGGCAACACCTTGCCTGCTCCTTGACGGCGAATGTCTCATTCGGTGCCAGTGCCAGTGCCGGTGCCGGTGCTACACGAAAGCGTTAAGTTATTAATCATAAAGAATCATTCTTGACGCATTGCCAGCGCACTCAAGCAGCAGTGCAGGCCGACGGGCTAGGAGCAGGATGGCTGCCCAATTGTGTTTCCTAGGTGCGATCGCGCCTTCCATTTCAGAAATTAAAGAAGTCAGCTCACGTCATTCCATCAGTCATTGTCTGCGGGCGGAGATGGGACGCGCGTAAGCACGCACGCACACCTCTGACAGTTTGGGCGTGAATCCGTTTCGGCTATCAGCTATCGGCTATCGGCTGGGTGTCATCTGCTTCAATGTTGTTAGACACCATGTTGCCCTGGCGGGGTGTGCGTGGTGGGAGAGTGGTAATTGTTTGTTAGGAACAACCGGCTATACTTGCGGTTATTAATATCTTTTGTCGAATCCTTTATCTTTTCATAAATAAAAGTGACGCTATCTGGTGGATTGCATCAGCGCGCGAGAGGCTCAGTTGCATGCGATGGCTGGACAGGCTGGTAGGCTGGGCCCGGAGACGATGACAGCGGATAGTGTGTGCTGGGGTGTTAGAATGAATATTAATGAGATCGGCTTTACGGGCCTGGTGGGGGGCGGCTTGATGGCTTCCCAGCCTAGTTATGACCTTAATTATTTATTTATTTAAATTTTGTCCGTATCGTCGAATGCGTTTGTTTTGAATGAAAGTCATAAAAATGTGGATAATTTTATGAGGGGCATAAAACTTGGTCACTAGGTTTCACTTCACCGGAGACTGATATATTGACTAGCGCCCTCAGGATGTGTTCGAATGGGCAAGGGGCTATAATCCTAACGTTTTATGCGTCGAGCCAAATCAAGCTGTATGTTGTTCGGTTATTTGTCTTATTGTTCGAGGCTTTAACAACGCTTTTTCTCAATACCCTGGAATTACAAAGGCATTATTCTTTGGTAGCTGCAGCCGCGTCTTCGACGTCTGCGTGGGTCTTGGAATACCTTGGTGGTAGCCTGAGCCGCGGTTTTATTAGGCTATGCTAATGAGGAGTCTTTATTCAGTGTAGTAAACTAAACAATCTTGCGATGGCTAATTGGGTTGTAATTCCAAAACATGTTGTAAACTCTTCGACCTGCTAAGAGAGGCATAAGTGCATAGGAAATTTCTGGGGGCTTGTCGATTGTCTAGTCGAATGGATCGATGAGCAGAGTCGTGCATTTATTTGCCGGTGCCCTGAAAGAAAATCTCACTTGAAAAATAATGAGTGTTGGCTCTAAACGTCTCAATCAATGGTTCAGGTTTATTTAATTGTTCAAGGTGGAGGTATACACCGACGCCTCATAGACGAGTATGGGCAGAGAGGCAGGTGTCTTTGATGAGCTCTTGGAAAACTCCCTGGCAATATGGGAGGAATGCAGCCTTTTTTAGTCAAAATAGCTGCTTAAACCGTTACTGTCAATAAAGGCCATAGCACCCGACATTCTGACAATGCAGGTTAGGCTATGCAGACAGAACGTCAAGGACATATTCTTGGTGAATTCGGTGACTCTCCACTCTACGGTTCTTAATTCCAAGAAAATTAGAAGGCGGACAGTCTCGCGAAAAGTCTCGGAGCTGGGAGAATCTCTAGCAATCATAATATAATAATATATATAATATGGGTTGTGCTACAGTCCGACGCGGACCTGGGCCTAGCTTCTCAGCAACCACTCGTGTTGTGCGTGCTATCGTTCTCTCACGAGTGGAAGGAACCTACAGTTTAATGCCCACCTCCGAACGACGAAGTTGAGAAGCTTTTTCTAGACAGGAGTACTCCTTGAGCATTGTCAGTAACTCGAAATAGGTGGAGCCGTGAATTATCAAAGGTGGTAAATTCGGGTATCGAACCTGGCACCCTCTGCGTAGGAGACGACGCACTTACCCACTGCGCCACGGTGACCCACTCTCTAGCAAAAAATACCAGCAATCATACAATTCCATAAACCATAAATCAAGAAGAAGCACTGGACAGAGCCAATTCGCTGGGTTGGCCTGAATATTGGAGCTGTAGCAAGGGTTCTAGGTCAATGCTGGTATGTGTTGATCGGCTTCGGTCGCAAGGCCGTTCGCACGCTAATGGGAGTCCTTACCGGGGCACTCTGTCATAGGAACACACGCAATGCGACTAAACATACCACACAGTGCCACAATGAAGAAGCTACAGAAATGTAGAGGAAATAAAATCTATCCATCATCTGCGATGCGAATGCCGAGCCCTAGCAAAGAAAAGAAGGCACTAGGAAAGCACGTATTCATAGAACTGAAGGCAATGTTGAATTCAAAGGCCCCCTAAGATTGCTGGTTTAAGCCAGTGTGACTGGTTTTAGGACTAGAGTAGGTCTCACGGTAGTTAGGGTTATGTTAGGTAGGGCTGCTAGTACATTAACCAGCACACTTAGACCATATTGGTCCATTGTCATACCCATAGTCAGACTACTACCACTGATTGACTACTCCAGTTATAATGCCGTTAATTTGATCTCAACGGCAAATGATGACTGGAATAGATTTGAAAACCAGATGAAAGTGTATTCACTTTGCTTTCACTGGGATACGAACCGGGGACCCCACTAACCAGGGTCAGGCACTCTACCAACTGCGCCATCCAGTCGTATGTTGATCGGCTTTAGTCGCGAGGATGTAGAAGCTGCAGAGATGTGGAAGAAATGCATATATCATTTGCGATTCGAATGCCGAGCCCTAGCAAAGAAAAGAAGGCACTACTAAAACACTTATTAGTAAAACTGAAGGCAGTGTTGAATTAAAAGGCCTTCTAAGATTGCTGATTTTAGCCAATCTGACTGGAGTACTGTAGGTCTCACGGTATTTTAATATATGTTAGTCTAACTGAGCCACGGCCACAAGGCCGTCAGGGCACCCAATTGCCTACTTACCTCTCTATCCACTGCTGAAGTTCTAATTTCTACCAATCCAGTTTTAACCATCAAATTCGGCCCCAACTAAGCCTCGTATCGAGAATGAGTCCCAAGTGTAAGGCATTACAATGGAGTACAACTAGATTAGTCAGAGTTAAATTCGGTCACGGTCCGTTCTTGAGTATAGCCTTTCTTTGAGAAAAATATAATTGTTGCATATATTTATATCTTAGCACAAAGGACCCAACCAGGATCTAAGTGCGCCACAACTGGTACAGTGGTGGCAATCACCCAAACCTATGTCGTTATTTAGTATATATGAAACATATCTGCGATGTTTCGTCTAAATCCGTGTTGTCGTCTTGTACATGGAGCTGCACAAACATTTAAACATTTGACATTGATTTGAAATGAATATTCTTTTTCCTCTTGTACGATCCATGCCGTAAGGGCAACGACACCGCTACCAAGATAGATCTACTGTATCGAAGCGTTGGATTTTAATCAAAAGACGTACTACTTCCCTCAGTAAAGATAGTAAGTGCTTTATAGTAGAATGTTTTATTTCCACTGAAGTTAGTATCTTCCTATGGAAGATACGTTTCCTTAACCGGATTAGCGCCTGACATTCGCGCAAAATGTGCCCGGCAGCTTCGTCCTCTTCGAGGCAATGCTACCAAACCCTGTCTTGACACAGTTAAAATTTGTTAAGGTGATAATTGAGGCCGCAGTGGCCCATAAGGCAAGAGAATTTTCTTGCATAAATAAGGCCTGATTAATCGTTCGGTTTGCCTCTGACCGTGACCATATGTCCACTGATCTAGGAGAAGTTTATTTTCCAATTCGTTAATTAGAGCTGTATCTGCTGTCGAATTGACATTACACTACAGTTCAGGACCGATGAACGTAGATGCCCAGCCAGCCTTCGCGAGCTCAGCTTTTCGTTGCCTGCAATCCCCTTGTGTCCAGGGACCCAGCCAAACTTCACTTTGTTGTGTGTTTAGTGCTGCTTGACTGTCTGAAAATATATACATTTAGCGCCCTTGATACCTATATGGAGGTTTTGTCTGGCGTAGATCTGGATGGCGTGGATTTCGGCTTGGAACACAGTAGGACTCGACCCTATCGGTACGGAAATCCTTGTGTTGTGTCCAAAGACAGGGCAGAACCCCTACTCTAGAATCCATCTTTGATCCGTCCGTGTACCATACCAGACTTCTCGGGTCTAGTGTTGGGAACATTTGATATTTCAACTTCGAAAAGCCTACCGAAACGAAGCAAAGCTGCCTGACATAGCACACAAAATGTCTCTGTTAGGGATTGAGTTGAGTACGCTTAGGTGACCTGTTAAATTACCTGGTTTTGTAATTGTAATCAAGTTTGAAGGTGTATTTAACAGGTATCTTCCTAACGAAGATTAGTAAAAGAGTTAGCCTGACTATAGCTCCTAGAGCTATCCTAGGCACCTGTTAGCAACGTCGTAATTTCTACAAATTATTTGCCGTAGTAATGATGTTTATTTTTTATTATTTTATTTAATATTATTAAATGTTAACATAATATGTCTCGCCATCATTGTGTCTCTTGTGTTGTACGACAAATGTATAACTTTAATGGCAGACTGGATATGTGAGTTCCAGTTAGTCGTTTGTCCAGGGTTATTCCCAGATATTTTACCTCGCTGGAACTAATATGGCTTTTACTAATATGGTGTTATTGATTATTGCGGGTCCAAGGTTGTCTCGTGTCCTCCTTGAGAAGAGCACTCGAAACGGTCTTACAGGGATTGATTGTTAATCCTTCTGTGTTACACTATTCCACGACTTGTAGAACTGCGCTTTGCATTGCGTTTGACACTGTCGCTTCTAATAATAATCGCAAGGTCATCAAAATAATCTATGGTGAGGTAGCCAGAACTATGATGATCTGCTCAAAGTTTGTCGTTAACTAATGACCGTGCTGTGTGGTTGAACGACTTTACAGCATGGCTCTAATCCATCTTTTCGATACCTCGGTTACTAACGCTCTTTCGATCGAGTCATAGGGACTATTAATCCATGCAATCAAATATCTTTTGAACGAGATAATGCAGGACACCTACAGTAGATTTACCTTTCCTCTATGCAAACTGATTTGAACTTAGAGGGTTGGACAATTCTACCCCATCTCTAATATGGACATCAATCAGTCAGAATGATGTTAGACTTATGGGTCTTTAATATTTAGGCAGCTCATTGGGTCCATTTACCACTTTGGAAATAAAAACAACATTAAAATCTCTCCACGGAGTTCGTATGTATCCCCAATTGTAGCTGGCTCTAATCAAAGCCGCAGTTACGACAGGATGATCAATAGATTTCTGCGGGAGTGTTGGAAAAAGACCGTCGCCTTCGGAAGTCCCCTACAGTACGTAACATAGTGCTCAAATGAGCCGACCGTTAGTCCTATTGCGAGAGATCACGCTAGCAGAGAACACCGACATGTATGAAGATGGAACATTGGAGTGATTGAGGATATGTACACACGGATCTTAACAACCCGATGTAAGCACTAGATTTGTATCTGCATCACAGGGGCCATGACAGCAGTCATGGAAACATTGCTTGAGCTTCTTCCCATGACATTTATGAAAAGCTGGTAGGTAAAGCGTTAAGGCAACGGTAGTGCAATCGCTGGAACAGTTCAAATAGCTTAGGTCAGAGATAATCAGAAATGCGACACTACCAACGTATACAGATTATATATACCACACCCGCTTTAGACTTCGAGTTTGGGTCTCAATGGGGATGAGTGTCTCTCTCAAAACACTCATGCCAGATAGAGATGATTGGGGAAAAAGATCTGGTAAGAAAATCGGGCTACCTGGAGATCTACACAGATGGCTCAAAAACGAGGGCACTGGACTAGGAATATTCGTGGTATCGCCGGACATATCATTTTCCCTGCCTCTTCGACTGCCCAACCATTGCAGTGTATTCCAGGCAGAAGTTAAAGCTATCCAAGAGTTACTGGTTTACTGTCAATGAACCCGATAGACGGGCTTTCTTTCGCCATCTACATTGATAGTCAGGCGGCCATAGAGGATGTGGATACACCATCAATTAAATCGAAGATGATAAAACTTTGTCGTCTATTGCGATGCCGGTTAGATGCAACCTAAACCTATGCTGGGTACCTGGGCATAGTGGTTTGCCAGGCAACGAGAGGCGAGTTAGCAAGAAGAGCGGTGGGACTGCCACTGGCAAATAATCAGGACACCCCATATCCCTCACTCCATGTAATAAACACCATGTTACTTACAGATGCCTTCGACACCGCTAATCGGAGATGGATGGAATTAGGTACATCTAGGACTTCGAGGCTTATTTAGCCTTCACTAAATTAGAAATAAACAAATACACTCCTAAAACTAAACAGGAATGTAGTTAGGAACGTAGTGCGCATTCTCACCGGCTAGAAGATGGGAGCCCTCCACAACGACTACTGCAGAAGCTGTTGTCCAGCCCTTGCAAAAACTAGAAAAGATATACTAGGCAACTACTTTTTCAGAAACCTAGAGGAAATGTCACACTTAAACATACAAGACATAGCTAAGTTTATCAGGAAAACAAATTGGCTGTAAATCAGCACAGGAGTGGATTCGTCAAAATAGACCACTAGTATACCAGTAGGCAGTCTCCAGGTTTATTTCATTTTCATTGGTGTAGTCCCTTTGAATTTAAGAGGAGCCGATGGAAAGCGGCGGGAACTGATAGCGCAAAGGAGCCAACCAGGATCTAAGTCAGCCACAACTGCTACACTGGTGGCAATCACCCTAACCTAACCTAAGCCCTAGATTTTGCAATCTGTAAGAGAAACATCAAGCTGATATTTTAATTGAATCATTATATAAAACAATGCACATTCGTTTAACCAACTTGTACACAAAATTTATGTTCGTAAATCTCAATCCCCGACTTCCGGCTAAACAAATTGGTTTGAACAATCCACTTCAGATACACCTGGTCACATTATCCGCAGATTAAGAGAAGCCCCCATTTTATTGCGTGCACAGTAAATCAAAATTGAATTAGTAATTCTTGCTCGCCTTTCTAATGCTGCCCCGATTTGCAGTTATCCACAGCTGATCACGATTAACTACTAATTGATTGATACAAATTATAAAACCAGCTTGACAACAATTAGTGTCCCACTCCGGGCCAGCTCCATGCAATCACGCCAGCCAACCTCAGCTTCATAATGACCCGCTTCAGACACGCATGACGAAGTCGGGTTTTTATTTTATGTCCCGATAATAATTGCAGCAGCAAGTGTCACGCTGTCGCAGAAGCCATAGACATTTGCTATAATGTTGCCCCCTCCCCCACGGGGAAGAGGAAAACGGAAAATGGTCTCGTCGCGATTGGATTTTATGTCCCATTCACCAGCATCAGCGTCAGCACCTTCCACCGAATAAAACCCATCTACGAGCATAATGAAAATTCCGCGGGTCTAAATTACACGGGAAACACAGGACGTGAGTCAATTTGGGGAATTTTCCATGGCCCCGTCGAAAATTGCCTTGAAGCCTGCCGTCTCGCGCCCCGATTGTAGTTGGCTTCTGCGGGGCTTTAAATGTGGCGCGGTCCTGCGCGTCCCCTGAGTGTATTCTTAATTAACATCTTACAATGTCTGCGATGTAAGAAGGGGGCACTGTCGAAATTCTGTCGCGCAGAATTTCGTGTTTACTTTTTTGTTGTTTCCACGTCCGAGCTGTCCCCGTCCCCGTTCCCGTCCGCATGGTCCTGCGGAGTCTGGAAGCGGATGGCAGTGGCTGCGAACGGATTTGCGGAATTTGTCATTGGCTGGCGAAATGTGGCGAGAAACCGCTTTACTTCTCGCAAAGGCTGCCGTCAGTCGGTGGCCAGTGTGCTGCCGCTTGTCCGCGCCGCGCCAGACTGCAGATGACGACGACAGTGACAATGATGGCGATGACGAGCCTTGAACTCCTTGGAGCGACATTGTTTACACAGGCCTGATACATGCATGTGGCGTGTATGTCTGACATTTATTGGCCACTTTTGGCCTTTTTGCCGTCTTGTGCGCTGGCATTGGATTAAGGAATTATTGCCGTTGACATGGAATATGCGCGATCGTCTTAGGCGAACGGCTGGCGAGGTGCGGCTGCGGTTAATTGAGCTGATGATTTCGGGGAGGAATCTAAATTATGCTTGCATCATGTTTGACAAGGGGATGGGGACAACTGTCAAAAGGTTGGCACCAGGCTGACAGATCCACGTTTGCAATTCAATCGGAGAGAACCACCGTGTGAAAGGGCCTTACATCACCCTTCCTGTCGTCTACATTTCACATCGAGTGAAAGGCTGTGCTGATCCAGTGACAGACAACTTTTTCAATTTCCTCACGCAATTATCGACATGAGAAGTACGGCAGCTAATCATTCCGAGCTCACCTTTCGGCCAACCGATTCACGAAGGTGCTCGCGCATTACGCGCCCAACCCCAACCAGCAGAGGGGCAGAGAGAAACAGATAAACATGAAAAACACATATCAACTCACTCACGCGTAAGATCAAATCATTCAGCCAGCGTTTCGCAATGAAATCCAACCGCATTTCCAAGACTCTTGTTTACATCCAGCAAACAGCAGAGATACAACTCGCTACATCTGTCGGAACTGAATCCACCACCATCACGGGGCCGACTACGTTTTAGTGTAATGTTTCAATTACCGCAACGAGTGCGTATCCATTTCCACGCGTCTGCAACTACTCCGGTACGAGAACGATGTTTGTTCAACAATGTTGCCGATTGCCTTGTGTGATGTGCGGCTGCGCTCTAGTAAGCACCAGCATCTGGCATCCATTGGCGCGAAAGTGAAAATTGTAACTCATTCAACACCAGTGGCGAGAAGAGAAGTCTAGAGTTTCGAGCGTAACCTTTTAGGTGGCCAACGCACACACCCACCCACCGTCGTGCGTTCGCCGCAGCATGCCGCAAACAAATGAATTCCTGATCACTTAACAGAGACGGTTACAAATTGGTCCCGGGAAAGGCGATGCCTCCTAAATTTATGCTCAGTCCAGTCCAAATAGGAGTGCTACACAGACCCACCATCCAACACACGGCGGAGACATAAATCCCCACGAAGCACGGCGACCGGGCGGGATGACCACTCGGCGACGCGACGGTGAGCATGCGCGTTTGCCGGACACTGGTTCCTTAATGTCGTACACAGCCCGCACGAGGAGCGGTCGCGGCGCGAGGGCGTACACGTCCGCGTCGTGGATGTGTCTAGGACGAGCAAGAGCGGATATTATGCATATGTTAACATAGTCTGGACAAGATTACAATTTTATTTGTACAGAGTCTAGGGGAGCGGGGACTGCCAAGTCAGCCGCATCAGTGTGGTGTGCTGTACCTCGCCGAGGAGGGGTAGTGAGGCTCTGGCTAGGGATATGGGAGGATCCCATATGGTGTTGTGTGTCTCCATATCGGTTTCAATGCAAACATGGCTGAGGTCGCAGGCTGTGTTCCTGACTTGTGACCAAGGGGAGTTACGTAGCATGTTTCGGTTTAATCAGATCATGGATTGCAACTATGTGGCGAGCGGGAAGGTTTTGGTGACGGCGGTGTTGATTTTGTTAAACGCAGTAGGCATTTGAGGCAGAATCTTCCAGAACTTCTTACATATGAGGATATAAGCGTAAAAGTGGAGTACCCACAAAACCCGAAAATTTCCAAAATATCTCTCCAGTGACGATCAGCTTAATTTCAATGTTTGTGGGTTACTCGACTTTTGCGCTAGTAGCCTCAATTGTTGACGGTTAAATTTGGTCTGGCGGTAAACGTAGGCTGAGCATGTTGACCAAATTGTTGGGGTACAAGCATGCCCTAGTCACAGTTAACGTTCGGTCTTCAGAAGACTTGCAGATGTCATGTACACACAGAGATGAAGAAACGATGATATCCAAAGAGATCTTGGAATATTATCACTCCAAGATGAAGAAATTTGCTTATAAACATAAGCGCCGCCTAGAAGAGCACATAAACTCTGCAGTTTACCCGATCCTTGAGGACACTAATGTCTTGCGCCGACTACAAAGGACTAGACCCCTTGATCTCATGCGATAGTCTACACCCTGCTTAAGTGCTTAACTTAGTTGTAGTCTTAATAAATTCAGGGACCTGGTTTTAGTGAGTAAAAATCTCTCACTTCTATGTGCAAACGTTCGCTATAGAGTCTTGTTGAAGATATCCACCTAACCACGGAAAAAAATTTACACACACAGAAAAATGTACTCGGCCCGATTCAAAATATTGCCGGGGAGTTGTGTTATTTCGAGAATAAAATTCCCTTATTCCGAATTTCCCGGGAGACAATTCTCGTCTTCGATTTTGAGAGTGAGAATTATTAATGTTCGAATGATCATTTAATATTTAAATTAAGTTCAAAAATGAGTTTCGATGTGTATCATGGTGTAAGTAGGTCATCTTTCCGCCATCTTTTTGTTTTGTGTCGTCACTCAGGGTCCGTCTTTGCCATTGGATAGATGTGTTGCTTAAGCTTAGATCACAATTCAATTTCATCTATAAAAAAGTGATGAACGAAAAACACGAATTGAATTGTAAATTGTTGTAACTTGAAGGAATTTAATTAATTTATTAATGGTGTTATGTAGGATAATTCCATAATGTGTAGTGATTTGTTGCAGAACCCTTAATGAGTAGAAAAATGTTGAACGATAATCCCCTTATCTTTTTAAGTGTTTGCAAAATGTTTACTTGTTTCCGCCTTAAAGTTTCAATTGCCATAGAAATTTTCGCGATGACGTCACGCGGGGGCTCAATAGAACCGTTCAGCACACCTTATTATCCTTACACCATGGTTGTATTACAATTGTCAAAATGTCTCATATTTAAAAGAATTTTGTTACTTTTCTTTGTTTAATGAAGCTTTGATTTAAGTTGTAGAGGAAGTAGACGTTATTTTCCACGGTTTTGTACTGTGTGGAAAAGAAAAGAAAATACATAGCATTGCATCCAGGTCGTTGGAAGAAGAAGATAAGACAAAGACAGCCGAGGGCTATTAGGGGTTTTCGGGATAGCACAAATTCAGATTCCATGTATTACTCGTGACTACTCATGTACTACTCGTGAATACTTAATAGTAACGCGTAGGATTCGGATCCATGTACGCTCTAAGTTTTGATATAAGACCTAAAGCTATTTATAAAATTTAGCATTTAAATTAAACGTTTGTATTTAATAGAAAACTAAATTATACTTCTTTTAGTGGTGATTAAAAGAAAGAGCGTGGGAGTATTGTACACACATAACGGTCTTATCTCGTCATCTGCCTTTTTAACTCTCCGAATTCTAAGCGTCAGTCGCTAGCTTTCCATGACCCAAATGTGCCACGAATGCACTAGCACTTCTTCGTGGACGACAGTCATTCTTTTGCATTATTTCTTCGTCGTGAGTCTCGATGCCAAGCGTTACCAAATCTACATATATATTTCTTGCATGAGCTACGTATTCAGTAGTTTTTCTGGCGGCTCTTTTTTTGGAACAATTCAACCAAAATGATACTGCAACCCCTTTCACAGACTCTTTCATACCTACTAAAATGTAAAATTTGTGTTCTTTGTGCCTGAAATAAACTTCATGTTACGATGACGCACTGCGTTGAAATAAATACTCAATTTATCAGATGTTCTCTCTCTCATCTACTAGATGAAAAATATTGCTGCTTTTCTGCATTCACTAAATTATTTTTAATCAGCTGTTTTCGTTTCTTAAATGACAGTTGATACAAAATACTCTCAATTTGGAAGAAAACTCTCAATCTGGGAGAAAATCTCTATCACAGCGCACCCCTCTGTCAAAAAATATCCAACATGTTGAATAATGATGTGCGATGGACTACGTTTTACGTTTTATTACGATCCTCTCAATGACGCAGGTCGACGCTGTATTTTGTGCTTGGCCATTGAATAGTGTGTTGAAAGCCAACGTCAGCGCAAACGCACTATTGTGATTCAGGCATTATGCAGTCACCCTCAATGACATCTCTCGTTTTTACATACATTTAATGGTGCGTTTGCTCGCACATATTCCTTTTATTTGTCCATACCTACATCAAATTTTGTTAGGCTTGTGGTCTAAGCGATTGGTACAAAAATAATTTTTTCCACTTTAAATGCCCTAGTAAATGTGTGGGGACTAAAAACTCGGGAAATGAAATGAAATTCTCCCCGGGGAAGGAACAAATTCCCCGCGAGTTTTATTTAGAATTGGGCTGACTATGATTAATTTCTTGAATTTGATATTACTCAAAGCTTAAATTTAAATTTAAATCAAATCCATTCATGTTTGATGAAGTAAAAAACCAAACTGCATAACTGTTAATTCTTGCCAACAAACAAATTGAACAGATCGTGAGAGATTCAAACTCAAATTCGCTTGGAATTAACACGAACGAAGTAAAACACGAACTGGATAACTGTAAATTCTTGGCGTCGTCGCCTCAACATCTGCGTGTAAGTTTTTGCAAGTTAGCTCCCGGTGCGTGTCGGTTTGTGTTTTCTTAATTTATGAAAAATTTGTGTTCGTGAAAAACTTCAATTTATAACATATATTAAGAAAATAAATAGAAAGTGAAGCAGCAATGGAAAATGTAAACCAAGTGTCTACAGTATTTTTCACTGCTAATGGTGCTGATGGAAACTGTAAATGAGTGTGAGATTTACTCCAGGAGTGGAACTTCATAACATTGTTCCCTTTTTTCTTATCGTGTGTCAAATTTTGGGTTAATCCATAAATTAAAGATAAAATCACTCTGTATGTAATGTATTTTTAATGATATATTCTATTTTAGTTCAACATCGACGACAGAACTATTTCAAAGTGTGCGAGTGGATGAATGGTATTACCTCTCAACAAAACAGTAACATTAGCAGATGTATGTTTCTAAAATAAGCTTGCTTCGTAAATTTAATATATTAATATATAATATAAAATATTGTTCTTGTAATTGCTGCTTAATGGAAAACGAGATAAGAAAAGCAGTCATCTATTCTACGAAAACAATGACAGTCTACCTTTAAAGAAGATTGGTTTTCAATTGGTAAGCAGTACAATTTTTACTCTATTGACTTTTGGAAAACAATGATTAGAATTGAAAACTTAACTGCCTCCCTAACTTCATTTATTTCATTTCATTTATTTCATTTATTTATTCAGGTAACTCTGCACTATTAAGCATAAACTTTCTCAATCCTAGATACACCGTGATTTCTTTCTTCTGTCCTGAAAGCCAGTTGTCTCCTTGACAGTCGGTCGGAATTCCAGACGGGATCTTCAAATATTATGACAAATATTTAAGATGTCAAAAATAGCGAGAAGAAATTGATAATTTTAAGCAACTTAGATCGTTAAGATTACATAATCACTAAACTGCTGTAGAGCGCTATAACTCAAAAACCCGTTTCGCTTTACCAACAGCGTCACAGACGCCGAAGAAAGCTTTATCCTGCACTGACAAACATCAGCAACTACAAGATAAGAGAAGAGAAAATTGTGTCTTTGATAAAGGGTGATCCAAGCATAATGCACGATGTTAATTATGAGTCACACCTTAAAGTCAAGATTTCTTGCCCAGCGTAATTCGACATTTCTTTGTTTCAGTGTTTGATAAATTCAACCATGGAGAGGTACACAATTGAGCAGTGCGTTAAGATTGTTTTGAAGCCTTTTGCGAAAGTAAAGTCAAGATTTCTTGCCCAGCGTAATTCGACATTTCTTTGTTTCAGTGTTTGATAAATTCAACCATGGAGAGGTACACAATTGAGCAGTGCGTTAAGATTGTTTTGAAGCCTTTTGCGAAAGTAAAGTCAAGATTTCTTGCCCAGCGTAATTCGACATTTCTTTGTTTCAGTGTTTGATAAATTCAACCATGGAGAGGTACACAATTGAGCAGTGCGTTAAGATTGTTTTGAAGCCTTTTGCGAAAGTGGGCGATCAAATCAAATTGCATTCCGTGCACTTCGTGATTTTTTCGGTCAACATAATCGACCAAATGCGTCCACCATCGGTAGAATTGCTGGCAAATTTCAGCAAACCAGGTCTGTAGGAAATGTGAAAACACCTGTGCATGGCGATATACCCACAAAGTGTGACTGTTTGGTGCGATTTATGGGCTGACGTAGTCATCGGGCGAAAATGGGGTCGGCCAAGCAGTTCCTGTGAATGGTGTTCGCTTTTGCGAGATGATAAAGGAATTCTCATGACCAGAAATTGAGGATATGGACGTGGACGACATGTGCTTCCAACAGGATGGTGCCCCTTGCCAAATATCCAACGAAAGAATGGCTATTTTGCGCGTGCTCTCACGTCGTGGCGATGTTATTTGGCCACCACGACCATGTGATTTGACTTCGTTGGAATTCTTTCTTTGAGGATATTTAAAAAAAGTGTACGTCAATAAGCCAAGAACAATTCAAGAGCTAAAGGATGAGTTAATTCGGCATATTAACGCTATTGAAACACAATTATGTCTCAGAGTCATTGAAAATATGGACCATCAGATAGAGGTATGCCACCGAAGCCGTGGAGAGCATTTAACCGATATTTTGTTACACATATAATCGTCATAGAACCTTCTATCATATTAAAATATATTAAGATAATTCTCTGAAAGCTTTTTGTTTTATTTACAATTATCATCGAAAGCACGTTGGACCACCCTTTACAAAAAAAAATGTAAATACAAATAATTATTTAACTTTGTTTCTGTTTGAGTCAAACACGTAAATGCTTAAAAAATTTAATATGTTTCCATTTGAAATAACTTTGAATGAAGATAAGTAAAAAAATAGAACCGAAATAATTTTAAATAGGAAGCGAGGTTAAATCAAACAGAGCTACGTTTCAATAATTTCAAATCGATTTCATTCTAAAGTCAAACTCAAATCGGTTTCATGCCAAATCATATTTTTTGAGTTATATTTGAATATGAATGGATATGATTTCTCTCGCAGTGCAGCTTCCAGAGATCTTAGTTGTATCCCTCATATGCCCTTTAATGATTTGTGTTCGAGAGATGATGATGAGGTTAGTTAGTCAGAGAGCTTTTCTACATTTGTTGAGCGGTTAAAGATTCCAATAAAATCGTCGTCGAGATCGAAGATAGAATGCCTCTTGTCAAGCGGTGTTTGTCACAAAATAAAGCTTAGTAACAGAACACTCACTCGACTTTTAACAAGACTCTGAGCATCTCAATCCGGCTGAACGGGGCATTATGGAAAACTGTGATGTCATTGGTCTGTCCAACTATGAACTTCACGGGCTGTAAATCGACATGAGCTTAGTCAGTCAGCAAGGGCTCCATCGTCTAAGATGGATAAGTCATGTAGATCTTATGAATATCCTTACCCAAGCTCTCAATCGAACTGACACCAAAAACTGAAGATGGAACTAAACCAGCCTTAGGAGCGAAATCGAGGACAGCTAGCCACCTTCTATGGAGGAGTCAATGCTTTAAGGCTCCGACCATGATTCGCTAAATTTAACTTAAACTCAGACCAGAACCGAGAAAGAATTAGCTGGAAAAACCACCAAAACTCAAAGTGTCAGCGAACGTCCGTTGAATTCCGACACCAACTATCATTTACGTACGTAGTGAACAATTAATTTCGCTTGCATTTAAGTAAACTCAACTTATTACAACTTAACGAAGCTTAACATAACTTAACGAAACTCAACGAAACTGAAGGAAGTGTGTATTATGGTTACAATATATCACCTCACTGGACTTGCACAACTTATTTCGCCTCACGTGCCTTATGGTTTGGCCTTTACTTACAACGCCACTGCAACCGTTTAGAGTTAGAATGACAATTTGAAAAATTTGTGAGACGTAGTCAAAGGTGTCCACTTCTCCCTCAAACGTTCGCTGTCCATATTAACGAAGTCTCAGTTTCCCCCAACTTCCTGTTTCAGTGCGTCTTAATTTCTTACCCCTGCATCCCTCGACGACCATCCATTCATATGCTCTTCGCCTGTGGTGGTCAGGGATTATTGCTCGTCAGGTGAGTAATGAACTCGTGTTATCAGCTCATGTTTGCGTGTCGATGGATTGAATAAAGTCCCATCACAGTGTGTCCTTCGGCGAAGAGAGTGACTTTCGATTCTCCAGCACAGCCATGGCCGCGCCGTGGTTCCAAATTTCGTTTCCATATCACTGTGCGCATCATGAGTGAGTACTTGACATCTGCGACATGCGGAGCTTGACACTAAAACTCCCAAAAGCCAGTTCCCCTCGCCAGCGCCTCGCACTGTCACTCTCCGATTACATTAATCATAACATTAACTGTGTCAACCGCATCTGGGATAAATGGCAAATTCCTTACTGTAATCCACCGAATCATGCCAATCATTAATTCACGTTTTATCATCTTGATCCCTTCACCTGCAATCGGACGAATGTCGTCCAAAGTCGAATTCCGCGGGCATATGCATCGCCGCGTCGCGTCGGTTCGTTCGTTCTGTGGCAGCACTTTTTTCGCCGTCTTCCCAGTTCCCAATTCACCCAGAGGGCACACACGATGGCTGCGGCGCGCAGTGTTGTGTTTGTGGTGTGTGTGCCCATCCGCAGCAAGACAAGACTTTGTCCCAAAAGTGATTCCCGCTTGCGCGAGGCGAACTCTAGTCATTGCGTGTGTTGGTTACCATTCCCGTTCCCGTTCCCGTTTCCGAGGGAGAGAGTACGAGCATACCGTGGCGATGCCGCCAAGAGTTGTGGACTGCAGCTCGGCGCGTTGTGGTGCGCACACGTTATTCCAGAAAATGCGTGCAACATCAATAAATTTGTTTGCAATCAAATCAAATGAAGTGATTTATGTGAAAGTCGCCCACAAAACAGCTTTTCAGGCACTTAGCCGTGCGGCCGGGGAAAGAAGAGGGTGTTTACCTTTGAGGCAGCAGCAGCCAAGAAAGTGTGGAAAGGTGAGCAGATCTGTGCCGGTGTCTGTTGCGATCGTGACGGTGGCTATGATCTGTGCCAGATGAGTGTTGTACATGAGCACAACTACTACACACAGATGCATAGACTGGTGGGTGGGTGCAGGAGAAGTGTTGGATGGCGGCGTATGGACTTAACGGCATGGATGGACTGAGTTGTGGTTGTTTGACAGGTGTCAACACGTTGCTCGCTAGTGGGAGTTGTAAGTAATGACTTACGCATCACTTTGCTTGGCGAAAAGTATTTGATCACACATTAGATACTGTGACAGACTGGCGTTCGTTCGAATTGATATTGTTGAAGGGTTTTAAATATTTTGCATTATAAGTTGCCTTTGAGCAGTGATTCTGTGGCTTTTAGGTTTTCTATGTTTATTTTTCTATCAACGTTCTCGTTTGCTCAATGTAGTGCATTCACTGTCTCTACAAAGTCAAACAATTTGGAACTACATATTATACATCTTTGGACGTTGAACCTGAAGAAGTATTCTATGTTTCTATGTTTTTTTTATGTTACTAAGTTCTCATCAGCTCAAGTGCATTTCGCCATTGCCTTTGCCAAATAAATTCAAACATTTAAGTGGGCAGAAATCTTTGCACAGTGGTCTTGTTGAGTGTTTCTATATTTCTTCTATGTTTATGTGTTTCAGATCTCTCGCTTTTTCAATGGGGTGGATTTAGCCGGAATAAATTTTAGTATTTCGAAGTATCGGTCTGTTCGGGAATATTTTAAATTGAATGTTTCTATGTTTTCTATGTTTTAGTTTTTTATATTTATTCTATGTTTATGTATCTCACATCTTTTGCTTTTTCAAAGGAGTGGATTTAGTCTGAATAAATTTTAGTATTTCGAAGTATCGACCTTTTCGGAAAAAAAATTTTATATTAAATTTTTCGATGTTTTCTATGTTTTAATTTTGATCATAGCTTAAAGAAGCTCCTTTGATCATACTTATGTTATTTTTGAAATAAATTAAGCAATTTAAAAACTTTAACCACTTCTTGTTGGTTGAACAGAACTCTTTGCTTTCTATCATTTTTCTATGTTTCACATCGCCTATCTACCCAAAGAAGCAAGCTTTTCTTTGTTTCTTTTCCAACAAATTCAACCATTCAGAAGTGTCAGAAATTTTTCGACAACCATCCTTTAGAAACTTTCTATGTTTTCTATGTTCCACATTTCTCGTTAACTTATATAAATACTTTTGTTCGTATTTGTTTTGTCTAAATCAAACAACTTTTGACAGTTAATATGAAACTGTGTTTCCTATGTTTTTTTTTATGTCTCGCATTTTGTCTGCGAAAAGAAGTACATTTTCTCGTAGTTTCTTTGAAACGAATACAGCCATTTGAAAGTGTTGGAAAAGTTTGGGCAACCATCCTCTAGAAGCTTTCTATGTTTCTACGTTTTACAATTATCATGAGTCAAAATTTTTCTAAACCCAATTTCATCGTCCTATAAGTAGCGAGAGAGATATTCAATCTACGAGAATGATGTTCAATGACGCTTGATGACAAACATGATGGGTCATCGCGCACGAGTCACAGCCAACTCAGCCAATTAGCCAGCCTGGTCATGTTGTCGTCGAGGGAATGGGGTTTGTCTCGTTTACAGTCACAACAACGAAGAAAGGATTGACCATCTCCAGTGAGCATGTCGGACAAGTTGAATTAAGGACCAGCTTGACTATCAATCATTAGCATCAAGCTTGATTGATGAACATTCTATGTGAGCACAGTCGAGTGTGACCGTCAGGGTCAGCAAGGACAGCAGTAAACTCGATCGGGTGACGTTATCTACTATGCTTAGCATGAATGAACCACCGTCGAACTCCATGATTGAGGAGGTTAACTTAAGTAAGTCCGAACTAACACACATGGGCACGGCCTATTGCAAATGCATGGCTCTTAAATCTCTCTTAGAGCTTCGAACTGTCACATACAAGGCCTTAAGTTAGTGGCGCAAAATGTTTGATTTACAGACCAGACTCCGCCTATGCATGTGCTTGGCGTAAGCCTTGTTATATGTCCAGAAGCTGATCTAATAAATTTGCAAGAACTCGGTCAATTCACCGACAGCTACTAACATCGTATATCACTTTCCTCGCGACCCACTTGCCATGTATCCCAGAAGAATGGGTGCAGTTGGCTTGTTGAGAAAAAGGAAAACGAAAACCGTAATCAACTTCGTTCCAATCGCAACTACTTGCATTGCCCCTCCATTACACTGTCAAACTGACACCCATTACCATATAAAGCATCTGTGTTGGCAGTTTTGTCCGACCGCAGCGAAATCATCTTTCGCACTCAATTCTCCACAGGAGGCCATCGTTTTGCTCACCAATTACTCCCGTCGCAGCGAATACGTCCATCTCCATTACAGCTCCGTCCATCGCGGACTTATGCAAATTTCCCCCTCAAATTTATCCGGCAAAACGGTGGATTTGCATTTTACAAAACACACCCGCCTGTCCCGACCACAGGTCCAACGAACCGGTCAATGTGGCGGATATGTGGGCGCCACACCGCACACAACAAGCCGGTTCTCTCCCAATAATTTATTCGAATTCTTATTAAAATTTCCATAAATTGGCAAAAATCTTACCGCACAGCGAACACCGAACAGCGGACACACCAGCCAATGGCCGACCATCGACCGCCGACTGGGTGTGTTCCGCACCACCCCAACTCACACCATAAATATCTTAATTCTCAATTTGAATCAATCACAACATCACATCAAACCACCACAGCGGCCTTATCGGGGCGACAAGATCTATTGTGTTCACCTCATTCTGGATTTTATATCTCATAAATTCACATCGACGTAGCGCGAACGGGAATCGGCCGCGTGTGTGCGTGTATTAGATTTCGTTCGTGGCAATAAATCCCTTTTAATGAGTCGATAATTAATTCGAAGACAATCCCACCACCAGCCGTCAGCCGAGTCACCAACCATCCAATGTCAGTCGCCGCAGCAGCAGCTGTCAAGTGTCGCAGGCTACTGTCAGGTTGACAGATCTGTCCAGGAGGGGGCCCTGCCGCCTCTGGATCGAGCTGTCCTCTGTCCTCCGTGTTCGCCCTGGCCCTGGCTGATGGGCCAGTGATGGAAAAATTAGTCGACAAGATTTATGTCGGTATTGGATTTTTATTGGCTGACAAACAACAGCACGTACTGATGGCGCGCGGTGCGGTGAGGTGGCGAGGTGGCGTGGCGCGGTGGTGCTAGTGGCTGTGGTGGAGGATAAGGGACTCATCGAATTATTGTCGAGCTGATAATGAGGCCCCATAAAAGGCGAATAGATCACTCGTGCGAGTTCAGCTGGGGCGACGCACAATGAAGAGGTTTCTCGGAGGCATTTGCATTCGAAATCGAATAACAAAACAATTAACGATGAGGATTCAGTTCCAAAGTAGACCATAAAAGCTAATTTTATGGGCGTTCTTCGGCCAAGGAGTGGATGTTGCCGTCGTCTAATGTAAGATTCTAAGGTTTTATTGCACACTTTGGGAGATCGCTGATAGCCAACAGAATGACAACGCGACAGTTGTTTCGGGAACAGGGACTTATTAGTGAAGCGTAATAGATGTCCGATCTGATTAGGAGCACGTTGTTCTCCGATAAGGACAGAGTATCTGGTGTAAGTTGGTTAATTATGTACAACCCATGGCGAGGCGAGATCTGTGAATGGACGTGTCATGACTCATGCGGTGGGAAACACCTCTGAGAGGTGTTCGTTTGGTTTTGAGTGATGGGTCGCGTTGACTGTTGGTGGGGATGTGTGGATACCAGTTCCATTTTGGTGAGACTTTCACACGGTATCTGGTCAAAGGTGGGGAGATGTTTGTGTTCTCGATTTGACTGAAGATGGTGACTTTGCAGGGCACTCTCTTTTGGTTGCGTCAGGAGATTTAAGAGGCAGAGCTTGCTCGCCAGCAGACAAAAATTCTGGCGCCCGACGTGGAACCCTCATCAAGAAAAGCAAGGATCAAGGTTCCTTTTTAAAATTTTTCAAAATCCACTTTGAGCACTGTCAGTGATTCAAGAAGGGAGTCATCAGTTAATTTGATTGGATGAAGAAGAGGTAAGAAGATCCTCCTTTTCCTTTGCCTCCTTTGCTTCTTTCCCGAACAGATGTGTTGTGAAGACAGCCCCCTGCGTCAAGTCTCAAGTCGTTTGAGAAGACCCACCGCTGACGTAGTCCACTTCAGAATCTGCTCCAAATTATTTCCCGACAATGGATAATGAACGGGGAGTCGAGTGGCAGTGCAGTAATGAATACACTGACCTAGGCCTCTGTGGATCCCAACAGACACACCAGCCTACCTAAACTAACACGTGGGTTGGTGGCTGATTTGTAGTAGTTTTTAGGGGCTCATTCTTCTCGTGTAATGGGGGCTTTGAGTTCGTTATCGCCGCTTACTTACTTACCTACTTATCAGACTGACGACCCATGCAGGGTCCGAGCCTGAGCAATAGCTGCTTTCCATTGTTGACGGTCCAGGGCACGCTGCTTCCAGTCATCAAGACCAAGCTGTCTTGCATCCGTGATTACTTAGTCTTTATACCGGAGATTCGGTCTTCCTCTCCTTCCCGAACCAGGAGGCTAGGATTCGAAGACCCTCTTAGCTGGAGCATTGTTGTCCATGTGCTCTATGTGGCCGAGCCAGTGCAGTCGACGGATCTTTGCCTTCCGGACAACATCCGCGCTACTTGTCGCGGCTTACCAGGAACATCTATAACAACATCTTACACGCTAACTTCTCTAATTTCCATGTCCTGAATATCGAGCACTGTGCTACCAGCGTGTTAAAGAAAGGAACTCAACGAAATACTCAGTCAGTGAAATAGAAATGCGTTCTTAAAAGGATTGGTATGTTCCTAACGAAAACAACACCTATTTATCATAAAAGGCAGATTCCCGACTCTCTGGCGCCCAACGGGGAACAGCTGTTGTCAAGCATCTTTATTCTCAGTTTTCAAAGGTCCTTAGGTTAAGTTAATGTGGCTGACTGTTGCAAGGAAAGACATCAGCCACATTTAGGCCAGGACAGGACCATTGAACTACCAGTGCCTTTAGTACAGCCAGGGAGATAGCTGTCTCTTATGCTATTTAGTATAACCAGGTTATTGAAGTACATAGAATACTTCCAGATTACTTTTTCTATGTGATGGGAGAGGACTGCAGGTGCATAGCAAGTGTACAGTGGTTTCTTCCTCTAGCATAAGTTTAAGCTTAGAGTCCCCGCCGAGGGCCAGTAGGGTACATTTAGCGTCATTGTTCGTGTAACTAGTTTTAAGCATTTGTATAGTACTTAGGAATATATCAAGAGGCACCCCGCAGGGTGGGGTCATCTCCCCCCCTGCTGTGGGTGCTTGTCATCAATGACATTCTTGAGGAGCTGAAATGCTCGGGAGCTAAGGCAATCGCATGCGCCGATGACGTGGTTATTATTGCCTGTGGCAAATTCCTCTCGACACTCAGTGAGTTAGTAGAACGCGCATTTACTACCCTCCTCAAATGGGCAACATCTTGCGGTCTTGGGACAAACCCATCAAATTGGTAATTTTTACCAAAATTGAGGGAACAGCCCTCACTCTAAGAGAAAGCGCGAAGTACCTTGGTCTAATCCTAGACAGGAAACATAGCAGGAAACTATATATAGAGGAGAGAGCAAAGAAGGCGGCCTGTGCCTTATACCTGTGCAACAGGATATTTGGAAAGAAATTGGGTCCGAACTCCAAAACGATTCTGTGGATGTACACAGCAATTGTGAGGCCGATCCTGAGGTATGGCAGTGTAGTTTGGTGGCAAGCTTGTTTGAAAAGTTCAAACTTTAATGTGCTTACGAGCATACAGAGACGCGCATGCCTAGCTGTGAGGTGCTACTGGATCTTCTTCCACTTGACCTCTATACACAGATGACTGGGCGAATCCAACCCATCCCAGGCTATCCCATGGCTTTGTCCACCTCTGTCTGACATCAAGAGAAAGGTAAAATCATGGAGCTAGCTAATGAAAGGTGGAGTTCTCTCCCACATGTGAAACCACTTGTACGATGTGGTCTAGGTTCAACAGCGCTAAACCCGATTCCCTCCTCCAATGTAGCAGCAAACTGCTGAGGTTGATGGTCGGAGCTATTACTGGTCATAACCATCTGAGGTATCATGAACACAAAATGGGACTTACCCATGACACCATTTGCAGAGGTTGTGGGGACGAAGAGGAGATTGAGGGCACATTCCACTATCTTTGTCAATGCCCCAGTCTTTGCAAACTGAGACAAAAAACCCTGGGAGAATTTTTCTTCCACGACCTCCATGATACATCAGATATCCCACTAAAGTCTCTTTTTACAGGTTTATAAGGATCTCTGGGAGGTGGACGATAACCAAATAATACCTTGAAGTTTTCATCATCTTGCGAGTGAGAAGATATGAAGGGTTTTACAACTTGGGCATCACAATGGGTCCAATAGGACGCCCCGCCGCGTTATCCAACTCACCTAACCTAAGGAAGGTCTAGTCTAGAGGAGTGAGTGCCAATGGCCGCAATTCTCTATTCGTACGCCAATGAGAGTTCTCAGATTTGGACATTTTAATATGATCAGGGTAAGCTAGTTTTCAAGGCTGAAGTCTGACAAAGCTGCAGGTGCGGATGGGCTGTCCTCTGAAACCATGCACCAGCTCATCTATAAGATATGATTTGAAGAAAACATGTGCGACGAGAGGAATCTCAGTATCGCATATCCGATCCACAAGAAAAGAGACCCCTTTGACTGCGCCAACTATAGAGGGATAAGTCTCCTGAACATCGAATACAAGATCTTCTCTGCCGTTTTGTGCACTCGTCTGAAGCCTGAAGAATCAGTGTGGCTTTAGGCCAGGGAAGTCCACCATCGACTATACTTTCACACTTCTGCAGATACTGACACAAGAAATGCACATCGACACCCACCACCTATTCATTGATTTCAAGACCGCGTGCATAATGACGAGCTAAACAACGCCATGTCTAGTTTTGACATTCCTGCCAAACTCGTCAGGTTGTGCAGGATGACGATGGAGAATTCTCGCTGCTCCATCAAGGTCGGTAACGAACTCACCGAGACCTTCAATGTCAAAAAAGGTTTTAGACAAGGCGACGCGCTGTCATGTGACTTCTTTAATATCACCCTGGAGAGGATGGTGCAAGACTCACACCCCAACACTACAGGCACGATCTTCCAGAGGTCGGTACAACTGTTAGCATACGCGGATGACATTGACGTGATTGGCAGGATACAGCGAGCTGTCAATGAGGCGTTTGCTGGCATTGAGACGAAAATGGGTCCAACAGTGAATGACGATAAAACAAAGTACATGCTGTCATCAAGAAAGGACACACAACATCGACGTCTTGGACAGAGCGTCACAATGGGCAGCTATAACTTCGAGGTAGACAAGGACTTCGTCTACCTCGACGACTAAATAGTACGAACAGCACCAGTACCGAGATTAAACGCAGAGTAACTCTTGCCAACCCCTGCTTTCACGGGCTCAAGAGGCAATTGTGTAATAGAAGCCATCTCTCGAAAGACCAAGTTGTCTTTAAATAAAACCTTGATTATCCCTGTTCTGCCGGGATCGCCGTGGCTTAGTGGATTAGTGCGCCGATTCCTACGCAGAGGGTGCCAGGTTTGATACCCGAATTTTTACCACCTATCACAATTCACGGCTCCACCTCTTTCGAGTCACTGACAATGCTCAAAGGGTATTCCTGCCTAGAAAAAGCTTCTCAAACTTTGCAGTTCGGAGTCGTCAATAAACTGTAGGTCCCTTCCACACGTGAAAGAACAATAGCACGCACAACACGAAGTGGTTGCTGAGAAGCAAGGCCCAGGTCCGCCTCGCACTGTCGCGAATTACGTCTGGGTGGCCGAGGGGATGGAAGAAAAACATAATTATTATACTACGTTATAAAATGTATAATTTATTCGGAACGATCCGATCTACTCGTCTGGTTGTACAGAATTGACTTTGTTTTACATATTCTGAGTTATTATTCCTCAGTTCAATTTTGCTGAGGTGACCTTTATTGCCTTGCATTGAAACGCTTCGGACGGAAACGCTCTAGGCGCAAGCTTGCAGAAAAAATCAACTGCACATTACAAAGTGGAATTGAGAAATATTTCGGCGGAAGGCCTTTAACAAATATTGCAAGTTAATCAAAAAGAAATGTGTTCGGCGGAAGGCCGTTGACCGAGCTATCAAACATGTGAGTTGGGCGGATGACCGTGGTTGACCTGCTGGTTGCCCGTGGCGGTGTTAGGTATCGTAACTCGCGCCACCAATATTATTATATATTATCCCTGTTCTGCTGTACGGCGCTAGTTTTTTCAGAATCGATAGACAATACTTTTAGCTTTCAGAAAGTCTCCCGTTGGAGAGGCTTGGAACATTTTTGTTATAGTCCATCAAACATTGAAATGCCCCTCTTAAAATGTGCCTTTACTTAAAAGTCTGGTTTAAAAATTGGTAAGCAATATGAAAAAACTGAAAACGCAGTTTGAAAGCAAGATGTATGACCTTTTTAAAGAAAATTTACTTTAGGTTCCAATGTACATAATTTTAGAAAATATGGCACATCAAATTTGCTTAAAAAATACGTCAATTTTTGCAATTTTCAAAGTCCCAACATTGAGCTAACGGTACAGCCGAACGGATGATCCAAAGTCAACAAAATTTTGGCTTTCTAGGTTCTCATATTTGTTAAATCGAAAAACATAAACCATTTGGCCGGGAAAAATATGTCACTTCGGGTATTTATTTCCACTTGGGGGTCACTGTGCGGCGCGAAGGCATGGACAATCTGAAAAGCGGTTGATGAAGCCCTTAGTCTCTTCGAGCGAAAAGTTCTGCGTACGATCTTTGGTCTTGTTTGAACTGTACGGGCTATACAGCGACATGAGCCTAATCAAGCGTCTACGACTCCAACGCGTAAAGGCCTAAGATGGCTAGGACATGTAGAGCGAATGGACAACTCAGCTCCGGCACGAGAAGTCATCGACTCTGAACCCGTGGCACAACACAACAGAGGACGCCCGCATTTAAGGTGCCCAACTAGTTGGAGAAGGACCTCAAACAAACTGGGTGTGCGGCACCGGAGGCAGCTAGCCAGAGACTACGCTAGTTGGAGTGGCTTGTTGGTTGATGCCCAGGCCAATAAAGAAGAAGACTTTCCTTGATCGCTATGCCTTCAGCCTGAAAGACGCTACAATGGGAATCGGAAAATTAGATGGATTTTTAGACCCTTGGAATAGACGTTAGCAGCCACACTTGCCTCCATCTTCGATCCATCTGTGAAAATTCTCACGATTCGATCTTTGGAGGGCCTTAGTCTTAATGACTCGAAGAAATTCATAGATTCAAAAAAGTCCACGCATCTGCCAATAAGATACATTTAGGCCGTGGTACAAGGTGACTCTGAGTCTAGCCTTTAATGCAAACCACTCGTTTTATGTCTGTCTCTACAGTCTTACAAGCTCGGAATGAGTAAGTTTTGTGACACTTTATCTAGACAGATGACCGCTCTAATCATTTTTACTGACTCGACCTTGACAGAGTTCATATCGAGAACTGAGCTCAGACACTCATCGTCGAAGTCGACGCAACCATCAAAATCGCTGTCCTTGCCTCAGCCAATTTCCCCTCAAGACTCGAGAATAGTTAAAGAATTCGTTGCCCACTTGCAACGATCTCCACTTCCATTTAAGCATTCCACAGAAAGAATACCTCGCGATGCATCTCTCGCATTGATTGCGTCCTCTGAAGTCGAACACTCGCATAACAACGATCAATGCCATACCGCACAGAGTGACACCAACGCCAACAACCAGTCCAGTCGCATCGACCGTCAACGGGGCGATCCAAATCGCTAGGCCAATTAAGCCATTACAACATAGTTCAGGCAATTAATGCACATTCATGCTTTGTCGTGTCGCCCGTTCGCTCACACCTGAGCGGTGTTGCACACAAGCTAATTGAAATCATTACACTCGTAAAAATGCTAATTCAATTAGCCGTCAAGGCGCGGTGCTCAACGGCGAATGAGAAGGACACATGGACAAAGCCGAACAAAACCCACCAACCAAGGAGCGAGTGCCTGGAAAACGGGTATCTTCATCAGCAGCGGCAGCGGCATCGTCATCATCATCGCCATCGACGTCGTCGTCGTTGTCGTTGTCGACGATGTCGTTGCTGTTGTTGTTGTTGTCGGAGCTCTCGCATCCCACATCTGCGCTAGCGTGTTGTACATCCGAGCCACACTGTTGCCGGTGACCCACAACAAGTTCCGAACGATATTGATTCGGCGTACATGCAAGGAGATATCCATCGGGGATGCCAGCCATGTGGCAGGCGCGGCTAGCACCCGGCCTGACCAAGGCACGACCCAACACGCTGTATGCAAATGTTCGACAGTTTAACATGCATGTCGATCTGAGCGGGGGGCGCAAGCCGCGCGGCAGCAGTTGCTCCCATCGAACATATGGCCTGACTCCTTGTCGAGGAGGTCCGCCCCTCACCGGCGTTCGACCGATCGGCAACTACCAGAGGTCGCTTACAAATTTTCGAATGTCTTTGTGTTCATCCTTATCCCGTGTGGATCTTAATTTGTGACCAAGGAAGCTAGGTGCCATCACCCCAGCCTAGCTGTGCAGGGTAATAAAAACGAAATCAGAGATGGACGCATTTCCTGTCCCGAGAGCAGCGAGCGGCCGGCAACCGAACGCGACCAGCAGAAGAGGTGTGAAAATCAAGCGACGTCGACGTACGTACGCATCGCCGAACAGGCCTCGCGGCGCGGCGACGTCGACCACCTTGACCACCCTTTGTGGTCGATGCATCTAAACATTTTTATGGTAATTACCGGAGTATCGATGTCCCTGATCGCTTTATTACACACAATCCGTAAACTTGCACTCGAACTGGGGTGGGTCCTGGCCGGTTGGCTTGCATACCGGAAAAGAGCAACGCCGCTCAATGGAGGAGGGGATCGTAGGAGTGGGACCGTGGTCGAGGAGGACTCCTTCGGGGACTCTGCACCACTCGCCCGACTCGCCGCTAGATGCATGCAACGAGATGGGAATCGCTTCTAAGTTATTAGTGGGTGTAAACCTGTGAATTTACGAGTTGATGTAATAGTATCGGCAGAAGTTATCGGGCGCTGCACGATGTGCGATGGTCACCGATTGGCATCTGTGCGCTGTGCGCTTCAGCATAGGCATCGCGCTGGTTAGAGGAGGCGCTAAAGGAGGGCGGACGACTTGTGGGACTGTTTCTCAATTGGCACGGCGGCGTAGGGAGGTGGCATTGAAAGCGTTGTTACTGCGATGTTCGGGCAGTTCGGTGGAAGATTAGATGTGCATCTATCTTGTGGAATATGGACGGTTTATTGGGCATTCTGTTGCGAGGAGGTGGATCCTGCCAAGTGACCGTCACGCCCTGTTGAAGGTGTGCCGGTGTGTTAAGGGAAATTGATTAAGCTTCTTCAGGAATACGATGGAATAGATGAGATACGAGTGTTCAGACAAATTGCGAAGATTGACCAGATTCGACGGGTCCCTTGGCTCAGGCACGTGGGCTGTCCCAGTCAAGACGGCACGTGTGGGACTGGGTTCCTTCAGCCTTGTTGGTCTCCATTGACTAGACATCCTCCTGGCTGTGAACAAAATAAAGAAAGAGCTCTGAGAACACCTCTAAAGGTCTCCACACGTCGTCACAGATCACCGAGGACTGGTGACTGATGTGACGTACTCCCGCCCAAACAGTTTGTTACCACGAACCTTAAAAGCCACGAAACATTTGCTCACGACTTTATTTTAAATTTCAGTTAAAGAAAATCTTTCCCCTCCCTCGAGGCCCACGGTCAGACTGAAGGACTCTCCAGCTCCTAGGCGTACTTCACATTAAACGTGGTTGTTATGTTCAATATGCTTGTGTTGTTGTTGGCCTCGTAGATGTGCAGCTTGATCATGAAGTCCCCGCTGGGGAAGGTCGTCGGATAGAAGGACAAGTCCAGAGGGTACCGCCGAACGGATATCTTGCCCTAAGAGGAGAGACCAAGATAAACCTCCGTTCCGTATTCACAGCAAAAGATCTCACCTTGGTGGGACAAGTGTCGGGAAAGTTTCCGTAGTTCTTCCACATCGGCAGCATCCGACTCACCACGTTGGAGCGCTCAGTCTTGTCCAGCACCTTGCAGAGGTCCTCCGTTGAGTCGATGAGGAAGTTCTTGTACGTGACGCCTTCCTTTCTGAACAGGGTGAACTTTATCTGTGGGAGAGAAGACTCCTTCAACTGAATCACATACAAGCACCAAAAGTTACCATAAGGTTGTCCAGTTCCTCGGGGAAGACGCAGTCGAAGTTGATCACTTGCATCTTCTTGCGGATAGTCTCCACCGAACAGGCTAGCTCTGCGGAATACACTTCATTTCCAGTGCAGACTATGGACTCGATCCGAATTGGAATCGCCGCCATCTGAAAGGGGAAGAGTCAACGTCGTGTCCTGACGACGAAGTGATCCTCGGGCACTCACCGTTCGACGGACGCTGATAGCAGCCACAAGAAAAAGTCCAATCCATTCCATGGCCCACCGCGGAATGATCAAAACAGCCAGAACAACGGCCCAGCACACCGCGCAGCGAATGCAAATGGATTTTTAAAAGCCACCCGTGCGCGGCAATTATTTCTCAATCAAAACGAAAGCTCGTTCGCTAATTTGAATTGACGAGGTGAATCTTGATTGAAAGCCGTCACTAATGGGAACGCCGGCGCACGGAAGTCATTCGAAATGACAAATTGATTATTGGCCGCAATTTTTGTACGCATCCCCGGTCCATGCTCCCCGCTCGGTGCTCGCGTTACATCACCCCGAAGCTGGGACAGTCGGTGCTGGTCTTTGAACGTTCACGTGCGTTCACGTCGCATCGTCCCCCCAAATGGAATTTCACAAGCGGTACGGGTACGCACAAGAAGACGACGAAGAAGAAGGAGCCAAGCCACGGCAAGGCAAGGCATTCCTCCTCTTCGATGGTCTGTTATCTTGGGTGAATTCTTTGGCGAGAGCACACACAGCCTATGGGACAGCAGATACTGGCTGAAGATGCGAAGAAGGGAAAACAGAAACAAGAGCGGTCCCCAGCACAGTACCACATGGGACATTGGTGAATTTCTAATTTTCCCCCCTTCCATCACTGCTTGTCGCCGTCGTCGCCGCCGTAGCTGTCGCGTTGTCCCTGTCCCTCGTGGCATCGTGCGTCGCCGTCGTCGTCGCGAAGATACATTAACATTAAGTGTGGGTTACTGATAAGAGAAGAGGGTCCACATCCCGATCCCCCGTCCGCGTTCACATTCACGTTCACGTCCACATCCGCGCATTTACGTTTGCGCCGCCGCGTGCGTTTCGTCGCGGAGGCTTTTAAATTGTCTTCAATGGATCTTCTTGGAGAGCTGGTTACTCTTCGTCAAGTTTTTGCTTTTAGATTTGCATTTTGGTTGTTGTCCGCTCGTTGTCGTCTTATTTTTGCGGTTAGGTTTTATTGCGCGAGGAAGATGTAAAAGGCGGGGACTGAGCTGCGTTCCTCGCTAAATCGATGTGTATTCGCGTGAGGTTTTTGGCGACGCGAAAATTACAATTTTACTTGTCAGTTTAACAAGGAAACTTGCGTAATTGGGTGAGGAAGCAGGTTCGGGGTTAGCTTACTGGATCTGTGGGCCATTTGGTGGTAATTGTCTTAGTCGCTTGTGGGTCTGTGCAAGCGATGTCTTCTGGAAAACAGTATCTGCTCTCAGCAAATCGACACTAGGCGTGTTCCTTTGGAATGAGTAGTCAGTTCTGTATCAGTTTCCAACAAAACGGTCATGATCACTTTATTTCAAAGGGAGTAGGTAGGGCGCTGCTAGTGGATTCTCCAGCACACTTAGACCATATTGGTCCATTGTGATACCCATACACAGACTACTTCTACTAATCAACCGCGCCAGTAATAGTGCCATTAATTTGATCCCAAGGGCAAATGGTGACACGACTAGAACCTGGATAGAGCCAGAAAACTGGGATTCGAACCGAGGACCCCAATAACCAAGGCACTCAACCAACTGTGCCCTCCGGTCGTCGGGGTAGTCACAATCTATCTGCCTTCGTTAATTTTGCGCCTTTTGGAGATTTTCCACACTCCGCAACTTAGTTTAGGTTTATTGTGCGAAGTTTATGAGCTGTTCAAAGATGTGGACGTGTCTCGACCACGTCTATCGAACGTACAGCAATGCTCATGCTAAGAGGATTTTCAAATCCGAACCACATGGTTTGAGACGGAGAACCATGTGGTCACCGTGGACTCAAACCAAAGTTGGACTTGAAAACTTGAAGACCGTCAAAGATAGAAAGTGGGTACCACTTTTACCAACACTCACCTCTAAGCGGGTGATCCCGGGACCCAGTGCATTGATTATTTGAAAAAACTGCAAGAGTTTGCAGATAAGCTCGAACTGGCCGTAGCTGATACGATTAAGGGGGGGATCAGAAAAGAGGGCGACATGAGTTAGAGTGTTCGACTGTTCCAGTTAACAGTTGGTTCACAAAGAGGAGGTCAGCTGTGTCGAGGTTATTTTATAACGGTTTGCAACCTGATCAGCTGTAGTCAATCTTTAAAATGTCATAAAGTAAGACTTTTTTTTTACGGAGGAGTTTAGCACTGCTATGGAGCACTCAGACTCGAAAACTGGGACATTGTACTGCCAGGCAGCAACCTACTTTTGCTGTAAAAAAGGAGACGCTCTTGTAATGGGGAGCCTACATCATCAGCTCTCACCACATCTACACAAAGGCGGGACAGTGACAGAGGAAGTTGTCTGCAGTGTCATCGTCTTTTCCCAACCATCGATGGAAGCTCTAACCAAGTATGCAGTTAGTCCCAGCGCAGGTTCAGGTCCTGAGAATATTCTCTGATTCTTGTCTAGCAAGTTTATTGGCGATCTCATTTCCAGCGATCCAGTGGTGACACAGAACTCAGATAAGTCTTAGTGAATTTTGACTGCGGATCAAATTTAGAAAGGACTTGCCCTCCTGAATTATGCAGGAAGTAGTTAAAGGGTTGAGCAAGGTCTTTAGGATAGCTTGGCTGTCACTACAGACATAGATACTTCAACCCTTCCACCTGTTCTTCACAATATTGCTCTTTGAAGCTTAGAGAAAGCGGCAGTTACGAATTTACGTAAAGGAGATACGACTGACGCCAAGGAGACAAGAGGTCTTGTCATAGACGTGTAGATCCAGATGGATCTAGAGAATTATGTTACACTTCCAGAAAACCCATAAATTAAAACGTAATAACCTATTTATGCTAGAAAATGAATGGCGAGAGGTTTGATGGTCGGTATGTTGAGGTATGTATTAATGTAAGGGTTCTAGAACTCCTGAGACGTTTTATGAGTCCAAGCGATTACCTATTATGCGATTATATGAACGCTAAGGAAGACTGACTACGGAAACCAGATCGTCCGTTGCGTGTTTCGACGAGGTTTTGTTTAAATCATTCTATTCGCTTCTATCTTGGCTACAACGGATAGAACAGATATTCTCGTCCAGTTTAAATTGAAAAAACCTTTGATGTCTTTTGTAAGATCAGGATGAGTCTGATTTTGTATCCCTCTAGGATCCACTCTCGATATAATCCACTTTAATTCTTACACCAAAGGCGTAAGGTAGAGGTTTGACTTAGAGAGGATGTTTTTGTGAAGAAAAATGAGCGAAATATATGTTAAATATGGCGAGTTAGAGAGAGATTCGACTTGGGGAGAGTTTGACTTAAGGAGAGTCCACTGTACCTAATAGTAATAATTTATTGTATCAATAATATTAAATTCAGAAGTGTGGGGTTTTTTTAAATTTATGTTTTCGAAAATAGGAATCATTCTATTGTCTATTAATGACTATGATCCTTCAGCTAAATCATACATCATACAGGTGTTTTGTGGGGTACATCGCAAAGTTCAAATGATAATAAATAAGTGTAACAAGTTATAACGAAATAAGACAAAGATTTTATATTTGAAATTTGTATTGAGAAGAGCTTTGAGTTATGAATGATCGTGTTATTTAAAATATGTGGTTTAGATCTTGCACATGAAACTGAAGAAACTCGGTTAACAGTTGGCTATAGGGATGAAAATAGAGCCCTCACACCTCTCATTTCCGAAGAGCTAAAAACCAATGAACACCTAATTGCACATCAGTTGCTGCGAAATGCGACATCATCTTCTTGATTTTCTGACTCGCATGATCCACTAAAGAGATTGGACGAGCACGAATTTCTTTATAATCACAACTTCCAAGGCGAGCGTTGAATGCATTTCCATGAGGTAAGCGACCGATTGGCAGACTTAGGATTTGGTGTTTGGAGCAAGTCCAAAAACTCGCCTGGTTACTCTTGGGCATAACTCCTGATTAGTTAGAATCTGTGGCGGAGTATCGACTTGCCTGGAGATCTCTCGAGCGTGCCTTACTCCACGACCACTTTAGAGGATCTTGCGCGTTAGAAGATGATGATTTGTGTTCAGAAAATATTGAAAAGAGTCTTCTTTTGTGGAGTAAAACATCAATTTTAGGAGTTTTTTAAATTAAGCTGTAGGAATGTTTGCTAGCCTTGAAAATATTCAACTTTTTGTGTGGCCAAATATAATAATAGAAAACCAGCACGTTTTTGAAAAAATAAATAATATTTTTTTTGGATGTACAAGTAATGTAGTTGATCACTCCTAAGTATGATTAAAAAATTAGGCATTTTGACTGCAATGTTGATAGGGTAAGAAAATGTTCTCGTAACGAAAAGCGAACAGATTCAACAAAAGGACGGAAGGTGGTGAAGCAAACTTTACACCCTGGAAAGTTTTGCAGGAAATTAATTATTTAGATGTAGACATGTCAGTTCGGATAAACGTTTATTGGAAGAGTGAAGCATGTGGTATTATAACGATGTTGTGTCAGTGTCTGATACTAGAGATATAAAACATTTAGTGAAGTTCATAGACAGGACAAATATGTTGACATTTTGCTAGTATAACTTTTTTATTTTAACAGAAAGACGTTGACTTCATATTGAGTTGTACACCCTTCTGAAGGGAATTACAATTCATTGAAAGGGGTTAAAATGCTGTGAAATGGAGAATTTGATGATATATGATTCAAAGCACATGGTAGCATATTTAGAAAAGTGACTGGAGTAGTTCAATTCAGAATTTATGGCAAAAACCTAAAAGACAGTTCGCTCATTTTTGAAAATTTTACCAAACATTTTCCACTTCATCGGCAGAAAGTTAAGACGATAAAGTCCACCTGCCATCAGCAAGTCACACCGCACTCGATGCACGTCCTTTTCCTCATTTCGGAATTAAAACTTTTATTGATGAAATGAAAGCCGGATAAGAAGTGCAGCGGCGAGCAGCAGCATTCTGCTTGGCTCTGTGTGGCATTTGCTAAAGTTCCATCATAAACCCGCCGCCAGGTTCCCTCCAGTCCGGCGCAAGGTATCAGTGCCCACTCTTTACGAGTGCATATATCAAGTAGGTACACTCATATCTCAAGGAGGCCACAGGAATAAAACCAAAATGAAAACAAGGGGGAACTGTAAAAAGGGCCCAACTGATAAGAGAGACGTCATTGACGTTGCCGTTGCCGTTCTCTTATTGCTCGGGTTCTTATTATAATTAAAGTATCCCCCCCCCCCCCTCACCCGGTCTGCGGTGAAGGAAGGTGCACAACATGATGGTGGTGGTGGCTCGTATGCAAATGGACTTGTATCATGTGGTGTTGCAGGTCCATTAAATCATCAAAAGCGAGGTGTGCGTTTGCGGACGATCCACATTCACATCCACACACGTCCGCACGGGAGGGATAAGTGTGTAAACAAATAAATACGGGCAAGGGAGATGCGGACAGGAATTAATTGTCAGTCCTTATCGGGAATTATTAATAATTTTGCCTGTGAGTAGTCATAAGAGCCAATGAAATATTTTGCGATAATTAACAGTAATTGGTCATGTGGCGTCACTGGTAAGTGGTTTTATGGTGACAATTGTTGACAGAAGAAGATTTGAAATTTGGAAAGGCGCACGTCATGACGGGTTAAGCTTTCTGTTTGTCACGTGGGAACGTTAAATACTCGTGTGGAGTTCGTGGTGGAGTTCGTTTGCGAATAAGTGGCATAAGGCGAGATGTCATAGGCATGCGATGTTATTTGAATTATAAGAAGACGACCGTGTCAAGGTGTCAAGGTCTTGCGGATCCCATTGATTTTTAATTTCTTCCAAAGCGAGTTACAATTTCAGTTCATCATTCTGCCGCCAGATGGCATTGCACTCGTAATTCTCGCAAATCATGTATTTTTCGATGTGGCTCTTCTGCGTTTTGAAGCGTGGCCTTGCGATTTATGATAAAATTGACGCCTGTCAACGAACTCTTACTCTCACTCCCACATTGAAAAAGCTGGAAACAAATGAATTACTATCAAATCCTGCTGCTGACGGGAGAAGGGCATGTGTGGGTCTGGACAAGGGCTCGCTTCTTGAAAATGATGGCGTAGTAGCTAATTGGCTAGCGGCGTTGTCAGATTTTGAGCTATTCGGAGCTTAGGCTTTAAGGGTTCTTCTTAGGCTAGGTCGCGGCCTAGGAAGGGTAATATCCCTTATGACGGAATTCGTATCCTGGATCATTTGGACCATAAGAAGACCGACCAGTTGGAGACCAGAAGTTAGAACCACACTTCCCCTCTGTTTCAAATGTTGCTTCAATCAGCGAAAGCTCTGACAGACAGGTTTTTTTTTTGGGAATGGGAGGTTCCTTAGCAAGAAAAGTGCCGCCGTTTAACTCGCAAGGGTCCAGGACGGTTGTACAACAGATATCTGGATATGCTGCCACTGATGTTGTTGCGTTACAAAATGTTTATTAATAAGAAATTGCCTTAGGACTTTTATTATGAATAATCACAATTATCATTTATATCTACTTCGATAGCTCAGTGTGCGGTGAGAGAGACGAATGGTTAATTCAGAATTCTTCCTTTTCCACTGTCACTCATACCGGCAGCGCCATCTTAGGGCTAATGGCGAAGAACTACTGTTCCAGCGATCGATAGCATCTCTCCCTACAGATGTGATGTATTTTATAACAATACCAAGGAAAAACTGTGGTTTGAGAGTAAGTACAGTGGGCGGAACTTGAACAGGCAACGCTCCAACGAACTTCAAAGGGTTCGAACTTCAAAGGAGTTTGTTAACTTCAAAGTAGTTTGTTAACTTTACGAGCAGAAACGAAGCGAATCGACCACTCTCCTTAGGAGGTAAATTAAAAACCGGAAGAAGTGGGCGACTGGAGAAAATTATGCTACAAACTGCCGGACTGTACAGTGGCATGAGTATTACCAGACGTCTAGGCATCCAAGTTATAAGGTAACTACCTCAAGTCAAGAACGGCGGGTAGATAATGTGGCTCAATGCTATATGTCATGTTATCCGAGTTGTAGTTATTGAAAGGATTTAAAGCTAATAACGGCGCAAACGAAGAAAACTGGTGGCAGAACCGCAGACGGTACCGAGAATCGAGATTATTCTTTCCTGTAGACTGTATTGAACGGCGATGTGAAGACAAGTACTACACTTAATCTGGTTGATACAGGGCGACACCTTTTCGGCAAAAAAATGGCAGTCAGGGCATCCCTAAGACTCCGACTGTGATTAGGATTCACCTCTGATCTGCTGTTCATTTATTTTTAATGAGTTCAACTGCCGTCCCAACGACACCGATCACCTACTATCCCAAGTCATCTTCAAGAAGAAATGTTCTCCTTACATTTCTTCAAGATTCAAGAAATACGGACGAAGGAGTATGTGTTCTCCCAAGTCCTGAATATTGCCCTCTCCTTGAAGATCACTTGGGTTCTTCAGGCAGAAACCATTGCATAAAGGAGACTTCCGGAGATACGAGTGCCGGGACGTAAATACCATATACAATTGCAAAGGTGATAAACATGATGCCCTTCCATCTTCTTAATCTACAAATGGCGATTTGCGACAAATGGGTAGAAAGCACCACTTGCATTAAAACAAAAGAAATATGGGTTACATAGGCTTAGCAGACCGCACTCGGGATACATATGGGACACTGCTCAATTGGCATACATACACGTCCGAAGAATGGTTGTCCCTTACATTGATGAAGAGTGGGTAGAAGAAACCACAAATTAAGTCTCGTATAGTGCTCTGGCTAGCCCTGCTTCCGCATCTAGGACCTTCTATTTCAACAAGCATTGCCAATCGAATCCCGTCAATATTAGCCAACTGAATCGCTTTGTCACGAGCACCAACTAGTTTCAAGTTTAGTCTAGTTTCAAGTTTAGGAGTAAGTCCATTCGCTTGGTATCACAATGGCCTAAGTGTGTGTTCGCTCCCGCTGCCTAGACAAGAAGTAATATTGATCTGGAATTCAGCAAGACTGATGCCGTGGAATCAGCTGAATATTCTTTAACATATCCTAAAAACTCAAATGATACGACTAGAGGCAAGACCTTTCAGATGCAGCTACCCGTCAATGTTTTCTAGTATTGAGACGGAAACGAGGGCAAACCGAAGTGCCTGGATTCGATAAAGTCCACATTGATGATTTGGTCAGCACGTTTCAGCGGGCACGCATAAGCTTGATTTCGAGAACAAGACTTATCTCGTTCTCGCCTTAATTATTGCGGTTCTAATACACGGCGCAGAGACATAGGCAATATCAAAAGCAAATAAAGGCGTCTGAAACCATTTCCGGGAGAGCCAAAAATCTGTCACCCATTTTAGTCACGTTGGCGTTGATGACATCTGTAGACGAATATTTAACCATGAACCACTGGGAGTGTAAACCAACTTAGTCTAGCCGGTCGTCTACAGATCAATTGGCTAAGGCGACTAACCCACACAATGGGGCAGGATGGCAACAAAAACGGAAAAATACTATATTTCGAGAGCTGATGTAAAATGCACCAGATTTGGAAAAGAAGTTGAACCAAGAAGCAACTATTTTTTTATGAACTATTTTAACTGTAAAAAGACTGATGTAGGATGTAGTTGTAGCTCATGTCATTAGATCGCACATTCAATACGGAAGTGTCCCTGATATCATAGCTACTTCCGACATCCATTTTGTTCATTTGTTGACAAAAACACGGCCGAGCTGTTTTCTTCAACAAATTAATCAAACAATTAGCCATCAAATACAGTCAAAATAAGAAAATATTTTTTTGATTTTTTCAGGGCTTGCCCCACTGTGCGCCATGGTCTTTGACACAGAGGATGTGCAGTGATACAAATCAACAGGGACGTGAATGATTGGAGGAGCACAAACAAATAGAGAAGGATATTAACTAACTAGGTCGGAGTAATTGCACGCTGCTAGGAGAAGATAGTGCTAGCATGTTTCTCAAGACCAAGATCCAGGCACTGGAACACCATACCACACAGAAATAGAATGATGTCACACAGTGCTTCTTTTTGCTAAATTTCGAAGAAAACAAATCGATACTTGTATTTCGACAGACAGGAGCAATGGCTGATTAGAAAAACATTGAGGATTCACACCTTACTCCAGAGCGAAGGAGTTAGACAACTTCTGGGTGAAATAATATTTATTCCTACTCTGCAGAAGCCATCACGTCATAAAAACCCACTCGGTTACCTAATATCGTTCACCCACAGCGGTGAACACAGAGAACTACTTAAGTCACACCATCGTTAAGTTTTCAAAAAAGTTAATAGAGCCACCTCCAGTGCTGGTGCTCAACTCAACGGAACACCCCTTCCACTCGCACGTCGCACTCATGCAACCCAACCTAAGTTACGATGGACAGTGGCTGATAAGTGGAAAACCTTAATCGGCGCCGATTGCCACGCTCTGCAACTTCATCCCACAGAGCCCGTCCATCATTGCGCATACGAGCTGACCGCCCAGACTGCTCTTTGGCCGATCATCATTTGTTGGGCACACTAAACGCATTCCCCCGGCGAACAATTCCACGGATCGAAATGATATTTAGCGGCGCGGCGGCCACCAGACCTCCACTTCAAGTAGGTGTTCCATAGTGCTGATTAATGGGCGGGATTAGAATCTCGGAATCACAGAATTTATGTAAATGCATGCTACAGATATAAATATCATATTTATGGTCGTCTATTTACATTTTCCAAATCATAATACCACGACAAGAATGGCACTGACACTGGCCCAGGCCGTGGCTCTAGCACTGGCACTGACATCGGTACTGGCCGCACTCCGCTCGCACCTGTCCAGCGCCGCTGCTGCGGCCGTCGTCGTCTTGTTGTATCATGTCTCTCGCTCACTCACTCTGCGGCTGGCTGATGTTTTGTTTAACCAAACGTAATGGATACGGTCTCGCGCGCACGATGAGTGTGGTCCGGGCGGCCGTGAGTGGTGTTCGAGAGATGAAGATGAGGTCTCCTCATGTGTTGTCTCTACGCGTCGCTCTATGATGACATCAAGTGGCGGTGGACGTAGCACTTGTTGGCTCTGTTCCATGCCCAAAATGGTCAACAATGGAGATCCAAATAATTTCAGATTAATTCCATCGGGATGTATCAATTCGACGGCACCGCTCGGCTCGAATTTCTTCATCTTCGATCTAGCACTCATTTCGGGCTCCCCACGCCCCTCCCTGGCCCAGAACGGAAAGACAAGCCATTGATGGACACCCGATGATGAAAACGAGTCGTTCCCCGACACCAGGAGAGCCCAGAAACGTCGAGGTGTCAGTGAATTGCCGGATTTGGAGTGAATATTAATCGTTTAATTAGAGGGGCAGACCGCTCTCAGAGTCGGATAAAAGCATTCAACCCAAGCAGCGCCCTGCCACCCAGGTCGATGAATGGACTTTCTAACTTCGGCCATTCGGAAGCCACATCTGGCCACGGTCTCCGGGTGAGGGCTCCGGTGTGCCCTCGATTGCGATAAATCAATATTAGATGAGAATATTTATCGACAGTTCGGGGCGCATATTTAGCACTCGAGGTGTGTGGCCATTTGCATAAATTCAGTCGGAATGTCGTAGATTCGTTGGCGAAGGTTGCGTGTCGAGCACGGGCCGCTGAGCTTGTCGTGGGCATGTGCGGTCAAGTGTTTGACTTGGGTTGAGTGAGAGATTAGACATTTCGACCCAATATGCCGCATTCCGACATGAATTAAGTCACTTTCAAGTCGGGCAATCTGGTCGTCGCCGTCGGCCGTCGGGAGTATGCTAGATCTTGGTTGGTGGTGGCCTCAAGGGAGGGCGAAGTATTTCCAGATTCACTTGGATTATCATTTGAACTTTTGGAAATAGTCAATAAAGCTTATAGAAAATTACTCAGAGGCGGATGGAACAGAGCGAGTGGATTCTGATAACGGGTGGTCTTTTAAAAACCGACTTAGGAATGGCTAAGGTTAAGCCACTTAAAAAATCCTTAAGTTTCTACAATTTGGGAACAAACTCGGGAAATAAGACTTACAAGAAAATCAGACGTCATGGCTTTTTTTGGAAAAAACCTAGATTATTGCCGCCGAGACTCCCATGAAAGTAGAAACCACTTATTGTCATAGTGGCGGTCGAAAGTTTACCAGATATGTTTATACTAATAATAATAATATAGTATGGGTGGCGCGACAGTCTGAGGCGGACCTGGGCTTAGCCTCTCAGCAACCACGTTGTTTCACGAGGGGAGGGGACCTACATGGATTATCTTTTGAACTTTTGGAAATAGTCAATAAAGCTTATAGAAAATTACCCTGAGGCGGATGGAACAGAGCGAATGGGTTCTGATAACTGGTGGTCTTGGAAAAACCGACTTAGGAATGGCTAAGGACAAGCCACTTAACAAATCCTTAAGTTTCTACAATTTGGGTACAAACTCAGGAAATAAGACTTACAAGAAAATCAGACGTCATGGCTTTTTTTGGAAAAAAAACGTAGATTATTGCCGCCGAGACTCCCATGAAAGTAGAAACCACTTATTGTCATAGTGGCGGTCGAAAGTTGACCAGATATGTTTATACTAATAATAATAATATAGTATGGGTGGCGCGACAGTCTGAGGCGGACCTGGGCTTAGCCTCTCAGCAACCACGTTGTTTCACGAGGGGAGGGGACCTACAGTTTAATGCCGACTCCAAACGGCGAAGTTGAGAAGCTTTTTCTAGACAGAAATACTCTTTGAGCATTGTCAGTGACTCGAAAGAGGTGAAGCCGTGAATTAAGAAAGTTGGTAAATTGGGGATTCGAACCTGGCACCCTCTGCGTAGGAGTCGACTCACTTACCAACTACGCCACGGTGACCCACGATGGTGGTTCTCAGATACATTAAAATTTTACTCTAAAATGTACACTTTGTCACCGGCCTAGTCAAAATTCTTTCTAAGTGACGCGCGGCCTTAGGAGCACTAAGGCCCGGTGCACATACATGTTATTTTAACGCGCGGTACCGCAGCGTCACCGCAGTTGCGTCTTACAGTACTCATAAGTAAATTGAGTGGTGCACACACACGTGCGATGACTCCGCAGTATCTCACGTCGTTCTAGCGAGTGTAAAGAAACGCAAGTTTTGGATTGACAGCTGCCACCGCAGTTGCGATTTTCAGTGTATTGTTTGTTTTTCCGGAGTGCACACATGCGTCGTTTTGCCACTAATTGAGATTCAAAAGAGACGTCAAACATGGCCAATTTGATATAGAATTATTTATCAATGGCATAAAAAGCTTTCCAGAAAAATAAAATGTTGCTTCCGAGTCATACCATGACCGGCAAAATAAAATATATTTGTTAACCGATGATCAATACAAGGATGTACCCAATAACGTCGTATCTTTTAAAGAACATTACGTTTTTTTGCAGTAAATAATAACTCGTTTCTTTTTATAAATCTCTATTCCTAGGAGTCAAATGCGAACTGCAGATTGAGTCCGCAGAGTCACCGCTACGGCACCGCGCTTCAAAATAACGCATGTGTTTAAAGGGTTCAATGTTTGATACTGATAATTTTCTGCATAAAGTAAACACGATAAAGCTGCAACAGCCAAGCTGAAAAGTACGACATGACGATCAAAGTGGTCAACTGGGGAGCCTGTGTTAAATCCCACTTCAAACGGAGAAGTAGAATGCTGTCACACAGTTAGGCAATGCTCCTCAAATTTCTCTAATAAATTTCTTATTCAGGAATCATAATTTGTATTGTACATGTAATTTTCTGTGAATGAATGGTTTTTACAAATAAAATTTCCGCATGTTGAACATTTTGGTAAATATTTGGAATTTGAAAACGTAGCAGCTTAGAAGTTCTGGAATAGAAGTTCGACTAAATATTTCTCCTTGAATCAAAGGTCTACCTAATTCTTCCAAAAAGACACACTTCGTCGGAATTGTTTTGCTTCATTCATATTATATAATATAATATATTTATTCATATTTACTAGTAGAAAAACCTGTAGTACGAAAGGAGCAATGTCATAAGCAGTTACGTAATCAATTATTGCGATAGACATACAGACGACACATGAGCAACAGACACAACGAAGATTATCACAGAGAATACAAAAGATATCGAAACGATTTGAACAAGAAGTTAGCGAGGACAAAAGCGAACTTTTATAAACAGAAATTTGAGCTTTGCAGAAGTGACCCAAGAGCGACTTGGAAGCTCGTAAATTCGATTTTGGGAAAAAAGAAATGCAATCTGGACGATGTTCTACAAAAGAATTTCTCGAATGAAGGAAGCATCAAGGACCTGACCAACAAATTCGCGAAAACCTTAACGTCAGAGGTACGATCTATTGTTCACGAATGTAGCAACCAAACACTCCACTACAACACAAGCTGCGTACAAAATTCAATGTTCGTTGAAGATGTATCCGTGGAGGAAGTATGCAACATACTAAGTGCATTAAAAAGCGACAAATCGGCGGGAGTAGATGGAATACGATCAAAAGATCTGAAGAACAACGCTCAAACTCTGTCTCCAATACTCCTAAAACTGATCAACATGAGCTTAGATCAAGCATCTGTCCCAAACAAGCTTAAAACATCGATAGTGCGACCGATTCACAAAAGTGGCAAGAAAAATGAAATAATGAACTACAGACCGATCTCACTCATTTCAGTGGTCGATAAGGTTCTGGAAGAAGTGCTGGCCAGAAGGTTATATGCTTTCATAGAAAAATATAATATACTCAATCACAATCAATTTGGATTTCGGAAAGGAAAAAACATAAACAGACTACTTGGAGAGTTCGCTGACAAAATGTACCAAAGCTTGGACAAAAACAATAGCTCAGTAGTTCTGTTTATTGAATTTAAGAAAGCCTTTGATACCTTGAGTCACAGACAAATCTTCGCGGTCACATCTTGAAGTGGTTTGAGAGCTACTTAAGCAATAGATTGTTCCAAGTTAAAATTGGTGACCACACAAGCAGTGAAGAAAAGGTCGAGTATGGTGTTCCACAGGGCTCAAAACTAGGCCCGCTCCTCTTTATTATATACGTCAATGATCTACTGTCTGTGCTGACAGTACGGGGTATGCGTATGCGGACGACACAGCGATCGTAGTTAGCCATAGGAGCGTTGACGAAGCTGCGAAACTTATGCAAATAGATTTTAACAGAATCGTAGCTTGGTTTCACGACCATGGACTAATTATCAACGCACTTAAGACAAAGGTAATGCACATTCGCCCGCCGCATATTCCCAGAACAAAACTTAAGATAAAAATGCACAGCGTAGATTGTTTGCACAGACGTGGCTGTGATGGAATAACAGAAGACAACGATGACTGCACCGAATACATAAATTATGTGTCAAAATATAAATATCTAGGGCTGACGATTGACTACAATTTTAAATGGAACTACCATTTAGAGCTGTTGAAGAATAAGCTGTGCCAATCTGCGTACGCCCTTTTCCACCTGCGCAAACTCTGCACACCAAGAGTACTGAGGCAGTGCTATATGGGCTTGGTGGAATCTCACATAAGGTACGGCATTCTGGCGTGGGGAAGAGCGTCTCAAATGCAATCTCTGCAGAAAGTGCACAGAAGACTCCAGAAACTTGTGCTAGAAGCAGGAAGCCCCAGAGATGTTCAACCAACACGTCTGCTCAACATCAGCCATATATACAATCTGGAAATCTTGCCCAACTTCGGTGACGACAACACGTACAGGACCCAGACGCAACAAATGGTGAGCACCAGACGACGACAGCAGCAGCTATGTGAAGTTCCGAGGTACTGGAATGAGTATGGTCGAAGGACTTTTAAGGTCACAACTCCAACCATCCTTAACGAACTCCCAAGGGAAATTCGCAACCTACAAAAAAGAGGCATGGTTAAAAAAGCAAAAGAAATATATTTAAACTCTTAAAACTAAAATGTAAAATGTCATTGTAAATCCAAAAATCGTCATCTATTATATTCTTGCGTAATATCTGTAAATTGAAACAACTCTTAATTGTTAATTGTAATGTATTCAAAAATGTTTTACTTGAATTTCAACGTATATATTTGCAACATTTTTGTGACTAGTCATCTGCAGACAAGCCATTCAGGCTTTGCAGATAAACAATGTAAAAATTGCAAAATGAATTATTTTAATTTAAACCACCCCTAAGTCTTCTTGAGTGAAGTTTATGTTCCACCCTACACTTGGCTATACCAGCAGATAAGCTTTCACTGTCAAAACGGGCATCAAGGATTTTTTTTGTCACATTCGAAAACACATACTTATGCCCGCTTTCACAGCGCAAGCTTATCTCATGAAGAAATCGGAACTTCAGTTCAGTTCACCTCCGTTTGTGTAATGCAATCGAACAAAAAATGGCAGCTCCAACTGGTTCGTGTACTTGCTGCAATTCTTATTGGATTATTGATGTATTAGCAGTGCTTTAAAGTTTTAAAATGCTTTTGGTTCAGTCCTTTGGATCCTTTGTAGCGCCCTCGTGGTATTAACGCGAAACGGAGATAGATAACAAACAAGAAAAACAAACATACAAAATCACCTTAGACAATTCGTCTGACCAGTGAAAAGCAAATAATAAAAAACTGGAAGTAAAAAACTACCTAGTCTTTATGCATAAAAGGGGACAAATCATTTTTCATCAAATGTCGAAAATAAAAAAAGTAAATCGAAAGAAAAATGAGGAAGGGATGGATTCCATTATCGTTCCATTACTGTTCCCGCTCTCGCGGGGAATAATTAAAAGATAGGAACAATAATAATGCAGCTGTGTTGTTGAAATGAGTTTCAAACGGGAGTACATTCGCGCTTAACTCAGTTCAAGGAAAGAAACTCACATTGAACCAAATATGGAACTGGAACTTAAGTCTGGGCATTAAGAGAACAGAATATGAAATGTTTACTCAAGCAAAACAAAGCAAACAAAGTTTTGTTGCGTATAAAGAAGAAAAAAGGAAATTGCTTCCAGCCGGATTCGAACACCCAGCAACGCACCAACCCACTGCGCCAACGAACCATTAGTTTAAGGGATACATAGCACTTTATTCATATTAATTTTGGAAATACATAGACGAATATCACTATTGCATTATTGACTGATACATTCAAAATGTTGTAACGTCTGAAGCCACTTGTTCAATCGAGATGTGTAAATGCAGATAACTTGGTCAAGAGTATCTACGACTTATTTTGTAGAGTTGTTTTATTTCATTATTCCCGGTTTTTTGGTATCATCATCATTACATCATTATTTCTATATCGTGATATAAGGTGCTGATGAGAATGAATCCCCGGTTTTGAGAATGAATTTAGCAAGACTACAGTTCCATTATATTGGTCAACAAATGCATTTTATTCCCACCTTTTTTTATTTCTAGCTCAGGTTGGCGCCTATTTTTTAATACCAAGCTCACCTGTCGTCGAAATTCGACGATTATCAAGGGTAACGCAAACGGAAACTATGTTGTAAGATAACCTAATTTTGTAAGATAACCTAATTTTGTACAAGTGTTTACCAAGGTTCTACTCAACTGTCTGCGGCTTTTTTCCGTTTTGCAGAACACTGAAATATGTATTGTTGAACTTCCCGATGTGGCTTCTATTTTTGCATAGTCTAGATTTCTTCACTTTATAAGTGGTGAATACTTCGTAATCAATACAAGTGTGCAACAAGAAGTCTGATAACTATATCCAGCTTGTTAAGTGCAAGCTTACGAATTTTCAAGAGCTTGTATGCAACATGAGCATAAAACAGTTCGTGCACTCGCATGTAGACCGATTCCCACAAAATCTGAGGGATTTTTAAGGATTTTAATAACGAGCAGGATGAAGTTTCTCATCAGGATATAGGACAGTGAAAGTGCGTTAATAAGGAAGGTAGCTCTCGCATATCATGGTCGACTACTGCTGGAGCTCGGACTGAGATCGACCTGAAGTGGAAGGAAATCGTGTAAAATTTTTATTAGTATACACTTGAAATATTGTTGAAAATCATTGTGATACAAGTACTGCACTTATAAATTCTGCGTACTTTCATTCAGGAGTCAGAAAGTTGGGGCAGCAAATATAAATACTTTTTTGATTTGTTTTCAAAACCATAATTTAAACAAAATCGCAATAGTCCGCTGATGACCTTGATGGCCTTACAAATTCTATCCTCCAATTGGGAAAGAAAAGTGAATTCTTTCTCACAAATCACACTAAGATTCTGATTTAATTTTGATTTTTGATGAGATCGGAAGACGGATGTCCGTCGCGTACGTTGCGTTTGGAGTCCACAAAAATCGCAAGACGTGTCAAATGAGTACGTTGCGTGCACAACCCACTCTTGCATATATCTAAGAAATTCGAAATTTTGAAGTTCCTGATTTATTAGGAATTATTCAGAGACAATTTCAAACAACCGACCAGCTTTTCACTCTATGAATGGTACTTGAGAAGGCTTGGGAGTATGCCAAACCCATCAGCTGTTTTGTAGATTTGGAAAAGGCTTATGACCGAGTTCTTCTAAGCAAACTCTGGAGTGTTCTGCAGGAGTATGGGATTGAGGGTCCTCTTTTGAGGGCCATTCTATCTCTATAGACAAACTCTAGCAGCTGTGTTCGGGTTAATGGTGCTAAATCAAGACCTTTAACCGTGGGCGTTGAACTTCGCCGAGTGTCTTGTCACCTCTCCTTTTCATTGTTTATATGGACTTTACGTTGCAGAACAGCCGAGGCGAGGAATGTTTCAGTCTGGGAGAGTTGAAGGTAAGTCATCTTCTTTCTGCGGATGACTTAGTTATCCTCACATCTTCCCAGAAGGAACTCCAGCGCGCACTTGATAGGTTTGTGGCCGTATGTGCTTATTCTGGGATGAAGGTTAAAGTCGACAAATTAGAGGTTGTGGTAATTTTCAGAATGCCTGTTCAATACACTCTGCATGTTAGTGGAGTCCCACTAAAGGAGGTGGAGAACTTTAAGTATCTCGGGGTGTTCTTCACGAGTGATGATAGGAATAATTCTGAACTTTCCTGTAGGATTGGTTAATCAGGTCAACACAGCTTGGGAGATTTGTAATCAGGAAGGTCGAGCTTAGTGTGAAAGCCAAGTTAGCAGTTTTCAACTTACTATTTGTTCGAAGAGGTGCCAGGTTCGAGTCCCCAATCTATCAACTTTCATAATTCACGGCTTCCACCTCTTTCGAGTCACCGACAATGCTCAAAGAGTATTCCTGTCTAGAAAAAGCTTCTCAACTTTGCCGTTCGGAGTCGGCATTAAACTGTAGGTCCCCTCCCCTCGTGAAAAAGAAGAATAGCACGCACAACACGAGTGGTTGCTGAGGAGCTAGGCCCAGGTCCGCCTCGGACTGTCGCGCCACCAATATTATATTATTATTATATTTGTTCCAACTCTCAGCTATGGTCACGAAATTTGAGTAGTGACCGAAAGAATAAGATCGCGAATACAACATGTTGAGATGAGATTTCTTCGTGCTGTTGTGGGAATTACTCGCCGGGATAGGGTGAGAAACACGATAGTGTGGGAGGAACTGAACAACTGAGCATTGCAGCTGCTTCTTCGAATGGAAAGAGCTATGATTTGTTTGTGGCCTTGAATTCCATCAGGTACGCGACTACTTGGCAGACCCAGGATGAGATGGTTGGACCAAGTTCATTAGCTTGCCAGGTTACACTTGGGCAAAAACAATGATGAGATAGAGTGGATGGCGGAAGATCGAGTTCGCGACTCCTTTAGTGGATAAACTAAAATAAAATATCGTAAAAGCAATCATCACATAAGGAGCACCCGAATGAATTGCCACGGAGTTGCCCAATTCCGTCCGTCGTGGTGAATTTCACTTGTGGGCTGTATTTGCTGTCTCTCTCCCTCTCATAAGGGCTTATGAGTTGTCAATTTTTTAACATGACGCAACGCATGCAACAGTTTCTATGAGTTTGGGCTTTTAGGATCGGCAATGAGCTCCAAGAAATTAGCTTGGCAGCAGGCTTAAACCATTTCTTTGTTGAACTCAGATTGTCATAAAAAGGAATTGAAAGGAAAAGAAATTTACTTGAAAAAATGTATGTCTTCCGCGTAAGCAGATACATCATTCGTTTTTTTTTTTTGAGCTCCCAAAATAGTTAATTGACAAAAATAAAGTCGGAGCACCAAGATTATTACCTTGAGGTACCCCATACACTACTGGACATCTGAAAATGAATTTGTATCGATGCTCTTATCATAAGATCCTGTCAATAATTTGGTTGAAAGTCGGTCATTTTAAGTTTAGAAATAATTTCCCCAGAGTAAGGAAAATAGGCATCACTATAAGGAAATACTAAAAAGAACCACAAAGAGCTAAGACAGATACCTGAGAATATTTTTCATAACTGTCGAGTGTACTCTATCGGGATTAGGAGGAGACTAATACCTTTATTGTCATTTGTTTAACATTTCCTTGCCACCCTCGACTAGTACAAGCGCAGTAACACGCAAAATGGTCACAAAGGAATGCCCATATCTGCATGCAGCATGGAATTATCATGAGTTAATAGATGGTTCCAGGAACTATTATCACCAAGAAGCCAGCGAACGCCGTCAAACTTTACGAGGTTTCCTCCCCGGAGATGATCGATGTATATCCCTGGTTTCACGTAAGCTGAGCCAAGCGCACAGCGCACCACCTCCACCACCACCCTCAGCCGAGACTTGTCACCATAGCTGCTGCAAGAGTGCACCGAAGCCTTGTGTGTGAAGCGAGGAATGCTGTCCACTTTCCGAAACGCTCTGGGGCACTTGTTGCCACATTGCGGCATCGTTCCTTTCGTCATCGACGCTCTGATTTATTAACAAAATTACACCAAACCATTGTGTTTGAATGAACACACGCACGCGGGCATGGCAAGCAACTCTGTGCCTGCGAGTGTGTGAGTGTGTGTGTGTCAAGGAAGGAAAAGTAAGAGGACCCACACTGGAACGCGTCCGCATGCAAAATTTTTGAGAAAGCTCCCATCGGACGGCCACGGCTTTGTGTGTGACTCTTGTGTGTCAGTAAAAGCGGTCACTCTCGCGCTTGGTCCGGCATCGCCGTGCCACCACCGCCACCGCCTTTGCCCTGGACGGGCATACTGTTTACGTATCTGCAAACAGCAACGTTTTCAAATTAACCAACCGACGACGAAGGCTGAGATGATATATGCCCGGACCCGACATTACCATAATGACAATGTACAACATCTCGAACGGATGACGGACGTATGGTCTGCACGCACACCGTGCGCTTATTTACGACCAATTATAAATCTAAACGCTGCATTTTATGGTGGGCTCTGGACACTGGGCAATGGGCACACTCGTTCCACGTCGCCTCCGCGCACCCTGACGGATGTACGAAGCGGCGCAACGGTGTGCGAGCCTGGCTCACGATACGATGCGACACAAAGGCGAATAGTCCTGCGCGCTCTCCCCGTTGTTGGTTGCACAAGAGAGACGATTTTGCGACAGTTTCATCATTTTTACAGCGCACTTCTCCGCTCTGGAGATAGGCTCCCAACCAGGCACTGCCCACCTCTCGCACGGAAGTAAGATCTGTGAGACGGACGATGGTAAGATTGTGACATTAACGGTATTTAGGGAATAGTGTTGAGCTTGCCGCAAATATTGTTGTAAATGGTGTGCGCTAATTAATTACCAGCATGCTGCGAGCTCTGTCGAGCCAATCTGGGATATGCTGACACGAAGTTGTGATTGGAGGCCAGCGGCGGCGATCGAAGTGACTGAGTCACGAAAGTTGATCCAGTTCTCTTTCGGCGCACCGGATGGGATGCATGGTCTTCGATGTGACACTTTGATATCGTGTAAGTGGAAGAGATCTCAATTTGCGATACAGGGGGTCCAACACAGCTGGTTGGTGGAAAACGGAGTAATTCTTGTCATTCTGAGACTGACTTTGATGAGTTCGAAGCTCTTGACATGCTGCAGCCGCAGACGTTCATCCGGCAAACGTGTGTAATCTATTACGAGGCCTTTCACTGCGAAGTGTGTAGATTCGGCCGATAGCCTTGTTTCGGACACGGACTTTCCATCGGATTTTGATTGATGATTCAGCATGACTTTCATATTTGAATAATTTCGACGATTAGTCATTCGAGTGGGGTACGCCGCGCCGGCCGTATGAGGAAGACCAGATTTGATATATGACACTTGTTCCTGTTTGAAATATGAATTTGTACTTCATTAGTATGGATGATAAGCATTCGATTGTGGAACATAAATCTGGCGACTGCAGGTAGGTAGTCTTCGTGTGACGTCTTCAGCAACCACTGGTGTTGCGCATTGCTGCATGAAAGGGGAGACCTCCAGTTCGGTCGTGCAGGCCTTGAATGGTTATGTGAAGGAATGGAGAAGAATGGGACACTGGGAGAGATAAATGGCAAGAATAGTGATGACAAATTTATGGGGAAATCAGTGTTTAATTATAGCGTAGGCGGGGGGCACTATCTTGGGCGAATTGTAGTCGGGACCAAACTTTTGTGAATGGCGCCCGGCAAGGAACTAAGTTGTAAACGTTACAATTTGAGCACTTAGGTAAAGTACGTAAGGACGCATGAGATAAATAGATGCGGAAAGGAGGAGTATGGACATGCCTTCGATTGGATTGAGTGGAAGACAAGTGGCAGCTGTGATCTCACATAAGCCAGCTTATTTATTGGGTCAACGACCCTTGGAGGGTCTGAGCTTGAGCTTAAGCTGCCTTTCACGCTGCTTCGAGTCCTCAGGACGAAGTTGTCTTGCGTCCTCGATTATTTGGTCTCTATACCGAAAACTCGGTCTCCTCGGACCAGGTAGCTCGGATTTGGAGACCCTCTTAACTGCAGCATAGCTGTCCATGCGCACGATGCGATCAGATTAGTATAGTCGACGGGTTCTTTGCCTTCCAGACTGCATCCACATTATTGTACATTGTATAGAGTTCGCGAGTTTGTATTCTCCTGCATTATGGACCATATCTCCGACGCAGACATTTTCTTTCGAAGGCAGCAAGAACCAGCTCTGCTGTTTTGTTTCTCACCCGGCTTTCAGCACCATACAGCTGGCCTGGCAAGTAAGTGCTTTGTAGAGTGTGTGTTTGGTCCCTCCAGTCAGGAGTAGGAGCTCAGATGTTGCCACAAACTTCAGCAGCACCGGTTGACACCGACTATTCTGAGTCGCATCTCCACTAGGATATCATTCGTGTAGTTCAGATTTGCCGCGAGCATATATTTCATCTTTTCCTCAATGACCTTATGACCAGCTCGTTTCGCCTGTTCTTCAATCACCGTTACAGCTTCTACCACGGAACGTTGGGAACGCGAAACGATGTCAATGTCACCTACCCCAAACCCCAAAGTTAGATTGATTTGTAGAAGGTAGTGCCTTCCGTGTTACAGTGTTAAATTGAATAACTTACATGACAACGTTTCTCCTTCCTGAAATCCGGACCAGGTTTATTAAAATTGCCCGGAGGTCTTTGAGCGAACCGTGGTGCGACACAACTGGATTAATTTTCCCGGGATTCCAAATTCGGCCATCGCTTGGTATAGTTACTTGAGATGAATGCTATCGCATGCCGCCGTTTTAAAATCGATGGAGAATTGGTGTGTATCGACTTGAAACTCGCTAGTCTTCTCCATGATCTGCCATAATGTGAAGATTTGGTCTGTAGTCGATTTGACAAATATGAAGCCGCACTGGTAGGTGCCAATTAGCGTGGTGCTAACCGGCTTTAGACGTTCACTCAGAACGCTGGATTAAAAACAGGAAACTGATCGGCTTGTCTAATACTGTCCCTTATACCGAGGTCGAGCTAGAGCCACTAGCTTAGGTTGTCCGGAGCTCCTGAAGCTAGACAGCGGTCTCAGCCTAACCAGATTCAGGCCCCAATCAGAATAAAAACAATTCTCACGGTCCCACCTCTTTCGAGTCAATAAAAATGCTCATAGAGTAATAACTGTCTAGAAAGGCTTCTAAGACTTGGGCATTAGGAGTCGGCCTAAAACTGTAGGTATCATCAAATCGTGAGAGAATAATAGCACGCACAATATGAATGGTTGCTGAGAAGCTAATCCCTGGCCCTCTAGGGGATGTAGCGTCACCTATAAAGTTTAAGCGATGGCAAATGCCAACCAGCGAACTCCATAAAACTTAGATGGGATTCCCATTTACAAGATATTATTTTCAAAAAGTAAATGATCAAGAATTTATTTATCAACTTGATGTATTTTCCACTTTATGGTTTTTGCAGGCAGTCATGCAATTCTACGGCCGAAGGATTGAGTAGTGAGTCTTGTAAAAAATATGAAAAGCTCAGAGAATTGTCATCAGTGAAGGAGGGAATTGGAAGAGAAGCACGAGGCAGAAGCTTCTTTATAAAAAGTAGAAAGAGTATAGGAGCCATTATAGAACCTTGGGGTACACCAGGTTTTATTTATTTGATCAGACTTGGAATCATCCAAGGCAACTTGAATTCAACTTTTCGAAAGGTTAATTTGTATACACAGGCGGACAGTTTCACTGGCACGAATTTCTGAGAAAAGGGCAGGGTGTCCAACTCTGCCAAACACCTTAGAATTCAATTTCATCAATGTGTTCATTGATGATTCAAATGAATTTCATATGTCACAAATTGCCAGTATACTGTGGTAACTATACTGCCGAACATTACTCGTTTCGAGACGTTTCCTAAGCCATGACTTTGTATAATGACTTAAGTGCTATAGCATCCTATAGCATGCGCTCTTTTTATGGAAGGGAGGGACAAATGATTACAGCCTACCACTTACTCGCCAAGAATTGTGACTTTAAGTGCACATGACAAAGCGAACGCAGTTGTTTTACAGGAGGACACCTCTTCAGAAGTATCGGGTGAATATAATATGTAATATGAGTGGCGCTAAAGTCCGAGGGGGACCTGGGCCTAGCTTCTCAGCAACCACTCGTGTTGTGCGTGCTATTGTTCTTTCACGAGTGGAAGGGACCTACAGTTTAATGCCGACTCCGAACGGCGAAGTTAAGAAGCTTTCTCTAGACAGGAATACTCTTTGAGCATTGTCAGTGACTCGAAAGAGATGGAGCCGTGAATTATCAAAGGTGGTAAATTCGGGTATCGAACCTGGCACCCTCTGCGTAGGAGTCGACGCACTTACCCACAACGCCACGGCGACACACATCGGGTGAATACTGTAGTTATTTATGTTCAAATTTATAAATATATGGCTTAAAAGTGTGGTACGTGTCCTGCAAGAATTGCAATTTTACTGAAATAATATTGCTTTCATAGTTTTGCTCTTCTTAGCAAACTGCTTCTTAGACCATTACTCAACAGTGTCCCCAGTTTTTCGGACACTATTCAATTTTCTTTTAAAGATTAAGTAAAAAAAAAGAAAAGTAAAATTAAAAACAAAAATTTGAATAAAGTGTTCTCAAAATAGGACCCTGGGGAGTAATGGGTTAAAGCCGCACAGGTCAACTTGTGCTTTAACAACTAGTCTTATGAAAACAATGGCACATCGGAATTAGTTCGAAACCTCTAATAATGTCTTTATCATTCTTTCCGTCCCCGACTGCCCTTCATTTTGTTGCGTCCAATCAAAGACGTCGATATTCAAAGCTTTCGTTACCCACATACTCGACTTCATTGACATGCCTCGACTGACCTCGTGCATTGTTGATTAAATCCCAGAATTTATAGCCCATAGCTCAGCGTCTATTTAGGAGGTCTGAGCTCGAATCAATCATTAATTGGCAATCGTCGGCCATCCACATTCTTCAAGTCCGTCTGTTTTCATATCCCAGCAAATGTATGCTAATTGATTACCATCAGTATCTGTCAAGTTTACACACAAACTCACACAAATACACGGTCGCAACTTCAATTCGCTGTGTAAGAGAATACAATGAGATCGTACCGCGTTTCGTTGGCTCATTGTTTTGGTTGGCAGTTTGGCGCAGACGGACAGAGCCCACCAGACATATGTTGGTTTGGCTGTTGCCCGGACGGCGCATGAAAGGTGATCCAAACATAATTAGATCAAATTAATCGAAGTCAAGATGGAGCGATAGTTTCGGCCAATTGAAGGGGTCAACCATGTGTGAGGTGTCCGTGTGGGGGACTGAAAAATTGGTGCGATTCGTTACGGTGGTTAAATTGCTCAGTTGAGACAAAAGCCCGGGTCTTGGAATGTCGAAAGTGTTTAGTCAGTTGGAATGACTAATGACGGACGGTTTGGATTTCTACATGGCTATGTGGAGATGAATTTCTTGCAGAGTCTTGCAAAGTTGCAATCGGGAGGAGATCGTTTCACTAAAAGGCGCATCAGTCAGTGAAGGAAAAATTCAATTTGGAGGTGCAGCTTCGGGATCTTGTGAGTAATACGCAGAAATAAAAATATGGCGTACGAGAAGTGGAATTTAAATGTATGAAGGGATAAATGCTAAGGCTGTTTTTTGTGAAATGTTTAGCTGCTCGGCAGGTGCAGTAAAGATAAAGCCATTATTTTAAAGCAGATGACTTTCCTTATCTATATCTGGCGTTGTATGCATCCCATCGTACCAAACTAAATGTCATTATAAAGAAAACATTTCGTATTAAAAAAGCTTTACTTTTGTTTTATGATAGATTAACTCGGTTTTGCTTGAGCGCGGGTCAGGCATATCCACGAGTTCTTGTAGAGCTTTTCTTCGATAAAGGCGAAAACAGGGTTGACTACACGGATACCGGTCCTGTACTTTTGTTGTCAAGGCTGCACCACGTCAAAATAGTCAAAATAGCAATTGTCAAAATAGTAAATAGTCGTTGACTCATTAACTCTTTCGATACCCGAGGACTTAAGCATTTCACAAAACAAAAAAAATTTGGGTATATTTGAAAAAACCTGGATACAATAAAAACTCGATGTATGGCAACCAACCGAGATAACGCAAAGGAACCTCATAGACCGTATTTATATTTGCATATCACAGCCGAATCGCTATAATTGCCATTTTTGAAGCGGATGGTGAATGATGTCGAAAAGTGGATCACTTACGACAACGTCAAGCGGGAAACGATTGTGGTCGAATTATGGCGAGTCGCAGCAAACGGTGGCCGAGCCAGGATTGAATTGGATGGTTGGGCGAGGAATCATTTACTATCATCTAAAGTTCACCTCAAGAGAGGTTTTGTGAAATAAAACAGTTTTTTGTAAGCAGTGACGGCGCTTAAATTTTAAGATACATCTTATATTTTTTGATTTTATTATTTTCTGAAAAAAAAACTATAAGCTGTAATCTAAAGCAACAGTATTATCAGATAGTTAAAAAGATTGTCTACATCGGGGAAAAAAAAGTTGAAGATCTTGCAGAGACTCGTGACTGGCAAACATTGTTACATTAGACTATCCGAACAACTTCAGTCAAAACTCTCTATTCTAATGGCCAAAATCTGCCTTTAATAAACTATTGCTATACAAACCTACATTTTAGATCCAACTATTTGGGATGTCTGTTGACTGTCAGATATGAAGGGGGCAGGTTCAGTGAGGTTCCATTTCCATTTTAATTCATTTTTATTTTTACTTCATGACAACTTATATACTAGACAAAAATGCTTAAAACTAGTTGGTCGAACAGTGTTAGTTACTTATTCTAACTTACTGACCCTGAGCGGGTACTCTAAGCTAAACTTAAACTTATTCTATGTCTTTCGACTTAATCTAACGTTATTTTGTAAAAAGAAAATTTTAACATGACTAATAAATAATAAGAAAAAAAATTTAAAAACTTACTGACCGAACATATTTTTTTTTTAAAAGAAACTACAAGCTAACTTACATTCTACCTTAAAATAAATCTTACAAACTATCTTAAGCTTATCTACGTATATATACATATACACATTTGTATAGCTATATACACATGAGTATACGCATATATCCTTATATACATAATGCATATATATATCGTTATGCATATATATATATATACATTCTTCCTTTTTTTTTTATTTTTCTTATTTTTTTTTTTTTTTTTTTTTTTTTTTTTTACTTTTTTATAATAATTAACATAAACAGCTTACCAACTACCTTACACCTACGCTAAAATATGTAAGTCGGCCATAGGTTACAGCTGATATAAAATCCGCTGCAAGACGTGGACCGACTACTCCCAATGAGGGGGTCTGAATTACCCTTTCTAGCCGGGGTCTAAAGGGTTCGAAGCTGGAGTTCTCTCGCTCCCCAGCCACCAGAACTTTCGGTGTTGCAAAGCAACATCCAGCACATCCCGCCTAGATACCGCCGTACTGAAACGGAGGAGACCCTCCTCAGCTCGTTGTGCGACGGAGCGGTCGTGGTTGAGTCGCCCATCCACAGTTGATCTGGCGATATGATAGATGAGCGGTACCGCATTTAAATTTTGTATCAGACCGTGCTTATCCAAATGGAGGAATGCTTCTGGGGGGACGAAGCCGTTGTGACGTACCCTTTCGTGGTATAGTGGGTTGGGGTAGTAAGCCCCAGAGATCAGATTGTTGACCGAGTTCATCGCTCTAGCAGTGTGACCTCGAACCAACTTCAACAGGAAATTGTCCACTCTTATCAGGTTTGCCCTGTTGTATAAGACCTCATTGGAATAGTATTTTATGTACTGGGACTCTGGAGTTCGGTAAAGGCGAAGGCAAGCCCTAAGACAAGCCCTCTCGAACAACCGAATCTTTTCCATTAAGCTTGCACTCACGTTGAACCACACGGGACAGCCATAGGTGAGCATTGGCCGGATGAGGGCCATGTAGCAGATAACCTTCACCCTCGCATCGAGTTGGCTGTTGTAAAACAGTCTCTTTGTAAGGGCAAATGCGCCTCGGGCCCTGGCCAGAGCAGCATCTACATGTTTGTTAAAATATAGATACTGATCTAGCCAGATCCCCAGGTATCTGACTACAGTCTTTTGCGCCAGTGGTTCCCCGTGTCTTCCAACGATTGAGAACTTTCGCCAATTCTTTTTCGTATCCGACGAGGCCTTATACAACGGCGTCCTGAACAGAATGGTTTCCGACTTCTGGAAGTTGATACTCAACTTCCAGTCATCGCAACTTCTCATGAATGAATCGAAGTCACCCTGCGTGAGAGTAGTGATTTCCTCGATCTTTTTGCCTGATCTGTACACGATCAAGTCATCGGCATACGCAATTGCATGAGGAAGAGAACTTAACAGATCACTCAAGTAAATGTTGAACAGGATCGGCGAATTAACGGCACCCTGTTGGAGACCATTTTTAACTTGGAATACACCTGTCGAGGTCACGTTGCCATTCTTGACTACGAACCGTCTACCGGTAAGCATGTTACACAGTAGGTACAGCAGTGGTTTGCTAATGCCTAGCCGATTGAGCTTGTAGAAAAGTCCTTCTAACCATACGGTGTCAAAGGCCTTCTCCAGGTCAATCAAGCAGGCACCCGTACATTGTTTCTGGCTTTTGTTCCATTGGATATCCGACACCAGTTTCGACGCGGCATGAATAGTGTCATGCCCCGCTTTGAAACCGAATTGGTTATCCGGAATAATATGTTTGTCTTCAGTCCAGTTGATCAAGGCTCTATTGATCACCTTCTCGAATACCTTGCTGATGTTCGGAAGGAGACTAATTGACCGGAGGTTGCACGGATTCGAAGAATCTTTTCCTCGCTTGGATATGGGTTGTACAATCGCAGTTTTCCAATGCTCTGGATAATATGCATTATTCAGCGCATTGTTAAACAGGATTGTATACATATTAACCACACTTAGAGGGAGATGCCTTAACACAATGTTCGAGATCTCGTCGATTCCAACAGACTTTTTCTTCTTAAGTGATTCGAAGACCGCTTTGAGCTCTGTCTTCGATATGAACGGGGGATGAACCCCTTCGTCGGCGATGGCATTATCTGCCATGTTATCATCATTGAACACGACAAAGCCAGTGTTCTCAGATCGCCATTGTTGCATGTCTTCTCGAAGTTGAAAGTTGCTAGCCATTATGCGGTTCTCCAGGTCGTGATTCGGGCGCCCACTCTCGTTCACCTTGTACACTTCCTGAAAGACCGCGCCAAGTACCTCCATTTTTTCTTGCGGATCTTCGACCACAAAGAAATTATCATCGAGTACAGCGTTATCTGGATCTATACCTGCTGTAGTCAGTATTGCGTTCATTGTCCGTCGTTCTGGGGAGCTTAAGACACGGAAGATCGCTATTCTTACTTCTAAAGAATTTGTTTATCTGTGGAAACATGCTCGGGTTGTTAGATCTAACAGCCCGAATCTTACTGTCCCAGTGCAAGTTATCCGAAATTCTATAATTTTGAGCAATCAACGTTTGTACATTCTTGATGAGCGATTTCAGGGTCCTAATTTCCTCGTCTCGTCTGTCAGTAAACCGTCTGTACAAGGTTTTTAATCTTGACAGGAGTCGACTTTTTCGTTGGTGGAGTGCGTCGATTGTCGCATTGCGGTACAAGTTTTCATTGTTTGTGCGAGTATACCGAGGTATAGTAATGTCCATCGTTCGTTTAATTGTCTCGTCCAATTGAATTAGATACATGTCAATCTCTTCGTTTGACAGGTTTCTATTGGACGGTATGTGGAGCGCATTCGAAGAGAGTGCTCTTGTCATTTGTCTGGAGAAGCGTGTCCATCGAGCCTTATTGTAATTGTAAGGGTACGTTTGAACAAACTCTCCTAACACCGCAATATCGTTGGGGATCTTGATTTCGGCACTGAGTCCGCAATGGTCACTAAGATACACAAAAGTGTTCAAACAGTTTACCGTTTGTGAGTTTGTGTCTGTCAGCTGCAGTCTTGCGTCTAACAGCAGTAGATCCAGATAAGAGCCGCTCCTGGGATAGGACGAGATCTCAGTTGCTTTCAAATCGAGTCTATACTCGACACTGTGTAAGCAAAACCAGCTGTAAAGCTGGTCCCCTCTATTGTTGGAAATTGTGTTTCCCCAATATCCATGTCGGGCATTAAAGTCCCCGGCCAGAATAAAGTAGTTTTCCTCCGAGTCCAGCCTCAGACATCGAAAGAGTGAATCGAGCTCTGATATCATTGTTCCGGAATGAGAAGAGCCGGAGGAGTAGACCGACACCGCATACAACTTCACCGCCTCCACCATTGGAATTGGGCCGGTCTCTTCTAATAATATTATATTTGCTGTGCTCCAATTTGCCTCTCCGAGTTAGCTTAGTTTCGCTAATCAGCATCAGCTCTGGGCTTTGATCGTCCAACAATCTGTAGAGCTCGTTTTTTCGATCGATCCCTGTCAATGAATTTGCATTCACTGCAAGGATCTTATAAGCACATCCCGTTTGCGCAGCCATTAAGATTGTTGACGTGCTGGATTCTGCAGGAGCGCCAGAATTTGGCCAACCTGCTCCTCTAACCGATCCATACGCATTTCGATGGATGTTTTCCAATCGAGCGCTGGATCGTGTGCTCTTGGCACTGAGACTGGCGGCGCTACCTTTGGTAGTTCCTTTTCCGTGCTCCTCTGACTAGACGCCATTTGGGCGTAAGTCACTTGAGGTGTGACGGTTATGGCTGCCCCGAGTGGATTTTTCACTGGGGGCTGCTTCTGCAGAATCATTTGTTTCTTTCGCTCTTGGAACTTAGGGCAACCCCGATAGTTAGCGGTGTGCCCCGCGTTCCCGCAGAGTACGCACATTAGCTGACTTTTGTCAGTTGTTCCTTCTTTCCCCAGCGGGCAGTCCTCCGCTTTGTGGTTTTTACTGCACTTCACGCATCGAGGCCGCATTTGGCAGTTCGACGCGGATCAGTGAGGTAGGTAGATATATATACAGGGTTTTCCAATAAGCACTTGAACATTTTTTTATATAAAACTCAAACCATTTAAGACAGTTAAAAAACTTTATTATCGGCTTGAAGTACAATCAAAACATATATGAATGGAACTCGACTTCGTTCATATAGCCACCGCGGTTGCCTTTGCAGCGGTCGATTCGCTGGATCCAATTTTCAACGGCCACACATTTCCACAATATTGGCTCTGAGTTCTTTCAACGTCGCCGGCTTGTTGGCATAAACCAATCACTTAACGTAGCCCCACAGAAAATAGTCAAGCGGCGGTTAATCGCACAAGCGAGGCGGCCAATCGGCGGTAAATCGATTGTAACGTGTGTTGTGTGGCGTGTGGGAGCATCCTGTTGAACCCGCATATAGTCCCAAGTGGCGTGATAACGCTGTCCATTCACAGTAACGTGGTTATCGTTATCGTCGTCGAAAAAGTATGGCACAATAATGCCGCCGGCATGTAAACCGCACCAAACGTTTTTTTTTTTGTGGATGAAGTGGTGATTCATGAAGGATTTTCACCCGAAACAATAACGCATATTTTGCTTAGTGACGAACCCATTGTAGGAAAAATGAAGCATAAGTATTACAACCGAAAATTGGAGTTAACGCTCTTAAGTTTTAGTTGCGTTCACCGACTCCGAATTTTTGTATACAACTTTTATAATTTGCAGATGTTGCTCGTTCTCTTACTTTACCATGATGAAAATGTTGAGTTTACTGAATAAATTGACAGTGACAGTTTGATGTTTAGTGAAAGAGTGCGTACACAAATTAAATTCAAATTTCGGCCAATATAACGCTTCCTGTACACTTTTTTTCTGTAGCCGAAATTTTGAGAGAAATTTGGTTTTAAACAACAAGTGTGAGCTTAACGTCCGCCGCTCTTAGAAATATCAACAATTTTGTAATTTCCTTCGTCCATCCGGAGAATTACATTTATTAACTAATGATTTTTGCGTTTTTTTTTTTGATAATCTAGGGACGAAATGCTACGACCACCGCAATCATACATAGTCTTCATGTTGAAAAGCTTTTCGTATTTATTATTTCAATGTGTGATCACTAAAAAAAAATACAAAAAACCTTTACTTTTTACTTTCCAACTAGGCCCACCACCATAAGTAGGTATCCGAAAGACACGATTTTTTTCTTCTGTACAAATTCACATTTCAATTTCAAGGTTGACGGGAACGGACATAGAACAATTCTTTTCGCAGTCAGAACTGGTTCCCGGAAACATGTCCAGGGAACTATAAAGTTACATGCGTGAATAATTTCCACGGAACTGTGCAGGTGCATGGATATGCCTGCGTGACACATTTGCGCAGAACTGTGTATGTCCATTAGATATGCCTGCGTTAAACATGTGCGCGCAACTATGTACATAGTTCCATTTAACTATATTTCGCCGAAAAGAAGGTATGGATTGATGGCTACGTTCGTAGGGATGTAAATACATTTATGGACGTATGATATATGATAGGCCCGACTCAGGTATCCACAAACTTGCGTGTGAACCATGCACCATATTGTTTGAGTTTGCCATGTGTGCTTGTGTAGAATTTTTGTATACAAATTTTGGGCATGTTTAGGTTGAGTTTAAGGAACGATAGGAAATGTTTTCGAAAGAGGACATAGTTCCGGAACGACAGAACTCCAACACATTTTTTTATGTAATTTTGTTTTATTCAAATTAATATTTCTTACTTGCTAGACAAAAGTACTTACAACTTTTTAAACCAATTGGCAATTGTTCCTAATACTAACTTACGGGTTTATATTACTAAGCGGGTACTCTAAGCTAATCTAATCTCGGCAAAAACTAAATTTTTTTTAGTCCTTGATGACAAACTATAACTCATTTTTCATTAATCAACAAACCTGTTGAGGCGCACAGTACCATGGTACTTAATGGGTTAGTAACCCCCCAAGATCGGAATTTTGCAGGAAGTCATAGCTCGTACAATGTGCCTTCTCATCAGCTTAATAATAAGATAATCTATCATATTCAAGTTTGTCTCGTTGAACAGGACCTCCTTAGGATGGAACTTCTAGTACTCCAACTCGAGTGTTCGATGCAACCGGAAGTTTGAGAGACAGGTCCGTAGACACTGCCTCTCGATCAACCTCACCCTTTCCATGAAGCAGGTTACCTTCACCTAAGTTTGTGTCGTGTATGGTGAATTATGCACAGACCAGCAGGAAAATTCATTTCGATAACATGAATAAAAACAAGGATACGCAATTTTGGACCACTCCTTGATCGAAATTTCTTCTCTTTTTCTTTGCTCTCTCTGTTTTTCAAATGCCAAAGCAATGATTAGAGCGGGACAAGTAGTATCTGCCTTTTTTCTGACACGAAGAAACGATACAAGCTAAAGTTTGGGCAGATTTTCTGCACCGTGTGTTGCGAACTGGTGTTTATACAGACTTAAGGCTTGCAGCGATGTGTGGGCCTCATTTATTTATTATATGCGACATATGTACATTCATTTACTCACCATTCTTTCAAAAAAGTGTCTGCCCCCCAGTTTGTTAAGTGTACGAAAAAATAAAGTCTCACCGAATCATTGATGAATAATTGCCATGCTTTTGTATATTTCACGCATGGGCCCTATTCGCAAATGGCTAACCCGCTTTGACGTGTATGAAGAGTGTAAATGTCTCCCTGGCCTATCGGGTGTTTTTATTTTCGCGGGTCAATCTTGTCCGGCTAAGTGAATGCTCCCAACAAATTAGGCATATAATGTTTGTGTAAAGTGGGAAAAAAATAGGCTTAATTGAAATATTTTTTCTATCAGCCCATAAGTTCTACTTTGGCTGTCACCTCGGTTCCAGAAACAGTTATTGACTGTTCGGAGCGTCAGATCAAATTCGAGTGCATGCCGCTGTCTATCTCTCTCATGAATAGTCATCTATGTAAATCGGCTGGTATTCAGTTGTTTCCCATACAAATTCGAGAACTTCAATCAGAAACTGGACCACTTTACCGGACTCCGAGAAGCGTTTCCCGCGCCGCCGCCGGCAGACCCGTGGAAGCATCCAACCAATTAGCCCTGTCAAAGCATAAGGTTCGATCCATTAGGCCCATTTCATTGGTGTAAACAATTCGCTTTAAGTGTTTCATTTGAATACGTAACGATAAACCGAATGTCGCACCACTTCCCACTTCCACCGGTCCACCGATAAGCCCCCCGAGGCGGCCGGAGATGGGAAAGGTGTCGCGTGAAGCACACCGGCATTGTTTCGTAATTAGCTCGGCCCGGTCAGACAGAACCTCCCACGTCTGCTCTGCATTCGTCACTGAACTCGGTCATTGAAGTCATGTTCCCCAAATCGATTGGTGCAGCTCTTGGAACCGAATTCCAAGCGTATCGCGATGCTGTGAAGTGGGCAGCTGAAAAAAAAAAGAAAAAACAAAAGAAAAAGATTCCACAAAATCGCTGCACCTTCACATAGGCTTATCCGCCCAGAGGCCGGCGCGTTTAATTTATATCGCGAACGCATTTCTTAAAATCCTTCAATCGCTGTCTGATCAATCATTCGCGCAGAGTGATTATTCGGCAACGACGGAGTTATTACACGCAAAAATTGATGGCAGCACGGGACGACGGGGGACACGGGCGCGATCGGCTACATCGCCAGAAGGACTTAATCGTCTGCAGCAGAGCGAGCAGCTGAAGACGCGAGGGACTTCTGAGGATCTCCTTCGCTGGGATTGTTTCTTGCTGATTCCAATCTCTGAATCAGCGATAAGTTTGATGTATTCGCCTTTTTCTGTGTTCGATGCTTCGTTCTCGGTTTGGAGAAGCGAATCAAAAAGTTTGAGGTGTTCGGTTGTTCGTCTGTTCGGCTTTTTTCCCCCGGTTGGTATCTGGTCGCCTGATCGGAGAGTCACCGTTGGACAGCTGTAATTTAGTTAAACATGACATGGAAGAAGTGTTCATTGTTAGGCCGAGGTGTCCTCTCTGAAGGGCTTGTGCTTGATTAAGCTGACATTAAGCTGAGCATTTAAGGCGAATCACGGGATGGAAGGACACTGATTGTGCAGTGGGACTGCCAAGGCGAGATTAGGAGGTGGACATTGTCAGTTGTTGTGGCAGTGGACACAACTGACACGAGGTGAGCAGGTGTCCAGTGGGTTCAGTTGAATGGACGTTTTTTTTTTTTTCGATCAGAGGCTGGTTTGTAAATGAGATTCACAATAGTTTTTCGAAAGTGAGCTGAAGTTGTGAAGACAGAAAATACTTTTTCACTCGTGAGTGATAGAGGAGGTGAAGGTTAAGGGAAGGCAAGTATTCACCGCGTGGTCATGATGGGGAGATTCTTTGTGAGTGGACCTTTTTGGAACCGGTTGTGGAGCGTTAACTTGCGACCGGCTTGGCCATATACTACTACGTTTTTCATAAATCAAAGCTGTTTTTATCTCTAGTAACTGAAAAGCCTCAGAGAATATAACCAATTTCTCAAACATCATCTCTCCGCTTGGGAATGAAACTGTCGGCACACTCCATTTGTGAGAGAACAAAAGGAGGCACGATTGTAGGTACAAGTGATTGTCATCAAGGCCGGCCTTGGTCAAACGAGCACCCTGTGCAAGCACTGCGTTAAGAGATCACTTCTTTATTTTTTGTAACATAAGTCGGTCCAGTTTAACCAAGAGGTAGACTTTCAATGCGTGTCACAAATGTGTCAAATGAGCAAATGTCCATCATCTCCAAATAATAAACTTAGCTCTCTCTCATCATATGGAATTGTTTGAGTGAAACAAGCAGAATTCACTTCTGTATGAAATTTACTCATTAGTCATACAAATACACAAAGTCCTACAAAGACTGAGTACGATAATGTCGCGCAAAGGCACTCAGAGCGAATGTAAACTCTGCTAGTCTCGCTCAAATGATTCCACGTGAAGAGAAAACTGAGTTCATTATTTTGAGATGTTGTCCTATGGACTGTGCTTATTGGGCCTTCACTAAATCCAAGCAAAACAAATACACTCCTAAGCCTAAACAGGAATGTAACAAGGAACGTATATATTATCACCATTATCACCGGACACTGCCTTCTGCCAGAAGAACGGGAGCCCCCAACAACGACTATTGCAGAAGCTGTAGAGACGAGGAGGAGGAAGAAATACGTTTCACCTCCACGGCACCACGGCACAGCCCTTGCAAAAACTAGAAAAGATATACTAGGCAACTACTTTTTCAGTAACGTATAAAAATGTCACACTTAAGTTGCAAGGCACAGCTAAGTTTATCAGGAAAACAATTTGCCTGTAAATCAGCACAGGAGTGGACTTGTCAAAATGGGCCAGTAGAATACCATTAGGCAGTCTCCAGGTTTATTTTATTTTCATTGGTGTAGTCCCTTTGAATTAAAGAGGAGCCAGTGGAAAGCACCGGGAACGAATAGCACAAAGGATCCAACCAGGATCTAAGTGGGCCACAACTGCTACAGTGGTGGCAGTCACCCTAACCTAACCTAACCAAATGTCCATAGAACAAGAACATTTTAGTAAATAGTAAATTTAAATATGCATCGGTAGCTGGTTGGACGAACCAAGATTTGGAGAATGAAAGTAGGTATATCGAGAATTTTCTTTATTTATTTCTAGAATGCAGCCCTAAGAGCATGGCGCCCTGTGTATTTGCACATCCTCTACATATGATGTGTCCGGCCCTGATTATTCTAGAATCAAGGCCCAAATTCTCATCGATATTAATTTTACTACTTGTTGTTAATTAGTGTGGAGAGCACACAAAATTTCGCGAATAAAGCTGTAGAAAATCAGCTCATATTTGAACGGGAGCACTTGCAGTAAAAGAAAACAAAAATATACTTACGTCAGTGTACCCATGGGTCCTGTCCAATAAGAGCAATCAGCGGATTTAAGATAATCTCTCTCTGGCAGATTGACAGACAGCAAATCAAACAAATGTAGATGAGGAGAATACCCCATCAATAGTTTGGTAGTTGGGACTATTTCACGAAAGAAAGTGCGAATCTTGAATATAGAGACCGATGGGTAACTGCAACTACCTTCTGAAGCAGTTCCTGTCACACAAATGTTGGACATCTTCCGTCCAAAATGTTAAAACATAGAAAAAGATGCACTGCAGTAGTCGCTTCACTTCAGGTACCCAGACAGTATATCTCCCAAGTCGAAATAAAGTGATTTACCTTATGACAAAGTCAGGTTAAGTGGGATTTGATCATAAGTCCTCTAAGTTCACGTGAAACTACGGTAAGAAGAAATACTGAGATGGACCTAAGAGGTCGCCTCTCGGAATGCAGCATATGAAATTTCTAACCAGCCTCGCGCCAAGTCACATCTGACAGCAGTGCCGAGGTGTATAATGCTACACAGGTGTGAGTGGAAATGTCTATCTCGTAAGACATTTCCTAGTGTCCTTCCAAGATTCCACTTCCATTGGCGCTAACCATAAAAAGCCCACAGAAGGAAGGTCTAAACTTAAAGAGTTATGAGAGGTTTGAAATCTATTGAGGGAAGCATAAGATTTCAGAAATATTGGAGTATGGCCTGTGCAGTGTAAATATGAGACAAATATGTTGATTTTTCCAACCAGGCAAGATGCCAGCAACGATCCCGCCTTATGCTAATTGCTCACGTTAAGTTGATATGGAACCTCTCAGCGGCTTGAAAGCCTCTACAAAAGCCCGTTGGAATGAACTACCATCCGACTTTTTTCTGTCCCGTCATGGTAGTTGTGGGAAGCATCTACAAAAATGTGTACATGGCAGTTCTTGCCCCATCCTGGAATGTAAAAAGTGGAAGAAGACGGGGCATATCCACCCGTTCAGTTTTGCGGTTGTGCTGAGGGCTGACAACCCGTGCATGTTAAAGAAAACAAGTGTATTTCTTTAGAGCGCTTAAACGAAGTCACACATCACGTGTTGGTAAGAATACGAACGAAATGCATTTGCAGTCTTTCAGCACATGTATCATCCATCAAGAAATCCATTATTGTCTGTACAAGATTTAAAGCTGTATTTACCAAAGTAAAATATGTTTTGTTGGATTATTTGGTTTGAGGGCGTTATCCCACTCTCGTAAAAGCCCTCGTCCCTACTGGCCAAATGCTGCGAGAGTCTTGTCTCACGAGGCACTGTCGTGACACTGCAGTGCATTCACCAGCAAACTTAGATCATATTGGCCCATTGCGATGATACCCATAGTCCGACTACCACTGATTGACTACTGCAGTGATCGTGTCGTTAATTTGATCCCAACGGCAAATGGTAACTGGACCAGACTTGAAAACCAGACGAAAACGTAACAACTTTGTTTTCACTGGGATTCGAACCGGCGACCCCGCTACCTAGGGGCAGGCACTCTTTTTTTTTCATGTAATTTTGTTTTTATAGTAATGGAATAAACTTATTTGCTAGACAAAATAGACTTAAAACTAGCTTAAATATCTTAAATAACTTATTGTATTAAATCCTAACTTACTGACCCTATGCGAGTACTCTAAGCTATTCTAATTTATATATATTTGTGCCTTTCGGCTTAAACAACGTTTTTTTTTAGTCCTTAGAGACAATATTTCACACATTTTTAATTACCAAGAAAACTTGAAAAGCTTGTTTTAACCTAGCTAACCTATGAAAAAATAACTTAAAACTAACTTAAAAATACCTTAACGTAACTTAACCTAACATAACCTTAAAATTACCTTAAATATGTCCGTAAGAGACAGACGTGTGCACCTAGGCGTATATGTTATGTATGTATATACCTTTTTTTGATTTTTTATAATTTTTGTCTTAAAATAACTTAATTCTATGTAAGTTGGCCACTATGGTCAACTGTACCGCCGTTTGGAAGAGCCAACGCCGGCGGAGACCGGTTCTGGTGGAACCACCAATAAAAGTGCCGCTCTTTGGCACACTGTCTCCTGTCCGGAGTAGAGATCGCTCTACTGAATCGGAGGAGATCCTCGTGGCTGCGAGCGACATCCTGCTCGTATTGTAGTCGCCTGTCCACTGTTCGGCCTACGACATGGAAGATCAACGGGCATCCCTCCGTATCCTGTATTAGGCGAATTTGATCGAGATAGAGGAATGCTTCAGGTGGAATAAGGTCGTTGAGGCGCACTCTTTCATGGTACATAGCGTTTGGGTAGTAAGCCCCAAAGATCAGTCTGTTCGAAGAAGTCATAGCTCGTGCAATGTTCCTTCTGATCAGCTTGGAGCAGGCACTCTACCAACTGCGCCATCCAGTCGTTTCACTGTCGACGTTACTTTATCCAGCTTCCAACAGCTGCTTTTGATAATCAATTCGCCCCGCATTTGCGTTGGTAGGTTATGTCGTATGGTAGTGTGTCCAATATTTACAGCGTCTCCCATAGGTCCTGGATACCTTGGAGGACATTCTTTCTCTTACCGCTGTTTCAATTTGTCACTTTATGGACAAAAAAAAAGAAACAGATTAAAGGAATATTTGCAATGCCTTGAAGATAAAGGAAGAATTACTCGCCCAGTGTTCTATTTAATTATAGATACCGACTCGTGCAATGACAGAGTTAATAAGGCGTGGAATTTACCTTTATGCATATGCGATCATGGGCAAGTACAGTGAAATAATTATTCAACGGACAGCAGAGGGACCATCTTGGTTGTCTGTTATTTTTAATTTTTTTTTTATATGCATTTTTATTTTTTAATTCATTGAGAGTTCTTATATGCTATTGGCCCTTAGCGGGCACTCTAAGCTAAACTTAATCTTATCCTATGTCGTTCGACTTATCCTTACAAGTATTAATTTTAATAAACATTAAGACGGAAATAATAAAATAAGAAAAATTGGAAAAAAACTTATTTAAAGAATTAGTCAGTTATTCGGGGGTATCCGTTCTTTAGGGAAATATCGAGAACGGCTGGATGGCGCAGTGGGTTAAGTGCTTGGTTAGTGGGGTCCCCGGTTCGAATCCCAGTGAAAGCAAAGTTATTACGCTTTTATCTGGTTTTCAAATCGGGTTCAGACAGCATTTGCTCAAATTAACAGCACTATCACTGGAGTGGTCGATCAGTGATGGTAGTCTGACTGTGGGTATCAAAATGGACCATCATAGCTTAAGTGTGCAGGTGAATGCACTAGCTACTTAATCTAAGAGGAATACCTTCATGCCGGGACCATGACAAATTGTCCGTAAAGGGAGGTGTCCGTAAAGTGATGTTTGACTGTACTATGTGGATGATACTTCAGTCGAAAATGGCCCGTGAGTCCTCCAATGAAAATTGTCAGCGAAATTTTGACGCAACGGCCAAGTGATCTCACATGTGGTCAGAAAGCATGAATTTCGCGGTCCCTAGAACCTTGTCGCCACCTTTTTTCTCACGTCTTTGGTTGTTGGTTAGAGGGGGACAATATCAGTTCTTTCGTGGCATGTTCATCAGCTCTTTAATTTCCGGTTATATTCGTGACCCTGAGCCCAAGGACGTTGACTTTTCTGCATACTAGCATACGGCTAGCTTTGTCTTAATATCTCTTGCCAAAACTGCTTCAATGGCTACTTGATTGTCAATGAGAATCTTAATATGGTGGTATTTCCAACATTGCGACCGCACTAATGCTTAAGAAATTCTGCCATAGTCAGGGAGTCAGATTTGGTATTGCATGTTCCACACAAGCACGTCCTTGTACTTGTTGTGCTTTCTGATACATGTGTTTAACTGACTACGCGTATTGATGAGTTGGTCAGTTGTCCTCTTGGGTTAGAAGGGGCATCTAAAAGCTCATCTCATAATCAAGAACGGAAAGTAGTTATGTAGTCCCTTTCAACTTGATTTATCAGGAGTTTGCCTTGACTACTTGGAGGTGGTCTGTATCCAACGATCATCCTTGCCTGGCGGCAGACATCAGCAGCATGTACGGGCTTTAATAGTAGCAAGTGAAGTACCTGAAGTAATGCCAGCGAGAGAGTGATTCTTATGGATGTAAGTCACACCAGTCTTTGTACATTGGTCACTCGTTTTAACTCTGAAATGCTCCACTTTATCTTGCAAGACTTACAATGCTACATTGGGGTACAATCGTATTCCAAAAAAAAAAAAATATGGCAACCAATTTTTTTTGGAAAATATGCCAAAGCAAGATTCAGTTTTAAATTTTGTCACAAAAATAAACTTATTTTGCACAAGTTGAATGTATTTTATTTCAGAGCTGCTACTGATTGCGAATTTAAAAAGAGGCGAGGGTACGAGTGTACACCGAATACCATTCCTGGACTAAAAAGTCTGGCTATAGTGCCATACCTCCTAATGGGTCTAAACATCGCTGTCCAAATCCACAAGATTGTCCTGGTGTTTGGTTTCAATCTCATCCCGTATTATCCATGCCTAGGTATAGAGCATAAGAGCCTTCCTCGATCTTCTCGTTGACATTGACTTTCACTGCTAGTTGCATTCTCAGTTACAGTTACGGGCGTTCGCTCTGTAACTCGTAGTCTGATCGTTCAAATGTTAAACCTTCTTATTGGACTAAGTCATGATCAACTCAAAGACTCAAAAGCCATTCAACAACAAGTGAAAAAATCAACGGACCTCTCCACACTCATAACTTCCCATGAGGTGATCTCTCAGTCTGCGTTCAACACGACCAAATACTGTCCATAATCCAACAGATTTTTAATTAAATCAAAACCGACAACAATTCGCCCCCACTCCAGTGTCCCGCATCCTGTTGTTTAATAATCCGACATTCCTCAAATATTTACCAACACAAGGGGTAACTGACCGACTCAGCCCATTCAATTGCGAGTAATTGCCGAGTGGGGCGTTTAATGCAAACAACAACCGCCGACCGCGACGCGACGCGACGCGACGCTCCGGACACAATCGAAATGCGTTCCATTGTCAGAAGTGGCAATGAATCAGCACCAAGACACAGAACTGTCTGTCTGACAGACATTCGTCTGTCTGTACACAAGCGATAAGCAAAAAGTACGCCCGGGCCAGCGAGACAGCCGCAGAGATTGAGAGCACGGCGTAGGCATCCATTTAGCCAGGTAATAAAATTTGTTTTAGCATTAGACCATAACTCACTGGGCCAGCGCACGTTCCACACGCCGCCGCCACCGCTGCCGAAGAATGGAGGTGGTGGACGGTGGACGGCTAGGCGTGACGGAGAGTCAATGAGAAAGTGACCATAGGCTGCTGGTATTATTGTGAGACTGACAATCGGGCGTGTGGCACTGCGAAACGCACAACAGAAATCGCACAGCGCAAGGCACCGATACATTTGGAGATTTATTGTCCGAATGTGTCGCGCATACATCACTGGCTGGACGGTCAGGCGCACTGCGATCGGCGCAAACCCTAGGCAATCTGTCTGCTGCGTGTGGCAGCACGCCCACGACATGCAAAACAATTCTCGGTTCAGATAAAAGTTAATTCAAATCCCCCAGTACACCATTTCGTCCGGTGTCTAGTCCGCCTGCCTGCCTGCAGCCCACTCGCCGCGGAAAGGGCCATAGGAGAGAGAATGTCGCCGCCATCACCGGAGCCGCGAGACAAAAACGCAGCCGCAGAGCGCAGTTCTCTGCCAGCAATTTAGTTCAAATAACTGCTCACTGTGTGACAAGTTTATACCTTTCCTCATCTTTCCCGAGTAGCGGCGGCAGCCAGCAAAAAGTGGCAGAATCCCAATAAACCCGTCTGCGGGTTATTATGTAATGCGGTGCTGGTTCGCGCCGCACTCTGTGCTGATGATGCGTGCGTCGCGACGTCGGCAAAAAGCTGCTTTGGTCATTGCTGTCGCGGAGCAAGTGACAAAGGCCCATCATCATCACCGTCAGGCGAAGATGCACATCATTGGCGACGACGTCGAAGACGATCGACTTGTCAAACCCCATCATCGGAGTGAAGTCAACAACAAGCCTTCGCTGCTGGTAGACATGTCAGAGCAAGGAACTTTTATGTTTGCCACGAACTGAGAATGCGACGATGTTCACCTGGACGCAGACGCGTCTCACCAGAAACCGATGGTGGCAGCGGATGGATAACAGAGATATCATGTGATTTCAGGGCGTCTCTGTACGCTGTGCACGCGCAGTCTGCGATGACTATTTGGACCAGATTTGGATGCTGCCCTGCGTTGGGGTGGCTGGCTGTCTCGATGTGGGGCGCTGTGAGATGATGTGGCGATGCTGGAAGAAGATGAGGAATGGTTGTGTTTATTCGCTGAGTGGGTCAGTTGTGGCGGAGGTGGTACTAGTACACAAAAGCCAAATCGAATACCGACAGCGCGTGAGTTCCTCTTTCCCATCGAGCCAAGGCTAACATGCTCCACATAAATCGCAATCAACGCGTCTATGCCATGGCCATTGTCTGGTTCGGATCAATTCAGTCGACAAGAACAATCGAAGCCAGGACACGTGTTCTCGTCTCTGCGTGCTTTCGGTAAACATTTCGACAGCCACGAAGTCAAGCTCTCACGTCACGTCGACTCAAGTTCAAGTTTGATGAATACGATGTCGAGTGCTGCGCAAAGAGCTGCTATCAAAAGGCAACCAAGCCAAATCCACTTAAGATTGATTTCTCGTAATTGAATCGCGCCATTCTTGGCCGGTTCGAGACGTATTGTTCGGTCGAGCAGAGGGGCCAGGTCAAGCGATGGCAGCCGTTCGCACGATCGGAATCAAAACAAACGATTGAAGGCGAATTGAATTAATTAATTGCTTCTGCCCCCTCCGCAGTGGACCACGGTGGGCATTTCATATAAGTCACCAGGGGTACCAGACATGCCTGAACAAGATTCGCTGAAACAGCACAGTCGACGAGGTGCGCGGTCCACCAAGTGGTTAATTATACGCCGATCGTGCGAAGCTGGAGGTGGGCTAGTGCGTGGCGGGAGGGAAGACCGCCGTGCCAGATGATGGCTCCTGCGAAGTGTGAGAATGATTTAAGCCGACTGAAAGCAAATCGATGCAAATTAGTTGACAAACGGGTAATGTTTTGACATTCGTTTGGTTTTCAATAATTAATTGATTTTGAATATCGGCGAGATGATGGGGGCTCATAATGAACTTGGAGGTTGGTGGGCTTGTTGGTCCTCTGGCGGAAGTCACAGAAGGGCTGGGATCGATGTGGATCTGAGTGGATAGGCGTTTGAGGAGGAAATCGCGTCGAGATAAGTTTGGACAGGTGCCTCGAGATAAAACCAATACAAAAGCATTGAATTTATATCAAGGACAAGTGAATGAAGGGTCTTTACAGGCAGACACAAAGATCCGAATTTGCATCAGAAGGTAACGGCTCCAAACCAAGACAAGACAAGGGCATGCATTTACATCTAGACCATGAGAAGGGCGTTGGTCCAGAACAAGAGGGGGCGCCCAACTCAAGACCATTGAATTGAGAGCCTGGATATAAAGGAGAGAGCTTGAAGGCAAGGTGTCTAAAACATGCATCCAAGCCATGAGAAGAACACGGCTCAATGGATATGCAGGTCTTCTTATATAGGGCTTCAAGACTAAGCTTCTGAAACAAAGGCCTGCATTTGAATCTAGGTCATGACAAGGAATTTACTCTAAAACAAGACGTATTGCCCAACGCCAAAACCTTTGAATTTAAAACTAAGGATTTGAAGGAGAGTGCTTGAAGGCAAGTCGCCTGAAACAAGGGTATGCTTTTAGTACACGAGAAGAGCATGGCTTGGCACACAAAACCCTTGAATTTAGAGCCCGGATATGATGGAGAGGTCTTCAAGAGAAGGCTTTTGGAACAAAGGCTTGTATTTACTTTTTGGTCATGAGCAGGAGACCGCTCCAAAAGAAGACGTTGCGCCCAACACAAAACCCATGCGTTTAGCTTCAAACTAAGACGCCTAGCGCAACGTTGCTATCCAGAAAAAGACTCCATCTTGCAATCCCCCACAATGCGACATTGTCTTGTCAGAACAATTGCCATTCAAAGTTAGTGCCCCGCTCGAAGCCCAATTCCGTCCGTCCGCCGTTCTAATTATGGTCACAATAAACAAAAACGAGGACAAAAGGAACGCCATCGTATACCATCCAAATGCCAGGACGAGCACATCCCATTATGGCACAAAATCATAGTGCAGCCGAGCACAGTACCCCAGTCAAGCAGAGGATCCCTGAGAAATGAGAAAACAATTTTCAATGTGGATCATACAGCACGGTACCATACCTGCCGTGCTGCCACAGTTTCACTCACACTCACACAGAGTCGATCCGCCGGTTTGGTGGTGGTTTTCAGGTTAAGGACATTATGGAAATTGTCCCCTGCGGGTCCAGATGGCCATTACTCAGTTATATCAGAGCCACCGCCCAATCGATCAGCCGACGACTTAATGCGACTCCCTTCACAAAAGACCAGGGGTACCCACACTGCAGCGTCGCAACGCACCGCAACAGGTTCAATGCGCAAGTAGTCTCCGGGCGTTTGCGATGCTATCATCAGGGCTGGTCCCGGGAATTTTATATGTGTTCCCCCGTCCATTCGACAACTCAGAGATCGACGTAAGAATACAACGAAACGCAAAAAAAAACTCTGCAGAAATTCTTATCTCGGCCGCGCGGAGTTTATGAATGGTGGCGCGGCGGTAACATTGGCGGCCGGCCGGCGGTAGGGTTGGCAATAATAACATCCGCAGCTCCGTACTGATGATGCGAATTGTATCACAAGTCATTACGGAGATTACATGGGACACGCCCATTTCTTGCACTGCTGCGCCACAGCGGCTGACTGACATGAAGTGCCGCGAATTTATGCGTACTCAGCTCGCGCTCTCCTGCCCTGCAATTCCAAAATTTACGTTTACGACTGCTTACGGATGGGTAGGTGGGTCGCCCCCTTCTACGAGTGCTGCCCGGGATTATGTGCTGATCTTATGATGGAGCGGTGATGGTGCGGTCGCATCCAGTGTGTGGGGTGCATGCATACGAGTCATAAGGTAGATGCGAAGTTATGACACAAGACGCAATTGTGGAGCTTTTGTGTGTTGGCGGGGGGACATATAAAAGTAGTGCATCTCAGTGCTTAGATGCCGGCCGCGATAGTAGCACCCCATAGAGAGTTTAACTATTTTGCGAGTGCCAGAGGAGTGGACCGGGAGACCCACCACATTGGCGGCACTGTTATTTATTTGGGTGTAAGCACTGGTGGCATAATTTAATTGAGATTAACGGATATGCGCCCCTCAGCGGCGGTGCTGTGTATTTAAATGGTATTGCATCGAAGCTGCACACTGAGTGCCGCCGGCCATGCGACTCCGCTTGGATCGCGCCTCACTGGCTTGGCTTCGCCGCGCCGGCCAAAACCAACATTTCAATAAATTTGATCGTAATGCGGTATTTACGACTGCTGATAGGCGGGCCAGGAGGACACGCATGCAAATTCGAGAGTTGATGTTGTTTTGCTTTTTTTTACACGAATGGCAGGATATCAAATAGAGAAGACCTGTTCGACGGGTGCTAGTGTTAGTCAAACGCACTTTGCAGGTAGTTGACAGTGAGTGAACGGAGGTGCCATGGCGCATCTTCCAACTTGTTCCTCTCGACCGTTATTGGGTAACTCGAGAGAAGAAGATGCGAATTGGCCAATGCTTGGCGGTTATTGATTACAAAGTTGCTAAATTCTAATCAATGGATCCCAATTCGCGAAACAAGTTTTGATTGGTTGTGCGTTCTGCAGTACGGTGACTGCTGTGGCTTCCACTTGATTGATTCTCCTCGGCGTGCTGAGCCTCTTTAAATTTCCGGTAGATATAGTTTATTTTCGAGATCCGCAAAGAGAGTGCTCCGGGGTTCTTCTTTGAGTGACGCAACTGACTGACGTTGGTTAGGTTAGGTTAGGCTACGTAGGGAGGCTGCTAGTGCATTTACCAGCACACTTAGACCATATTGGTCCATTGTGTTACCCATAGTCAGACTACTACCATTGATAGACCACTACAGTGATAGTGCCGTAAATTTGATCGCAATGGCAAATGGTGACTGGACCAGATTTTAAAACCAGATAAAAGCGTATTAACATTGATTTCATTGGGATTCGAATCGGGGACCCCGCTAACTAGGGGCAGGAACTCTACCAACTGCGCCATTCAGTCGTTACTGACTATCATTTGATTGGACCTTTCAGAGTAGGAAACGACGTTCTTACTCCTTACACACCCACGGAAGCAGTTAAAGTCTAAGTCAAGTCGTTCTTGAAATAGGTTTGGTGCAAGAGAGTTTGTATCTTTACACAGCATCGTACTATTTTGACTGCAGGTACTATTAGGAATCATTAATCGCAGAACTGCAATCTAGTTTGCTGTACATCTGGATCATACAGGCGGAGGCATTGAACCAAAATCGACTTTCTATGGAAGCGGTTAGAAACCCATTCCAGGAAGAAAATCCTCATACCTCATACCAAGGCCTACGAATGGGATAGGTAGCGCAAACCTGAGCACAGGACAGACATTCTATACCATTTACTATGTGAGGCCAACTTGGTCAAAATTGTACCATCGCATAAAAAACGCCCTACTCAAGAAGGAAGAAATAGACGTTTTTGGAGTCCCTTTGAACTCTGCGGACAATGTTAAAATGAGGAGCGTAAATGTTTAATGCTCAGCAATTTTCTAGGCCAATCTCAAAATCTATCCGAGTAGAGAAATGGATCCATGAGTGACCGCCTATTTAGTTTGAGTGGCATCACAGTGAATCTTCTGATGTAATTAAATTAATCTTGGGATTTTAAATTTTGACAAACGTGGGGATGTCATTTTTGATTCAATCTGAAACCGCATTGATAAGAACCCATCCGATTGTTCACGAATGCGGTCTCCCTTTTCTTGTGTAGACAAGAAAGAACCTGCATGCAACTATTTGCATTCGGTAACGCGTTGGGACTTTGAGTACTGTTAGTACACTGCACTGTTTCATGAAAAGTTTCGAGATCCAATTTTATTGAATGAAACCTTCACTTCCTTTGATTGCTCCCTTCACTCTATGAAGTTCAGAATTCAGAAATTATTCAACCCAAACTTACATTGCATAGGACCCGTCCTCAAATGTTTTAATCAAGCTGTGCGAATATGACAGGCTGTATCCCTTCGCCTGTTTTCTACATTTATTCAGCTATGCAAATTTTGGAAGTGCCTGATTAAAGGAACTACGAGGTCACCCTACCAAAATTATAAAGACCCTGATTGTTATTGACGGAACCTTTGGAACCTTTAAGACAGTCCTAAGATGTTCCTTGCACTTAAGGGGGAAGTGTGTCATAGAGTCATGGAGGAGATGATTCAATAACGCACTGTTGAAAGTTATGTTCTGCGTTGATGTGTGCAACTGGAAGGCCAACGAATCAAGAGATATTTTGAGAAACTTTTTGGGTTCTCCCAAACGCTTGATGCGAACAAACTTGATTCTCCCGATAATCAAAGGAGACTTGTCTAAGACCAGCTTAACGCACTGAGTTCGAGTCAAAATAGATCAGTTTGACTGGGATCCTGGAAGTCTTGGAGGCTTGGAGAGTTCAAATACACTCGAGATATAGTATAGAAGTATTTTTATATTATCTCGCGGATAGGATAGATCCTTTTTGTGATTTTAATGATAAATGGTTCGTCTACTACTAAATGTTTTCCTTATTATTAGAGGGGTCAAATTTGAAGTGAAACTTATGTTTGAGCTTGATGTTAGCTTAGGTTAAGATGCCTGGAGCATTCTTCTTTTGACAAAGCGATGAAGATGGCTGGCACTAAAATTACTTAGTTCACCCAGGTTATTCAAGAAGTAAGCCAGTGGCAATATTTATGTGAGCCGGTCTTAACGGCCAATTAAATTTTATTTATTTTTCCTATTGCCTGACTTTATTTTATGGTTTTAAAACTCTTATTTTTTCACATTGAAAACATTACGACGGTCGAAATCGTCCTGTGGTGTCCTTCATTAAATGCGGATAAGCATCACGTGAGGTCTTAGGCTTGGGAGCGTACTTGTAATCGCAAGAACTTCAAATTGTACATCTTTTCGAGAAACAAATTAGAACCTACATATGTACAGTGGCGAACAAAACTTCATACAAAATTTTAATTTTTGTGGTTTTTCATCTATAAAATTGTAGGACGGAAAAATGAAAGATAGGAAAAATGAAAACGTGCAAAACTGGATACATGGGATCGTCATGGTCCTTATTTTTTTCAGCCGTTTTAATTGTACGATGTCTTTCATCGTACCACTTCCTTCAATAATTAAACAATTTAACAAGGAAACAGCTCTGAAAAATTCAATCAAGGAAACAATTTCATAGATGAAAGAGCACAAAAACTGATATTATGTATCCAGTTTTGCTCGCCACTGTACATATATGTGCAAATACAAAACCAACAAAAAAAGCTGTAATGTATAAGATCAGACTTATTTAGACATTTTTTAAAAACTGGTCTATGGTAAACTGTCGCCCGGAAGAAAGTTGTCTTACAAATCCGTTCAACCAGAGTTCCCGCTATCTTACCTATAGTCGCAATTTTACCCTTTTTTGACGCCGAGACCGTGACACGTCCGTGACTACATCCATTTTGCCACTTTTGGATACTATTTTATAAGAGACATTTTTTCCATGTAAACGTACTCATTTCAGAGAGTGAAGTGTCACAAGGTCCCACATCATCCGAGGTTGAAATTTTGACACATAAGCATTATTTCCACACGCCAGTATATGCATGACGTTGCAAGTGTTGTCACAAATGTGAAGGAAAGATTGAAAAATATAAATAACTTGGGATTATATTACTTAAAAGATAAATTGCCAATTAAATGTGGAAAAAATGTCTCTTCTATCTATTATCTACACGATTGTGTCGTTTTGCAAGCGTCCCTTAAATGACTGGACCTAGCTTCTCAGCAACCACTCGTGTTGTGTGTGCTTTTGTTCTTTCACGAGTGGAAGGGACCTACAGTTTAATGCCGACTCCGAACGGCGAAGTTGAGGAAGCTTTTTCAAGACAGGAATACTCTTTGAGCATTGTCAGTGACTCGAAAGAGGTGGAGCCGTGAATTGTGATAGGTTGTAAAAATTCGGGTATCGAACCTCGCACCCTCTGTGTAAGATTCGACGCACTTACCCACTACGCCACGGCGACCCACCACCCTTAAATGGCAAAAGAAACGAAAAATGTCCCAACTTAAAACCAATATGACAGTTGTAGTCAATGAAAATTAATCAGATCACACTTTTCGCTGATTAGATCTACTTAAAGGCCCAAAGTATCCTGAGTATGAAAGAAATAGAAGGGAGGCAAATAATTTTTTTTAGATGTTGTGACATTTCTGTAGGTATGTATGGGACATTTGTAGTGCATCTTGTTTGAGTAACACAACACTAGTCAGAAACAGATCAGAATTCTTTGTAGACTCTGATGAAGATCCACAATATTATTACTACATCTCAAAAATCTTTACGACTTTGCCTCAAATAAACTGGCTGAAATCTTCAGCAACTGCATTAGACTAGGATACTTCCCCAATGAGTGGAAGGTTGACAAGATTATACCTATCATTAAACCTGGCAAAGCTCCTGAATTGCCTAGCTATAGGACTATTAGGACTATTAGCCAATTAAGCTGTCTTGGCAAGCGCTTTGAAAAGATTATTAAGAAGAGACTCCTTTATTGATAATAATGGTATCTTTCCAACGCAACAATATGGATTTAGAGCTTTTCATGGCACTACACATTAAGTCCACCGCATTACAAAAGATATAAAAAAGATTTCATGGCAAAAGTACTGGAATGGTAATTTTAGACATAGAAAAAGCATTTGATACTGTTTGGTATGAAGGTCTGATACACAAGTTAGTAAATTTTAAATTTCCCTTACATCAAGTCAAAATTATACAATCGTTCCTTAAGTCCTGAAGCTTCAATGTATATATTAATCAAAGCTTCTCTAACAGCGAACAGATCAAAGCTGGAGTTCCACAACGATCCGTTATTGTTCCTGTCTTATTTAATGTATATACCTCTGATTTCCCCAACTTGCGAAAGTGTAGTACTGCCCTATTTGCTGATGAAACATTCATTTATTCCTTCAATTGGGTTGAATATTGAAATTAATCTTCAATCGGCATTAAATGACCTATTAGTGTATTGTGGCAATTGGAAAATAAGTATTAATGCTTCAAAGGCTCAAGCTATCTTTTTGACTCGTAGGAGAAGAGCTTAGTTACTTCCAAGCGACAACCTTTCTTTTAACGGTTCTCTAGTTGAATGGAAATCAAACGTAAAATATCTTGCTATATACTTAGATAAAAAAATTAACATACAATCTTCATGTCCAAAAAATTATAAAAAAAAGTTACTACCACTATTAGAATAATTAAAAATCAAATCTCTGTAATTAAATCTTGTAAATAATTAATTGTAAAATGCATGCCACAATAAAATACATATAAAAAAAGAAAATACTTCAAGGTATGGGAAATATTATTTCCAGGGGTAAGTCCAGATCTGGGCACAAGAACCAGTGCTTAATGTCTGTTATTAATTACTTCCGAGCCTAAGGCACCATTTAAAGACGAAATGTAATTTGTCGAAGAAAATAAGAAAATGCAACAAACAGACTTTACTTCTCCTCCTACTCCACGGTGAAACGTAGGAAATGCAGAAGTCAAACTCTGAAAACCCCAATTTTATAAATGGATGTCGCAGCTGGCAAAGCCACAAGCAACCATATAGCCAACCGGACTCGAAAATTGCTCAACCTCTTCGTATGGTCGATTTATTCTTCAAACATATCGACGAATATTAATTAGTTGATGGGGTTAGAATTCTAAAACTCTACATTTCCAAAATAAGTTAGAGAAGATCTAGTCGGACGTTTTTTCTCTGCTTTAAGTAACCGTGGCAAGGCAATGAATCCTCATTCATTGAAAATTACATTCTTTCTTTGATAATTGTTCTTATTGCCTTTTTTCTGCTCCGTGACATTTTTCTTTAGACTTTCTCAAATTGTTCAGCGGCAACCCTGCATTCATCTCTCCGAATTGTTCTTCTTATAGAACCGTTCATGTTTGCGAGATTCTACTGTATTTTCCTTATTAGTGAAGCGGTCCAGTTTGGAGCATCTGATTCTGGGGCTTGATGTTGGTGGAGGTGCTGTCTATTTCGTTGAATCCCTAGATGTTCTGCAACCATGTAACCACGCAAGTAATAACGTCGCTTGGTCTGGTACCTTGAATTGCCCATTTTATGGCATTCATAGTCCGATCCAGTATAGACGAAATTGGCGATGTCCTCATACACTTGAGTATGACTAACGATTAATCATCAAGGCGCGATTCTGATGACTAACCGCTTAAGCTCTAAAATCCAATCGAAATGCAAAAAGAACGAAGAGAACAACAGTTATTTCTGGAAGCCAACCATTAAATTCGTTCATCGGATTAATATTCGAACACAATCAAGGATCGCGTTACATTCCTGGCCAATTAGTCGCACCAATTTCGTCCAAGCCAATCGGTAATCCAATCCCACAAAACCAGCTGCCACTTGCATCCACCTTAATCCGTCTCAAGTGCATCGCAGCGGATGTGTCATCCAGCGACTGTCACGAGCACTCCCAGTGTGAATGGAGACATCAGCATGGTCCCGTCCGGGCCAACAATACGTGTCCGCTTAATTTATGTTAATCGCTTGTTTTACTTTTAATTTCGCACTTAAAACCGCGTAAAACCTGCCCAAGGACCAAAGGCTGATGAGAGCGCATGACCGGGCGATGGGATGACTGAACGAGGGACCGCGTGAGCCAACAGTTCAATGTCGCCTTGATCACCGGCCAATTAATGAACGATTAACGAGTTATGGGACTCGCAGTGGCAGCCGTACACCCCTCGGACCGAGTGTCAAATCGACTTTTAACGGTCACACTTAAGTTAAGTAAGTTGTACGTTGCCGGCCAGTTGATGGACATTCGTACACACACATACGCTCTCGCAGACGCCCAGAAGTGACATGTTTACGGCTCAGCTGGACTGCACATAAACATCCGACAACCAGATGGAATCGCTGCGACAGCTTATCCGCTCCAGAGTGACTTGACAGTCGTTTATACATCAACGCCTCCTCGCGGTGGCATGGACGCCCAGCCGCCAACTGAAGCGGGGTACAATTGCAGTCGGTACCGCACACCACTTAAGCCAAATGGATCGCGCCCGAGCGATGTGTGTGACGCCCCATATTTCCATTGATCTCCGATATGAGTCTCAATTTATGTCCACTCGGATGCGAATGAACTCGGCCCCAAACCAGGTCGGAGTTATTGTCAATAACTTACGGAGAAATGCCGATCCTGGCGAGTGGTGGTCGCGCGGTGGCAGTATGGACTTTGTTGTCGGGAACACACATGTTAGCCCGCACGAACGGCGAAGATGATGAACAGGGGCCATGGCCCCGAGAGGCCCGGTCATGGCAAATTAAAGTCATTTTGTACAAACATGACATAAATTACCCATCGCCAGCAGCAGGAGCTGAGGCAGCGGCAGCAGCAGTCGCAGTCGCAGTCGAAGTCGAAGTCGCAGTCGCTGCAGCCAGGAAGACAAACGAATCATCATGCGCATGGGACTGCGAGCTGGGTTGGTTTGGCGTGGCCTCTTGGCAGGTCCGGCTGTTGTACCATACATCTATGCGACGCGCGGTGGTATGTTGCTGTGCGTCGCGGCGCGGCGTGCCGCATCGTGACTGAAATCAGTTGACTGCAATCGCAGAAGGATTCGCGATGTGACGGCCAGAGAAAGTCCCTTTCGGAAGGGAACGAAAACATTGAGCCCTTTGACAGGATAACCATCGATTGGGTGGGATCGTTTTACAAACATGAGCGGTGTCGACAGATGAAATGAGGACGGGGAGTGAACACGTGAAACGCAGTGCGTACATGAATCTGCGGAGTCTGCGTGGTATGACACGCGTTTCCAAACGGGAACCCATAATTCGGTGAGGAAAGTTTATGCTTTACAACGTGGCATTATCATGTGAGGTCCGGAGGGCGCTGAGTGAGTGAGTGCTTGCGGCTGGCGCTGGCGAAGTGCTTGCAGCTGATGTCTTGCTACATCCGAAATCGCAAATGCAGTGGCCACATGGTCCAGAAATGAGTCAAACTGCTGGCGGGTTACGAAAGGAATTGTGACCACACGTCTCGCCTGATCCAAATGGAGAGCACCTTCTCCAGATCAGCGCAGATAAGCCACTTCAGGTTGAGCAAGCCTCCCGAGAGCTGTTTTCATTTCGAATTGAATTTCCAAATAATGTCACGCAGTTGTTCAAAGCCCGAGATCGGCTCGCGTTGATAGCGAGCCAGCTTCAAGTGCACAAGGAGAAGAACCACTTAGGCCCAGCTCCCCCCGGGGGCAAGAGAAATCAAATCATAAATACCCCACTACCCTCCGCCGCCGAAGCCTGGTAGATCATCGCGGGCGATTGTCGAATCAGTGGCGGGCTTCGAATATTCATTGCTATTCAGTGACAGCAACCCCGATCCCCTTGCGCTGAGCAGAGCGGACCTCCAATGGCCATCGGGTAATTGGTGATTTGTGACTCCGTTGTCGTTCCATATGCGGCCGCAGGAGGGAAACCTCTTCGGCCAGCCTCGCCGGCCAGTATGAGTATCTTTCGTCGAAGTGATTCTAATAAACAAACAAAGCTCGCCCTAGGGCCAACATTTTCTAATGACAGTCTCCGCGGATATGATCTCTCCTTCGCTCCTACTCGGTCGGCATTGTTCTGTCGCGGATTTGCGTGTTCGGGCTCGGGAGAGATTTTTGTGGGCTTGGCCTTTTCGAAGGTGAAATATGCGCTCGGGTTGAATGTGGCCTTAGGAAGCTTTTCGAACAGGTGATGGTGGTGGCGGCGGCTGTGGAGTCGGTGGTGGATGGAGTTTCCTGGAAGTGAGAGGTGTTCAAGTTGTCTAATTTGTTGGAGGCACTTCAGTGTGACAGAGGTTACATAATTTGCTCCACATTATCTGAGGAGTGCCTATGAATACATTGCTTTGAACTGGAATTGAATTGATTTGAATTATCATTCTTAGGAGGATTAGACTGCGGTGGAGTCTTCAAGTGGTTCGGTGTTTGCGGGGGAATGGGGAGATGAGGAGGTGAGATCGAAAATGGATAGATGGCTTGATAGGGCAACTTTAAACATCGATTTGAGGCTAGGCTCTTGCAAAGCAGCAGGTTTTTTTTTTATTATGTTTATGTACGCTTGGTTACCGCTGACACGCATAGAATGTGGTTGAAACTTCTGAAAAATCAGCGTTGTGCTGAAAATGGTTATTGAACTGACCATGGACTTGGAATAAAACACGCAAATATCCATTCTCAGTTTATGGAATATAATGACTTATGGACCTATCAGGCATAGGTTAAGGTTTTGAAGAGCATGAGTCTGACCTATCGAGAATCCAATCGTAGATACAAAGCTCGTAGAGTTCGCGGTTGCATTCTATGCTCCAATCTCCCTCCTCGCACAAGAGTACCCGCCACAAAAGTACCCAAAATGTGCTTCGTTCGGAGTCGGCATAAAACTGCATGTCCCTTCCACTGGTGAAAGAACCATCAGCACGCACAACACGAGTGGTTGCTGGTAAGCTAGGCTAGGTCCACCTCGGACTGTCGCGCCACCCATATTATTGTCGATGGCCGTGAAAGCTTCTATAACGGCTTGCTGGGAGCGAGCTATGATGTCAATGTCGTCTGCGCAGCCCAGCAACTGGACGGATTTGGTGCAGATAAACTCAGTGGTATGTGATATGTAATAATGAATATATAAGGGAAGCGGTGTCCTATGGAAACGTCCACTCAGAAGTGGCAGGAAGCATCTTCATTGTAAGTAAAGTATTCAGAGTCACCCCACTGGTAGGCGTCACCCCACCCCCCAGTCACCCCACTGGTATCCGTTGTTATTCACGCAAGCATTTAAGTGAAGTGGGTTGTAACCCAGCTTCTTTCTTTTTTATTTGGCCCTACAGTTCGGGGTGGACCTGGGTTTCAACCAATAATTCAACCACTGTCACTGGCTATCTGACTCCAGTGTCGCACGCCACCTTAAACGCGGGTGTCCTCTGTTACGTTCTCCCACGGGTTCGGAGTCGAAGCCTCTTCGGGCCGGAGCTGAGTTGTCCATACGCTCTACATGGCCTAGCCATCTTAGGCGTTGGATCCGAAGACGCCTGACTAGACTTATGTCGTTGTATAGCCCGTTCTGTTCGTGGTTGAATCTTCTCCTCCAAGAACCGTCAACGCAAACAAGACCAACGATTGCAAGCAGACCTTTCCTCTCGAAGAGACAAAGGACTTCCTCACCCGCTTTTGAGATTGTCCATGCCTACGCGCCGTACAGCAGGACTGGGATGATCAAGGTCTTGTATAAAGTCAGCTTGGCCCTTCGAGAGATGGCTCTACTACTCAATTGCCTCTTGAGCCCATAGAAACAGCGGTTGGCAAGAGTTACTCTGAGGGGTAGACGAAGTCCTTGACTACCTCGAAGTTATAGCTGCCCATTGTGACGCTCTGTTCAAGACGTCGATGTTGTATGTCCTTTCTGGAAGGCAGCATGTACTTCGTTTTGCTCTCATTCACCGCTAGACCCATTTTAGCCGCTTCCGCCTCAATGCCAGCAAACGCCTCATTGACGGCACGCTGTGTTCTGGTAATCACGTCAATGTCATCCGCGTATGCCAGCAGTTGTATAGACTTTTGGAAGATCGTGCATCTAGTGTTGGCGTGTGAACCTTGCACTTCTCCAGGATGATGTTAAAAAAGTCACACGATAGTGCGTCGCCTTGTCTAAAACCTTTTTTGACATTGGAGGTCTCGATGAGTTCGGTACCGACCCTGATGGAGCAGCGAGAATTCTCCATCGTCATCCTGCACAACCTGACGAGTTTGGCAGGAATGTCAAAACTAGACATGGCGTGGTATAGCTGGTATAGCGTGGTATAGCGTCCCTACGCACGCTGTCATATGCGGCCTTGAAATCGAAAAAAAAGGTGGTGGGTCGATCTGCATCTCTTGTGTCTTTTCCAGGAACTGCCGTAGTGTGAAAGTCTGGTCGGTGGTGGACTTCCCTGGCCTGAAGCCACATGGATTCTTCAGGCTTCAGGCGAGTACAGAAAACTGCAGAGAAGATCTTGTATGCGATGTTCAGGAGACTCATCCCTCTATAGTTGGCGCAGTAAAAGGGGTCTCCTTTCTTGTGGATCGGGCAAACGATACTGAGATTCTACTCATTGGGCGAGCTTTCCTCCATATCGTACAGATGAGCTGGAGCATGTTCTCTTTTAAATCTGAACTGTACTTATTCTTAAGAAAATTTCTTGTATGTACAGAAACACTCAATAAATACAAATACAAAAAATACAAAAATGCGCCCAACCAGATCATCTTCAGCTGCCTTAAATATTTCTGCGGACAATCCGTCCACAGCGGCAGCTTTGTTAGACTTCAGTCTTGATATTGTTATCTTGACCTTTCTAAGTCGGAGGGACGGAATTCTCGTCGATCATCGTCCATATTGAGTGGGACATTTTGCCTGACAGCGGTATTGGTGTCATTATCACCGTTTAGCAGTCTGCAGAAATGGTTCTTCTAAGTTCTCAGTATTGACTGCGACTCTACATCTAGTTGTCCCTTCTCGTCCCGGCAGGCTACTGTCCGAAACTTATATTCACTGGATAACTGTTTCACCCTCTGGTAAAATTTTCGGACATCGTTCCTGCCGTAGCACCTCTCCATCTCCTCGATCGCGTGCTTCTCGTGCTCTCTCTTCTTTCTCCTGAGAAGCTGGGAATCGTCCCTTCGCCTCTGTTCGTAGAGCTGTTTGCCAGCTGCTTTCGGTTATTATACATTTCCAATGCCTACGCTGCTCTGGAAGTCAAACTGCTAAAGTGCAATGAACAACATCTTAGCCATAGGTCCGGTGGGTGCGTATCATAAGATGTGGATTCTTATTTGTCACAATCGTCATCAAAATAAGAAGATTTATGGGTTCATTGTGCTTGGCTCGATAAAAAAAAAAAACCAGATATAACCTATTGCTATATGACCCCAATCGACATGGTGGGCGCAGTTGGAGACAGCTGGCTAAAGATCGTGCAGGCTTAGGTTAAGGCCCCGGGTTGAGACCCAGGTCCACCCCGGACTGTAGCGCCACCAGAAGAAGAAGAAGAACTTATTGCTATGTTCCCACCAAACGAAAACGCGTGGTTTCATAAAATTTCTCCAAAGCTTCTTCACATCCGTCACTCCTCACCTTCTTCTACCGAACTAGAGAGCTCATTTTCTCATTGTCCTTTTCTCTCTCTCTCTCCCTATTATTTCCTGTCAACCGAGAGCTTCAGTATTGACAGATAATGACATTCGAAAACACTTCACAAACTATTTGTACCAGAAAAAGTTGATCCAAACCATAATATAACTCATCAGAAGTTAGAGCGAGTTTTTAGACTTGGTCCTCATCCTGGGCCTGCCAATCGGCCGCGTTCCTATTGGAATCGCTTCGAAGGTTCGCCTCGGAAATCTTGGTGAAGGGAACATTCGTGTCACGAAGCCAAACCGTTGCTTTTGTTTTTCCGATAATATTTGCCAGGCCATAGGCTGCTCTGGTACGATGCGAATAGGGCGGTTCAAGAGGTTTTAGACGTTGGACGGAATCTTTAACATTAAGTGGGTTGCCGGTATAATTTTGATGAAGGTCTTCCATCAGGCTGCAGCATCGCCACTGGCCTCGAATACCTGGCAAGCCATCTGGTTCTTACCCTATAACTCTCTCCTGGACATGCAATGGAAGTGCTACGCAATAATATGTAAATGTGGGTTTAACTTCATCAGGAATGACTAGTGTTGAATGTGTTATTATTCCCAAGGGTGAAGCTTGAGAAGTTTTTTTTTAGACAAGTCTACACACTCAGTAGCACTGTAGAGAGGTAAAGCCGGAAGGGTAAGGTTTTCTTACTAGTCAGTAACAAGACTGCCTTTATAATTTCGAAGAGTTTCTATTCTTCAAGGCCAGTTGCAAGTCTCTTGGCCTCTTTATGGAAGACATTAGTTGCCTCAAGAAGCCTATCTTTGATCTGGGAACCAGCGAGGCACCCTTTTTTATACGTTTTTTTTCTTCTGAGAACACTGGGCTGGGATATTTTACATAATTACACTACAACCGCACTCAATTACAGGCAACGTATCTTCGAATGAGGTTTTTAAAAGAAATTAATAAATATTATATACATCAAAGAATAAACAAATTGTCAATCTGGTAGACGGTTGGAGGCCGCAACAAGCTCTCTCTTAGTTCCCCTTGGTAGGTTCTGTCAACTCTTGTGTTCTCAGGCATCTCAGAGCTCATCTTCCGTGACTATCGCAGGTTTCTGATTCAGGATAATTGTGGATTTCGAAAAGGCTCCGTAAGCCCGTAAACGTCGTCTGAGAGATCCAAGGGGTCTTCTCTTTGAAGGGGTCTTCAGGCGGGTAGCTAGGGTTGTAAATAACACATGAAAGAGTAGCAGCCTGCTTCAGGTTGAATAAATCGAAATCACGACGTCATGATGAATGTTGTGTTGTAGGTGTCCTGTTTCCCGCCATTCTTTGTTCTATGACTCTTCACAATCTGCCGCAAAATGTCTTTCAACTGTTCCTTGTACTCAGTCAACTCAGAACTTCAAAATAAAATTCTGAAGTAAACTAAAAATCTTTTTGCAGACAACCTCGGCATTTCACATCAACTTCAGATACTGTCGATCGTGGGAGCACCCACAAAAGCAACTCTGCGAATCGTGCACCAGTTTAAGGACCAATTGGAGAAAGTCGACCAAATCGAGAAGCAGTGTTCGTAATTTTGACATTAAGCGTATTAATTCACGCATGCATACAAAGTTGCCGGTACTGCTGCGGCGCTGGGTGCTCCTTTTCCGGTTGCCTACGCATGGAGCAGCTGCAGCAGTGATTCCCACACACGGGCGAATGAAACCTTTCAGCTTGAGCGTTCTTGGCATCAACACACACGCACGCTCATAGCCGCCGCCGCCGCGCCGTCAGAACGATGATGCTGGTGGCTAGTGGCATGATGGTGGTGGTGGCGGCGGCGCACAATTCTTTATGGAACCGAGACCGAGACGACTTTATAAAACGATCGCGCGCACATACCACGAGATTCCTTCCACGCTGCAGACCGAGGTCACTAGAGCTTCCCGCTGCGAATTAATCGTTTTCAATCGAGCGTTGGGGCTGCGAACCATATTTTACTGTCTGATTAATATTTCGAATCGATTTGGTTTTGGGAATGCACCGCGAGGAGCAGCAGTACACTTGTGCAACAAGCACAGCAGCAGCAAGTTGCCTTGCCATGCCTTGCCTACATGCCGCCCGGGCCGCGGCCATAGCGAGGGCTTCACCATTGTGTTGGGCCGCTTCACGCTTTGACCGCATTCGCGGGAATCTATCTCCCTGGCAGACATTTCATTTGCTTCCACCCCACTCTACCCCCCGTCCACCTCCCCACCAATTCGTGTGTTTGAACAGCAGCGCAAGGGTTTCCTGGTGCAGTGTACACCCAGAATTTGAGGTGTTACTCGAAACCTTGCATGTTCGCCAGCATACACATCCGTCTTGTGGAATTATGTAATGGACTGTAAATTAAGGCAACACTTCGTATGTCTTTTGGGGGCGAATGAGTTCCCACAATTAGGAGAGGGACTGTGGCAAACAATGGCGGAGTCTATCGCCACCGGATAGCTGAGGCCAATTATCTTGTCCGGCGAAGTTATCTGAGCCAAGGGATCTGGAAATTTCGCACACTCCCTCGGTGCGAGTGCGAGGAGAGTTTATTAGCATTCAGAGCGTGTTGAGCGGCAGAATGCATTCTGCAGGTGCAGTCGGGCTCATTAACTGACAGACAATGTTGGAAAAATGCAGAAATTATACGGCCCAACCAATGGGGACCGGCCGCAGATAATGAGCGGTAGATTGTGTGCTACCGAGGAGGGGACCACGTACGCCGCCGCGCCGCGCCGGTGGAGGATTCCGTGGAAAAACGGGGAGCCCAGAGAATGCAATAAACGTACCAATAAAGTTTAGATATGAGCGGACGGGGATGGACTGGCCGACGTGTGCGTAATTCATTGGATGAGGTGGTCGTAATTTTCGGGTGATGAGACAGCTTGCAACTATTTGCTTATGAATGGTCGTAAGGGGTGACGTTTATATGGTCGTGGCTTGGCGTGTGAAGGAATCGGGCAGTGGAGTGACATTTACTTGTGACGGTTTGATGGAAGTTATGAGCTTTGGTGATAGTTTGGCGAGCTCATTCCATTCATTTGCTGCGTCCGATCTGTGCTGGGGATTATCTTTTGATGGCATCTTGTTGTTGATGAAGCAAAGTAGCTGAAGCAGTGCATTTGTTAGAGCTTCGGGGCATGGGACATGAAGGAAATTGCATTTTGAAATGGAATGCAGAATTTTTCGCTTGAACTCGCTATCCGCTGGTTAATCTCCAGGAGCTCTTCTGGGAAGACGAACTGGACAAGACTCAATTACAACCTCTGATCTTTGCAAGGAAACATGGACTGAAATTTCCTTTTTTAGTGGCGGTGGCTCTAGCTTTGGCTTGATTAGTCTAGACTACATTCAACCCCACATGGTAATTTGATGAAGGACTGATTCAATGATTGATCCGGAAGAGATAAGAAGTAAAGCAAAGCGTATTCCAATGAGTTTTAGAGGGTAAATCCAGTACAATCGAAGCAATCTAAGATGGATGTATATAGCTATTCTTAGACCAGCAATTACATACGGTGCGAGAGCGAGAGAGACACTCAATAAAGTTCAGACGTGGCCGATGCATTTTTCTATATTATCCAACTCGAATAACTTATTTTGTAGTTCATATAACTTATAATAATAATATGGGTGGCGCGACAGTCCGAGGCGGACCTGGGCAACCACTCGTGTTGTGCGTGCTATCGTTCTCTCACGAGTGGAAGGGACCTACAGTTTAATACCGACTCCGAACGGCGAAGTTAAGAAGCTTTCTCTAGACAGGAATACTCTTTGAGAATCTCGGCGAATAGATAAGTTCTTCAAAATTGTCACCCCTCGTATTTCCCAATAAGTCGAAAATTGTTGCAGGCTTTTTTTCTTTACCGGTTAAAAGAGAGTCAAAGTTATCATCTTTGAATAAATTTATTATTTGAGGAGCGACGAATATGCCTTCCTTGATCTTAGATTCACTTAATCTTGGAAATTTCTGGCGAAGTTATTGAAGAGCAGCTCCAGTTTTGTCCATTGCTTCCATTCCTAAAGGGTTATATTTAATATTTTTTGCCCAGGTTGAAGTGATCGACAATGAGGCCATACCATTCTTTTGTAATGCAAAATTTAATTTTTTGTAACAACAAAATTTCGTATAGCCTAATTGTAGCCCAAGGAACAAAGCAACGATTTTCAAATCTCTGCTGATTTGCCATTGGTATTTGTCATAGCTAATTTGCAGCAGAAGCGTTTTCAAATTTTCATAGGACTCTTTCATATGAACTGCATGACCAATAGAAATAGAAGGCAAAATATTTGTGTTATGTAATAAAGCTTAGTTTAGAGCTGTCTATGAAAAGTCTCCATTCACTCTGCCTGAATGTAATGTTAAGGGCTTCCATCAAACCATTGACATCTTTACAGAAAACTAAACTTTCAGTCATATCAAAATATTGTGTCGACTCTTTTTGTCTACTGCGGAAAGACGTTATATGCACACCATTTTCTAAAAGGTTCCATTGTTGCAGTCTCGAGTCTATAAGTTCTGATTTTTTCTTTGGCAATTCTAAGTCCCTCACAAGATTATTTAACTCAGCCTGCGTGATCCTATGTGGCTGCGATGATGTACTTTGTGCATCGTATTCTGACACTGAAGACATTGATGGCGAAGTTGGAGTGATTTTATCTTCGTTGACGTCTATGTTAGGATGTTTTGGAATCAGGTGAAGATTGCTGTGCGGCAGATGACGCGTAGCTGATGATATATTTGGATACACTATGATATTCTTTTTTTTAGAAATACCTTTGCCTTTTCCAAATATATGAGTTGTCAGACTGAAATAACAATCAGTTATATGATTTGTTGACTGCATTGGTACTGCGAAACGAAATACCGGCTATTCAGCCAAATTTTTCAAACCTGTACCACACGGATTACAGCAGAAATTATGATCCCAGGTCTTATACTGGTGTCTTATATACTCTCCAAAGTAGTGATTATAGGCTTCTTATATTGTACAGGTTAAATGGCACATTTGTTTGCTAAATATTACCTCGCCACAAATATAACAAAAATTGTCGGGATTATTCACACATTTTCGAGACATTTTCTATAAAATATAATTACTTTTAACACTTTTAACACTTTATTTTTTCATAATTAGCGTTTTAAAACTTATTACTTCAGAACAGAGCACTAAAACACAATACCTTTACAATTTGATTCCGACTAATTGAGTAAATATCAAAAATATCATTTAATTCGGAAAATATCGGGTATCGGGAAAAGTTAAACTAATAAATAACTTATATTTACACATTCGTATTCAGGATGGGTAGACAAGCAAAAAATGGTTAAAATGGTTCAGAATACTTTTTCACTGTAGACCAGTGCATTTAAATTTTATTTCATATTTTTAATTGTTGAGTGTAAATGGCCTCCGCGCTTATTTAGATATATGCCAATGCATAAGCGGCATCATTGCAGAAAATTGTTCATGACTACTTGAAGCATTGAAGTGGGAATTGTCTTAATTATTGATTGAATGCTTTGTATCAAATCATTCGAATTTGTTAGTTTGGTTTATTGAACCTCGGGTTTCAGCGATAACCTGCTAAAGCTATGACGAAAAATTGCAAAAGCGGCTAGACAAGAACTAGATAGTTTGGTTTTGTGAACCTCTGGTTTCAGCGTTAACCTGCTAAAGCTATGACGAAAAATTGCAAATTCGGCTAGACAAGAAAGGAAAAAAATGCAAAAAAAAACTGCGATCGATTTCTTCTTAAGAACTACGTTTATTTTTTAGCTTAATTTCAGCTCATTTACACAGTTGTATTAAAAATACATTGCGGCGACAGTGGGGTTGTGGGTCTGTTTGTCGACTTCTAAGCAACTGAACCTAGGTGCCTGCCAAAATAAGTTTCACGGACCACCTCACCTCTTTCGAGGCACTGACAATGCTCAAAGAATAATAACTGTCAAGGAGTAGCTTCAAAATGTTGGCCGTTCGGGGTCGGCATAAAACAGTAGGTATTATGCATTTGTTATTAGTGGTTAGTAATTACTGTCATAGAAAATGTTAATTTATAAATTTACGAACTTTCAAGGTTATTGACTGAAATTATTCTAATTCGAATTCATTAAAGATAACATTTGATATGTTGGAATAAAGTTGTAACAGCTTTTATTTTCAGAATTCCCCTGAATTACTTGCAAAATTGAAGCAACATTTTTGTTACTGAAGCGATTAAGGATTTTAGTTTAAAAAAATATTTTTTGTTGACTGATATTCATTGTTGTTAAAACCCGATGTCAAAAGAGCACATGCATATTATTTATCAATTTTCATTTGCCGATATTCATCGTACATTTTTTTTTATCGCCAAATGTGGACATTTTAACAATTTTAGCTTCAGGATTTACGGTTTGCGAATTTAAAAATAGAATGCCTCGAATTCGTAAATTGTCAATGGGTAATCTGGACTTCAATTAAAAAATCTATACCCTCTTTATTCGACGCATGAATACTGGGTTCCTCGCTACATTATGTGCCTACTAACACTTTTTTCCTTTAAATTAAAATTTTTTAAAAACTGCAGATTTTCTTAAAATGCTAAAAAATCTGCTGCATCTTATTTTTATGGTCAAATCCTGCTAAAATCGCAGGAAACTGCTAAATCTGGTAACGCTGTCTGGTTTGCAATAACTATACAAGAAAAAATCAGGTGCAGTCTGGAGACTTGGGGGGCTAACGAAATATGGAGTTTCTTGAATAATAAAAAAGTTATTATATAAAATAAAGTTTCTAGAATAATAAGATAATTTTAAATTAACCATTGAAACTCTGCCATGGAACTATGGGGCATGTGAACTTGCGAAATGTCGTACACACACATCGCGTAGAAAGTTATTGTCTTCTGGCATAATTCTGAAAAAAAGAATTCTTTTAACTTTTTCATATAACGGTCCCCAGTGACCGTTACTTTTTAATCGTTTTATTCGAAAAAGTGAGGGCTGGCAATTCAACTTAAGGAAACTGCACACCATATTCTGACTCGAGCTGGATGAAGTTCCGTCTCATGGAGAATTTGTTTTTTACTTTTATTTGACCTATATTCGACTATTCTGTTTGTTGACATTGGTATTCAAGTCGAAGCACGATTAGCCGTAGTGTAGTGGGTTAGTGCGTCGACTCGCAACAGGCGCCAGGTTCGAATCCCCAATCTACCAACATTCATAATTCACGGCCTCCACCTTTTTCGAGTCACTGACAATGCTCAAAGAGTTCTCAACTTCGCCGTTCGGAGTCAGCATAAAACTGTAGATCCCTTCCTCTCGTGAAATAACAATAGCACGCACAACAAGAGTGGTTGCTGAGAAGCTACGCCCAGGTCCGCCTCGGATTGCCGCGCCACCAATATTATTATTATTATTCAAGTTAAAGCGCGCTTCGTCCGACATTAAAATGGAGCTTAGTATGGTTTCGTCCTCGTCCACTATTTGAAGGAGCTCCTGGCAAAACTCGGATCGCAAAGACTGCAGTATTTACTTCGCTTGTAATTTGAATATTATAAGCGAACAAATTCAAATCTTTGTGCAGGATTGTCTGCGATGACTTTCTGCTGATGACCATTTGGGCGGATACATTTCTTGTCAAAACACTTGGAGTAGCCTGTGTGGTAGCAGCTAGAGCAGCTATTGTTTCTTCGTTTTTAGTTCCATCTTTGATCTAGGACTCGAGTGTTGCCTTTAGAAATTCGACAACTTTCCCAGATGAGATTTTTTTGAAAGTCTCTCGTTGTTTCTGTTTATCATTTTTAATCTTTCTCTTACAGGTCCGGGGTGTCATTGGGTGGTGTGAATAAAAACTGGGTGTGAGAATATCCTTAGCATTTTGGAGTAAATGATCTATCTGGTGTTAATAAAAATTTATTTCGTTAAATTGAACTAATCCTCTGCGCTCACATATTTTAACGGCTGAGTCTTACCTCGGTTGTGGTTTGAATAAAAATGGAATGTGTTCAGATATCGCTTGTATAAGTTGAGTGTGCATAGGAGGTGACTTTAAGAGAGATAAACGTGAAAACAATTTAAAATAATGAATAGAATAATGAATGGAATACTTTGACGGATTAAACCTTAATCCTTAAAAAAAAGGAAATCTAGAATGGACGATGACTATTTCATCAAGCGCTTACAATTTTCCGAGCTTGCTTGAAAAAAGCAAAACTCCAGACATGAAAAATAAAAAGCAATCTGCTTTGAAAGCTATGGAAGAAGAAATAAATAAATATAAATAAATGTCTTTTATGGCTTTAATTTGAACATCTCGGTTAATAAAGAAAAAAATGGATAACATGAAATCCCGCGTCAAACCAAAAGCGATCAAAAAAGACGGCCAATCTTTTACATTAAAAGATCCACCTGATGTAATTAAAGACCAAAAAACAAACAGGGGTATGGCACCACCACGGGTTTCTTTAGAAATATCGGAAAGGAAATGAGTACTTATGTCCACACTCGTTTGTAGGACTTCAACGAAAATTAAAAAATATAAAAAAAAAACAACTAAATTTCTGTCCACTATTTTGTGCTGCGATCTTTATTGGGCTGCGGTCAAATTTAAAAAGGCCGAATCAAGTTATTTTACATTAAGTAGTAGCGTTAAATTTTCAATATAGGGAAATTATTTGATATTGGAAAAACAAAGGGAAATGCATTCCATTAATGGTTTTCACATTGGTTAATTCACGATGGTTAATTCAAACAATTCATAATTAAAACTCCTGTGTAATCAATATTATAATAATGATTCTGATTTAAAGGATGGACATTAAAAAGTTAAAATATAAATGAACTGGTTAGAAGCGTATTAACAACTTAACCATTCCATGTTATCAAGCTCGAATCTATATACGTTCTTGAAATTATCCCCTGTGTCCCCAAAAGGACATGAGTTACAACTCTTTCTTTTTCGCGTTTATATGCTTAAAAACATTATTGCATATACTTTGCACCCACCTTTAGCCGTCTTTTCACTCACCCTTAAACGTCAAGAACTCTAGTTTTCAAACGTCAACTTAAGGGAGGGTACCTAGTTTGAGGCTATATTTTATTCACACCAAATTGAGTATTTCCTTTAACGAAAATACTCGACTTTTGTGTTCTTACTCGCAGTCTTTTCTCAGTTTTTATTCACACCACCCATTATCTTTTGGGTGTATCTTTCTCAAATTGATCTGTCCAAATTTGAAGCAGATTGTGTTTCATCTTTGTTCCAGAATCTTGGCTATTATCTGTGTCTATTGATGGTACCAGCATAGCTGATGCGTACCAGCAAGCTTTATTAACTTTATTCTGAGAATGAACGAGTCTCTGTGGTTGTCCTGGCGTCATATGGGCAGTTGTGAGGGTGGTATTGGGGAAAGTCGGGGCTAGAACAGTCGACCCACGCCTATTTCTGTTATATGTTAGGGTTTTTTTTCCTACAGCTTAGCAAAGAAACAGAGTAAAACTCTGCTGCATACCTGAAGACCATAGGGGGATAGAAGGTAATGAAAAGGCCGACTCCCTAGCTAGCAAAGGAGCATATGAACCTTTCACAGGTTGTTCAAAGGCAACTGACTTAGAGCGAATACTCTATAACTCTACCCTCAATACAACTCTAAAAATAACTGCATGTGAGGGTAACTAGTGAAAGAGCAAAGGTATCAAAAGACTGCATAAAATCAAAAAATCACTGTGCAATGTACCCTCAATAATAATTATAATTATTGACACTGTTGACGACTATTCCTAGTTCATACCCATATTCTATGTCCCAATCCGGAACATTAGTAATCTTTGTACGAAATGTCACCAAAACCCGTGTAGCTGCTTACAGGATAGAGCTTGTGGAGCTCCAATCACAAAATTATGGCATTTTCAGGTTTTGCGGAAACTTTATTTTTCTCTAAACATTGACTTTCTAACATGTGATCTTCTGTCGAATCTCGACAGTCAGTTAGACGTCAGCAGCATTCTTTGTGGATTTTCAAAGACGTTGGGTGGTCCTCGAAGTGAATAATCTCGATAACAGGTTCCACAAAGACGACAGCTTAATAATCTCCATTCGGCAATAGCCTAATCGCGAGCTGTTGCCAAAGAATCCGGACAAAGCCCCTCAGCATCCAACAACGGAGCGGTTGAAAGGTCGCCATTTCCACAACAAATTGACCGATCAAGGGACCATACCTCTGAAAAGTTGGACCACACCGCCCAGAAGCTTGTTGGTTGCCAAAGCATTCCAAACCCAAAAAAAACACACACGAGAGTGGAATTTAAATAATTTAGAAATTTATAAAGCTCTCAGAAAAACCAAGCAAAAAATTGAAATGATCCCCCTTGACCACTGGCCAATGCTGCGTAAAGCAGACCATCCGACGAACCAACCCAGCCAGGCACACAGACGAGCAGGGGCAACCGACCCAAGGAAGCTGAGTTTAATTTATATGGACACTTCGATTTATTGCGCCAGCTGGAGATTGGGAGGTTGTGTCGTGCGGCTTCCGCTGCTCTGTGGCAAGTTGTCTCTTTATGCGTGATGATTAATTTGTTTGATAGATGGCCGCGTTATAATTTATAGGTCCATGTAGGCTTTTGTTGCTGCATGACGTTGGTAAACAATGTCCATTGGGTGTGTTTTGTTGCTGTTACTGTTCCACTGAGAAAGCGATGACTCGGCCGCGGAATAGGCCAAGGCATTGGAATTTAGATATCAGTCCTAATACACATGACTTATGGGGTTATTCGATCTCCGGGTCGGTTGCGCTGCGGTGTGATATTTGAGCTGCAGGTCCAAGGTAATTCGTCATACGAAATGATAAAACCAAATGTTTGACATTTGTCATTTGACGTTGCTGCGACATCTGACTGTCTAGCCTGTGTTACACCAGAATTCATAAATTATGCGCGTGGCCATAATTCAAATCTCGAGAGCAAGCCTCTGGATGGCTGTGGAAAATGTGGAACGCCGTATCTATATGTGTTTTCTTGGTCGATTTTGAATTTTGTCATCAATAGAAATTTGATGGAGACAGGGTGTGGAAGGGAGAGTTTTTGTATCTTGCTGGAAGAGTTTAAAGATTTTCTAAAGGTTTCTAGAAGTAAATAGATAGACCCACGACCGATAGCGGGCCTTATTTTGAATTACTACTGCGTTACAGAGGCGTCATACCGCTATTCTTAATCGGGTTTAACGCCATGTTCGGTTCTTAGATTAAAGCAGTCGTGTCGTGCGGAATGCCGACTGCGATTTCTTGTTGCTCGACGAATGCTTTTGACAAAGGACACAAGGGATAGAGTCAGTAAAGTCAGGATAGAAACCGATGGCCATCTCAGAACATCACAAACTAATAAGCTGAAATAATCTACAACGTGTCATGGTAACATCTCTTGCAGGCTTTTCTGGAATTTTCAAGAAATGCCAGTTTCAGATAGGACCACGGTCATTGATTACATTGAGAATACTCTATGACCTCTCTGTATGATTTTTCAGAGGCCCACAAAATGACAAAGTGAACAAACAAACAACTCTTTGGTTTTGGGGACTTTGGAATGAAGCCTCTTGAAAGTCTCCATACTGATGGGTTTCAATAAGTGGTAACCTGCGATTCATGCTCGACTTCCTTACCGGTGAAGCAGTATGTGCCTCAAGGATCGATCCTGGGGCCAATATCGTTTTCTATGTTAATTAATGAACTGCCAAACAGTGACTAGTTTTGAACATACATATATACATATATTCGAACATATTCACATTCGAATTCGAACATATACCGCACAAACTACTTGATCCGAAGAATATATGGGTATTTTCGCAATTTATGGATAACTGCCAGATTTTCTCCCAACGATACCTGACGAAAGCTTGTTACTTTTCTCATTTTACCCTTAATCACATAACAGTTCTGTAATTATGTTTCTAATTTCTGTACATGTACATTCATTTATTTTTGTACATAATCATTGTTAGGTTAGGTCGAAATAGAATAAGATTAAGTTTAGCTTAGAGTGCCCGCCAAAGGTCAGTATGTTAGAAATAGTATCTAACAATGTTCGTCCGTAGCATTTTTGTCTAGAATGTTAGTTATTTTTAAAATAAAAATTAAATAAAAAAAAACCCCCTAACCGCACATTCAGATGTGGTATACTGCAATACAGACTCAATAGCACGCCATCACTATTTTAATTCGTGCAGTCTATCTTATATTTTTGCCAAACAACTATGAAACTCCCTTCAAATAACAATAGCAACTATTAGAAATACCATTTGATTTAAAAGTGTAGTTTTCCTGAACTATTGTGCAATTTGCAATTCTATGTTAATGTTAACTTGAATATACATGTAATATTCTGTTATGTTAATTATTTACTAAATCTATGCACATAGCATATGTGTATCTTAATTTATCTTTGATATACAGTGTTTTATTTCTATTTCTGCAACTAAGGAAAACATGACCTGCTACAAGAATCTAAAAGTTGCAATAATCGAACAGAAACTTTAAAAAAGGTTACATAATATACTGAACGACTGGATGGCGCAGTTGGTAGAGTGCCTGTCCATGGTGTAACGTAGTTTAAGTTTTATTAGGGTTAGGGTTTAGTGGTAGAGCTTAGGTAAATTAAAAAAAATGTTTAGAGCGCCAACTTTTCCCAAGTTTTCTTAGCCAGTAAGCACAAACAATAAAGATTGTCCGTATGGACTGCAAAAAAAACAGATATTAGTGTAGACGCCGAAGGGCAAAGAGATAAGTATGTTTAAATTATTTGAGAGCACCTGCGAAGTGTCAGTAGGATAGATTTTAAGAACATGAATTGTTTTTAATATAGATTTAATTATTTTCGTCTAGTTTTATGTATCATGAATTAAAAAATAAAAATAAATTTTAAAGTTAAAGTAAAGTTAGAGTGCCTGTCCCTGGTTAGCGGGGTACCCGGTTCGAATCCCAATGAAAGCAAAGTTAATGCGCTTTTATCTGGTTTTCAAATCTGGTTCAGTCACCATTTGCAGTTGTGATCAAACAAACGGCGCTATCACTGCAGTAGTCAACCAGTGGTAGTAGTCTGACTATGGGTATCACAATGGACCAATATGCTGTATGTGTATGCTGGTGAATGCACTAGCAGCCTGCCTACCTCACCTAACCCTACACAATATACTATTTCATAAATTCCTAAAATATCCTGAATTACTACTTGCTTATTATAGCATATTTCAGTTTCAGCATATCTTCGTTAGGTAGATCATTTTGCAAGTGTATGGTAAAGCATTTTTTTACGGCTTCTAATTTGACTTTGGGTTGTATATCTATAACTTCCATATCCTTTTCTCGGCTTTCTCGGCTAAATTTTCGGAGATCCACTCAGGAGATCCACGGAGATGATCGCTGCCAATTTAGTTTTATAAGAACTTTCTGACAAAATTTGATTCCGAGTTAAAAGCAAAGGAACATAGTTTTCTTCATGGAACTACTTGCTACTAACTCTCTTGCTATAATAGTACATAGTATACGAATATATAATTAATTATATTTTGAGGCGTACAAATCGTTCCGAAATCGATAATAGGTTAGTCCATTGGGTGCAAAAATTGAGTGTTGCAGAAATCGAAGTTGCAAAAATCGAGACTGCACTGTATATATCAATAATAAATTGAATTGAATTGAATTACGTGAAAAACTCATGTTTCCGTTTGTTATTGAATAAACTTAAAAACTAATCATTATATTCAACTAACTACATTCGAAGTGGAATATTTTATGTCGATATTTGTTATATCGTGGTTTCGAAGTAGCTTCGTTTTTATTTCTATTTGCTCATCATTTTGTGGATTCGAAGCTGCGGTGATATAGGGTAGGGTTATTGCTGTTGTTTTTACAGAATGTTTTGATATTAAGAAATTGAGCTATGGACATGTTCGAATCGCACATAAATGTTCTGAAGAATATTCAGGACTTCATTGAAGACGTCAGACGAGCACAGTTTTTCATTTAATGTCAAGGGAATTTTTAAAAAATGCACTACCTCCTCGACCTCCGTTTTCCTGTTCGAAATTTTTTTGTATCGTTTTCCACTGTCAGCAACCATTGTCGGAGACAGCAACATTTCACATGAGCACTCTTGTGAAGCCACGACCACGTAATTCACGACGAATGGTTCAACGACGGGCTATTGAGTGATGCAAAATTAAGACTCACGAAATTTTACAATTATGGCTGAATTGGTTGGTAACTTCAGCCAAAGACCTTCAATGAGTTGATAACAGGGGCTCGATTCCACAAGCTCAATCTTACGGTGTGTACACACTTAAATCACAGTCGATAATAATGCTCTTGATCTAACCGAGGTAATACCCGTTTCGAAAAGTACCCGAGTACCCGAGTATCGGGGTAATGCGGGTAATACACACATCGGGTACCCTGTAATATCCCGGGTAACAAATACTCCCATTCAATACAAAAATGAATAAGGCACACCTTTATTAGTGAATATTACACCGCAGCGAAGGAAGGGAAAACATAATTGAGCACTGGACTAATTGCCCACAGAATTGAACAGTACGAATTGCATTTGAATTCATTGTCAACAGCAGATGAATTTCGTTCAAATTTACGGGCACCCGAAATATTTCGGTTACCTGCAATCATACCTACAACCCGATAAATCGATCGGAATCTCGGGTACCCGGGTATGCCGGTATATATTCAAAACACAATTAATACGAAAATTCCATAAAACTCTATATATGTGATTACACGTGTACCCGTGAAGATACCCGGTTAGGCGGGTATAAAGTCCAAAAGAAAATTAAAACAAAATTCAATCAGTGGAAGTTCTCGCGCAGACATCTCATAATCAATCTAGTTCAGCTGTACACGAACTTCCGATTTTAAAGAGTGGTTCCGTTTGGAGAGTTGTCACGAGAATGCGTTTTAGATTTTATTCAGTTCTCAGCGGTGAAAAGTGAATATATTCATTGTATTCGTCCTCAGTTCACTTAGTCTCCTAGGAATGACAAGTTTTTAAGGATCACTCAAAAAAGGATCAAAATTACTTTTCGATTATTTTTTCAAGTGATTCAATGGTGAGGCGAAGATCAGGACTTTGGAGCACGATATAATGAAATGGAAAAATAAAGAGAAGGTCACTCCTTGATCAGTTGTCTAAAACCGATATTCTTCCTCTTCTTCTTCTTCTTCTTAGAGCGCTAAAGTCCGGGTTGGACCTGGACCTCACTTAACATCTCAACATACAATCACTGGCCAGCTGTCTCCAGATTCGCACACCAAGCTGGCTGAGGTTACTCTCGACTTGTGTGCGCCACCTTGTACGTGGGCGTCCTCTGCTGCCTTGCCCCGCAGATTCAGAGTTGAAGATTCTTCGGGCTGGAGCTAAGTTGTCCATACGCTCTACATGCCCAAATCATCTTAGGCGTTGGACTTCGAAACTTCACAAATCTTCAATTCGAGGTGTTGGTGTCCACAGCTCATTCCACCAAGAAACTACTTTTCGACTCATAAAATTAAAAATTTACTCCTCCTTCAGCTGATATAGCATTTAATTTCAAGCGAACTTCGAAGCGGCATGGAGCACAAATTGATTATCAACTGCTGGGGGCCAGTTAGCTGTTTGAATTCACCATCACTCAGCCGCAGTTCGGCTAGCTCTAAGCTGATCCCCGAAACTCGTCATGCAACAATTTAATTCCACTCAGCTAAGCAGTTCAGCCCACGTAGCTAGCCGTTGCAGCATCATCAGCAGCAGTCACAGCCACAGCCACGGCAACTGTAACCCGCAATCTCAAGCTTGATGGATGGTTCCGTCTTCTAATGAAATTGTTGATTCCAACTTGGCCCCGGGGCACGCTCATCTTCATTAGCTAATAATAAATTTGTCGTCGTCAAGCCGAGCAGCCCCTCGCAGTCCAGTCCTTTCAACAGGCGGCAGGCGGCAGGAGGCACTGACCACTGGCCAGACCATGCCCCTGAACTAACAACAAAATGACGTTTATGAATAAATGATATGTTTGTTAATTGAGCCAACCCCCAGCTACCATTGTGCAGCGATCTAACCACATCCCAGAGAACTCTCTCCGACCAATCTAAACGAAATGCGGCACAAACACTTTTTTGCATACCCACTACGATCAGCCCCCTTTTCCATTTTTCCATTTCTTCCCAAGAACCGCACGAAGAAGCCAGGGCTGATCACTGAGGTGGAATAACAACATGCCCCAGCCTGTCGTCCGACTGTCGTTTGGTGTGTTCTTCTTCTCTGCTTGTGGTGCGCTGCGCACTAAACCAATCCAACACGTCACACATCTTCATATTTTACAGACAACGACAACGGCAACGACGAGGATGACGATGACGATGACGACGATGGATACTTGTTGACCGACCACCACCAAAGGAATTTGTTGCTGAAACATGTTACTCCCGTCGCCGTGGTGAGGCGAAAAAGGCATCCTTACCGCAAACAAGAGGTGGCACGGAAGGCATTGTGCAAATTACTGCCACAGATACGGACGGACGCTCGGACGGTGTGGAACAAAGAAAAGCAAGAAACAAAAAAGAAATAATATGGGCGGTGGCAAAATAGTGATAATTATCTTTTTGTTTAGCCCCTCTCTCACTCGGGGGCCACGGCGGAGAGCGACCAGCAGCACAGAACGACAATTGGCGGAGGCCAGGGCCCGGCCACATGGCCAACCACAACTATCAGGCTTGTCCTTACATGTGTACGACGCGCAATCAAACGGTTGTAATCAACTACTGGAAGTAATTTCTCCAGCAGCGGTGCCCTGCAGCACGGTCTTCTATCCTCGGCCATCGCCATCCATCCCGGCCAGTTTGGTTGGCAGCCAACCAGTGACGGTCTCTCTCTCTCTCTTTGGATGGCCATGACGATGAGTGACCACGTGAGGCACGGAAGTCGACGATGAAGACGATGGTGACGAAGACAACGACGGAGAGGAGGACGACGACGCCAACAACCACGATGACGACGACGACGACGACGAAGACTTTGATGATCCCTCGCAGAGAGCCAATATCTGCGAGAGTGTGCGAGCAATTTAACATTTCTCCTCCATTGTCATCGTGGTCGTCTGGTCGTCCGTCAAGGATCGTCGTCGTCGGCTGCGAGAGTTGTGTAAGCTGGAATGTGTACATGTGTCCCAACATGAGAGCGAGCAGCGAGAGAAGCCAACTGGCTAAGTGCTGCCGATCCACCTTAATCATTCATATAATTTTGAACGGTCTTCATCTTCCTGTTGTTGTTGTTGCTGATGTTGCTTGTGTTGTTGTTGTTGCGATCGTGGTGGTGGCGGATGGTGTTTGGTCGTGGCCTCTTTTTTCGCTTGTGCTTGTGGGTTTTGAGAAATTGGTGTCAGACCACTGTTGTGACAACCATTTTGCAGGAACACGCTGTGGCCCCTTGCATACACACCGCCTCTATGGGAAGCGACGCGGGCCTGCCAGAAGGGCTGGGGAACGATGACGAGAAGGAGGAGGAGGAGGAGGAGGTTGGCTGGATGGAGCAGCAACTGAGAGATGGACACCAGCGGCAGCAGCGCAGATTGTCCTTGGACGTTCATCATCGTCATCGTCATCATCATGATCATGTACATCATCATCGTCGTGGTCGCCTTGGTCGTCTCTGCCGTCATCCAGAGGCGAGAGGTAAGACCTCTTTCTTGTGTTCTTGTAGATTTTGTAGCTGCGCCGCGTCAAAGCCCAGCCGTGGACTGGAGCTGCAGCTGTAGCTGATGCCAGTGTGATGTGCTTTTAGCTTCTGGTGGTTTTCGTCCCCGTCTCTCTCTCTGTCTGTCTCCCTCGTTCTCGTTGCTGTTGGTTTCCCATTTGCCCCTAATACACACTTTGTCAGATACGGGGAGACCCTCGCCCTCCGCTGGGGCCGTCGTCTGTGGCGTCCTGTCAGGATTAGTTTATTTTTGCATATTTCAGTGCATGATGGGATGTGACAATCAGTCTTCTTGTATTTTCGTTTAGGTCGCCAGTTGTTGGCATACCCATTGTGGTTCGGTGTGTTTTTTTGATTGCTTTGCGCTCTCCTTCGTGGATTCAGGAGTTCCCTCTCGGATGCATGTCCAGCTTGGTGGAACGACATTTCACACTATTGGGTTTCGCCGGTGGTGGTGGCTGTGGGCTTCGGGAGGGCATGCCGCGCCGTGGGGAGGGACTCTCTCGGATGTTTGGTCGGTGGTGTTGCTTGCAACACGAGGGCTGCCGAAACAAGTCATCGAATTTCAATATTCTCTTGGGGGAGGAAACAAGGAAAAAAGTGGATAACCCGAATTGCTTAGGTTCGGTGATGTATGGGATTTTTTGTGGTTTTTTCTTTCGTTCGCTGGCTGCTTTCTCTCTGCGGTGTTTAGATATGTGGAGCTTACACTTGCCAGTTGATGATGGAGGATGCATCTTACGAGGCGGTCGATTGTAAATCAACCGCTTAACTTTTGGTCCAATGGGTTTCGAAGCCACATGGATATTAAGGCAGTAAAGAGATTTGCATTGCGTGATGTACTTGAAAAGGATTTCATATGATTCTTAAACAAGTTGTTAGCGATTACCTATTGCTTTGAGATAACCAACATACGTGCTTCATATAATAATTATTGGCATGGAGCTGAGCTGTCTGTGAGTTGATTATAACGAAACCCAGCTATTTCTATTTTTCGTAACAATTTAGGGCGAGGAGAAAGGATCAATGTTTATTAATCATCCATCAACTAGTGTGGAGATGAGTTACTTGTTGACGATCAAGGTAAATCCTGTTCATGCTTAGAATTATGTTGTTATTTGGTACACACAGTAAATCAAGAAAAATCTGTGACAGCCTACGTTCCCAATAAGAAATGGTACACTTCTCGATGCGCATGGTGATAATGACTGAAACATTTTTTTAATAAAATAAAAGTATTAAAAAATTTGCATATCACTTTATTAATGGCCGCCAAATGCTAATGATTCTTTTCTCATGTAAATAAAATAAAAACAATAAGATATTGGTCTTGAAGAGATTCAAAAACGGATGCGCCAAAAGCAGTATATTGTAGAGGATAGGTTAGGACTAAGAAAACTTGAAAGTTAAACTATTTAACCTACTATAGTTATACAGTGGACTCTTCCTAATTCGAACTCCCTCTAAGTCGAAACTCTCTTTAACTTGAACAAGAATAAAAGAAACAAAACCTTCAGCAATTAAAAAATAAAAATTCGAAAAACAAAAGGAATTCTTCTGATGAATGCCATACTTGACGTTCCCTGTTTTTTGATTTTCGTGAAAATGTTCAAATAGGTATTTAAAATTAACTTTAAATATTCTTCAAGCCTGCGACAAATGTACATAGGTCCTGAGTTAAAGCTAATGATATTGCTGATCATATAGCTTCCAGTCGGAAACTACATCTATAAAAAATAGTAATTAATTTTACTTATCCAGTTTTGCTCGTCAATGTAATTCGATCAGGTAATTGCAGTTATTATCAACCTAAGGGACCCTAATATTATGTTATGTAGGCGGGCTGCTAGTGCATTCACCAGCACACTTAGACCATATTGGTCCATTGTGATACCCCTAGTCAGACTACTACCACTAATTGACTACTGCCGTGATATTGCCGTCAATTTGATCCCAACGGCAAATGGTGCCCGGACCAGATTTGAAAACCAGATAAAAGCGTATTCACTTTGCTTTCACTGGGATTCGAACCGGGAACCCCACTAACCCGGGGCAGGCACTCTCCCAACTTCGCCGTCCAGTTGTTACCGTAATACTAACACGGCCTTGAGTTCGTGATTGGCTTGTTAGAGCGTAGACTAAGGATTTAACGTAGCTTATTTGAATAAAAATCGAGTGGTGTCAAGTCGTATTTACAATTGATCCGAAAAATATTTTTTAATAATTCCAACGGGAAATCTAAATGATTATTTTCACAGGTGTAATTTGTCTTCATTTTCCTTTCGACTAAGTTTCAAGAATTTGTTGAATGATGAGAAAAATAAAGAAGCATGAGTTACCAGACTTCTACAAAAAATACTACATAGCATAATAATTTAACGCCAATATAAACTATCTTTTCGAAAAACATGTACCACTTCGGACTCGAGTTATAAGGAGCGAAACATCTCCGTGGTTAAACGAGAGAATTCTTCTCGCGATGAGAAACAGGGACTTTCTTTTCAGACGATGGAGAAGATTTCGTTGCCCGGAAATGCATAATGCATATAAAAAATGTAGGAACGATGTCACATTGTTGATAAGATCGGCTAAGCTCAAGTAATACAAAACGAAATTCAGAAACGATCGATCTTCCAGTTTCCTATGGAAACAGGTTCGCGACATTGGACTGAGCAAAGCAAAGAAAAGGATAAACGACGATAACATTAACCCTGATATCTTAAATATTCGATTCGCTTCTACTGGTCCCGCAGTCTCCGAAAGAATGCCTCCAATACTTTTAAACAACACTCGAGCAAATGCCTTTGAACTCGCAAGAGTCGATTCCTACACAGTCGATTGTGCAGTATTTGCCATCAAGTCAAAATCCGTTGGCCTCGATTATATCCACCCTGACTTCATTAAAATATTGCTTCCAGTGATACTTCATCATATCACGCACATTATTAACACAATAATCATGACGTCCCGCTACCTAACACTGTGGAAGAAGGCTAAGATAATCCCAGTACCAAAGAAAACTAATCCACCTGAATTCCGACCCATTGCAATCCTTCCGTTTCTTTCAAAAGCGTTTGAATCTATTGTTAGCCGAAACATCAAAGATTACATTGAGCGAAACAAGCTTCTAAACCCCCTGCAATCAGGTTTCCGGAAAGGACATAGCTGTGTCACAGCCTTATTAAAAGTAACAGACGATATTCGAAGAGCTATCGACGAAGACAAAACGACCATACTAACCTTACTCGACTTCTCGAAAGCATTTGACTGCGTAGACCCAACAATACTTTGTCATAAACTGTCCACCCAATTCAATTTCTGTAATCGTACTAATAAATTAATTCCCTCGTATCTTACTAACCGAGTCCAAGCAGTTTTTCATAACTCTAAACTGTCATCCTTTTGTGACGTATGTTATGGTGTTCCTCAAGGTTCGATTCTCGGTCCTTTATTATTTTCAATGTTTATCAATGACCTTCCACTTGTTTTATCCTATTGTAAATTCCATATCTATGCAGACGATGTCCAAATCTACCTAAGTTTCCCTCTTGGTATGGTTGAAGACTCAGTTGCTAAAATAAACGAGGATTTGGGCTCTATTGCAAACTGGACTACACAAAATGGTCTAATGCTCAATCCTAACAAAACCAAAGCCATCCCGTTCTCGAAACAACCGCCTTCCTTGTCAAATTTCCCGCTAATAGAACTGAACTCGACCGCAATTGAATATGTTGCATGTGTAAAAACCCTTGGAATAATGTGCAATAGTGAACTGACGTGGACTGATCACATTGATAGCGTAGTATCAAAGGTGTATACATCCCTAAGAGGCTTATCAATCAGCAAATACACTCTCCCTATGAACATCAAATTAAAACTTACCAGAGCACTCATAGTTCCAATCTTGACATATGGATCTGAGTTGTTCGCTGACTGTGATTATTCTTCCTCCCTAAAATTGACAAAAGCAATTAACGCGGCTGCACGGTATGTTTTTAACCTTCGCAGATTTGATCACGTCTCGGCACAACGTCGCATTCTCCTAGGATGCGAACTGGACGCATTCTTATGCTACCGGTCGTGCTTATTACTCTTCAAAAGTATTCACAAGAAACAGCCAAAATATTTATATGAAAAGATCACCTTCTGTCGATTAAGTCGTAATATTAACTTGAAACCCTCCAATCATACCTGTTTAATGTCACATAGGCACTTTTTCATTCATGCTGTTCATTTATGGAATCACCTACCTTCACAGGTACGGTCTAAGACCAAGTACAGACAATTTTGTAACGCTTGTTTCTCATATTTCTCCCGCTCGAACTGAAATAATTCCTAGTAACTTCAGTCTTAACTCTTTCTCTACACATATGTATTCTAATAACATTAAATTTTAAAATCAGAAATCTACACTCTTAAATTATAATTGAAGTAACTTGAAATCACTAATCTCAATCATATCACACAAAGTAATATAATATCCTGTACTAGTAAAAGAACATATGATTCTTGAAGTACAACGATAGATATTAAAAATAAATAAATGAACTGAAAAAAATTAAATAAATGAAATGAAATAATTCTTAATCAAAGATTATAATATTCGCCAAAAAATTAAAGACGAGAACGGATATGTGCACAATGTCAAGGCTTCAACTTTTTTGTGCACTTAACCGTAAGTGCAAATTTTGTCCACTAATGCGTTAGTGAGAATGTGTGTGAGAATTTATAGGTGCCTACTTGGTAAGATGCTTATTTCAAGCTCATATGTTACTCTGCATTATAAATCGGAGAACAGCACTAAAAATGCACAAAACTGAGCTGTAAAGATTGCATATACAATCGGTTTTTAATCAGAAAAGACAATTGATTTCGAGTTTTGTAATTTCCCCTTGCAAGTCATACATTTACCTAAGTCTATGTAGATATTGTCTCTAGTATACCATTGCTTATATTACTTTATTATGTGAATAAATAGAAAAACAATTAAATTGAGGTTTGAATTAACGAACCAAGTGAAATGAAAATTTAATTTCCAATTTATTATATCCTTCCCTTCACATTCTTAATAAACTAATCCCTAAACATGAAGTATGAAAACATTAAAATGTAGTAAATTGTACACTTGTTGAAATAAATAAAATAAAGTTTGTGTTTGATGGAATCTCAAGAACCTTGAAATGTTCAAGAAATAAAAGAGGGATGGGAGGAATCAGAGGAATTTTGTAGCTGCAAGAAATTCAGATATGTATTTTAATGTGGCATGAATTTTACAATTTATTATTTACAAGATTTAATTACATTCTTACATCTACAAAATAATACAATTTGTCAATCAATATACAAATTTTATAATTTTTATGATGATTTGAAGGAAAAGCCACTAAAAACCTTCATTAAACAAAAAATAGATAAAATAATATAAAATACGGTAGAAATAATGCAAAAGATATAGTTCTTCGGGGGAAGAGAGACGTGTTGACATGGATTGATTTCCAAGTTCGTAATGAGTGCGTTCGAGAGAAACATAATAAATAACAAGAAACAATAAATTTAATAAATAGTTGATAAATAACGGAACAAATGGACAAAGTTAATAAACAGTAAAAATAAATTAATAAGTGAAATATGTAAATAAATAAATAAATATATATTTAAATACAAAAAATAAGTAAATAAATAATTAAATAAATGTGTTAATTAGTAAATACATAAGTAAATAAATAAATATATTAATAAGTGTATAAATTGAAGACTTTTTCATAGTTATATAATGAATAAATTAACGCACTCGTTTGAAGTGTGTGAAATCAATTCATTTTTCGATGATAAGCAAGATATTTATATAACGTTGGTAAAGTCGTTAATTTCTTGCTGTAAGTATTTCTATATAATAATTTTTCTATATACCTTCTGTAGCATTGTCAAACTTAAATTTTTGGAAGTTCTGTGTTCTTATAAAGGACATTTGCAATCTACTCAGTCGCATCCAAATCCTAAAAAAGGTCACGTAGGAAGCGCTTCACAAATATTCCAAAAGACCGATACTGTGTAATCTTTAATATTAGTGGGTATTTTTCAACAAATTGTTGATACTTGAAAGATTGGAGCGCATGTACACAAAAATAATTAAATTTCTATCACTTTTTGCGTTAAATCCTTTTCAATGATCATCGATTTGTTTTGTTTGTCTAGTTAACTAAGTGCCTCATTGAATATTTTCAACAATTCACCTACAAAGAAGGTACTCTCAAGTATTTAAGTTTTTGTGTTTTTTGTTGAACAAATTTTAAAATAATCTAATAGCGACATTGATGCCCGTTTTAAATCGCGGCGGCAGTCTGAGGTCAAGGCAAATATAAAAGTGTTCGAAATACAAAAGTGTTTGTTTCTGGTTACTCAAAAAAAGAATGTCAAATATATGATCTTTTCTTTCCTGTTGTAGAAGATGGTATGGAATTTGCAAATATTGATCTCCATTCATGCCTCATCTAGACAACAACTCATTAGTGAAACCGTCTTTCGACTTTTTTCTTAAATTGCCAACCAAATTCTTTCATTTCATTGATGGTTGCGTTGAAGCCATTGAGGAAAGAAGGGAATTCGAAGAATCTGACACAATAGAAGTGTCTATGTAAACTAGTGATGGATTACAACTGTAGCCACATATTTCAGAGTATTAATTTTCGCCGTCGTCGGGTCGGTTAATTTTATTTTTCTGGGTTCGGCCAGCCTAAGCGATTCGACTTCTCACTCAACAACTCATCGACGACCAAATGTCTTCTCATTTATTACGCTAGTGCTATTGACATCACATCCGCCATCCATTCGACATGTGAATGAATCGTGTACCCCCACGGAATTGCCTTCGTATCAATTCCATTTCCAGACCTTTTTAGATCCATCTCCGCATCCGTAGGCGTAGGGGATCATTTTGTTTTCACACCTTTCCGATTCGCACACACCTTGTTTTTCGGCGTCTTAACGACTTTACACGAATACTTTTGTTATGTCCCACTCGCCGAGTCTCTCCGAGATATCCATCAAATTGTCACCTAACTCTCAAAACGAATGAATTAAGTCTCGAGAATCAATCAAAAAGATACGACGACAACACCATAGAGTGCAATAAAAATTCCGAAAGTTCAGATACATCGTGTATCGCTCGCGCCTCTCGAGACCACTTGTTATGTGTGTGCTTCAATTTTTATTAATTTCTTTTATGGGACATTTGATTCTTAACACCTTCCTTTTTTATTGTGTTCATTAAAAAAAAAAGAAGAACGAATCGGTCCCGCTTCAATGCCCCGCCGCCGCCGTGCCGCTCCCCGGGTCGCGGTCGGCTGGATTCATTCTTCTTAGATTTCAAAACTTTTCACAAGAGCGGATTTTTTGGGGCTCTGACGCTGGCGGTGGCGGCCATTCCCTCCGCAACGCCACAGGGAGACACTGTCTGGGTCGCATGTTCGGTACACATGTAGCCGCCATTTTACATTTGTCCACAAGCAGCCATATTTGTGGCTGGTGCCGGTGCGGCCAGCCGATATTTTGATCCCAGGCGGTGTTGATGATGGCATCTCTGCTGTGGATCCTTTGAAGCATGAAATGAAATTTCGACTGAGGGAGTAGCTCGAAAGGGACACCATGTCGGGATGATATCCTTTGGCTTGGCAAGAAGTGCCAAAAGACAACGGATGCGCAAAAACAGCCGAAAACAAGTTTTCAATTACATAGACGCTGTGCCGACGCCAACGCCGACGGTTAAGTGTCAGCCTCACGCTGTGATGCCAAGCGATATCCTTTTTCAGCCAAGACACCCAATCGCTCCTGTCAAAGTTGATCGTCCATTTTGAATGCAGCGTCTCCAATTGATGAGTAATTTGGGGTTGCAGCGTGGTACTTGAAAACAGGGCGGAGCATACGAGGCGAAGTACAGAAGTGTTGCACACATTGCACTGCGTTCATGTGATATCGTGGCTGGCAGTTCGCATGATGATGGCACAAGATTCAAAACCAACCGTAGAAAGCAGAAGCACAGTAATCGTGCAAGAGGAGTGCAAGCAAAAATGAAATGAAGGGGAAAGAATGAAATAAAACGCAGAGAAAACGGCACGAAAGAATAAAGAAAACTGCCGGGAAGAAGCCTCCGGAAACCAGAAAAACCGCAGCAATCCCGATAATCATGTGGTAACCATGTCGAACGTTGATGAATCCAACTGAGATACGCCGAGGGAAAAGTGCGAGCGCTCTACCTCGCAGGCATGGTGGCAGATAGCGGCAGAACAGCGAATGAGATGTACCATCGAGTGGCAGTGTTACGCAGGTCTTGTCGCGGGATGAGCGACATTCAGATTTTATATGCAAACCGAACTGCGAACTGCAGAAGTTGCTGCCACTGGTTGCTGGGCGCTGCAGCGCCAGCATGGTGCACCTTGCTGGGGTGCGCGCTTCGATATGGCGGATGGCCGGATGGATGGACCAATCCACCGTGAGACGTCGTGTTTTGTCAATCGATCGGCTGAGGCTGAGCTGATGGACGAAGATGTTTCGGGAAAGTTTTCCTTCGTTTCACTTGGAAGTTGTTCATGGTGCAAAACAACGCCTGCCGCTGCGTCGTTAAGAGTGTTGTATCGGTTGATCTTGTGTTGCGATGCGCATAATCATCCTTTATGCTGTGCATCTCGTGCCGGGGAGCACAGAGACTGCGGACATTCAAGGAAATTGTTTTCGAGCGTTAAGTAGGTGACGAACACACATAAACTTAAACTTTCTTTCACCCCGCAGGAGGGGCTTTATGGATTCCGAGAATATTCACGTTTCTCTAATTAGAACGATTAGCTGAAAGAAAAGTGGGTGCACGCATGTCCAAATGGATGAGAAATTCTTCACGAGTCGTGAACGATTATTTTTATGTGAACTTCAACTTATTTGAGTTGATTATTACGCTTTTTTAATATTTCGCAGAACTAGCAATGTATTTCTAATTTTTCAAAAATAGTTCTGTTGTTTTCTAGAAAGCGTCTCCCGTGCTTCATTAACTCAAAAATCCGAGTCTTGGGAGTGGTATGTTTTTTATACTATCCTCTGTCGAAACCGATTGAAGTCAGCCTCAAGGAGCAGGATAAAGCACCTAATTAATCTCTGCAGTGTATCTGTGCTCATCTCCCGTCTCTGTATTAGAAGTCACGATACTGTAATTAGTCCATGCAGTTAACTCAGGCTCAGGTTATTGGCAGTTCTAGGTTCACATGTCACACCTTGGATCACGGACCTGAGGTGATATGAAGCTCTTAAGACTTTTCTATGCTACTAGAAAATAAGTTTAGGTAAGGTATGAATGTCCAGCAAATATTGGTGTACCACATGGTTGTGTTTTTGGGTCATTACTATTTCTTGCATACGAACTTGCTACTTCTAGAACCTGTTAAGGTTGATTGCACAGCAATTGCCGATGATACAGCTGTCGCATAGACCTTGATTACTCATGTAGAGTTAGACAAGAAATACTTCAACTCATATTTAATCAGCAAGATCAAAAAGGTACCATTATATATCACATGCTCAAAAATGCTTGGGGGTTCATGTCTCAAGCGTGATATCTCTTCCCATCTCAACATGATCCACTAAATTAGTCGCGAGTTCTCCAGGCCCCTCGATCCTGCCCCATCAACTCCGACCCACACACAAGCGCAACCAGGCGAGTTTTTGCACTTGGTCCAACCACCTTGCCCTAATCACCTACCTGATAGAGTCGCTAGTCTAGGCGCACCTTGGAAATCGTGATGATGGACATTCATGCCCAGGGATCACACCATCGAAAGATAGGCCTTTTCGTTTGAAGACGCTGCTACTCAACATTGAGCTCTTCGAGTCCTGCCGTGTTTATCAAAGGATATGGCGAGTAGCTCACATAAGAGCATAAGCACATCTCATCTCTGCAGGAGCGATCTTATTCCTCCAATCAATTCACAAATTGTATGAATATAAAAACTCAGCAATTAATTTGGTTGGACAACAATCTCTCCAAGATTTTTCTTTTAATGTCTTAATATTTTGTATTAAAGATCCTAAATTTGACCGCGAAGACAGCTTTTAAAATCTCATATAGTCCAGCTTTGAATTGTTTAAAAAGCTTGATATATCAAAAGGGCTACAAATTCCTTACAATACCCTTATTTTTTAAATCGTTAGAATGGACTACCATTATCATTTGTGAATAAACACCGGGAGGTATCTGTGCCAATTATTATTACACTCCACTCGCTATAATTTTGTTGTTAAAAATTATTGTATATTAAGCTATATAAATTAAAAATGCAATGAATCCATCGAAACAAAAATGTTGCGTTTTTGAGGACCTCAAAGGGTTACATTTCTAAATACGATTCAAATAATTCTCTTCACATTCGGTTCCAGGATATTTATCTATTAAATTTAGCATAATTTATAATTCAAATTGGAAATGAGCTAAGAAAAATCAGAGCGACACAGCCTTAGGCTCATTAAGAATATTTTATGTCTAAGTAATATTTTGTCATGGCCAAGCAGATTTAACCCTCCGTCGGACACACAGGTCTGGCCAGGCATGTAATTTTTATGCTTTATGTACTGGAATTTCAAATGACTTGAAGTTCCACGTAGGTTCCTGAAATTGTATATTCACTGATTAATGGGAAAGTTCATTCCAATGAATTCCTAGAAGGGGGCAAAGAAATGAAGAAAAGACACCTTCGGACGGTCACATAGTGCCTGGATGGACCTCATTATATTTTGTATGTAAATAAATGAATTCTCGTGCATTTTGAAAATTCTACTTATTTCTAACGAAATTACTCTAGTATTACTTTCGTTATCATACGCGAAACAAATCAGTATGTAAGAGATGCAGCACAAAAATGGAATGAAGAAAAATCCGAATCCAGACTAAAAATGCAGAATGATTTGACGGGCACTCAATTAGATTCATTTGTTGGAATACTTTTAGCCGCTGGGACATCACATGTAAGAAAATTCATAAAACATGCATTTTATAAATTGGTTTCTAAGTGGCACATATATCCATACAAATTCATATAAATTAATAGGAGTCTGGCCAGGCACCATGTGTCCGTTGAAATGTTTCCGATGGAGGGGTAAGATAGCTCTCTCCATGACCCCACACCGTTCGCGAAACTTTCCGTCAGATCAATCGCGTGAACATTTCTCAAATTCCTCAATCAAAGCAAGACCTGTTTTCGTTTCATGATCAAGATAGGTAACAATTTATTACCGATTCAAGAGTTTAATGAGCTTAACTAGTCGGTTATCTTGCAAATTAATCAATGGGGTTGTAATAAAACTTAGCAGAACCATTGCCCAGCTAAGTATTTGATTTTTTGGCTTTTTTCGCGTTCAATTTTGATGTTGCTTTGCGATAGTTTATTTTCATGGTATTTATTCATTCAACACTTAACAGGTGTCATAAATATTTTGAAGAGTGTTTCTTAAACTTCCGGTCGTTATGGTTTCAAGCCAATCGTTAGATTGCAAAATGTCAGTGCATTGTGCCATTTTTCGTGACAGTACACTTCAGCAATTTGAGAATTTCGGTTCCAGAATAATTGTTAAATGTTCCAATCTAGTAAAGCAGTTGTACTGTATGAACACGATGTGACACGAAAACATAATCGACAAACTGAAACCGCTTTACAACATTGTTTTGGCTGTTTTTTTCGAATAATTTCCTTGCAGTGGCACCAAGGCGGATTTAATGGCTGAATCGGTGGAAAGGGTTTACTGACCCAACGTCGTCCACAAGAAATTAGTTTTCTTCGAATTTATGGAAAATGTTCTGTTTTCGTCGAGGCGACGAAATTTCGAATTAAGATCTACTTGTATTCACGGTTTTATTGAAAAAAAATTGTTCAGCGATGAAGATCTATGGCGCACGCTTCTGGCGTCTGTTCTCTAGGTTCCCTCGACTACAATACTTCATCGACTACTACGACTGAAGTCTAAAAACACTTGCAGACCTGCTGATAGTCGACTTAGACTCAAACATTCTTTGTAACACTGTAAGATAGACACGCCAACACCCATATTCCTAATAACCCGAAAAATACACTGATTGGTCGGTTTTCTCCAAAAAGATAATTTTTCAAAAATTCAGCTAATAGGCATGTTACGATAAATAATATTTGGTTTTGTTAATTAGGAAAAAATTTACTCGTTATGTAAACAAGATTTATGACTTTGTTATTCCCGGATTGAGCAGCATGAATGTGGAAGAGATCTGGTTCCACTTATTGAAGCTAAAATTCGATAAGTGCATGGTAGAGCGAAATAGAGAGAGAAGCCAATAACCATCGACACATTTGGCTTCTTTTATGGCAGTGTATGCGTTGCACATCCAGAATAATGTCCTTATTCAATTCTAAATAGCATCATTTCTCTTGCGTTGCTCGAAATCAGCAACTTTCTTAATTCACGGCTCCAACTCTTTCGAGTGACTGGCAATGTTTAGAAAGAATACGCTTGTATAAAAAATGTTGATGTTTGGCGCGGACTTAACCTTCATTAGTACGAGAACAGTAACACGCGCAACACAAGTAGTTGTTTTGAATCTGGGCCCAAGTCCGCCTCGCGCTGTAGCCCAATCCATATCAGCGACGGCCTTAGAAACGCATCAGCATTTAACATTTTTTTTTACGTCTGCTAGTTTGCAATTTGCTTCAGTTGCTTGGGCTTCGTTAAAAGCAGTTTGCTGCGTCTCAAAATCAAAGTAGAACGATAATTAATTGCTTAAAAAATCATTGGGTAAAGATTAACACTAGAACCCAGCACTATGGTACGCAGAATTCGACAAAGTTGTTAATTGAAACCGTGTGCAACATTTGACACACGTGTCTTCTAACTGAGCACTAATTATTATACTATTCTCTGCACTGCACTGCAGAGATAATTTTGAATGTAGTCTAAAATCAGGTTGTAGACTAGGAACTTATTGAAGGTACTTACATAGGAAAGTTACTAGGTAGTAGCACGACCGCACTCCAGTCGTCTCAAGCTTTTCAAGAGATTTGCAGCCATCACAGATATTTGTCGGCGTATAAACATATACGGGTGGCCGTGGCGTAGTGGGTAAGTGCATCGACACCTACGCAGAGGGTGCCAGGTTCGATACCCGAATTTACAACCTTTGATAATTCACGGTTCCACCTCTTTCGAGTCACTGACAATGCTCAAAGAATATTCTTGTCTAGCTTCTCAAATTCGCCATTCGGAGTCGGCATTAAACTGTAGGTCCCTTCCACTCGTGCAAGAACAATAGCACGCACAACAAGAGGGGTTGCTGAGAAGCTAGGCCCAGGTCCGCCCCAGACTGTAGCGCCATATTATTATTGTAAACATATACAGTCGCCTCGGATTATATGCACTCCGCTTAAACGAAACTTTCGGTTATATGCAACAATAAATTTATCACGGTACAACAAAGTTGCCTATATCCGAACATCGTTTAAATGAATACTCTACTTAGTTGCAACACATTTTGGGCATTTTTTGTGTTGCATATGAGTGGAATCGACTGTATAACAAAAGCCAGCCAAGTCAAGTTCAGATTTCATCCTTAGACTTCGTCACTTTTCTTTAAAGGGCTTCCCGTAATTTTTTAGATGTCCATAATTACATTATAAGCTCGATGTAACGAACCTGAAGGGGATTAGAAAATATTCGTTACACAAAGTAACGCGTTACAATGCGGTTTGATATAGAGGTTAGGTTGGACTACGACTCGTTTTAACAATGTAATCTGAACGTTACGTAGATACTCATTTACTGTCCATACTATAGCGAACGATTTCCAGTAATAAAGGAAAATAATTTTGATAAAGCAAGCAGCATCAAAAAGCTACTATTTTCTTATTCCTAAGCCTTGACATGTTCCCTTGAGAGTTGAATTTTGTGAAATTGAGTGTGAATAGTCGATAAGGTTCGTTATTTGGAGGTTAACGTTGTTACAAAAAGGTTTCTTTTTCAAAGTTCTGCGTATTCGGACGAAACATCTCTCAGAATGTGTAAATACTCAATCGACAGAGTGTTTGAATAAAACGCAAAAATAACACAACTTTAATTTCAAATTCAGATCTATTCGTACGTAAGAAATATTTAAATGGATAAATTGTACAACGTGTGATTAAAATGATGTACAAGGTATTTTTGCAGCCACTTCACGTATATAAAATGTAATTCATTTCCAGCTAGACATTAAAACATTTTACATTATTTCGCATTTTAATTTAATGGAAGAAAAAAAGGATGAGAGTATCTTTTAATAAATTTCAGAGCAGGACTTATTTATTGCAAGGGGCATTAGACTCGCAAACACATTTTCTCCTATGCTCTGAACTAAGAACTTTAAAACATGATTTGTATGTTTGTACAAATATCAAAGTTTCTGTAATCTGTTAAAAACTAACTTCTGCAAATTTGATCGATTGCTGGGTTGCATTCCTGGAAAACTGTTAAGAAACTTTACAATTGTTGGTTTTGTCCGTGCCAGTATAATGAACATATTGTAGTCGTCGATGTAAGAATGTTATAATTGAGTTTAGAAATAAGAACATCAGATACATGGTCCCGTCCATCGGTGCATCTGTAAAGAAGACGTGGGTCAAACTAACTAACTCAAACAAATCATGATATCCCGTGAAAATTCAATTTAGTGCGAGTACGTTGTATGTACATATGAAAAGCAATGACACTCGCACTACACCCCAACCAACAAGCCTCTCCAAATGGACAGATTTCCTCTGTTGCATTGTCCCACGGGTTTCTATATCGACGACGTTGGCTACATAATTTACTAGTAAGTAAATAATTCGTTTTATGGAGATTATGTACCCTTACATAAGTAATTTTTTTTTCTCTGAATTTAAAAGTCTGCAATAACTTAAACTTAATGGCAACAAGAATTTAAACAATTTTTTTTTGAATAAGGTAATATAATAATAATAATATGGGTGGCGCTACAGCCCGTAGAGGGCAACCAGCAGCAACCAATCGTGTTGTGCGTGCTATTGTTCTCTCACGCGTGGAAGGGACCTGCAGTTTAATGCCGACTCCGAACGGCGTAGTTGAGAAGCTTTTTCTAGACAGGATATACTCTTTGAGCATTGTCAGTGACTCGAAAAAGGTGGAGCCGTGAAATATGAAAGGTGGTGAATTCGGGTATCGAACCTGGCACCCTCTGGGTAGGAGTCGACGCACTAACCCACTACGCCACGGCGAAGGTAATAATTGAACAATTTATTCGAATTCTCTTAATGTAACCATTCTGTTTTTATATGTGTCTTTAAGAAATGAATATAGTCTTTCTCAACCGAATTCGTTTAGGACCTTCAATGTTTCGCTCATCGTCATGGTCCTCTTCCTGAAATACATCCGCTGTTGTGTAAAGATATGGCATATTCTCATAAAATAGAAGCAATCTTCTTTCTTTATTTTAATTTCATAGCGTACACAATTGGTGGAGGCGTCCTTTTTAAAGATTTCCGTTGACACTTAGCAGTTCGCATCTATCTTGAAATATTCGCGATATTTCTCTGTAATTCATTGAGTCATTGAAATAGTTTCTTTCCACTAGGCTGTGCTAAGCTGTGAGCATAGGATTCTATTTTCAGAATCACGGCCGTTTTTCATAACTTTATCTCGTGCATAGTCTTCTTGTTTTTGAATTGTGCGATACAGCTGCCATTTCAGTCCATATAGGTTGCGAGGATCTGTACGCAAATTTTCTCCATATGTCTGTCCTACGTTTTTCCATATACTCATCCACCAATCTTCGTTTTTTAACTTATAAAGAGCCATTTGCTTTATAAACGAGTATCTTGATGGGTTGGTATCTTGACGATGTAATTTGATTTTTAAGTGTAAGTATGTTGGGAGTTAAGAAAGACCTGTTTCGAGGTGTAGCGCATAGTTTGGATTATTAAGTGGGAGGTTAAATATCTTCTTAAAAAAATTCGTTGCAGTTTTTCAATTGGATCAATCTTTTCGAATCCCCATACTTGTGATGAATAAGAAAGTATTGAATTCACGACTACATTAAATATTTTATATTTTGCAGAAAGCGTGATATAGTCATTTGAGAATACAAGTTTTGGATTCAAATTTGAAATTTTTTGGTTTTTTTCATTCAGATGTTTCTGAACGTCCATGGTCTTGTCAAGTTTAACTCTTAGATATTTATACACGCCGACAATATCCACACTATATAAAGGCACTATATAAAGGCACATTTTCTGACAAAGAACTTGGTGGACATATTGTAGTTATCTTTCTACTATTTTCCATTGGAGACCATCTACCAGTTAAGCTTGCTTGCTGTAGTCAAACCTACTCTTTCTACGTTAGCAGTGTCCTTTCCATTTATAGCAATATCGGGGACATGCTTTTTCGTGGACATACTTTAGCCGCTTCATTAAAATCGTTGTACTTACCACAATGGGTCTACGTTCATCGAAGTGTAACTTGAGTCTGCAGTTTTTCAGCCTTCAAGTGGCTATCCTCCCTTCTGAGGACCTAAATCAGTCGCATCTTTGTTATTGAAGATAGGTCCAGGTCCACTATGGGCTGCAGCACACACCAATTTATGATCAGTCGCGTCACTTCAGATAAGCGAATTACTCAAGTTCCATTATATACTGATCTCCCATATATTCCACTCGTTACTCAACTAAAATTTCTAAATTCACGTCGATAGCTGAATGCATTTGAAAATCAATCCACGGTAAGCATTCACTATTTTCTCACTGATTTGCCTCGACCCCATTTCAAAATCAAACCCTACCTCCGCCGAATCACTCGGCAAATTGAGATAAGATTCTCACAGATGAACTCTGCAACCCGTGGCTCACAACAACAAGCTGATGTCTACATTTCACGATATTGCCAAAGCCACAATCTAGATGACCAGACTCATAACAATCGACGCATTTGCCATTTTGTTGTTGCAAGCGAAAAAAAAAAACAGAAAAAACAGCAAAAGGCTGCCATTTGGAGGTTCTCTCCCTGCGGATGCATATCCAAAGATATGAACAGTGCTGCATGCGTGCAGATGATTCGGTCATCAGGTCGCTATAATTAATTTAATAGCTCTCAGCTTGACCGAACACAAAAACGACACACTGGGAAGAGGCGGCGGTGGCGGTGGCGGCCACAACAAGGATCCAGCTTCGGATTGGGATCTCTACTGTGGCCCAACGACCGACCAAGTGATTGATGGAAATTGCTGATCTGTCATGTTTGGGGCCTGTTCGTCTGCCGGGCTGCCAGGCTGCCAGGCTGCCGGCATGCTGAACTGGCGGGCGGAAAACCAATTCGTTTTGTTGGCATTTTCGGGTGATGGTGCTTCTTGCGTGAAAGTGCTCAGGGTTGGCATTTGAAGTGTTAGACAATGCAGCCATTCGATCGCAGTCGATAGCACGCGAGGCGAATGATGGTGTCCAATACTCAGCTCACTTCGCATCCTAGAGGCATATCCATGGATTGATGGACCCATATCACGAGTTTTTTGCGATGCTGAAGTTGAGAGCCGTCCGCAAGGCACACTGGCGAACTGTCATGTCAATGAAGTGTTAAATGCGCCACACACAGTCGAGTATTCACCCGGTACTTACAAGCCATTTGGGGGAATTATTTTTGACATTCGATGTCAAACAAAGACACATGGCTGTCATGCCATCATTGTGCTTGTCGGTCATATCGACGTCTGGCATCACAGCCGATTCGCAGAAACCATGTTTACAAGACGACTAATGACGACAAGATAACAATTTGAGCGCCGCAGCCAGTCACAACATTTGGGGGAACATTCGAGACAATTAAGAACTTACACGTGAAGACCTCCAGCATATTGAGACATTCATGCCGATACAATGTTCAGACGAGGCACGGCGGTGATAGCAATTATGACACAGCTGCTCCGAAAAAAGATGACAAATTCTGTTCGCTGGGGTACAAGTGAAGCAGCAGAATTCGAAAGAGTTCTTAGAAAGGAAACGGGAGCAACGACTCCGACGGCCATTTTGACGAGACTTCACTGACACCTCGGTCCTCAGACCAGTTGGGGGGGAATTGTGTACGTATCTCATGTTGAAGCGATAATTTTGTAGGATTTTGAAAAATGCTCGGGAACTGGTTCCAGCTGGCGTTAGTCGAGCCAATAATTCACAAGTAGAGTGGAGAGGAAACTTGATTCGTTAATTGAAAGAGTTCGATTGAGACTCGAGAGAATGTTGGATCTTTTGATTAGATCACCGAAGGAATCGTGCTGCAGCGAAGTGTTATTTACTCGGGGTGCTGCACATAGGCGGAGTTTATCTCCGGAGTGCAGTCAATGGATTTGTTCCGGTCGGGTGGACTATGGGGAGATGCCTGACGGCACATAGCATGTGGGAAAGGAGCTAATTCATCTAATCCACGTGCTGTACATGGGAGGAATATGTATTTCGGATGAGCGGTGGGGCAAAAGTGAGTGGAGCATATGTCGTCACATGAAAGCGTCGGACGACTCATCAGGATTTTTGAAGAAGACAAAACAATCGGATGTGGATTCTTTCTATTTACGCGGAATGCTGCAAGTGTTTATGCAACAGGTTGGCCTAAGATGTGCATTCCTGACCCTTGAGTCACGCTGTGTTGTGTGAAATGCCATCGGATATGTGATCTATCAAATTTGCTGCCTGAGTAGATTCTCAATGACTCATATCTCTGTGGGGTGGAGACATTCTGGCTGCCTTTGTTGGTTAGATTGGAGGAAATGTGCTTACAGTGATGACGAATGCAATCGCAGGCATATCGTGGCAGACGGGCATCACATTGAAACCGAAATGATAGACATTTTCCATGTCAAGGGAAAGTAGTTCTCATTTCGCTGCGCCACCATTTTATTGCCGGTGACTTAAAGTCCGTAAAGAAGCAGCTCTGGGTCGCTGGACTTGTTCAAGAATTTTCATCATTTGAGTACTGTCAAAGGCTTGCTATCCATCTCGAAAATGGGTTCAAGTTGATCACATTCCGAACTCCTATTCAGCCGCTAGACGTGCAATGGTCTCGTGGAATAGGTTGATTCTTTTTCACTTGTAAGTCCGTCGTCTACTGCGATTTTTCACCTAGAGTTCAGAGAACCTAAGCGATGGATCCGTTGTAGCCTGACTAGATCCATGTCGCTGTACAGCCCGAAGTGATCGATGTTGCAGTTCGTTCTCCAAACAGAACAAAAAAAAACACACTAAGAACTTTTCTGCGTCCTTTAACCATTTTTAAAATAAACCATTCCTCGTAGTACGACAGCACTTTCTTGTATGACCTTAGTCTTCCATGGGGACACTCTGTTACTCACTTACCTATTGCGTCTAAAAGAACAGTAATTGGTAAGAGTTGTTTCCTGATTATCGCTGATTGTCTCTAATATTATAAGTCGACACCTATATTTAAAAGGAAAAGATAACTTCGTACGACGTAAAATATATTTGCCTTACGGCCTACACGTTGATGTTGTATAACGTATAACGTTGTATTACTTGACACATAAACTTGGATTTGCTCGCTCTGGGTCTGATGACTCATTTTAGTGGCTAGCTGTGGTTAGCTATGCTTGGTCAATCACGGTGTGGTAACTAAAACCCAATATATACTAACTGCTGCTGAATATGTTGTTTTGAACTATATTATATCGCCTCGCAATTTATTGAGTAAATGGACAAAGGAAAGAAATTGTCATCTCCATAAAAATATATCTGTGACCACTTATAATTTTGTGATGATTTTGTTTAGATCTGGAGATCATATTTGACTGTTCATTTCATGGCATTAATAGCCGTGTTTTTTTTTCTCAGAAATCTATAAATAGTGAAGTAGGCTTTTGCACGTAAAGCACATACAACAACCTACCGCCTATAATATCGGCAAAGAAAAGTGGTTGCAAAAATTCGACTTCGAATTTATTTTCACACATTTTGACATCAATTTCGAAGAAATAAATTTCAATAAATTTCTTTTTCATATATTTCGACAGATAAAAATCAAAGCCACTGCGAATCGGTTTTCTAAATCTTACTTCACTTCACTATCGATAGCGATTAAAAAAACACTAATGTTTGAGTCATGGTTTACAAGCTGTGCTGGACGGACTATTGACGCGGGAATTGTCGTGAAAGGACAAATTTAAAAATAGAAAAAAAAATTGGTAAACATTTAAAACAGTTGGAGAGAAATGAATGCCTTTATCCCTGCTCATTATAACTGCCACAACCTTCCCTTTTCCATAAATAAATGAATAATGTCCTTCTATACCGTCCTACACTTCGCAGAACTTTAAAGTCCAAGCGTTGGACGAAAAAGGAAGCTAGGAGCACACATGCGTGTTCAATCGCACGACTATTCAGTCGGAAAAAAAATAACACACAGTTTTTAATGTAAATACACACACATACGACCAAATAATCGCAACGGTTAACGAATTATACTTGCAATGGCAATGGAGTCCAATTAATTGATGTATTCATTAATGCTTTTGCTTCTCATTCTATAGCACACATTTATTTTTTTTTTTCTTTTAAATTATGGCAGTCTTATGAAACTCTCCCTTAAGTAATCCATCCCTTATAACGCTACTCTACCACCGCCGAATCACTCGGAAAATTGAGATACGATACTCACAGATGAACTCTGAAACCCGTGGCTCACAAAAACCACCTGATGTCTACATTTCACGATATTGCCAAAGCCTCGATCTAGATGACCAGACTCACAACAATCGACCCATTTGCCATTTTGTTGTTGCAAGCAAAAAAGACAAAAAAAAAAGAAAAAGGCTGCCATTTGGAGGTTCTCCCCCTGCGATTGCATATCCAAAGATATGAACAGATGGAATCAATACTTTTTTACGCCTTTTTTCAGGTTTTATGTTCTGCAAAAGAGCCACATCACAAACTCTTTCCCGTGAAATATAAGATACTAACAAGATTTTTATCACAGTCGCAAGTGTGCTATGATTCTGATGTCTATAAAATGACGCTTGTTGCATTTTTTTAATCATTGCTGGTCATTACTTTGGAGTCAAGCCCCCAGGGTCGTTGCTTATCTCATGGCGGAGTTACTTCGACTTTTGTTTCTCGCTCGTCTTGAGAACTGACTTCGCCCTTCTGAATTCCGGCCGTATAGCATCGGCCTCGCCTTCGTAGGGAACTGATTTCTTTTTTTTTTTAAATTTATTTTTATTTTCGGAATTCATGAAGACTTACACACTAGACAAAAAAGACAGTGACTGATTGGTCCCCCATTTGGGGATACGCACTACCCTTTCTACCCCGGGTCTAAAGGGCTCGACGAGGGAGTTCCCTCTCTCCCCAGCCACCAGAATTTTCGATGTTGCATTGCAACATCCCGAGCATCTCTCCTTGATGATATGATTGACAGAGACCCTCCTCAGCTCGTTATGCGGCGGAACGGTCGTGGTTGAGTCGCCCATCAACAGTTGAACGGATTCGTTCCTGTCTAAATGGAGAAAGGCTTTTGGGGGGACGAAGCCGTTGTGCCATACCCTTTCGTACGATATTGTGCATTGACGTATTAAGCCCCCGAGATCAAGATATTGGACGAGTTCATCGCTCTAGCAGTATGACCTCGAATCAACTTCACTAGGAAATTGTCCACTCTTATCAGGTTTGCCCTGTTGTATAAGACCTCATTGGAATATAATTTTATGTACGGGGACTCTGGAGTTCTATAAAGACGAAGGCAACCCCTCTCAAACAACCGAATCTTTTCCATCAAGCTTGCACTCACGTTGAACCACACGGGACAGGCTAGGTGAGCATTGGCCGGATGACGGCCATGTAGCAGATAATCTTCACTATCGCATCGAGTTGGCTGCTGAAAACAGTCTCTTTGTGAGGGCAAAAGCGCCTCGGGCTCTGGCCAGAGCAGCATCAACATGTTTGTTAAAATATAGATATTGATCTAGCCAGATCCCCAGGTATCTGACTACAGTGTTTTGTGTGAGTGGTAGCCCGTGACTTCCAACGATTGAGAACTTTAGTTAATTCTTTTTCGTATCCGCTGAGGCCTTATACAACAGGACGGCGTCCTGAACAGAATAGTTTCCGACTTCCGGAAGTTGATACTCAACTTCCAGTCATGGCAACTTGATTTCTTCAGTCCACCATTATGTCGGCATTTCTGCGATTTGTTAACCCGATTGATTTGGGCCTTGAAGCTTCTGAGGCACATGATAGCTTCGGCTTTAGACTCCGCCTGCCATGTAGTCCCAAAAACTTCGCGACTACCATTACTTAAGAAGAGTTCCTCATTGAGGCTGTACACCTTCCACCTCGGCGTTCGCCTTTGGCTTACACTTCAGTTTGGATGGTTTGTCAAGAGAAATGTCAAGATCTATGAACCAATGTGATGGTTTTTCGGCAATGCCTTTAGATTGATTTTCTGCAATTGAACCATGTATGATACAACAGCGAATAATATCAAACTACGAAATTAATACTCAACACTTCATTGAAGTATTCTCATGACTTAGGCTTAGCTGATCACTCTTTTAGCTGATTGGCTGAGAGAGTGACACAAAGTCATCATCTTGAATTGCTTAGCCTATTAGTCTACTCAGACATAAACCTAGAAAAGTACGGAGATCGAGATCCTTTTTCTTTCGAAACATTCGTCGGATCAGACAAATCCTGACCAAGGTTGTATTTTGCGAGCATGGAATCCTAATTTGAACACGTTATTTGTAGAATCGGAAGAGGTGCATATTACCCGTGTGCACAGTATGGGAGTTGAATGTTATTATTACATAAGGGCTGATTCTGAGTTTATACGGACTACACGTATTTCAACTTGATCCCGGTAAGAGCTGACAAATGCACTTCATTTGATGAGAGAGATGATCAAATCAATATTCATCACAAGTATCATTATCCTTAAACGCATAGATACACCTACATGCTCAAACGCACACAAGATCTCGGTCGTAGGATGTACGTGACTATAATTCAGTCTAGAAAATAAAACCACGGTCAAGAAACCGATCGCCAGACTGATTTTATGAGTGGCTTAAGTTCGTGCGAAATGAATGAACGCTGTCAACAAAATCAAACTCTTTTACGATCAACAAGACCGTATAAAATCCGCATGTCATCAAAACGTCAAAACCCATTGATACCTTCGGGTGTTCAAAGACATCACGAGTGTCTCGGCCTCTACACCACTCATAGCGCACACACAAGAAGACGCGTCGTGTCGTAGTAAAGCAGGTGACGATGACTGATTCCTCAGCCGCCGCCGCGCAATGCCGAGACCTAGTGCAAAAAGAGGAGAAACAAGGAAAATAAGCAAAAACGCACACCTTTTTAATAGTCCTTGGAATTTTTCTTCAAAGCCCATCCGTTTGTTGGCCTCACAGCGGACAGGCGTTATGCTCTTCTTAGAGAAACAGTAGGTGTTTGGCATACCAATTACCGCCGCGACACAATAGTCAGTATGGCACTGTCCGCACATCCAGCTGCACAGCTGTCCACAACTGTCTACTTCCTCCAGTAACTCACCAGTCTTCGTGGACGTCGTCCGTTCTGCGAACGCACTGTTGCCGCCGCGACGCAACCGATACTTAGTAACCAACGGTCGTGTCCACCACCCAGGTTATCACTCGATCAACAGCATACCGAGGCTCTCGAGGTATTTTACAATAATTCCCCTCATTAAGTCAGCCAACTGGTTGTTCCGAGAGGTGTAAGATACACATCGATGACAAGTGACTTAATTAATTAATTAATCGATCTCTCGCTCTCCTGTAGCTGGTCCCACTCTGGGTGTCTGCCATTACGCAATGTCCAGCACCTACAATATCGGCTCTCTCTCTCTCTCTCTGTGGGACGATATGCGCCGGCATTCCGCCGGTACGCTTTTGGTGGGAAAATCTCAGCTATCTCTGACTTAATGCCGATTTATTCGCTCCCGATAAGTTTTTGAAAATGAAAACGGAAAAAATTGTAACACGAAACTATCGTCGGTTTCGTCGGCAGTCGGCTGCTGCGTCAGATAACGCGCGAAACTCGAAATTTATCGCACTCTCGTAGGGGAGCGCGCAGACTGCACGGTTCGGCAGCCACAGTGGAGCGCGGCCTAAGCTGCTGCGCGTCACCACTCATAATTCGAGTCGGCAACGAGTCAATTCGCCGGATGACTGGGATTGTCCACTGTCCACTGTCCGACGTAATTAAGTGGGTAATTAGTGGTAAGTTATTGGATTCAATAGAAGCCATGTGCGATAAGATTACCCGATGCCGCAGCCAACGTGGTCTTGTCGTGGCTAGTCGGTCGATGGACCGTTGCATAGATCCGTGGGGCGCTCTATTTGACTGGTGAATGATGAGTGGTGCTGCCGTTGACTGGATTGTGATCTGGAAGTAGGTTAGCAATTGAGGCGGCCTTGCAATTGGCTGCGACAAAAAATTATGATTTGTGGTGATTGAGATAACGCTGACAGAAGTATTGCATCACAGCGATAAGGCAAAATGGCTGTCGACCATGCCGGCACTTTGACTTTCACTTATGTAACCAGATACAGGATGTGGGCGAATCAGCTTGTGTGTCTAGAACGCGCCGTGGTGTTCGATAAGTTTCGCTGATAAATGAATCGGTGTTTGGGGTGTTGCCCGCGAACAGCGGAACTCGAACGGGAAAAGGAACTTGTCGCAACGAGAGCGGGCTTAACAGCTGGCTGACCAACAGGCTTTTGGGCGATGTTGTTACCTTGCAAATTGTCTTTTGTTTCACTTAGATCACGGTTTATCTGGCTGCGGACTGGCGAATTGATGGATGTGGTTCTGTCAGCTCATAAGGCTTGACTCGATATCGGTTACGGTGTCCGTGGTTTCGGCTTGAACCCCACTGAACTTCTACGATAGGCGACAGCTCTTGTGCTCTCAATAAAGCCCGGAGTCGTGTGTATCTACGCGAGTGAGTTGCAAGGCTTGTTATGGTTCCATGAACGTTTGACATAGAATATGTGGACTTGTGGTGCAACCAGATCCAGAGTAAGAGAAGCTAAGATGGTATGAAATCCCGTTTAAGATCTGGTGCCATGGCTGGACTTCCCATGCATTCTGTCATTCAATTTACTGAAATGCCTTTATTTTGTGTCAAAAACAAATAAGAAACTTCAAACAAAAATGTCATGGAACCTCACTGATCCCACCACACCAAGCGCATGCATCCCCGAGGCGATCCTATGAAATGGGTCAATCGAATCGCACATTGGCCGCCATCACGCATCTCCACAGGACCACCAAACAAACCGTACAGCAACGCTCATACAAAGTATGCCAGCACAAACCAGATCTGTATACCGACAGCTTCCCCCACAGTTGTCATCCTTAACCCGCCAAGCGTGTCCGCGACTCACTTGAAAGGAATTTTTGTTAAGTGTCGTGGAAGTGAGTTTTTGGCGTATGTTATGGTCACAAATGTCCACGGCCAAACAATAAACTAGCGCTAAAGAAGTTGTTAGGAAGAGTGATCACCGTTCGCGATCCTCGCGCACAAACAACCACCACACGGACCGGACAGACCAGATCCCACCTCCTCCTCCAGTTTGGGTTCTATGACGCGACCCATAGAACCTAGCGTAGCTAGTGGCGATCGAAGGCGAGCGCACGGTCTGGCACGACGCGCAATGGATCGGATTCTTCCTTAGATCACTCCTTAGATACACATGGAGTTGCGCTCTCACCGAGGTACGTTTGGCACAGCACCGACATTAACATTTCGGCACAGCCGACCGACCGACCGGACCGGTGACAAAGTGGCGGCGGCTCGGCACGGCGAGTGGATTTAGTGGATGCCTTGCGAGTCTGAGAGATTTGCTGGGCGTAAGATGGTATAATTGGAACCCTTCCGATATCGATCGGGATTTGCGGTGACAGCGATACGCTCAAGATTGACTGAAAGTCATGTCCTGCAATGCCGAACGAAACCAATTAAGAGGAAAAAATATTAAACCTAAGCCGATCCGCAGTTAGCGTGGTGGGGTGTCGTGTAGAACACAAATTGGTTGTGTTGCAGTGGATTCGTGCAACAATGTTGCGCGTACCTGTGGCGATGAGCGGCCGTGCGGAGCGAGAATATAAATTATGGCGGCATTGTTCGTGAATGAGTACGTCTGTGCATTTGCTCGCGAGTTTCAATTATATACATATTATGAAATATTTTTCATCGCGCTAAGTACTGTCTGAGGTACTGTGGGAGGGGGCCTTGCTGGCGATGGTAGTAGTATGAAGTTGTTTAAGGAGAGTCATTGTTCGATGAACTTTGAGGCGGCAAAGGTATTTATAATCGCTGCAAAATACCCATGTGGTAGGGGAACGAAAAATCAAAGAGGAGTTACGGTGGCGAGTGTGGATCAGTGGGTGCAGTGGCAGAGAGAGATTATTGCACGGATTCTCCTGAAAGGAGTGACTATTTGGCTTCTTGAAGAAACTCCTGAGCCAGTGGGACATCTCTGTGGAGCAGGCCCGTGTCGATACACGTCTCACCACCAACTTGAGCACAATTGAGGACAACTAGCCAGAGATGAAGAGGCTTGTTGGCTGACCCCAAATACATTGTAGACCAAGACTGCAGCGCCATACGAAGAAGAGATGTATGGAAACATTCGTGATTTTTATTAACGTTGATTCTGCGAGTCTGCTTAGAGACAGACTGTTTACAGTCTTAACCATCGGTTGGATCGAATAATGATTCTCAAGAGTGGAACTTCAAATAAAGCTTTGCTCCCGCAAGACAGTGCTTCCGAAAACATACATGGTTTAAAATTACGTTCCAAGCTTCATTCCCACGGATGAATGGGTATCTGGAAGCCCCGAACTCAGACCTTTTTTACTACAAATTATGGTCGGTTACAAGAATGACACCGAAAAAATGAATATCATTATCTGGACATTTCCCGATGGATTTACTGCGTACTGCAACTGATCGATCGGCACCAAGAAAATGGAGAACATTTCGAATTTTTTATAATTCCTTTCTTAACTGAAAATCCTCAAAGAGCGTATGGGACCGTTCCATCATTGCGAAAGGGTCTTAAGGTTTTAACTGTCTTACTCTCTTCAAATGAAATATATTTATCCTACTAACTACTTAATTTTTAGTTTGAAAAGTTTGTACAATATTTTTCTTATGTTCTTTGGTAGAACCCTATAGTTGTTTACCATGCGCCCAAAGGGGTCTCAGCACTGCTTGTATATAAACAATACATAGATTGGAACATTTTCTAATATGCCAGTCCATGTCTTTATATTTTATTTTAAGTTCCTCACGTTTTTTTTGATGTGGTCCTTAAATTTAAGCTTTACGCCACCCCTAGATATTTCACGATTTAATTATTCACGATGTAATAAGTAAAACTAAGCTAAATTCGCCGAGTGTTCGTTCATTCTTGTACCCGATCGAAAGCACATTGAAGTCGCTGCAATGTAGTAAGTAAAGCAGAGGACCAAAAAGACTTCCTTGCGGTACTCCAACTTGTAAAGATTTAAATAGGGAGTACTCTTTATCACGTTTCACACTTTTTCGCTCATCAGATGGATAGCTTGAAAAAATGATGTAAAGTTTCTCAGAAGGAACTGTCGACGATTGTGTTCGTGCCTGAAACCTGGTCAAGGGCCTGCAAAACATCGAGAAATACTGGGCAGACCTGCTTTTTCGTTTTCAAATGTCAATACGCTTTCGAAAACCTTAGAAAAGTGAAAAGAACTGAAATTAGTCTCTTAGACCTGTTTTATGTTTGGTGCTTACCCGGTGTCGGTAGCATTATTATTTCCGTCGCTTTTCTGACTAGGAACATGTTCTATTCTCAAGGCGGCCTTAATGAGAAACACTTGAGAAGGTTAAATTTAAATTAGTATTTTCTTAAATTCTGCCAAACTAGCATTTCTCATATAATAATAATTATATATTTTTGTTATAATAAAATATTTTTGTCTGAACCGCTTGGTCGCGGAGTTGTCCAATTGATTGGCTACGAACCGTATACCGGATTCTCCTTTGACAAGTCTTTTTTCCGTTTTGCCGCTTCCTCTTTACTATCGGCAGACGAAATCGATTCGAATTTATTTTATAACTTCAACTGCGGTCTTTTCAATGACTTCTAAAGGTCCTTCCAATTAATGTTCTGGATTTGACATCCTCATTTAAATCAATTACGTTAAAAGGAGTTGTCATACGAGACTGCATATCTTTGGTTTAAAATCTGCCATTTGACAATACTCAATATTTATCGTTGAGCTTGTTAGGATTTTGAAAACTTATCAGAAGTGATCCTGTAGCTCATTAATTTCTAAGAGATGGATCAAGTTCTGTTACAGAGGTCTTAAAAAATGCATCCTTTATTGACCAAATTGGCTGCCATTAGTGAAAATGTTAGAGAAGATCAAAATCTAACGATTTCACCGTGAGGTCAGTAGTTAGGCTTGTCTAACATTAAATTATTGCATATTTTTTATTTCGGTTAGCATAAATGTACACCACTGTAAAGTTCATTCAAGAATTTAAGCTAGCTGACGAGGGTATGAGGGCCTGAGCTTTAGCATTTGGATGAGTAATTTTCAAACAGCATTTTTTTTTTCAGCAATGAGACAATATTCTTGCTTCTTAGGTTAAAAAGCATGTGCGGAATTGGGACTTTCTTATGTAACTGTCGACAGACCAATGCATTTAGAGCATTGTATGCAATTTCGTCTCGTGGTGTCAATTGCTCAAACCTCTGCAGGGTCTTACCGTTAACGTCAATTCTCGTTCTGAGTTTACGGCAAGAACAATTTCAGCGAAGATTAATTTCGCTGCCACCAAGATCAAGTAATTTATCACCATTGGACTTCTTTTTGGAGGTATTATTCAATTGATCGTGACTATGGACACAATTCTGCAGCTCTGGATGGCTCGCAAACGCGTCCCGGAATGAGTCGAAAAATTATAGAAACTACCCATCCTGTCGTAATTTTGTCCTCTCAAAACGGGTCACGTGTACATTTCTTTCAGCAAATGTCGGGACACTCATTTGTGTCCTCTTAGTTTACGTAGTAGTCGCTCATTCGTAATTCTATTCGAACCGTTCCAGTTTCAAATCATGCTTCGTTCGATCTTAATTTTTTTTCATATTCTTAAAGTACGAATATAGTAAGAAAACACTAAATGGTAGATACAGGGTGTGGTCAGCGAACCGTCGTCCTGGCATCGGCGTACTGTGCGGTATATCGGCCTGCAGTGCCAGCATCTATGTAGCAACTGATGGTGAACTGCAACAGGCTTCAACTTCCCATGCTTATTGGATTTGATGCCAAGTATCAGGAGTACCTCCTAGAATTTATTTTAAGCTCGTCACTCACCATTTTCAATGTCGGCAATGTTCCCAATTTTGTTACTAGAGTTAGGCAGAAGGTATAAGACCCCACTTGCATTAAGGTTTGACTGGTATGCTATCACATTTTTCCAGCAATCGCAACGCTTTAAAGTGCAATGAAATATTATAAATTAATGTAATCACTGTTAAAGCTCTGATGTGCGTTTTTCGTTCGCTCGAAGGGCCAACTTTTTACGATGACCGTTGAGAATTTTAACACGTTGCGTACCACCATAAAAAAAGCTATAGTCGAACTTCGTTAAATCGAACCACCACTTGCCACAAAAAGATAGAATTCGAATTATAAAAACTTCGAGTTATTAAATTGATTTAAATCAATTTATTTACTAGCGATATAACATAAAACGTAGAAGAACATAATTATTATTTTAAATAATCTGTTACACATGACTGAAGGGCGGATTTTTTTATATTGGTTGTAAAGAAAATATTCAATGGAATTTAAACCATTTGTTGTATTACGAGTATTTAAGTATTTATTCAAAATGAGTAATGAATTGGGGACCAACTCGTTTGAAGGTGGTTGAACCAAATCATCCTCAATTGTCGCCAAGTCTTTTCCTAGTACATCATTGGCTGTCATAGTTATTGTCGAGCTGAGAATTCAGATTCACATCTAAATACAGTCGAATCCGCTTATTTGCGTAACAACAAATGCAGAAAATGTGTTGCAACTAACCGAAATTACGGTGATAAATTAGTTGTTGCATAACACCGAAAGTTTCCTTTAAGCGGAGTGCATATAACGATGGATGCGATTGTATATCTCTCTCGACAATATCTTAATCGGTGGGAAAACTATGGAACAATAACGCCATCCACCTGCAGAGAATCACCTTGTGAGTATATTTCCAGTATTTTTTCAAGCTTCAAATTCTATTTGTAGTTGAATTCTCACTCAGTTCTGAGGATCATAAGAATTTCATCTCCCTTTCCCAACCGCTCAGAATATTCTCCAAAAACACGATTCCGTAGGTCAAAGCAAGCTCCGAAAACGATTCCTTATAAAATGAACTTGTACAATATGCAGAATGCGGGAATTTCTCTTCAGAATTCGTCTTATCGAAGGTTACGCCAAATAATCTGTTCGAGTTATCAGGACATTCGATTAATCGAAGTTCGAGTTATCTAATCGAAGTTCTAAGTCAAATTACATGCAAATTCCAGTCTTATCGCTGTTGCCAAGCAATTTAATTCGAGTTATCGAAAATTATAAAGTGTAAATATTCCTTTTTTTTTTGTTGAATTCATTTTTATTATTTAATTCATAATAAGCTTACATACTAGACAAAAATGCTTAAAACTAGTTAGACGAACAATGTTTTTATTTCTAACTTACTGGCCCTAGGCGGGCACTCTAAGCTAAACTTAATCTTAATCTATGTCTTTCGACCTAACCTAACGAATAAAATATAAATGGAAATTTAAAAGGAACACATTACTGTTAAGAAAAAATTGAAAACTTAACTACTGGACGGTTTTTATAAAAACTTACAAGCTAACTTACATTCTACCTTAAATAAAATTTAATGTATACACGTGTACATTCTTTTTTTATTTTTTTTATTTTTATTGTTTTTTTTTTTTTACACCTTACTCTATCTTAAAATATACTACCCTATTCTAAGTACGTCGGCCATAGGTTGCAGCTAATAATATGAATATTTATATTCAATACACTGAAAGACATGAAACCGACTGCTCCCCAGGCGGGGGTCTGAACTAAAACATTTCTAACCGGGGTCTAAATGATTCGAGGAGGGAGTTCCCTCGCTTCCCAGCCACCAGAACTTTTGGTGCTGCATTGCAACTTCTCGAATGTCTCGGCTGGATACCGCCGTACTGAACCGGAGGAGACCCTCCTCAGCTCGTTGTGCGACGGAACGGTCGTGGTTGAGTCGCCCATCCAAGGTTGATCTGGCGACGTGGTAGATGAGCAGCACCACATTTACATCTTGTATCAGACTGTGCTTATCTAGATGGAGAAATGCTTCTGGGGGGACGAAGCCGTTGTGACGTACCCTTTCGTGGTATAATGGATTGGGGTAGTAAGCCCCCGAGATCCAGTTATTGACCGAGTTCATCGCTCTAGCAGTGTGACAGTGTAAATATTCCTTCAATGTATAATATTCCACCATATATTGGTTCCAAATAAAATAACTAATAAGATTTTAAATTTAGAACATACCATAAATAAAGACAAAAAATTAACTTTCTCTCTTTTTTTTAATTACATACATCAAAAGAATAAACATTTTCCCTGGTGCCCCTGAAGGAAAAGTTTAAAACCATGGATCAAGCAACCATCATTTTTTAAAAAAATAATGTGACTACGGCGGTTCACGCCGAAACAAATGTGTACCACCGGTGGCTCATTTGTTAATAAACAAAAACCTTTTCTATCATATTTATGTACACTTTGCAAAGCAAATTAATGAATAAGCTAGATACCTTCACTGTCTTGTCGCACAGCTGCTGGATGACCATCACTCCGACGCACGATGTTATGACACTTTTTATGTCATCTGCATTCTGCTGACGGGGATTATATTGTCCTGTAATAACTCACATGAATAATGATGCATTTCATTCATAGCGGCAAATTCAAATTGTATCAATATCTGATTCAAAAATATCTATCGTTTAAACTTACACAAAATGGATGCCACTGCATAACAAAACACTACCATCTCCAAGTCATAGTCGGCAGCAGAATGAGAGCAGTCCATCTTCGATCGGAACCATCGACAGATTGCCTCTCTTTCACACAGTCTCCTCCACCAGAGCATCTCCAACTGCAGCTCTCAAACTCCATCCCAATCTCAACAGTCAGGTAATAATCATTTCTCACGCGAGATATCTCACGCCGCTTCCAATAAACCGCTGATGACTCAATACACATACACGCTCACACCGCCTGTGGAATGCAATTTCTCTCGAGTACCTCACGAACAAAAAAAATACTTCAAGGACTAATGCCATTAGTTTCAATCACCGCCATCTGCATTGGCGGTCTTCTTTTTCTATTTAAACTCGCCGTCTATTTACCCTCAGTATACAAGCGCACAAGGATGCATTCCTCACGGTAGCCGTGCAGCCAACCACGTAAAACCCCCCACCCGGCACTGGGACAGGGCAAAGTCATATATATTCTCAAGGGCCGACAGTCGACAGAGTGAAGTGTTACGCAATAAAACCCAAATCGTAACATCACACCTCGGTCCATCACACAATTGCTCCAATTTAGCCGGACAATTCCCGCCTCTCGAGAAGCCAAGAGGGCCCGACGGAAACGATGACCAAGCTCTACATACTCGCAGCACGCATTTTATTATTTTTTTCTATTACAGACCACTCGCTAATTGAAACCTAGTGTTGGGTTCAAGTGGCGGAAAACAACTTAACACCTCCGCGAGATGCCCGTCGTACCTAAGGTGGCGGAGAAGACCTTACTCTTGTTTACACTATCCCCGAACGTACTAATTGAGCATTGATATCCTTTTAAGCGAGCCAGCATTGTCTCATTGCCGGGTGTGAAGTCGTAATCTCGGTACCTTTGTGTTCTTTTCAAATTCATGAGTGCTGGCGGCCTTTGAGCTAGGCCGACCCCCGGCTTGGCGTTAATCGAATCGAAGTGTGAAGCCCGCACCTCGGTTGCCCTCGCCCGATTGGGCAGTGCACCAGGGCACTGAGGGGTGAGAACTCTATCCAGGAGAACTTGTTGCGTTCGTGGCAAGTGTGAACATAGGGCGGGTCTTGCATCAGAGCCATTTTGGGAGCATGACGCGGCACCGCTTTCGGGACGAGACTTGTGAGGTGAATGCCGGAATTACAGGCCAATTGCGGGCCGCAATTAGCAATCATTGCCAAGTACCGGGCCGGAAGATGCTTATCGCGAGAGCAACTGGGTGGACGGACAACTTGCTCGCCGGCCGACCATCCCCTTTCAAGTCGATCTGCGTTCCGAGATTATCTCGCGTTTGGGAGGTTGTTCGCGCAATGTAACCGACGTGCGGTGCCGCGTCGCCGTGCCGAGCCGAGTCGCGTCGCGCTGCCGCTCCGGCCAACCACCAGCAACAGAGATTGATGCGCCATAGATAAAATTTACGTTCGCGGAGCTTCAACGCTCGCATAAACTTACCAAACAACGAATGTCCATAATGATGTTTTATCGAATGGGCCGCCAACAACAACAAAAGCACAGGGACACGAACAAACCGACGCGCCGGTGCCCACAAATTGAAGTAGCCACAGCCAGGGACCCACGGATCAAGTACCCCCGGAGGGCGAGCTGCGGCTGCGCAACTGCGACGCACAGAGCCGGAGACAGAGAGAGCGAGAGGACGCTAGACCTTTGGTGTCCTAATCAAAAGGCTCCGATAAAAATCGTTACCACAAATTACGCTCACAAGACGCACCGCGGTCGGTGGAGCGGATGCCGGGGCGGAGGGCAGGGCACCGAGGTGGTGGATGCAAATGCTCCTTGAAGAGTGGTTTATCCCTGGAGAACTTTCGACCGGATGAATATCAATAATCGCTAATAACAATAATCAGGTTGTTGCGTTCGCGTACGGTCGAGTACAGCCGTCGAGCGACTGACGGGCCGGACGACAAAGATGTTGCTGCTGTTGCTTGGGCTGCTGGTTGGGCTCCTGACGGTTCAGCTGTGCTGGTGGTAGTGTGCTCTGTTCTCCTTGGGATGAGGACGAAGCAAGGCTGGAATGGGGCGCGTATCTGTTTTTAGGACGCCCTCCGGTGAAAATTACCACGAAGACAATTTACATCGTTGTTGCAATTTCAGCGATTGATGTGTTCGATGTGCCGGACGTGAAGCTGGACCTTGCTGGCTTTTGTCAAACTGAGAGGGAAAGAGAGAGAGAAAGCGACGATAAAATGGTGGCTTCCGACTGGACAACAATCGGGATGAATCTAGGAGGAAATAAGACGATAAGAAGAGTAATTACGGGCGGATTGTTGTTTATGATCCGCTTCGCAGAAGGCACTGGTGCAGAACGACTTAGGTGCCGCGGTTAATTTGAATAAAGTTCGTTCCCTCGCCTCGGCGGCACGGCGGCTTAATTCCAGCCAAGGATCAGAGGCAAATTGCCGGGGTTATCTTTATTTAATGTAGTCTGCCTCATCCGCTGTTGTCCTATGGTGACTGCGATTACTATAATCCAAACGACCAGTCCTCTCGGAACCTCTTAGCCCCGAGTGGGGGTTAAATATAGCAAGTTAGCCTCTAAGAGCCTTATGAGATGGATGGTCGCCTTTGAGAGCATCGTAGATGAATCTCGGACGAATATGTTGCGTGTATGTTGACTGAGGATGAGATGAGAGCCATGTGGTGCCGTTAACCTGTTGATGGTCAGTGCCCGGAGTTGATTAAGGTGAATGCGGCCAGGAGATTGGAGGCGGTAACACCGGTTAAATGCATGCAGGAGTTCCAAGGAGTGCCTGATATGGTTTCTGAGATGCCGCGAAGTACTCGTACACCGCATGACTTGATTTATTTCATCAGTCAAAGAACACGCTCAATCGTTGTCTGCCCTTCTGCCCCACGTGTATAATGAGTAGAAACACTTCCTTATTGTCTTGTAACTAACATCCCCCGTTCATCGTTTGGGAAAACACTTGTCCTCGACGACTGTTCGACTTTATGTTGCAATAACCATCAGTTACCATCAACTGACTTCCCCTTAACGAGCAACAGGTGGCGCCGCTAACCAAATTAAACATTTAATCCTCAGAATTACTCTTGTTTTCCTCGAAACACTCAGCTAAATACATCAACAAACGATTTAAATGCAAATGGCAACGACTACGCTCCAAAACACACTTAACCAGGGCGCAAGACCACTTAATCGCAACTACGTGCCTAAACACATACTCTGCCTGCATTCGCCTACTAAGCACGTTCGACCATTATCAGAGCATACCACAAGAATACCAATTAGCCCCCATTTCAGGTCAGATCTCAGAGAGACGAGGCAAAAAGGACAAGAGAAAAACAAAAGAGTTGGACAGCGAACTGCAGTCCGCGAGGGACGAATCAAGGAAGTGTCTCCGGTCAGTACAGCACTGACATGGTGGGTTCCAGGGTTCCAGGGTTCCATTAAACGATAACTGTACAAGTCGTACAACAATCATCAGTACGAGAGTGTTTGGAAAAATCGTAATAAATCGCTGCGCTCAGCTCATTAAGCAGAAAAAGAAAATCCCAATGATTAGGCGAACACCACCAACTCCCCTATAGTTGGTAATCTCTTTCGCTAGGATCGCACTCGCTCTTGGCGGGGTCCCCATGGTGAATGATGGTGGTGGCACCTTGATGCCGGTGCGCAACTCATTTACGCCGCCTAAAACAAACAAACACTCAGCGCACAAAACCGACAGACGATTGCTCATTCGGTTCACCGCTCTCTCACTCACTCGCCGGCCAGAGCAGCATAGACCTTTACCTCCAGTCATGCAAATTAAATTGGTCAAGGAGGCACAGGCACGGGCACAGAACACCGCAGTCGGGCCAAAGGAACACTTGCAACAACCACCAGGCTCACCAGCCAAAGCCAGGAATTTTCTCGAGTAATTAGGCAAAAAAGTTCACACACAGCACTCTCTCTCTCTCTCCGTCTCTCGGCATGAGAAAGGCGCTTCTAAGTCGCTTCTGTCGTCGTAGGCAACCCCGTCAAGTCGACCTAAAGGTGCAGCGATTTCGTCCCACCCGGCCTCGTCGGCGCTGCGCACATTCTCTATCACATATGTCGGGTAACATTGAATTTCACACTTGCCTCCTGGCTTATGATAATAAATTGCAAAATTACATCCTCTGCGAGTGGCCTGAGAGTGGTAGACGACGACGATGACGACGTCGACTACGACTACCACGTCCACGAGGAGCACCAGCAACAGCGGTCGGAGCAACCAGCCAACCATCCAACCAGCCCCATAAGAAACGGATGAGAAACCAAAGGCAGGGGTTCAAACAAAGTAATAATTTTGTAATTTTTATGACGTTTGTCGTGTTAAATAAATACCCAACAATTTTCGAGGAGTGTTTACACTCAGCCACACCGGTATGGGATACGCTTAATGTGACACTGGCGGTGGTGGTGGCGGCAGCAGCGAATGGCTAAATAATCTTGTCCAACCGAGTCGAGTCGAGGGTATCTGCAGAGGGGAGGCTGTGCACAGAAATGTGGATTAGTTTGTCTAACTGTCCATCAGTTTGGCAATGTTATGGGAATTCCTGCATTCGCGAACGGCACCTCAATAAAATCATGTGGCATGCACCAAACGAGAGCTTATCTCTGCCCTGACCGATGGCTAGACAAGAACCCTCCCCTCGACACCGTTTATCAGATGTACAGGTGTGTGGCTAAAAGATGCTCAGGAAATGCTTAAAGAGCTAATAAGTCGTGTGCATTTCCTTCAAATTTTGATGCCTCTCCACCGGCAGTGCCGCGTTTACGGCTCTTTGCCACACCTCGCAGGTGATTCCGCAACTTCTGGCGACAACCACCTCCGGTGTCGTAAACGGCTTAGATAATAAAAACCGAGAGGAGGAAAAAATTGACAATCTTGATTCGCATCTGCGGGGAAAGGAAGTGAGGAGCTGAATGAAGCTAGTATTCCCGGGGTCCTGTGGTCCGGTCGTCGTCGTAAAATCAAATCATGGCTCTTTGTGACTAATGATGTAACGCTGGTGTCAGATTTAATTGCGGATCCAACGGGCAGAATAAAGTAAGAAGTTTATAGTGTTGTATTGGCATCGTGGTGTCGCGTGGGTGTTGGAGTAATGTGAACGCCTTGAGCTATTGGAAATTGAATTAATTTATTCAATGATTGGGAGGGAGCAATTGTGGGATTGTCTGAGGCCATGTGAACCATTCTGCAATGGTCGTTTGTAAGAAATGCCAAAATTTGAATTCTTATTCCATGACATTTTATGAAACATGGTGCTCTAGTTGAAAACGTCTGAGACTGTCTCACTGTTTGTATACATTCGAGAATTTCAAGTAGGACTCTCAATACGTCGACGGAGATGAAAAATACAGTGCTGTCTGGAAAGCGTGAACTAATTATTGCACAGGCAGTTCGCGCAAACAAGATCGTTCATGTTTTCCAACCGTGTATTCCTGCTTATATTGTTTTATTGATATTTATGCAAATTTAACATCTTTTCCCTTATTTAAAAATTAAATAATAAAACAAATCCTTAATATAAGGTAGTCGAAAAAGTCTCTTCGTATTTCTAATCAAACTTCAACTCATTTTATATTTATAACGAACTTTACTGAATCAAATATGTACCATTTTGGTCGACCACCTTTTGCCATTTTTCCGCTAGAGAACATCAGTTTCAGACTTTTGTGGTTTGTTGGCGAAAAACAGCGACAAGTAATTTGCACAGGCTTCTTGAAGCCAACTTTACACAATTAAGGGAGTTATGCATTGACCGAAGAAAATGGTAGTACGATCGTGCAAGGTTAGGTCTATATGGTGGATGCATCAAAACTTCTCAGCCAGGCTCTCCCAGTTTTTGACGAGTCATCAAAGATGTGTGTGGTCTAGCGTTGTCCTGATGGATAAATAAGTTCTTTCTGTTGATCAGTTGTGGCCGTTTTTCTCCGATTTCTTGCTTCAATTTCATCAGTTGTTGGCAGTAAATTGTAGAATCAATCGTTCGACCAGGCTGGAGCAGCTCATAGTCGATGATTTCTTTCCAATCCCACCAAACACTCAGCATAACCTTTCCAGGCGTCAATTCTGACTTTGCGACCATTTGTTGAGGTTCACCACACTTGCACCATGATCTTTTTCGCACATTATTGTGGTATTTGATCCACTCTTCGTCTCCTATTACCATTCGCTTCAGAAATGTTTCGATTTCATTTCGTTTCAGCAAAGAATCGCGGAATTCAATTCGGTCCATTAAATTTGTTACAGACTTTTATATATGTGGTACCCAAACATCGAGTTTCTTTTTGTAGCCAGCCTTTTTTAAATAGATCCGAACCGTTTGATGATGAATGTTTAGTTCCTTGGCTTGGCTCGACTTTTTCAACGATAGGTCGACCAGAGCGAGATGCAACTTTTTCATCGAAATTTCCAGAATGGAAGCGAGAGAACCATTGTTGTGCTACATAAACTGATACAGCATCGCCTACTTAAGCTTCACAAATTTCATTGGTATCTTGCGTGGCGTTCTTCCCTTTTTTATACAAACATATCAAAACATAGCTAACTTCTTCATTATTTTCACTCATTTTTGAACAGCTGTTTCAACTCCTCCGAATTTGATTTTGTTTTGATTAAATGAACCTTAAAATATCACCTTTCCAGCACCATATGGTTTGACACACTGTGATTGGCAGCACTGGATATAGACGACTCCAACGACATCTATTGACAAAATACGAAACGACTTTTTCAATTAAAACCAATATTAGTCTGTTTTATTCTTAATTTGCAGAATTTTTTGAACAGCTTTTTCGTGACTTTTTATTTTCAAAACTAGCTTCAGCCCTTTCTATTAATATAATAATTTCCACGCGTGGAAGGGACCTACAGCTTAATGCTCCGAACGGCGTAGTTGAGAAGCTTTTTCTAGACAGGAAATACTCTTTGAGCATTGTCGGTGACTCGAAAGAGGGGGAAGTTTGGGATTCGAACCCATCACCCTCTGCGTAAGAGTCGATGCACTAACTCACTCCGCCACGGCGACTCACATATTTTGGTCTACTTCTAACTAATAATGTAGATGTTTTTTTATTGAGGTCGCACTGTATTTATAATAATAATATTAAGATAAATGGACAGGGCGCCGCACAGTGGTTCGTTTTGTACGGGTACGCGGAAGTAAATATGTAACTGTTGAACCCGTGGACCTATCTTAATGAAATTTGAAACATAGTACATGCACCACAAAAACTTTTCGTGTCTTAAAAAATAAAAATATCAATATATAAATAAAAATATCAAGATTTCTTGGCACTTATACTATGTTTCAAATTTCGTTAAAATCGGTCTACGTGCTCAAAAGTTGCATATTTAATACTTTGCGGAATTAGTATATAATACCTTGATCATCCCCTGTACGGCGTGGAGGCATTGACAATCTCAAAAGCGGATGAGGAGGTCCTTGGTCTCTTCGAGAGACAAGAATGTTTGCGTTGGCGGTTTTTGTAGGAGATGGTTCAACCACGAACTGTAGGAGCTGAAAAGCGACATGAGTTTAGTCAGGTGTCTTCGGATCCAACGTCTAAGATGGCTAGGCCGTGAAGAGCGTATGGACAACTCAGCTCCGACGCGAAGAGTCTTCGACTCCGAACCCGTGGGACAATGTAACAGAGGACGCCCGCGTTTAAGGTGGCGCACCCAGTTGGAGAAAGACCTCAACCAACTTGGCGTACGACACTGGAGACAGCTAGCTACAGACCGTGCTAGCTGGAGGGGCTTGTTGGTCGAGGCCCAGGTTCACTCCGGACTGTAGCTCCAAATAAAGAAAGAAGGAACTATTATTCGTTACAGCTTGGTGATTACAACAAATTTGCCACTTTTTGCAGTATTGCTACACTTAAAAGGCTCTTGCGACCAAAGTGGTCGGTGGATATGATTTGTACAACATGCACGTATTCAACTATGTCTCTCTTTGGAGCCTCTTGGAGGCTTGTTTACAGTCCAATAAACATTACAACACACGCCCTGGAAATGCGTGTTATATTAATATCCTAGTTTAAGAAATTGAATATATCAGAGCTCTGTCAATGTATTCATTTAATTTTTTTTAAGAGAAAGACATATATTTCTTCAAAAAATAAAGTCCCAGTTGCATTCCTTCCAACCATAATCAGCCAAGAATTGATAACTTTTGAAACATTACTTAAGTTAAAACCATGTTTTTAAGAACCAATATACCGAAATGTGTACAAATATGAGTCCCAGCGGATCGGGCGGATACCATTCCTTATATAAGCTGTGGGCAGTTTGTGGCGCAAAGACTCTAGATCAAGGGAAAAAATAATAAAATATAAATTTTAGTGCACACGGGCAGTTTGTGGCGCAAAGACTCTAGCTCGAGGGAAAAAATAATAAAATATAAATTTTAGTGCACACGGTCCCAGCTAAAAAACGCATTTTTGTTTTTATTTTGGCAGCTTAAATAACAAAGTATTTATAAAATTATTTAAAACAAGCAGTTCTAAAAATATCACTTTTCATACGAACGAGTTACTGGGAGAAAATACATGAATTACAAAACTAAACGAAAGGGTACCTTAGAGCTCTTTATCTCGCACATCCATTGACATAAATTGTTAAAATTCTGGGAAAACTTAGACCAGTTATGTATCTATCTGATTTACTTGAGCCCACAAAAACGGCTGAACCGATTTGAATGAAATATCGTATATACATTCGTTAGGCCTGAGAATAGGTTTTATCTATTTTTTATATTCATAAGTGCGTTTAATAAATAATAGTAATTTATTAATTTTCAACTGGCAAAATCTTCTGGCATTGCGGCAACTTTATTGGATGGAGGCAGAACTTCTCATTCAGTATTTAAGTTGCCACGAAATATTACTATGAAATATTCAAAAAAGTTGCCACACTAACATTCAAAATACAATCGTCCATTGCCACAGTGCTGAAACAGTGTAAAATTATTGTCTGGGTTGAATGCACTATGGCACACAAACATTCGCTTGAAGCTTTGAAGAGGACATTGAAAGATGTAAAAAAACAACGACAATTCGATTTCAGCTAACACTCCAGGACATTCAGCAATCAACATATATACGCTTATGAGATCAACGCGTGCTTGAAATCATCGCCACTGTGGCGCAATGTTGAAAAATTGTAACTGACAGTAAATATGTGCGTTCAAATGCTTCAAGATCAATCCACTGTTAGATATCGGCGATTGTTAATTTGCAGGATGCTCTAAGTGACCAGATATTTCCTAAAGTACACGCACAATACACTAATCATGAGTGGCCGGCTGAAAGAGCAAATTTAGCAGCAAAAAATTTGAATGTTAACTAATTGAACTTCAAGATTCAACCAGTCGTTGCCAGGAGAGTAAGTGTCATACAAATCTATTGATACGAAGTTGCGAATTATCCAACAGAGTTTTTGAACTCATTTAAATTTACAACTGAAGGTTGGATCTCTGGTAATTTTACTTCGTAATTTGAGCCCACTGCGGCCGTGCACGCATAGTCGTTCAAAATTGATGAATAATGTTAGGTAAAGGTAAAAATATATTACTAACGTGGATTCCTATTATACCTACAGATGTCCCAATTCTATTCAAGCGGCTTTAATTTTCAATTAGATTGGAATTTACACCGACTGTCAATAAGTCTCAAGGCCAAACGATGTCTGTTTGTAGCTCGGATTTGAGTACGCCATGTTTTTCACTCGGTCAATTATACGTATCGTGCTCTCGAGTAGATAAACCATCCAGTTGGTTTGTGTTAGCTAAAGATGGGATAACAAAAAATATTATACACTCTATTGCATTAATTTTTAATTTAATATTATTTATATATATTATAATTAATATTGTATTTTAGGAATACTGTAATAATAAATGATTTATATAAAAATTTGAAGAACCAATTACAATACATTTAAACATTAAATTTTTAGCGTTTTATATTTTTCTTTATCCGTCATCGATCACAGCGCTCCATGTCTTTAACTCATTTAACCACATCCACAATTAATCAAATACTTTGTTCTACCAAAATATGCTCTAGAAATAATTTATGTGGCAAAACAACGTCAGCTAGTCTATCTATAAAAAATAAATACAACAACTCCATATTCCAAATTTCATTTTTGGTATTTATTTCCGCTTTTGAACACTGTGTGCTGATCTCTTATCAGCGTATTCTAAAGCTAAATAAATAAAGCTTTCATCATTTCGCCTGTTCACACAAAAAAACCATTCAAACACAAGCAAACAGTTACAAGATATCCAAAATAAAAAAAATCCCACAAAGAATTTGAGCGAAACGTGCGCGTGTCAGTCATAAATTTCCATTCGAAAACATCTCAAAATAATGAACTCAATTCTCTGTTTGCATGGAATCATTTGAGCGAAACGTGCAAAATGTATTTCTGCGCGTTAAATTTTTTTTTCAAGTCAGTAAAACGTTCAAAAATTTGTATTTTAAAATTTCAACATCAATACGACAATGCTCAAGGTCCACATGCATCACATGCACTTCAAAAAGTTACCCAAGATTCCATAGGGTTTTGTTGCATTTACATATCGAGTTAAGACCTTGGGTCATAGAGCCCGTCGCGTATCACTGTCGCATACTAATACACTGCAATATGTATCACCAGTCACACAGAGCTCGCACGGACAATACGTAAATATGTAGCTGCGTAAGATAATCTCCCATCGGCCCGGTGTTAAGAGCGCATTCTGTGTGGCAAGTCTTTAGAGATTGATTGATTGTCGGAACAGCGATAACTCCTAACGAAATGTATTGGTCAAAAATCTCATAAACCAAACAGTGCACCGGGCCCTGGCTCAAGTTTCAAATGTATGTTGGGTCACACGTTGTTCGAACTCAAGTTTATGACCCACCTGTGGGAACCCGCTCGGCATCTGCCACTCGAGGAGCGGTAACTTATGAGCTTTGTAAGGGTTTCTCCTTTTTCGAAAGTCCCCTATTTTCATGGAATTTAACCGGAATGAATGTCATCTTCAATTACAACGATGTGGCCTTTCACCTCTAATGCTGTTCCAAATCTATATCTATTGCAAACGGCGCACGTCCTTTGCGAAGCTTGACCCCAATCAGAATGATGGAACTCGGCCATGAGTGTAGAAGCGGAACAACCTCCCCTCGGGCTGTGGCACACGGCAACTAATTTGCAATAGATTTGACACACGGCAAGGCCTGAAATTATTACGCAGTGCACTCCGGGAATAGGCGAGACCATTACTGCATTACATTTATGGCCTCGTAAAAATCCCTCAAAGTGGTATTCGATTATTTCTTGGAATGCAGTTGATCCCCCACCATTTATACAGCTTCACTGCCACACCACCGCTGCCGGCCGGTGCGCCTTGAAAAGTAGCAACGCCAGAGGCAGTGGCTGCGGCAGCAAATCCGTGCACAATCAGTTTCGGCCGAGGCAACAAACAAATAATACCACACCTCTCTCCAGCGGTGATCCAGCGGCTGGGGCCTGAGGACATCCTCCTGGAGCTACCGATATCGGTGCTGGTTGTGATGGGGAAGAGCTCCAGAGCCAGAGCCGCTGGTTATGCATATCCTCCAGTAAATTATAAACAAATTTCCTATGTATCCCCGATGTCACATTAGCGCGGACAAATGCCGGTGCGAAATTAAGTTCCTCCGCCACCGCCACAAAGCTGAGGAGAGCAGCCAACGACTCTACTGCATCCCTCTACACGCCGGAGAACCATAAAGTCGAGATTTATGTAATTGGACGGTTTCTATTCTGTACAAACTCTCTGATTTTATTGACGCTCCGATATAGGTTACGCTGACAATAAACTGCTCTACGAGGCGGCGGACACTTCTGCGTTCGCATCGTTCGCACTTCAGAATCGTCGTCGTCGTTGTCGTTGTCGCGCAGACGCTGTGAACGCATCTGCGGGGCAGTTGTGCGACGGGCACCGAAAATGGCCGTCGAGCGTGCAGTGCGATGCCAGCGGGGGAGGGTGGATATCGATTCCGGAACACAAGATCCTCAACCATGTAAGGGACGGTCAGTCTTAGGACTGCGCCTCTAAAACAAGAGAGAGAGAGAGAGACAGAAATGGACAGGTGGGTGAATGGTGTGGGGAGGAAGAAGGAGGAAGTCGAACGCGTGTTGGATCCCTGATCGGTGCGAGGATGATATTTAGTTGTCGGTTCTGGTGTTGCGCTGGTGTTGCATTTGTCTGTTTGGCTGTCTGTCCATCGGCGTTTGCTTGTTTTACGAGAATCTTAACCAGAAAGTGCGCAATAATTTTCCAATTTTATTCTTGTCAATGAAGAAGACGTTTTATGCGTTATCTCTTAGATTTTTATGTCCTTAGATCTGGCAGGTCATCGGTGGTGGTGTGCCAGTGTGCCTGTGACGGGCCTGGAACACGCTTCTTGGGCGCGAAATTCAGTAAAAATACATTTTATCGATCGTCAACGTTCGTACGACCACGCAAATAGGCGGTCGAAAATGTGTGTTTAGACGGCGTGAAGTGTGAGGTTTACCTCGGAAGTGGGACAAAGTATTCTAATACTTCTAAGGATAGCATGCGACAAAGCAATTTCTTGACCGAAACAACTGACGTTTGCCGTTAGGATTCGTTGTCGTTTGTCATTTCTGTCGATTGTAGGGAGACCGTTATTCACTTGAGAGACTCGAACGCGCCAACGCCGAAGCTTACAGTTGGAGCCTCATCCGAAGGAATTTAGTGTAGTCAGCTGATGAAGCAGTAAGGTCATGTAGAGCAGAATAAGAAATGTTTGGGTAATTATTTTTTTCAAATTAGTACGGTGATGTGCTAAGTTAGTATTTTTTTTTTATTTCATTCATCCAAAATCAGTTTTGCATTATATATGTATATCTGAGAATTCTGAGAGGCTTATCTGCAGAAGCTTGTGAGCTTCAGATTATTTTGCGTGCATACATATATATCGAACAATTTAAAATGATCTTTGGGAGAGAATGTTAAGTTAGGTTGTAAGGATTATCTTTCAGCAAGAAAAAAATCGTTTAGATGTTTTTTTCGGATTTTTAAAATATTTGTCAAATTTGTGGAGGCACATTAAACACTGTAGTTTAGCTGTCTTCTACCGTAGTTATTGTTGTGTAGTGGTGCTTGGTGCATACCTCGAGCTCGTCGTCTGGTGTTGTGTTGATGGTCAATAGATTTTTTGAAGCGGCTGTCATCATAATTCTGTAAGCATAGCGTCAATTTGAAAATCTGTTTAACAGTTGGTACCTTCCATGAATTGTGTGTTCTGCTAGATGTCTGCTATTTATCTGCCTTAGGATAGTATCTTGCAGTTGTTGAGACTTATTGATGTGCGTATTTGATGCATTGCCCCAAGCAAGTACCCCGAATCTCAATTTGGATTCGACTAAGATATAATACACCTGTTTCTCTACTTGAAACGTGGATTAGTGCACTAGTTGCTGCAGAGCTAAAATCACCTTCTTTATATTTAAGCGAAGTTTGTCTATGTGTTTATCCGAAATGAAGTTGCTGTCTATAGTGATCCCCAAGTATTTTCTAGTTTTCAACAATTTCTAAGGCTATGTATTTTGGCAGATACTGCTACGAAAAGTAATTTCATGTTGAGATAGCTTGTGATGTGGCCCACGAATATGCACTATTTTGGTTTTGGAAGGGCTTAATACAAGTCCATTGTCATGACACCATTCAACAGCTTTGTCGAGCTCATCATGCAATATTTTCATAGCAGTAACAAGACATTTATGTTGGATTTATGTTGGAAAAGGGATGCTCTTTTTGAAGATGCGAATTTGTAAATAGGATGAACAATAGCGGTCCATGTTTCGACCCCTGTGGTACTCCAGAAATAACTGGTATGTCGTTACTGTATTTGTCTCCTGCCTTCGCTCTGAAGGATTTTTCAATTAGGCAGTCCTGCCACCAATCCGTTAATCTTCCTCTGATGCCCATTCGTTTTAAGGCTCAAGGACATGATGGTTTTCGTTTAAGTTGCAACTGACTGTGTTTGAAAATTCAGTCATAAATTTCCCTGTGCTTTTGTTTTTTTGAAAACCAAACTTTTTTTTTGTGTAAAAGAGAATATTTTACAACACAGTTTTGGAGCCTCCTTGTAATTACTTCTTCCATTAATTAATTAATAATAATTACTTAAAGAGTTACAGTTTCTAGGTCATATAACTGTCTTTAGTACACGGGGAACTTCAGATTGACTTAGACTGAGGTTTATGGTTTACAGATTACAGGGGCAAAAATATCTGCATTTTCCATCTCACGCGGTCAAATGCTATCAATTCCCAATGATTTATGTTCATTCATGATTTTGAGTACATCTTTAACTTTTTCAATGGTAGTCTCACTGAATATAGAATTTGGTAGAATTGATGTAGTATGTATGGACGTTTTTCTGTTTTAACCTGCAATTATGTACTAACTGCAAGATTTGATCCGAGAAGTCAGTTCGGAATCAAACACAAAAAACCGAACGCTTTTATGTTTCCTAGCCCTTAAGAAAATTGAAAATTAATATTTTTGTTTTGTTTTTTGGTGGTCGTGGTCTTGCTTTGAGGTAAGTACATGCGGCAGGACCTGCTTACGCATTTTTTTTTTGGCTCAGCTCAGGGTAGGTGCTTTTCGCCTGGCAGGCGCCTATATCAACAGTTTTCTTAAGTTACAGTTCCCAGATGGGTCGGTTCTTTAATTTTCTCACAAACTAGAAGTCATACAAGCTTTCGGCGTTTTGTGTTCGATTCAGAATTAATATAACCAGTGACCACAAAACGCAAATTTAGCGCATCACCTCACAATTTGAAAAAAAAATTGGTCTAACCTTTTTTCCATTTTTTTCTTTACCAAAACTTTAAGTAAGCGACTTTTTCAAAAACTATTGACATAAATAATTTGATTTAAATTTGGGATTAAAAATCAGGTTTCTAGACTTAAAGCGGTATAATCTTTCTTTGGAAGTGTTGCCGTTTCCATTGTGCAACTGTGTACACTATATATATTCATGTTATATATATTATATACCAGTGTATTCACACATAGTCGGATTCATTGTATATATTTTTGGTCAAAAAATTAGCTTATTTTGGCAGGAATCCTTTAAAGAAAACACAGAAAGGGAAGATGGATTCACTCCCTTCCAAATTAAATCAAATTCCAAAAATTAGAGTCGCCTATGTGTACCACTATGGCAGGAATCCTTCTGTGCGATCAGTTAGTCGAGACAAACAAGTTTAATACAGATGTGATTCTTGTGTTTCATTTGGCAATGTAAAGTGTGTGATCCAGGATTATTTGATTTTTTGGTTAGTTTAAAACTTTTTAATTGTATTTCAGCAATTTTTTCGTTGGTTTATTTAAAAGAAAATGAAATGGAGTGCAAAAATAAGCAAATCCTTTTGGCCCAACAAAAATTAAATTGGCCAGGAAAATTATAATTGACCTGCGAAATGGACAAAAGTCGTTGGGAGAAATTTCAAAAATTATTAAGAGACCCCATTCTTCTATTCAAAATCCATTGCCAAGAAACCAAGATCTGGCTGTTCAAAAAAAGTAGATAGTCGTACGGAGAGGCGATTGGTCAGAAGTGTCGAAGAATATCCTCGGCAAAGTGCCCCTGTAATTGTCGGTAAATTGAAAACCAATGATGGAATAGATGTGACTCCCCAGACGGTAAGAAATGTCTTGAAAAGAAATGGGTACAATGGTCGAGTGAGCCGGAAGAAGCGATACATACGGAAAGCCAATATGAAGGTGAGGCTGCAGTATGCTAGCGAACATTTAGAAAAAGATAATTCTTTCTTTCTATTTGGTTTTCTATTTGTTTCTGATGGATGACGGATGGTGTGGAGGAAGCCAGACACTGCTGTTAATCCAAAAATCGTAACCCTTAAAATAAAGCATGGCGGAGGAAATGTAATAGTGTGGGGATTTATGTCCTCTTCCGGCGATGGAAATCTAGTTTTTATTGAATCAACCATGAACAAATATGGACTCTTGAATATTCTTAAAGAAAATCGACATTCAAGTGCTGAAAAGCTGGGTCTCGGCAATACCTTCATATTCCAACACGATAAAGCTCCAAGCACACATCTTTTCTGGTAAAATAATGGTTTCTATGCAATGTTAAGAAAAAAACAGATCAAACACCCTGCTCAGTCACCAGACTTAAAACCAATTGAGCATATGTGGGACCACTTAGAAAGAAAGATCCCGGGACGCTCAATTGCAAGTAAGACGGAATTGAAGGCAATCTTGATTGATGAGTGGAACAAGATTTCTCCAGCAACGACTTCCAAGCTGGTGCATTCGATAAAGAATGGGTTGAATGATCTTATACGAAACAAAGGAGGCCCTACCAAATATTGATTTTGTTAAGTTATTTATTTCTCTTTGTTGTTTTTATTACTCTTTCGTTACTATTGACACTCTTAGTTTTAAGAATATCAAAAATAAGCAATTGTAGGGAAACTTTTTTGGCTACGTTTTTGTCAACTTTTGTGTGTAAAATATGTTTAAGTTTTTTTTCAATGAGATATGTTTTGTTTCATATTTAAATTCAAGGGGCAGATTGGGTGCTTATTTTCATGTAGTCCTTAAATGTATTTTTTTTATATTTATCAGTCAAATTAAATAGTTTATTCCAAAATTGAGAATGGTATTAGTGGTGTACGGAGACTTTTTTTGACTATGTGTATGTGTGCATGTATATTTAGTTAAAAGTAGTTATTCTTAAGTTATTTTAATGTACTATGTAAGCTAGTATAAGGAGTGCCATCGAAAAAACTTACCCACTCTCTCTTCTAATTGATTCCCCAAAAGTTAAAGAAAAATCAATCAAATTCTTTTTTTAAGGTAGCAGGCTTCTTTTATTTTTAAGTATGTAATTTAGTATGTAATTTATGTAGGTCGCCGTGGGGAAGTCGGTAAGTGTTTCGACTTCTACGCAGTAGGTGCCAGGTTGGATACCCGAATTTACTACCCTTGATAATTCACAGCTCCACCTCTTTCGAGTCACTGACAATGCTCAAAGAGTATTCCTGTCTAGAAAAAGCTTTTCTACATCGCCGTTCGGAGTCGGTTATTATATACTGTTGGTCCCTTCGACTGTTGGTCCCTTCCACACGCACAACACTAGTGGTTGCTGAGAAGCTAGTCCGCCTCGGACTTTCGCACCACCCATATATTATATTATGTCATTTATCATTTGTTTAGTTAACATAATCAACATGAAGTCTGAATCGGACCCAGGCTGGACGTATATAAAAATTGCAAAGGAACTAAAAGTGAATAGGAATACAGTTGCTACTGCTATTAAGAATTATAAAGAGAACTTTTCATTTGAAAAAAAAATCAGACACGTCTTATGAACCAAAAAATGGTCACGAAGATTTTGAGCCTTCTTGAAAAAACTCGGAAAATTTCTGAACCTCATTTTGCAAGCAAAGTGGACAAACTACAGGCTTGAAAACATATAAATTAAAAAAGGTTCCAGATGGCAACCCAAAACAAAAAAAGTTATATGCGAACCAACGGGCAGAATATTCATGGGTGCATTTTGGGTACATTTTTTGGGGTTTTAATTAAAAATGTTCAGTTATTCAATTAGCTTTAAGATCTTTTGGCCAGTATGTAAGACAATTATTACACTTTGAGGTGGGGTGAAAATTATGTGTCGTACTTACCGGGTATCGAACCTAGTCACCATAGGTTCAAGTGAATAAACCCCCACCACTCAGAGCTATAAGTTTCGTGATTGTCAACAATATCTTCCCTGTCCTCTTGTGCTAGCTCTTGCAACCCGTACTAAACAGGTTTGGTTAATTGTGAGAGTTCAGGTCAACGAAATTCACGATCGATAAAATATTTATACTAACGCAGATCATGCAAAAGGAGTACTCAGGAGTCTCAAGTCGATTTCGTCGCATTTAAAATGGCGAATAGCAGTATTTGTAGTTACGAGGGCCGAGTTCATAAATGTCAAACTGCGTCAGCCCTACGTTCGATGACGTAAGATTAGCGTTCATAAATGTAACTAAACGACAGTGACTATGCATGAGAGCCGGTGCAATTGCGTTCATAAAAGCCGAAGGGTGGATTTCCTCATGCAAAAATGGTACCTATTTTGCTATTGATTGTTTCTTTAATTTTTTCAGAAGTTGGTCCATTTATTGTATCAACAATTAAACCTATTATTGTAGTTTATTTTAAGACATTGTTCAATATTTTGTTTCAGTATTCAAAGATCAGCGTGCATCTGCAACGCAGGGGCATTGCGATCCACTCGCGCAGCCGCCATTGAAACATTGCTACAGCTTCTTTCCATTGACATCTATTGGAAGCTGGTAGCTACCAAGGCAGCGTTAAGCCTACTAGAGTGCAACCGCTGGAGCAGTAGCTTATGTCATACAGAGACAATCAGAAATGCGAGACTACCAACGCATACAGGTTATAGAACACCCGCTGTAGACTTCGAGTTTGGGTTCAAAACACTCATCCCAAACATGGAAGATTGGGAAAAAAATATCTGATAAGAAAATCAGGCTACCTAGAGATCTGCACAGATGGCTCAAAAACAGACAAGGGCACCGGACGAGGAGTATTCGTGATATCGCCGGACATTTCCTTTTCCGTGTCTCTTCGACTGCCCAACCATTGTAGTGCAAAACACAGTGCTGCATTCAGCAAATTGTAGCGCCAGCAAAAACAAAGAATAAGAAGACCCAAATATTTGAAACTCACGTCTAACTCTTCATCAGTACCTTGGAATAGATGCTAGTTGTTCCTTGGGTACGTATGTATGTTTATTTTAAGAACTTTGCTTAGACCGGTGATGCGGTTAGACCTTTATGGTCCATTCTGCACTCACTTTCGGCTTTGTTATCAGAGTCGTCGTTGACCACACTGCGGTTCTGCTTTAGAATATTTTTTTTATTCTCAGATGTCCGTTTTGACCGTCTTATAACCATGTAGTAGTTATAAAATATTTAAGGATAACCTTGATATTAGTAATCTTCTACTTTCAGCATGGGCGGGGCAAGTACAAAGGTAGGGCAGTACGGCTGCCTCTTTCGTCTCACTACAGCAGTTTCTACAGACGTAGGGCGCTCCACGTCTTCTGGCTTTTTTTTATAATTTGCGCGCGCTCAAGGGATTGCTAATACCCTTATTTGTCCGGGGTCAAGACACAGGACGGTCTGAAGGTATAGAGGGAGAAAGGGATAAATATCTGTGGGTTGCATTCTGTGGGAAATATTATGCTGGGAAGAGCATTCCATATTCGTGCAGTGCGCTGAATTTAACTGTCCGTCCGAAAGTAGGCTTAAGGGTATACTGATGGGCATTCCTGGCGAGACGGGTATTGCGGGTGAATTCATGGAGAGGAGGTATGCAGTTGACTACCTCACTTGAGCATCGTTTGTTGATTGCCTATGAGGCTGCGTCCAGTTGGTATGCCTACCAGCTTTCTAGGACCCTTCCTGTATAACTCTAGGAGAGCTTTAGTTTTGCTTAGATTTAGGTTAGCGCAGCAACGTCGTTTCCAAGGACCGACAGGTTTCTATTTCCGGTATCTGCCTACGATTTGTTTCTTTTATGGCGTTTGTCAGTAGCAATGATTTGGGGGGGATCAGGTGTCGCAAATTCTGTGCCAGTGCCAGACCCGATCCTTCCTTGTTAATTCATCGACTCTTTCGTTGCCTGGAATAACTTTGAGCCCTTGAGTAAGGTTGTATCGGACACAATGGATCGAATTCGTTGGTCTAAGTGAGCCACGGCCTCAAGGCCCTCAGAGCATCCAATCCTTTAGAGATAAGCTGTAGAGTTCTACCGTCTTGGAACTGATTGATGGAATTTTCAGAGCTATTTACGGCCGCATGGTTAACTTTGTATGAAACAAAGAGGATGCCTTTTGAACCGCTGTGACCACTGCCTGTAACGTATTGCAATGGTTCGGTTAACAGATGTCCATGTAAATCTCTGGCGGTCCAGTGTATACTTTAACCTGCACCTTGTGTATTCATCCATAGATTTCCATTGTAGCCGGGTTACGGGCGTTATCTCCGTCGCATCTTTCTCTCCTGGGCATTATTATTCTGCGCTTTATATTGAAGTCTGCTATAGGGGCAGATTACTAACGACAGGTTCGCCTGAAGGAGCTACTTAGTATTCAGTTGTATTACCTTTCAGCGGTTAGCTTATTTGCTCGCATCAATACTGAACTAGAGGTTAGCTGCCTCTTAGCCTCGGCGATCCTATGTAGGGACCAGAAAACATGGTTGACCCTAACATGCAATCACCCTCCAGTGTGATTGGGTATCCAAGCCCCTTCACCACGACAATCTACGGAGTCACGAAGGCTCCTTCGCCTTTAGGCCAACGACACCGGTCAGAACCTCAAGGAGGATAACGACTCCAGTTGTTCCCGGATCCCTTAGTGCGGGCTCGCAATACAAAGAAAGTCTTTCTTCTCGATTGGTTGCGTGAGTATGACTAACAACCCTGAAACTTCGAATACGAACAAATCTCAAAACATGCTGACAACCCTGCCAAAGGCCAGAGTATATCGGAGAACCGATAATGTGGAATGTAAGATCCATTAGTAGACCAAAGAAACTTGCAAGGAATGACCATGGCAACTGGAGTTGAGTACCAGGTCCATTCCGGTCCGCGATGCCAATAAAACAAATGGAAGGTGGATAGATGGACCTTGCTGAACAAGCCGCCTTGCTTTTTAAGTGACGCTACTCGTCCTAGCTGAAGACTTCTGCTGATTGTGCCCTAGTTTCAGTCGAAGAGGCATGTGGCGAAAGGCCCAACTATTCATGTGACAGATTAGTCTGCACTAACTCAGTTCACAGTGTGTCTCACTTCAGATTCGAGGTCGATATCGGTAGCATAACACTTGTAAGACACAACAGACTTCCACACAAGAACAAGAACTAATAGAAACCGATAGGGTGCCAAATCTTGCAGGTTGCCGGACAGGTTCAATTAATCGGTCAATACGCACGGTGGGCGTGCGCTGTCCAACCGACTTGCAAACTGCAATCGCACAAGACACCATCGAGACCACATAACCCCGCAATGAAACATTCTCATTCCACTGCTTTTGGACACAAAAGAGAAACTCAGTGTCAGCGGAATCCTTTTGGGAAACTCGCTACCACGCATATCTGTTAACATCTCTATTTCATTGCACACAAACAAGAAGAAGGAAGCGATCAAAACAAGACTTCCCCCGTGAAAGACAACTCTCTTGGCTCTTGGCCCCATCGCCTCTAGCGCAGATAGAGACAGAGATCGAGCCGACGAAAGAAGTGAGGAAACTGCAGCCATCATCACACCATCATCATCAATTCCCACATTACAATGCCTCGGCTGCACCGCGACTCTGTGTGTGCGCGCTGTTTGAGGAGAATTCCCCGTTATTCAGCCAACTCCATCGGGACAACGCACCACGCGGCCATCGGCCATCGGCCATCGGGCATCGCCGCAGAACCGACCGACCACACATCCCATATACACCACAACGGCCACGACAACATAAATAATTTGATCTACAAAATAGTACAAGTTCAAAGACATAAATTACATAATATTAGGTTAACTCGCATCACACTAAACGCTTCGCCGTCCGTCGAGTGCCGACCGCGAGAGGGTAACAGCGGCAACCACAAGGAGGCACACACTGGAGGAGCGTGGTGGAGGGTGGTACTGCACCAGCCTCTGACATCTAAGCCCATGATCAGATGCTGGTTGGCGAAGTGGCCGTCGCCGCCGTGATCGTCTCGCCACGCCACGCCACATCGTGCACCGCACTAGGTTCGTGGTTCGTTTTTGTGCGTATCTGCTGGTGGCGGATGCTGCCACAGACACCGACCGAACCGTGCGCTGCGCACAGTAGTAGCCGGGTAGCCGGAGAGATCATAGATCAGAAATTCCCGCTGAAGATAGACGACTGTGAGTCAACCTGGTCAAATCCATCCGCCACACAATTGAATTCCATTACAAATATTTATCCGTACCCTATGAGGAGGGCTGTGAGTATGTGCCTGAGGATATAGAGAGGAGAAGCCGGCGAAGAACTGGCCTGCCCAGAGAGGACGAACCATTAAATTTCCCAATTAAGAAGCACTTAAAGACATCATGCGAGGATAACCTGTCAAAAGAGATTTTCGTTTTTCTCGGAGCACTTGGCGCTGTCAAATTGTGCTCTACCTCTGAGGAATACTGAATGAAAAGTGCGCGCTCAGCGATGCTGTGCAAAAAAAAAAGAAAACCATCTTCCCTCGTCCCAGTCAGTGTACGGTGGACGTACTCGTCCTCGTACTCTCGTACCCGTGCAACAGCCAACAGGTCGTCTGGCGGAGCAGCCTACATACGAAGGTCTGTGGGCTCTTTTGACAAAAGAGAACCGAGATGCGTCTGCGGCCTCCTGGTCACCTCTGCTAACGCGCCAGATGGATGATGCTCTCGGTACCTGGGCATTCCGTGATACGTTCGTTGTCTCTGCGAGAGGCGATTGCATCGCTTGTTGTTTGTAGTTTTCTTTTTTTCGCTTTGTGCTCACCTCGTTCGCTCTTGTAAAATTTCACTCTCGTCAAGGAGGAGGAGGGGGCATGCTTCTTCTAACCAGACTTCGGTTTGATTGTCCTATTTAGTGTGTGCTGGCGATGTGGCGGTGACGGGGAAGGGGTATATTGCAAGACGCGACGGTCTTTAGAAAACCTGACAATGAGGTGTGAACTATTCTAGAGGATGCGCGGATGGTGGGCGGGGGAATTTGTTTGCACTTTTCATGGGAAAGGGATTTTTGAAGTGATCTTGAGCGAGTCTGCTGGTGGGGAGGTGCGCGATGCGCCGGTTGAGGTGTGAATGTTGTTGATTCCTGCGGAGTTGTGAACTGATGCTGCGGAGCTCAATTGGATTGCTGGATGAGTGTGTTCATTTGGGTGACTTCATCTCCTTTTGTCTTTTCCCAAGTAACAGCCTTTCTTGTCCCCCTTGTCCCACCTCCTGTAATCACAGGAATATGGGCGACCTCCCAAGACTGGGTGGCGGTTCGTCTCCAGAAGCTGGAGATCAAGACCTTCATCCTGTGACCAGTGGAATCTGGGTGAACTCTCTGGACGGGCGCTGCCTGGTGTTCATTTCCAGTAGCTGGAGATCAAGACTTTCATCCTGTAACCACTGGAATCTGGGCGAACTCCCAAGACGGGCACTGCCTGAAACTACTCTCCAGAAGCTGGAGATTAAGTCCTTCATCCTGTGATCACTGGAACCTGGACAAACTGTCAAGATGGGCACTGCCTATAGTTCATCTCCAGAAGCTGGAGATGAAGACCTTCATCCTGTGACCAGTGGAATCTGGGTGAACTCTCTGGACGGGCGCTGCCTGGTGTTCATTTCCAGTAGCTGGAGATCAAGACTTTCATCATGTAACCACTGGAATCTGGGCAAACTCCCAAGACGGGCACTGCCTACAGTTCATCTCCAGAAGCTTGAGATCTAGATCTTCATCCTGTAACCACTGGAATCTGGGCGAACTCCCAAGACCGGCACTGTCTGAAGCTACTCTCCAGAAGTTGGAGACCAAGACGGGCACTTCCTGATGTTCATCTCCAGAAGCTGCGGATGATGTTCTGGATTCCTCATCATTAAGTCCGGTCACCATCTGTCAAAAAAATCGCATTCAACTACCACCGCCCCATGACTCACTCCGTAGAGCGCCCAGATGGCGGACTGGCGTCATCTTAATCCCTTGTCAGACCTGTTGGCCGCCTAGCACCCTAAAACAAAGACTCACACTCAGCCCGAGCCTCCTCCATTAAAGGAGCCGTCCAAGAGATCAGCCGAACGTGTCCCAGTGACAAAGCCAAAACCACAACCAACCCAAGCCAGATATGCAAATCCCAGAAAGGCGAGCAGTGCGTAACACAGAACAGGGTTTCCTGCATCATAACTCAGACTTAAGCTCATAAAATCCAATAAAACATTCGCAACACCTCTGCAGGGGCAGCAGACTGGGGCTGCCAAAGCTGCAGCGGCTAGACCCTGTTAACAAATACGTTCCTCGGGCAACTAACTCAGACCCCACATGCCATTGTGTCGCTGGCGCGGCAAAGACGACGACATCCACGACGACAGCGACGGTGGCGCACACGAGCCTAAGTGTATCGCTGGAATATGAGTCCCGAAATTTATTTGTGTTGCTGGGCTGTGATTTCTGCGTGGAGTTGTATCGGGTGCGTGTACCTTTCATTGGGTTGCAGCCGACCCAGCGGAACTCTGTGACAAACGGACGCACGTGGAATATGACATAAGAGTCTGCGCCAGTCGCCGACACCGCCGCCGCCGTGGTGTAGTCGCTGTGTTGTTAGTTGTCGTCGTGCGGTTGATTGTTGCATGTTCGCGCTGAACAATGGACCGCCCACGAGAGTGAGTTGGAGTCGATGGACGTTTTGAAAGAGAAAACTGAATGCCTATTCGAATGATGATAAATGATGTAATCCGCTAGTCTTGCGGGACAGCTGGAGCTTCCACATGATCTGAATGGCTTTGTCGCCCTAACAAGGCCTTGTCACGGGACTTAAGAAAGTGCTTTCATGCTCAGGACTTGAGCCGCGCTTTCACGGGGTCTCCTTAACGAAGTATTCTTGGTCATGCCCTTTCAATTGATTTTATTCGTGCGGCTTGCGGAGGAGCCGTGCAATTTATCGCCTCACTGGGTGACCGAAGATGAGCCCTGCCCTTGCACCTCGGCTGTTGCTACTTCATATTTACGATGTGATCCCTTGTGAATCGCAGGCGGCTTGCCTGCTGTCGAGGCCACTTATTGTCGATCCCATCTTGTCAGAGATGAATTGAGACGCAGTGAGAGGCTGATCAGAAAAGTACTTGCAACAGTTATGTCACACACACACGCCGTGACCCCATGGGATGTTTGTCAATTGATTTCAACTACACCTCGGCTACCACCGCTGGGCGGAGGAATTTTCATTACGGACGCACAATAAAAATTGCCCAGATGCCAGATGGCGGCGTAGGCCGTGCTGTCCTGCGAACAAATTACCCCGGGAATTATCCTGTCCACGGGTCGCCCCGTTTTACATAACTTCCTCGGTAATGTGCTCAAATGGGATATTGTTTATTGCCCCAGAAGACAATGCATCAATGGCGATTAGCCTCACCGCGTATTTGTTGCATGCACCCACTGCGGCGACGGACGGCTTAGAATCGCCGTCAGAGCGACGGCAATTACGGCAAAATTGGCGCGCGTGGAAGGCCTCCGCCGACAGGGCCTGCATCCGCTCGGGACTCTGCACGAGGCTTGTAGTCAAAATTGTCGCAAAAGATTCAAATACCTTCCAGTCTGGGGGTCTGTCATAGGCCTAAGCCCAAAAAGAGAACAGAAAAAAAGTGTTCACGCAAACCGCACTCCTGGCCCAGTTGGCTCAGCTCGGCACGGCTCAGCTGCAGTTATATCATTGTTGTCCCTCTTCCAGTGTTCAGCGATTCAAAGAGCGCAACCGGCAATGTACAGGCATGTGCTACGTCCCGCCGATCTCAGCCGCCTCGTGCAGACTTCAACGTTGGTTAACAATTTTGTACTCGGTGTCAGAGATTGAAGTGGCAGCCAGCAACGGTTCGAATGTGTGGTGCAATGGGCTATGAGGAACGGGAACTTTGTCGTTGCCTGACGAGGCCTGGGCGCTGCTGGAGGAGGCACTCGGCACTCGGCAATGGCGATGACGAAGGCATTCGTACTTGTGTGTGGGATTCGGGATTATTTGTCGGTTCGTGTGGTGTGGAGTGGTGAGTGGCAGAGTGAGTGACTAGGACGCCAGGCGGTTGTCGGCAATTTGGCAGAAGAGGGAACAATGTGCCACCATCATTGTGCGAGAGTGTCGAGTGAAAGTGGAGACTTTGTTGTCTGGATGTCGAGTAATGCGGTAGCCTGGTTGGTTGTTTTTTGAGAGACGCCACCGATGGCCGCCGCGGTGAGGGAGAGCTAATGTTTCATGAAAGTGAAACTGAAATAGTGCTCCTCGAAGGGTGTGGCGAAATGGTGAGTTGTTAGGGATGTAGACTCACTTTTGCAGCTCTCTTCTTGTCGCATGGACTGTCTCCTGGCACTGTTGCGTAGAGACATGCTACATCGCTTGGGATGAAAGTGGGTGGAGTGAACTAGGTCGGGGTTCTCTCTTGTTACAATTTTGTGCTATTTTTCGCATTTGAAAGTGAAAGCGGCTTTATTTGAGCGAATTTCGTCTGTCCCATCGCATGTAGAGGAACAGCTGTCATTGCCTCTGCACGGGAGGTTTTTGGAGTGGCAGCTGGCGGTGAGAGAAGAACAGCGTGGTTTAACATACCTGACGTTCAAGAAGTCATCAGAGAGGAGAAGAAGACCTGCAGAGTCTAGATGTTACAGTGTTATAAATGTTGCGCAGGCGATAACAACCGACCATGCAATGCACACGCCATACCCGCGATCCCTTGAATCCCTTGCATGAATCCACGTTTATTGAGGTCACTTCCTCAATATACACTGAAATAATAAAAGATCACGTGTGTAATTAATAAGCTAATTGTACTGTAGGTTAAGTTTCATAATCGAGTAATGATGTAGCATAACGACTTGATGGCGCAGTTGGTAGAGTGCCTTCTCCTGGTTAGCGGGGTCCCGTGAACTCCTGGTTCGAATTCCAGTGAAGGCAAAGTTAATACGGTTTTATCTGGTTTTCAAATCTGGCCCAGTCACCATTTGCCGTTGAGATCAGAATAATGGCCCTATCACTGGAGTAGTCAATCAGTGGTATCACAATGGACCAATATGGTCGAAGTGTGCTGGTGAATTCACTTGCAGCTCCACTAGCTTACCTAACCTACTGCAGGTTAGGTTTCATTATGGATGTAGCATGAGAGTCTTCAGATAGATGTCAATTAGTGCGGAAGTCTTAAGATAGATTCCAAACGCAACGCAAGTCTTAAGAAAGATCCCAAAGGACATCCATGAATCTAACAACAGACCTCAACGCGATACAGAGAAATACAAATGCATGCAATATCCAAGTTATAGACAATTATAGTCAAAATCGCGTATGACTACCTTCAAGAGACTGACGAATTTGGTGGCTATAACCGGTATGTCATTGTAACCGATATCAGTCGTGTAAATTAATCCAATTGGTAAACCGGAATTTCTCAAAGTAGCAGAGTCTTTTCAATCTCAGTGTGCAATGAACTCTATATTTTTTTACGTTAAGTTTTGCTTCCTCAAATTGTATATTCGATATTTTCCTCATCTCTAATATTGTGGTTATAGTGGAGTGTGAAAAGGAATATGTACTCTTTGGCAAGGTCTTTATTCTGCTCTCCACCATGCAATCTGATTTTTTTTTTGTTTCTGACTAAGTTTCTAAGATATACAACTTACGAACCTAATAAAATAAACTTCGACTACCACTGATCACACAGAAAAAATTGCACTAAGTGGAACAAACTCAAAACAAAAAGATCAACGAAATTCTATGTACACATACATAGGAATCTCGATGTTTCTCACGTCTTTGACGAAGGTTTGAAACACATGCTTCAACAATTCTTCCAGAGAAAACTTTGCTATTGGTTAGAATCTTCCGTGTGAAATATGGGAAAGAGTACTCCCTATTTAAATCTATACAAGCTGGAGTACCACAAGGAAGTGTTCTTGGTCCCCTCCTTTTCTTATTGTATAGCAGCGATATACAGCAGGACGTAGGCACATTTGCTGACGACACCGCCATTTTGGTAGCTGCCAAAATGGTCGAAGAATCTACTAGAAAATTGCAATATGCCTTAGACCGGTTACACGAAAGGACGAACACTCAGCGAATTGAGCTTAACGAAGCTAAATCCGTTTATATAAATTGTACGTATAAGAACGTGAACTTGCCTGCTTTTATAAATAATATTCAAATACCCTTCGGCAATTAAGCAAAATACCTCGGAATGCACGCACGTCAAAAAAAACCTGAGGAGCTCCAATTAAGATACAAATACATATACTGGCGTATTGGAAAATATTCCAAGCTAAGTACTGACAACAAATTGCTTATACACGCAAGTGCTAAAACCCGTCTGGACGTATGGTATATAACTATGGAGTTGTACCAAAGAAAGTAATAGAAAAATACTACAAACTTTTCAAAATAAAGTGCTAAAGGCCATCGTCAACGCACCCTGGTAAATACGAAACAACGATATCCACAGAGATCTTGGAATTTCATCTGTCCAAGAAAAAACTCTGCTGTCCTACCAATTCTTAACGAAAGAAACTCTTATCGCCGTCTTCAATGGACTTAACCCCTTGACTTAGCACGGTGAATTCAACCCACGCTTAACTGCGGTGTAAGCAAGAACTCTCAATGGAGAATCTCTTGCCAAATGCGTCTAAACCAAGAAAGTAAAACTGCTGGATAAATGTAAAACTTATTTGCAGTGGAAATATATTTTAATTGAATGGAGGTGTTTGCCCATAGGTCCCCATAGTGTCTTTTGATGGCTTTCACCTACTCTCGCAAAAAAAAAATCCAGTCGCACCTGCAGCTGCCTTCAATTTAGTTGTTGTAACCAATATTTTATATCAAAAACATGGAAAAATCGGTCGTCGTAAGCGATGTGTCGTTTTAAATGATGTCGCTGTAATCGATACGTTTTTCAATGGGATTATAATGGAGCTCAGCCGGAACCGAAGAATTTAGTAGTTACAGTGGACTCCCCCTAAGTCGAATTGTCACAGAATACCGTAATTTGTTCGAGACAGAGGGAGTTTGACTTAGAGAGAAGCTTTTGTATGGAAAATTGAGGGAAATTAACGTAAAATATGGCGATAAAGTTCGGCTTGGAGAGAGTTTCGACTTATGGAAAGTTCGACTTAGGGAGATTGCACTGTATAACCAATCTGTCGTTTTAACCGATGTTATGAACGGTTATATAAGGTCTAAATATATTATTTGTGTAAACAAGTATTTCATTCAGTGCTTTCTTAAGACAAGTCTTAATATAAAGACTAGAGGCGAAGAACCTATAAATTGTCGGTTCAAATTCCCTGTTCAAGCAACAGTCCTGGAAGGAGTTCGCGAGAAGTTGAAAAGCTACCATAGATCTGCGAAAAAAAGTGTTCTGACAAACATTCACAGACTTAGAGGAAGGAAATCCAATATCATCGAACAGAATCATCAGAATAGAACCCTGAGCTCACCGAGAAGTCCATCAATCATGTTGAAAGTAACATTATGGCATGGGCATGTTGCTCTTGGTATGGAGGAATTAGGACGACGGAATCTTGGAACTGTCTGCATGACGGAATCCTTTGTGGCACAGATACTCCCTTAGCCACCATTTAGCTACAACTCAATAATCAAAGCAAACTAGAAGTTAATGCCAGATGGAATAAGGCAACACTTGCCAAATCACCAAACAAATCTGGACCAGTCTAGACCCGAAGAGAACTGATAGTTTGATCTCCTTAAAAAGATCTAAAATCAACATCGCAGTGGGAATAAGCACCGCACACTGCCTATTGGGTGTACACGTGAAAAGACTGAGCCTCTAATGATTTTTGCAGAAGCTGTCTAGATGAAGAAGAGGAGGAAAGTGTGCAACACACGCCTTAGCTGGGAAAGCCACTCTAGGCTCCCACTTCTTTGATAACCTAAACGATATGAGAGACACGGGATATCAGAGAAACGGGCTTTCTTTGGCCTAAGGGCACCAGAGTCACTTACTGCCTACCTACTTGGAACTGTAATGCTAATACGCGATGGTGTGGACAATATAAGGGCCCATACACACACTGCTGAAATGACAAAGGAATAGTTGCCTCTCAAAAGTTGAGGCAGCAAATATTAATCCAAAACCATCTCTTAAAAAAAATCGCTAACAGTCCGCTGATGGCTCTACAAATGATATCATCCACTTGGGAAAGAAAACATTATTCTTTCTCACAAATCACTCAAAGATTCGGATTTGTCGTATGTTCAAGCCTTAAGGCCCAGCCCCATAGAATCCTAGGAATCCATAAAAATCGTAGTTGCCGGATTGGAAAGAGGTGCCAAATGAGTACGTTGCGTGCACAATCCACTCTTGCATATATCTAAGAAATTCGTAATTTTAAAGTTCCTGAATTATTAGGAATTCTTCAAAGACAATTTTAAACAACCGACCAGCCTTTCACTCTACTTGAGAAGGCTTGGCAGTATGCCAAACCCATCTACAGCTGTTTTGTAGATTTGGAAAAGGCGTATGACCGAGTTCCTCGAAGTAAACTCTGGAGTGTTCTGCAGGAGTATGGAATTGAGGGTCCTCTTTTGATTCTATCTCTGTAGACAAACTGTAGCAGCTGTGTTCAGGTTAACGGTGCTACATCAACACTCTTAACCGTGGGCGTTGGACTTCGCCAAGGGTGCGTCTTATGACCTCTCCTTTTCATTGTTTATATGGACTGGATGTTGCAGCGCAGCCGAGGAGATGAATATTTCACTTTGAAAGAGTTGAGGGTAAGTCATCTTCTTTTTGCGGATGACTTAGTTATCCTCACATCTTCCCAGATGGAGCTGCAGCGCGTACTCGATAGGTTTGTGGCCATATGTGCTGATTCTGAGATGATGGTAAACGTCGACAAATCAGATGTTATGGTTATTTCCAGAACGTCTGTTCAATGGTCTATGAATGTTAGTGGAATCCCATTGAAGCAGGTGGAGAAGTGTAAGTATCTCGTGGTTTTTTCTCGATTGATGGAATGAGTAATGTTGATCTGTCCTCAAGGACTGCCCAAGCTGGATCAATTTTAAAACAGCTTGGAAGACCTGTAATCAGAAAGATCGGGGCTGGTGTCAAAGCCAAGGTAGCGGTTTTCTACCCCGTATTTGTCCCAACTCTCGCCTATGGTCATGAAATTTGAATAATGACTGATGAATGAAACCGCAAATACAATCTGCCAAGATGATATTTCTTCGTGCAATTACCCGCCGTGATAGGGTCCGAAAGACGACAATACGCGACGTTCTCAATGTTGGGCAGATGCTTTTCAGACGGAAAGGGGTATATGATTTGTTGCCACGAGTATCGCCATCATCACGGCTGCCGAGGCGTGCCTTGAAGACGACCGCTTGGCAGGCCCAGGGCGAGGTAGTTGGCCCAAGTAAAAAAAAACTCCCCTGGTTCCACTTGCGCATAATTCCTGATAAGTTAGAGTGGGTGGTGAGTCTCCTGGAGATCTGTGGTGCGAGCTTTGCTCCGCTGATGATGAGAAAGCGACTTTATGGGCTTGTTTGTAAATTTAAGCCGAACATTGGATTGTGAACGATTTCAGATCGGTTCTGTGATAGGCATTACTCCCAACGCCAAGGAACAGTGAGTTTAATCTTCGTTTTTTTTTCCAAAAGCACTTTCCAGGGCGATTAGTTAGGATTTCTGGCGGCCCTATTTCCTGTACAGCAAGCAAAAAAAAACCCCAAAGATGATTTGAGGAAATTCCGTCGAATTTGAGAGAAAAGTGAAGAAGCGTACCTTGTGGCAAGCCAGCACACACTCAATTCGCACACATCCAATCCGCATCGATCGCCGTGCTTCTCCAGCAGCCAGGAGAAATTTGCAGACAAACACTCAACTGCCTCCACCGAGTTACACAATCCCACTCGAGCGTCTCACAATCAACTCCTGACAAAGATATCATCCGCGTGTTGATTTCCGTTTCGATTAACCAACGATTGTGGTGCCTCACACACAAAAGGCCTTCAGCTGAAGCATCAGAACTCAACACACACTCCTAACCCAAATAGCCTCAGTGGATGGGGCCCCGTGAAGATGGAACTCCCGAATTTGGCAACCTGCCCCCTCCCTCACTCCATGCCGTGACCGCGGAAATATGCAAATCTCCTGATTGAAGCACACAGTCTGGTGCGCCAATGAAGACCACTCGAGCAGAATGCTGCAATTCATCGACGCTCATCGACGAGCCCCTCTTGCGCTGTTTTCTCGGTTTCTCAAAATATTCCACTTCAAGAGCGAACTCACCCGGCCACGGTCCCCCCCTCGAAAGACCACTTGATCGATCGTTTGTTTTGTCAAAATGCCATATCGATGGCGCATACCGTTGGCGAATCACTCCCCCCTTTCGCCATCATCATCATCACCATATCTCTGAGATACACATAATTACAGATAACATCAGTGTTGATTACTTTTCAATAGATACTTTGTTTCTATCAGCTTTACAAGTGTTCCCAAAGTTTACCCAGCGGATGGTGGACGGCGGCGACGCCAGAAGGGAGCCTCTCTGTTTGCTCGGCCAGAGTGACTAATGACGCTTCTGGGCACGATATGAGTTCGTGCCGCACCACCGTTTGCTCAGTCGTAGATACGAGATAATTGCACACCGTCATCACCAGACTAAAGCCGTGTCCCTCTCACTCACTCTCTCTCTCTCTCTCTCACTCAGGCGGTGCGTTGCCCTGCAAATATTTTCCAAGCCTGGCGCCATTATGGTCAACATGCCACACAAAGGCTGCCATCCGGCTGCACCGGAACAAAAGGAATGTGCACTCGTACACTCGTGCACGCTGTAGACACAGGTGATGGATCCTGATCCTTTGGTCGCTGAGTCAAGCGCGCCAACGCCAATCATGCACCGCCGCGCTGATCGAGGTGACACTATGAGTAAGTTTCTGCGCCCCGATTGCGCGTTTATGGTTCAGGCGAATAAAGTTGATTCATTACAGTTATCGGGCTGCCTTAATGGCCGGCAATCAATGTGTTTATCACCACCTGCGGGGAGCCAGGCATGGAGGGGATGACAATTTCGGACGGTTCCTGGTGCGACCCGGGTGAGCGCTGTGCATTGTGGGTATTGTCAATTAGCGAAGACTTATTCCGCTCCGCAGAACCGCCACTTAATGAATGTTACCCTCTCTCACTCACTGTCTCGTTCGTCGGCCGTCTCCGGGCTTTTTGTTCCCGCCGTATGGGGACCACAACTTTATCAGTAATTTATCGGGGGTAGTATATTTTGGTATGGTCGTGTGGTTCCTTTTTTGATATCTCTCGTCTTAGTTGTCGAAACAAAATCGGCTGTTAAGTGGTCGTTATTGGTGGGACGAGTGTATGGCCGAGCCGACCGGTCGGCTTATGTGGCCGACAAATTTGGCAAGCCTTCGATGTGTGCTGCACAAATCAATTCGTTTTTAATGGAGCGCAAGCATGGTTATCTCGCCGACGAGGGGCGGCGGACGTGCGGCCGAAGGAAGCAGATGTGATGAAACCATAAGGAAGATACCGAATGCAAGTGGTGCTAATTGATTTTTGATGTCCCTTTGTGAAAGAAAAGCAAAAAACGAAGTAAGAAATGCACGAGAAATACTTGGAAAAGAGGACGAATCCGATAGCATGTGAATCTCTGGTGAATTTGGTTACCGTTTCGCTGAGAAGTCGCTGAGAGATTGGAGAGTTATTGGCTTGCAAGTGTCGTTTGAGTGTCGGCAGTGTATGACGTGGCCACTGAGGAACCGCCGAAGTGGAGTCTATAACTCCGAAGATCGTAGGCGTTGCTTGAGTGGTTTGTTTTACTGGCAAGTGAGCTTAGTTTTTGGGAACTTTCATATTTTAGAATAGCCTCGTTGACTGAAAATCTCAGTCGATTCCTGGCAACATTCAAAATACTACCTGCGAACAGTTTGTGGTAGCAAGCGGCTTAAGTCTGATCACGCGACTCTGTTGCTCCGCTACGGCAAATCCAACGACTGCGTAAACTGTGGGTAATCTGTTATTTTGAGAGATCTTTCATGACTTTATTGACGTAACGACCGGACACGTTTTGGAAACCGAAACAGTGTCAAATTTGGAATTTGGAATTGATTTGCTTGCCAGCACATCACGTCACGGGGTAAAGCGCGAAAGAGAGCTAGAATCCGAACACGTGGTGACACACTTACACCAACTTTACAGAGGCGGCTGAAGTGCGTGCAAATACTTTCTCCAACTCGACCTGGCCCAGGAGTGATTGGACAATTTTGTACCAGCACAGAGAATTTCTCTTTTTATCCGAACAGAATTTGAGTAGCAAAAACTGATGTAAGATACAATTTCAATAATCTCGGTCATGTCATCTTGTGAAGAAGTACGGACCATGTTAAGTGTAAGTATACTTAAAGGCCTTTCCACTGAGAGCGCACTATTAAATGTGTGTTCTGTTGTCCATAATGGCTGACACAATGGACACCAAACCGCTGGAGTTTTTGTGACCTTAACAAAAACATTCGATACTGTTGATCTTAGTAAGTTGTTAATATAATAATAATATGGGTGGCGCTACAGCCCGTAGAGGGCCAGGGCCTAGCTTCTCAGTAAACACTCGTATTGTGCGTGCTATTGTTATCTCACGCGTGGAAGGGACCTACGAAGTTGAGAATCTTTTTCTAGACAGGAAATACTCTTTGAGCATTGTCAGTGACTCGAAAGAGGTGGAGCCGTGAAAAATGAAAGGTGGTAAATTCGGGTATCGAACCTGGCACCCTCTGCGTAGGAGTCGATGCACTAACCCACTACGCCACGGCGACCCACAGTAAACTGTTAGTCAGACTAATAAGGGTGTCGCGAGAGTCCGAGGTGGACCTGGGCTTGTTGTTCAGCCACCACTCGTGTTGTGCGTGCTATTATATTTTCACGAGTGAAAGGGAAAGTTGATAAATCGGGGATCCTCTCCGTAGGAGTAGACTCAATAACCCATTACGCCACGGCGACCCACTGGTATACTTTAGATAAATGTGGATTTAGAGGTACATTTATTTTATTCATACACATCAAATAGATGTCAAAAAGTAAGAATTTAGGGTGTTCTAATTTTCATTAGGTGTCCCTCAAGGTTCCGTCCTTGGTCCCTTATTATTCCTCATCTTTATCAATTCACTTTATATGCAAAAATATCGCAGTAAAGTTACTGCATTTGCTGACGACATGACAAGTGGCTTTACTAGTGACTCTGTTTTAAATCTTTATTTAGATATCAATCACAACCTGAGTGGTGGCTGTGTCGTTGTGGGTATGTGCATCCAGCCCTAAGCAAACTTAACCTCTCTGCCTAAACTCCTCTTCGTGAAGAATTTCTCAACCAGCATATCGCCCAGATCTTATGGGGAGTCTGAACACCAGATGCTGGAAGGTCCACTGCGAATCTTCAGATGCGAATCTACAGATGGATCGAAGATGGATGCGGTGCTGGTGTCTATTCCAAGGATTTATATATCCAGCTTTTTTTTCCAACTATCTAATCCCCGTCTTTCAGGCTGAAACGATTAAGGAAGCCCTGTCCTGGATAAAAAACAATGTAATATCGCGCATAGATAACATCTCCTGTTCTGATAGCCAGGCAGATATAAAATCTTTGGATTAAGTCACTTTTAATTCCAAGACTTCCCTTAATTGCCGCCTACCTCTTCACGAGATGGCTAGGTATTTTAACATCCAACTTATGTGGGTGCCTAAACACTATGACATTCCAGAGAATTGCGAAGCGGAAGAACTCGCTAGAAAGGGCACAAACTCTGTTCACGTTGGAGACCCACCCTCCACGCATATCGCTACTCTAAAACATCTGCTAAAGCTTGAAATGCTTGATCAAACGAACCACGGATAGAAATCTGGCACAGGATGTCTCATCACCAAACAACACTGGCCTATGATCGGTCACAAGCGACCGCTTAGCTTGATCACATTAACTAAGGCCAAACCTCAGATCTCTTATTGGCGTTTTAACAGGGCATTGTGTCATCGGAACTCACGCCTGTAGACTAGGCCTTCCCTATAATTCTGTAGAGGCTGCATGGACGAGGATGAGGAAGAAACCCTTGAACGCTTGAACTCTCTCACATAGATTCACATTTCTGGGGGCCCATTTCTTTTTTAATCTGGCTGAACAGAGCAACATCAGATTCAGGCTTCTACTTCGCTTTATCAAAAGCAATAATTGGTTTGCGGAATAGGTACCCTTCATCCAGCTCCAGCTGTCTCGGCGAGCAGAGACAACGAAACTCGCACAGTAAGATGCTCCGGGTAAGACCGACTGCGAAAAGAAGACTTGCTTGGAGATTAGAGTCAGTGAAGTAGCCTTGTAGCGATGACTTCTTGACTTGCCGGACGTTCTCAAAAACTGACGCTTGCGAGAACGGAGGAAATTAGTCCATGAGCGAGGCCGAGTGAGTGGTGACACCTACCGGGCTTCCAATGCGGTGTGTTTTGCCGTGGTCACGTAGTTGCTGTAAGAACAGGGTCCTGGGACAAACGCCTGTCATTTCTGGTAGTGTGTTCTTAGTGATTAAAAGTCTTAATGGTGAAAGGACCGTTTCGAGTGACCTCCCTGGTTCGGACTTAAGTGAAATCAAGAATTAGTACGAGGGTCTATTGCATGCTCGGAAGCGGAAAGTGGACAGACAGTGGAAGGAGGGGTGTGTAAAAAAGTGTTAGTTCTGTGTACGCGACTAGCGATTGCACTGGACACTAACGCTTCAGCTAAGAGGGCTTTCGAATCCGATCCTCATGGTTCAAGAAGGGAAGGAAGACCGAACCAACTAATCGCTAACGCAAGGCAGTGTGGCCTTGATGACTCAAAGCAGCAGACCCTTGGAGGGCCAGAGCAGCTTTGGCTTAGGCTCTGATCCTCCAAGGGTCGTTTGCCTGATAAGTAAGTAAGTATTCGCACTGAGGACGCCCTAGAGAAAACCGTAATTTTTGCTTGTGTTCACCCTGTTGCAAGCGAACTGCCCCAGAACAGGTCCAGAACCGTAAAAAACAAACAACTAGTAAAGCTGGGGCAAGATTATCTTTACGTCCGTCGATGAGTGCAACCAAAACGTGTTCAACAGAATTATTATCTCTCCGAACGCAGTTTCAGAATCCAGTCTATCGATCGAGCGAGAGGAGCTTAAGCTAATTCAAGCAGCTTCTCGCAGCACACATTGTATGCTAAGTAGCTCCTCAATGGGATATGACAAATAGCTCAGAAAGCTGACATCCAACGATCCGTTGAAGCGACGAGTTTCCGTGCCGCTCCGCGGCTCTGTCTATCTTATCTCCAGGACGATATTTCTCAATTTACGGTTTCTCAAATTCCTTGCAGTTGATTCCGCTTTGGGAGCGCATTAATCACGGGGAACGAGAACGAAGCTACCGCAATCGCAACCACCACCACCGCCGCCAATAGGATCCACACTCGAATTAATCATGGAATTATAGTCCGCCCGGGATGCGGTGCACTTCCGTCTCACACCTGCGTACACTTAACTTGATTTCCAATCTAATAAATTAAGTCGCCGCGGAATTGTCCCATTTCACCACGTAGCCTGATTGAAGTAACCAGAGCGCGCCAGGTATTCTGCCTTCCCCTGCCACCGCCGCCCGCCTCCATGCCACCGTCCGTCCTCCTGCTATTGACTTAATCCACTTTTGCACCACACCTCGCCTAAGGATGGGAAAGTGCTGCAGCACTTTCATCCGCCACAGGAACGGGCGCAGTTGCAGCCGCAGTTGAAGTCATAGCCACTGATTGAACAGCGCCCCGAGCTGCAATTGGTTTGCATAGTGGCGCGGAATTTAATTTGAAATCAGAGCCAGTTTCGGTCCGCAGAACTAGACCAAAAGTGCGCTCCAGAGGTATCCGCGCGGCTCGGAGCCCTGATTGATGATCACTCGGAATCGCACATTGGCCGCCGCGCCGCCGATGTGGGCGGCTAGAGTCGATCAGGTTTGCAAAACGCGTACCGGGTGCCCAGCCTAGTCGGGGCGAAGCACAGGGTCAAATGCTGTTTGCATTGCGCACTGGGGTACCGCCAGTAGTTCGGTTGGCGGCGGCGGCGGATACCTAGACCCTGGTCATGGAGCGGCGAGTAATTAAATCCGCGCCGCTCGGCCCAATGTAACTGGAGATTCGATTCGCGCTGCCTTGCTGGCAATGCTGCGCACGAGATGTGTTTATGGTTTTTGAGTGATGAATGCTGCGGCTGTGGCTGCGCCAGACACGGAGGGAGAAGGATTGTGTTTCATGATGTAAAAGTGGGCCAACATATTGGCGATTTGTTTCACGCATGTGATTATGTTGCGTGTGCTCCGGCCGGAAAACATTTGTTAACAACTGGCAAGCATAGCTGGACGCTGGAAGCTGGACGGCTGTGTAGAGGGGGAGAGTCGATATCGACAGGAGAGTTGTCGGCCTCCAACTAGCACTCGCACATCACGACTCGAGTCGATCGCAGTCCAGTTGCATGTTGCATGGAGTCTCAATGCGAGCCGAGATGTAGTTCATCGGCGTAACTCACGGTGTCAATCGATTTCAAATTGAGTCTCCGACTGAGTGTGTCTGGGTGTAGGATTTCTGTTGTCAGTGCGTTCGAGGAGCTCAATATTTACTGCTAATTCGAAAAATTCGCCCCAAGTGGGTCAGTGTGGGTTTTTGATATACGGCCGGAATACGGGAAGGGTTCGGGAGCAAAGTGAGGCCTGCCTGAGATGTGACATACTGTTGGTTGTCATGTAACTCACCTTTGACTACCGAGACGGTTAATGTCTTCACTGGCGAATGTGCCCTTTGCCGAGGAGGAGGGCTGGTTGTCTGTCAGGGAATGACTCGTAATTGACGTCGTTAAACGCTAATTACTGCGGGTTTGGGAAAGTGGGTCACATTGCTTCAGAACTTCGGGAGGATTTCATAGTTTCTTCGAACGATGATTTACACAAGTGGACGTCAGGGCGTGAGCGAAGAGTAATTTGTTCCTGAATGGACGAGTATGTGGCAAGTGGCTGAGAGTTGCCCAGTTGCACGGGTGAAGTTTAAGAGCCGTTTCGTTGACCGTGTCCGTGAAGGTAGCAATGTTTACTGCACTCTTCAAAACGAGAGCGCAGAGAAACCAATTTTCGAAACTCGCATAAACTGGAAGCCTATAAATATTGTCACGGGATTTTCTTAAACCTTTGGTAATTTATCACGTCTTGTGCTTGCCTGTGAAGTCACGAAATGGCTCTGAACGTCAGAAGAGTGTGTTTCCCAGGCAATCGAGTCTTTACTATCCGCTCTCACCGTTTGCGTTTCTGGAAAAATGACTGTACTGCGTATACTCTAAGCTGACCTTTGGACGTCGCGTCAGGCCTATTACCGATTATAAGTGCACGTATAAACGACTGCTCGTCGTTGGACTTGTGCTCCCATAAAAGCTATGGTCACACGATCGCCCGTGCTCACAATGAGCTGCAAACGAGGTGCCAATAGCGAAGTATCTTGCAGTGAAAAATTGCCGATGGATACGGTTGGTAGATTTTGTCACAAAATGTTTATAGTACGAACCACGAAATTCAAAGAAGCTTATGTCAAAAATAGTCAGTAATGTTTGTGTTATGTGGATGTATGCTATACACCACAAGGGCCAGTTTTTGCACCTATCTTGTTTACCACATTTGTATCTGTTTTTCCTTATTTAACGAACACATTCCGTTGTTAGTTCGCTACATACGATGATGAGTTTCCGATTTTTTCGTTGCGTAAATTTGGTCTCAATATTGAGACAAATTTGAAAGATGCGGCGGGAATAGTAATTCCAGGCTGAGGTTTTGAATAAAATTTGAAGCTACAAATGGAAAATTAAATTAAATGAGAAAAATATGAAAAGTCTTGTTATCTCCCGTCCGACCAGGGCTCTCATCACGTAACTTTTTAGACGACTATCGTCCTTTTGATTCATATCGATGATTTGCTTTATGTAAGACCATCACTATCGTCTCGCATATCGTTGAAGTTTGAGTGCTATGAAAATAATAACTCTCACTTAAAAATTCCTAAACACATTCAATTATGCGACCTATTACTCTCAAAATGTAAAATAAAATATCCGTACACAATTTGTTCTTATTAATAATAGGAGACGATGCTGAAATAGGTATCGCCAATATTCAGTCGTCGAAACCATAGTTACGGACAGTTTTTAGCATACGCTAAGCATACAAAACGATATCTTCCAGGCGCTTTCGATTTTGAATGCTTACATGAAGCAAAACTATCGTCGAAATGCTAACGCGAGACCACTGTCGACATACAATAGGAGTTACCGATGAAGTAATTGGGCGCATGTCTGTATAAAAATCTTACTTTTAATGTACACATTACGAAGACTATCCATAAAAAGGGTACTGCAATTAAAATGTTCTACCCTCTTATAAGTATAGACAACGCGATCGTGGCGTAGTTGGTATATGCGTCGATCCCTATGAAACTTCACCTCGCTGCCCGTTTTCGATTCCCGGCCGTGACGACTAAAAACAAATTTCACTGTCCCACATCTTTCAAGTCGCTGACGAAGCTCTAGGAGCTATAACAGTCTAGAAAAGTTGCTGAAACTTGGCCATTTGGAACCAAAATACAACTTTAGGTCCCTTCCATTTGTGTTTTCTCACGCACAACACGAGTGGTTGCTGAGAAGCTGGCCCACTTTCGGCTGTAGTGTCACCCATATTATTATTATTATTATTAGTAAGTGCGTCGACTCCTACGCAGAGGGTGCCAGGTTCGATACCCGAATTTACCACCTATCTTAATTCACGGCTCCACCTCTTTCGAGTCACTGACAGTGCTCAAAGAGTACTCCTGTCTAGAAAAAGCTTCTCAAATTCGCCGTTCGGAGTCGGCATTAAACTGTAAGTCCTTTCCACCTTCCAAATACAACAAAACAAGATACCTTAAACCCCGGCTTACTCCGTTTTTTGCATTTTATTTGTAAAGAAGTCTTACAAATTATTAAAAAAATATTTTAATATTATCTTTTCCTATTTGTATAAATAAGATATTAAGGAGTACTTGTGTGATCCGCATTTTTTTTTAAATAACAAATTATAATATTTTTTTTTTGTGTTTAATGACAGTACTTTAGACCATCCGAAACTATGTGTAACTGTGTCTGCATTTAAATGGCAACGTTGTCAAGAGCTTTCGGAGCTATCGATCTTTTTTTAAACGAAAAAACCAAATTGCAATTTTTAATACATACATACAGTGTTTGGGTAGAGTGAACCCCTGATTGCGTGGACACTCCGTTGGCGTGAACACCCTATGTTTATACTCTATACGCACGCGATTGAACCTGTTCATTCCTTCGTTTGCTGTTTTTGCATACAATTAGAACAGTGAAATGTATATACTTAAGTGTTTCCTTTCAAAAATGTCTTGTAAAAACTGAAATTCTTATCACTGAAAGGAAAAAGGAAATTTAACTTAAGCTTCAGCGAGAATAAGAAAGAATGACAAAATCTTAAAAGTAGTCACCACTAGCCAAATCAGTTCGTTGAAAAGAGAAACCTTAAAGCAAGGCTAGTATCCTCGTATGGAACGAGCGTATAAAAGGTCATTCAAAAAGAATTCATGAACTTCAGGTGTCTACGAACCAAATTTATGATACCGATGAGTCGAGTTTGGATGATGTTGCCTAAAAAAACAAATGTTGCCGGTTGTGGAAAACGTCTCCAGGCCGAAAAATACAGACTGTCAGAATTACGTTCATAGAGTGTAATTTTTGGAGGATTCGGTCGATCAACGATAATAGCGGCTGAAGCCATTCCAATTTTTAATAACAAGCAAACAAAATGTTCTCAAACTAATATCACGGAGTATTCAGACAGAGTTTTATAATATTTTTCTAAAAAAAATCGAAAACATGCTGTACAGAAGTATTGCTAAAATAATAAAAGAGTAAACAATCTTGTTTGCGTGAACGGTCTATGCAATAATTAGTTCGCGTTATCCAGACAGCACTGCATATTTTATTTATTAATTTAATAACTTATTTATTGAGTTATTTATTTATATGTTTATTTGCTTATTTATTTTAACTTTATTTTCTCTTTCTTCTTTTTTAAATTGGTTTCCTTTCTTGTTCTTTCTTCTTGCTTAGAATAGTTATCTAAAATTACATTGGAGACATATTTCAGATGACACTATAAAGTATATCAAATCTCTGAATTGTAAATTTTGAGTGAAACCGGCAGCGCGGCCGGTATGGCAATGTACTGTATGATCAGCTGTGAAAATTGTTTTTTTATTTCTCAGGGATCCTCTGGTTGACTGGGGTGTTGCGCTCGGCTGTACTATGATTTTATGCCATATTGGGATGTGCTCGTCCTGGCATTTAATTGTATACGATGGCGTTCCTTTTGTCATAGTTTTTGTTTATTGTGGCCATAATTAGTACGGCGGACGGCGATCTCGTTGACGGCGATCTCGTTGACGGACGGGCGAAATTGGGCTTCGAGCGGGGCGCTAACTTTGAATCGCAATTGTTCTGACAAGAAAATGTCGCATTGTGTGGAGATTACAAGATGGAGTCATATTCTGGATCGCGACGATGTGCCGGGCGTCTTATATTTTAGCTCTTTCTTTAACTTCTAACATTGATTTTGCGTTGGGCGCCACGTCTTGCTTTGGCGTTTTTACCTTTTCATGGCCCGGATGTAAATATATAAATGCATGCATTTGGCTAGAAGCCTTATCTGAGCCCCTCTCCTTCATAATAATAATAATAATAATAATATAATATGGGTTGCGCCACAGTCCGAGGCGGACCTGGGCCTAGCTTCTCACCAACCACTACGTGTTGTGCGTGCTATCGTTCTTTCACTAGTGGAAGGGGCCTACAGTTTAAAGCCGACTCCGAACGGCGAAGTTGGGAAGCTTTTTCTAGACAGGAATACTCTTTGAGCATTATCAGTGATCAGAGGTGGAGCCGTGAATTATCAAAGGTAGTAAATTCGGGTATCGAACCTGGGACCCTCTGCCTAGGAGTCGACGCACTTACCCACTACGCAACGGCGACTTCCCTCTACTTCATATTGCCTCTAAATTCAAGAGTTTTATGTTGTGTGCCAAGTCTTAATTTGATGCCCTTCTCACATCCCAGATGTAAATTATTTCCACCAGTTAGACGTTCACTTGGCAGACCCAGGATGAGGTTGTTGTACCATGTCCATAAACTTACCTGGTTACGCTTCGACATAACTCCTGATGAGTTAGAATCGATGGCGGATGACCGAGTTGCATGGAGACGTCTCGTGCGTGCTTTGCCCCCACGTCTCGTGCTTTGCCCCCATGACCTCTTTAGTGAGTCATGCAGGCCCGAAGATGATGATGAGTCGCCCAATGACGGGAATATGAGCTCCATTTTACTATAATACTCCTAATGGCTATGCCACAACCTCCATTCTTGTAAGGTCCTGTCCAGCCACCCTATCCAGCCGTATTGAGGGAAGATCTGTAGTCACACTTCTGATCATTGCACTTCTCGCCACCACGTAATTTTCTCTCACAATTCAATTGACTTCACGACACATCACCAGACCTGAACCTGGAAGCCATGCACACTGGCTTGCCCACTCATTCCGAACCAAATGTCAGCTGTTCATGCAGAAAGGCCTCCATTGGCAAATCTGCACTTACTACGATGCGATAAACCATTTATCGGCGCAGTTCATCTACTCTCCCAGTAGATACAATCATTGCCCCCAGTCTAAACTGCTCCGACCTCTGATCCCTTCACAAATTTATGAACACCACTCGAAAGCACCCACCTCCAGCGGCGACTAGTCGGTTGCACTGCCAACCGCGCTGGGTATTCCGGTTGCATGAAGAAGCAAATTCGTTCGTTCCGCGGAGTGTCGATATTTTTTCAATAAACTTTCCCCGAGTACCGGCTCTTCCGGGCGACGACAACGACGAAGCGGCGTCGCACCGCAGTCGCCACTGCAACTGCAGCGATTGTGAGAAAAAATCGGAAAAAAATCGGAAAAAAAATTTTAAGCAAAAAACAAAAATCCATTATTGCCGACTAAATTAATTGGATATTTAAAAAAATAATAAACAGAGAGCTCTGCTTGGGTTGCAAAACAGTTCGCCTCGGATCGGGTGGTGGTGGTGTACCATCGCGAACAAAAGGCGCGCACACTCAACGGCCGAGACGGTGTAGAACAGAAGAAATCACTCACCACATGCATCTCTCTTGGTCCCGGCTGTCTGGGTTTATTTATTCAAGACGGGCGGCGCTGTGCGGCGCAACGAGGCGGCTGCAGCAGCAGCAGCGTTAGACAGGAGCTGGCAGCTACCTCCTGCCAGGCAGTCAACGAGATCGCGAAGTACCGAGTCACGAATTTGAATATAAAATAAAAATCAGCGTGGTGACTTATTAAGAAATAAAAATAAGGAGTAACGAGACGCCGAGGTAGAACACCATCGACAATAGATCAACCCACATAGAGAATGAGAAATAAAATCTCGACGATCGATAGGGAATCTGGGTCAAGACATTTCAGCCGTGCTATAGCGCACCGAGTGTAGTGAGGCACCGCGGCACGGCACTCGGCGCTGTAGCGCAGTCAATGAAGACAGATTTGTCGGGAATCTGGGAAATTATTGTGGAATTCTGATGAAAAGAAATAGAGGCACTTAATTTGGTTCCGAGATGGATTGCGAACGGGATGAGGCCTTTGATGAGGATCAGCGGGGCGTATGTGCATCATTTTCCATGATTGAGACACTGACTGGCTGGGTATGCTGCGTGGGCGAGAATTCAGCTAGACGCTCGAAATGATCAGTCAAGTGGCAGATTTATGATATTTTCAGAGACACGCTGCTATAACTTTCGATTAATCGGCATCAGACATCAGTTCGTTTAGCGTGTAGCACTGAGGGGGACGGAAGTTTGACTTGATGCGGAGAACCCTGCAGGTTCTGTGTGCGGCTTAGTTAACATTGAGGTCAATGGAATACAGGTTAAATTGCGAATCACAGCGGATGGAGCCAGACAGCGACTGGAATCTAATGAGGCATTTACGAATTGGGATTCTAAGGTGTAAAGGTTGGATTAGGTACACCTTGTTGGTCCATTGTGATACCCACAGTCAGACTACTATCACTGATTGACCACTCCAGTGGCAGTGCCGTTAATTTGATCCGAACGGTAAATGGTGGCTGGACCAGATTTGAAAACCAGATAAAAGCGTATTAACTTTGGTCTCACTGGGATTCGAACCGGGAATCCCGCTAACCAGGGGCAGGCACTGATTCAACAGCGCCATCCAGTCGTTTAATTTGCAAGTAAATCAGGGGACTTCTGAAAATAAAAACTGTTACAATTTCAATCCAACAAATCAAGATGTTATCTTTAATGAATTCGAATCTTCTTCATAAAGATTGAGCATAACTTCATTCAGTGTCTTTGTAAATATGTAAATTTTGAAATGATCATCCTTACTAGTGAAATTAGGTCTGGTCTGTCTGTTACCCTTTCACGTCTAATCCAATGAACCGATTTTGATGAAATTTGGTAGAGAGATAGATTTGATCTTGGAGATGTACTTAGTCTACTTATTCCGGGTCTAAAATGGAAATGACTTTTTGGATAGTCACCAAGGCAGACTGCGGCCAAATATAATTTTTTAATGCGGTCTATACTAATTTCATTTATAATGACGCCTTAACAAAGGTTGAATACCAGTTGATAGCCATTACTTGTAAAAAATTTATCTGATTTTGGAATGAGTAGACCACAAAGAATTGGGGAAGCAAGTAGTGATTTAGTGCGAGAACTAGATTACGATACTGATTCTTTAAAACGCCAAATAATGAATGCCGTTCCACATTTGAACCCAGGACAAAGTGTCCTGTTGATACAGTTGTTCAAAACATTGAAATGGCGAAGGTGGTTTGTTCTTTTTAGATGCTCCAGGAGGCACTGGCAAAACGTTTCTCTTAAATTTACTATTAGCACAAGTCAGGAAAGATAAAAAAATTGCTGTTGCAGTAGCTTCCTCTGGAATAGCTGCTACGCTGCTCAGTTCATAAATTGCCTTTGAACTGAGCTAATGTGCTGTTGGTTTGGGGTGAATGTAGATGTCACATAAAAGAGCAATCGAAGCACTAGATCGCACTATGGAAGATATTAAGAGCAAGCAGAGTATTATGGAAGGGATGGTGGTACATTCAGCTGGTGACTTTAGACAGACCCTGCCGGTGATTACTAGGGACACACCAGCAGATGAAACAAAAGCCTGTTTGAAAGCGTCTATATTATGAGTACACGTAAAAAAGTTCCGTTTGACTATAGATATGTGAGTTCAACTGCACAATGATGCACAATCAGGGCAATATGAGACAGCTCTTCTAAAAATCGGAGAAGATCGTATGGCGACAGACAGTAACTGCATGATTACACAGAGCCGTGAATTCTGTCAAATTGTCGATAATATAGATGATTTAAAGAACAATATCTATCCCGATCTGCAAATAAATATGGGCAATCGAGAATGGTTGTGTGAAAGGGCCGACAAATGAAACAAATGGTAGATAAACGAACAAATTATGTCATACGTGGAGGGAGATGTTGTCGAGTATGTACACTGAATGTACACTGAACAAGTAACGTCCTACCCTTTAGAATTTTCGAATTCTTTAGAATTATCAGGAGTGGCTTCTCATAAGTTGAGGTTAAAAATTGGTGTTCCGGCCCTGTTATTGAGAAACCTTGACGCACGGAGGGTATGTAAAGGTACGCGGCTACAAGTTACTCAATTGGGACGTAATATTATAAAAGCAATAATTATGACTGGAATGGCAAAAGGACAAAATGTCTTAATTCCCCTTATTCCAATAATTCCGACTGATTTGCCCTTTCAGTTTAAAAGAGTGCAGTTTCCCATAAAAGCAATGAAAAGGACAAATGCTTAAAGTAGCAGATTTAGAAAAAAAACCCGTTTTTTTTCCCTATGTTTAGTTTTCGAAAAACAAAAAATGTAGTTAATAAAAAAGTGTTAAAATAAGGTATTTACAGTAAGTCACGGTAGTTTGCAGTTATTATGTATTGTGTTGTATTATTCGGAGAATTAGTATCCTAAATCCTAAAAATGAAAAAGGCTACCCAAAGTAACTATTCCACTCGGACGAAGTTGCGGGTAAAAGCTAGTCATTTATAAATTAACGTCTTCTATGACAATAATTATTTATCAGTACCTAGTATCACCCGGAACACGTTGTTACGCATTTTCGGCTGTAAAACTTATCAACCATGTGTCCGATCAATATAAATGAGACTATTCATAAATTTTTGCACGCCACAAAAAATATGGTACCAAACTTTTTATAGAATTCTAAACACAAAGTTGCCAAAGACATCAATGCTTTATCTCAGACCATTTAAGTGTCCATAAAGGACAAACAAACATTGATTTTTATATACAGAGATACCAAATGCAAGCTAATAATATAGAGGACCCTACAGCCCGTAGAGGTCCAGGGCGTAGCTTTTCAGCAACCATAGGACCTACTGTTTCTTGCCGACTCGGAACGGCGAACATTTTTGAAGTTTTTCATAGACGGTTATTCCTCTTTGAGAATTGTCAATGACTCGTAAGAGGTGGGGCCGTGAAAATTATTTTGGTCGTACCGAGAATCGAACCCAGGCAGCGAGGTTCAGTTGCGTAGAAGAATCGATCACAGTGTTTTTTTTTAGCATTTTGTACGTTCTTGTTTAGCAGATTTGGCAGTTTTTCGTCCTAGCTTTAGCAGGTTTGAATAATCTGTTAACGCTAAGTTGAACATGGTCTTCGAAGCTCTCATTTCCTGATAATTTTTTAAAATTAAAGACCACGGTAGAAACCACTCTGCCAATTGTTTCGGAGGAACATACTTCCTCCTGTGATTCCTTAGACCACGAACCATGGCATAGATCATTTATAACAAGGGTTTTCTTATGACGATCCTGAACAACTTGACGAAAAGCCCCTCCAACCGAACCCTGTCAAACGCCTTCTCAAAGTCAATCAAAAAGGCTTTGTGCTTTGTGGCACCACAGATGACTCCACAATCGGAGTCTCATGAGAGGAAAGGACCCACAATTTTATGTCGACTCCGACCTGCAAAGCTTAAGAAGCTGTTTCTAGTCAGTGACTCGGAAGAGTTTGAGCCTTCAATTTTGAAAGTTTTTAGTTCGGGATTAAGTCCAAAACCCCCGGCCTAGCAGTCGACGCACTTAACCACTACCTGGGTTTTCTTTTTTGCTTTTGTTGAAATCAATCCCGGTTCGAGAAGGAGAGGAAGACCTTACTCCGGTATAATTACCAAGTTATCGCGGATACAAGACAGCTTGGACTGGATGACTGAAAGCAGCGTGCCCAGGACCATCAACGAGGCAGCGATACCTCTGGCTCGGACCCTCTACGGGTGGTATGCCTGATAAGTAAGTAAGTAAATCTCGGACATCAGTTTAAATGCACATGAATGATGTGGCCCGCCTAAAACTCCGATCTACTTGTCAGTCTTTAACTTTTTTTCCTCCACCCACTGTTTCAGTACTGGAATGAATATCCGTTCGAAAACATTGCTTGTGCACTGAAGGAGACTTATGTAGGAGTCGATATGCTCACCCACTCCGCGTCTCAAGAGTAGGTGGTGTCATGCGTAAAACAGGGACACCTCAAGCATCCGTTGTCACGAACAAAATCGGCGAAATAAGGCATTCGACTGTGACAGCGCTTGAAAAAAGGCACGTCCAGCTAATGAGACTCCACTCGAAAAAAGGAATGATTTTGAATTTTCATTGCACGAGGATAACGACCGAACATTGAATTTACCCACTGACGGATCCTCAGCTCACTCCCCGACGAGTTCCCCAAAAAAATCTTCTGTGAACCACACCACATGTCTCGTTTGCAATTTGTCAACATGTCCATCAGTCCGCCTTCTCAGCGGACGCCATGCACTCGCATCGAATGCGCTACGTGCTCCAATTTTGTTTTAACTTTTCAGTTGTCATTAGTAAGCCCTCCATGCGTTGTCCCAGCGCCATCTTAGGCGCGGCGGTTCACTGCGCCGCGGCCGAACCGTTGAATTGGAAAATTTTACAACTCGACTATGTGCTTCGCATTCAAAACATCTTAATCAAGCGGTTTCGTCAGATTTCTGCTCCATTTGCGGCCGCTGCCACTTCGGCGGCCCATAAAAGCTCACATTTCTGTAAGGCACGTCGCAATTAATTATCACATTAACTAGCGATCGACCTTGCGTATCTCATGGATCGCTCGCAGCTAACCAATTGGAAAGATCTTTCAAAATTGCATTTGCCCATATGCGGCGAACGAGCGTGATGCTGGATGCTGTGGTGTTGTGCTGCTTGTCGGGTGTCTGCATGACCTCAGAGACTAGGAATCGTTACTAAATGTGTGGCTTGGAGTCGCGTTGGTGGCAGCGGACAATGGCAACGATGGTGCCCGATTCGCCCTCCGCCCGATCTGGATACGCCAATTAATTAAGCAATTAAGCAGTTGGCGCTGCGCACCGGCGCAGACGTGGAGTAAGCAAATATCGAGATTTGTATCGCACGACTCCGCCGCTGCCGCACCGTGCTGCCCAACGCCATCGTCGCGCCGCGCAGTGACGATCATTTCTTTTTATCGAGAATCGGGAATCGCGCTATTGATTGCTCGCGCGCCGCGCTTGCGCATGGAGGCAGAGTCACCGTGGCGGCAGCGGCAGCTGCGACTGCGGGTTTTGACATTCGCCTAGTCGCGCGGATGGTGAAGATACACAGCGAGAGATGCAAACGAGCACCGAGCACCGATCACCGAGGACAGAGGACTGCAGTCTGAAGACCGATCGACGAGGACGAGGTGTATGCACCTCTACATGGTTGTAGATACAATGTGAAGATTGAGATGTCGCAGCTCCTGTACGCCGCCACCGCGCCGCGCGGCTTCGTTCTGTGTCGTTGTAGTGTCGCGCACGGAGTCACCGGTGTCTGCGCTGAGGCACCCCGGGTAACATATGCGAAATTGAAATGAGTGTTGCTTTGCGGGGGTATTTTAATTTCCCCGTGCTGGGTGTGGTTGGACTGTTGGAGACACCGTAAGAGTCCTTCGTCTGAGACACATTCTGCACTTGGGCGTGCGGTTTTGTGGTTTTCTTTTGTCGCCGTTGCACTTCTCAGTTAATTGTTATTGCCGGAGAAGTCATTCGAATATGTGAGGTACGCAGAAGAGGAATCGGTCCTCAATTATGCAAAGAAATAACACTAGCGGTATGGAAATATGGTTTTGAGGAGGCTTGAGTTGGTGGTTCTTGTTCTGATGTGACTGCAACGGCGACGGTGACGACGACGACGACCCACTAAGTTTTGAGGCGACTGTAGCTCGACGTCGAAGTGCTGCGGACACGTCACCACACGGTTGATGGATTGAAAGGAAATGTAACCGTGCGTTATTTATGGCTCTTGAAGAGTTTCATAAATTTCCGTTTTCTCGTTGTTGTGGGTTAGATCTTGAATTTTAAGATGGCACGGCAGGCAGAGTGAATGGTTATTGGATGACGTATAATGGCTCACTGACGCCCTGTGCAGTGGTTCAGTGAGATCAAGCAACTCGGGAGTGTTACTTTTCCGTTCATAAGGAAGTATTTATTTATGTCACGAACGCATGCACGTACATACGTAGTATATTCCAGCTTGGCACTTTTTCGTTGCCCTGTCCTTGTCATCATTGTTCAGTTGCAGAGGAGTGCGCTGTTAAGAGATGGTCCTATTATTGCACATCGGTTGATTGATGTTTATGCAAAGTACTTTGTGATGTATTCTTGGGTGAGGACGATCTCAGTTAACTGAGTTATGGTATCTATGTTTTGAAGCGGAGGTGTGTGTGTGTAGCTCCTGAATGAACAACTGATCCGGTTGAGGTAATTTATCTTAATTTAGGGGATGGTGTGGAATAAAATGACAACATTAGACTGCACAGCGGAAACCTCAGCGATTCTAATTTACGATTTATTGTGTTGTATTTGTACCTGTAGGGACAGTGGGCTTAAGGCCTTGCTCACCCTTAACCCAATTTCAGGATAGTTCAGGAATGCAAGTCTAAGATTGCTTATTATTGTCTGGGTGAGACGGAATGGGATGAGACCGCCGATGAACTTGCAACTAGGCAAGGATCGGGGGAGGTGCTCTCAGGACCTCAACCTGCACTGGGACTACCTGTGTCCTTGATGGGATCTTCCATCGATGGTTGGACCACTCGAGACCAAACCGGGGGTAGCGTGAATCTAGTAGACAGACCATGCACATGCTTCCAAATATCTCTCCGGTGTACTAAAGGGTTACTACTCCTTCGCCAAACACACATGTAAATGCCTACGCGGTGAAACCTGTGCACGAAAAAGAATTGGCGAAAGTTCTCAATTGTTGGACGACACGGGGAACCACTGGCGCAAAGAACTGCAGTCAGATACATGGAGATCTGGCTAGATCAATATCTTTATTTTAACACACATGTAGATGTCAGCGCCCGAGGCGCTTTTGTCTTTACAACAGCCAACTCGATGCGAGGGTGAAGGTTATCTGCTACATGGCCCTCATTCGGCCAATGCTCACCTTTGGCTGTCCCGTGTGGTTCAACGTGAGTGCAAGCTTGTTGTAAATGATTCGTTGTTTGAGAGGGATTGTCTTAGTGCTTGCCTTCGTCTTTATCACACTCCAGAGTCCCAGTACATACGATTCTATTCCAATGAGGTCTTATACAACAAGGCAAACCTGATAAGAGTGGACAAGTTCCTGTTGAAGTTGATTCGAGGTCATACTGCTAGAGCGATGAACTTCTCAGGGGCTTACTACCCCAATCCAGAATACCACGAAAGGGTACGCCACAGCGACTTCGTAACCCCAGAAGCCTTTCTCCGTTTAGATAAGTACGGCCTATTCCAAGATATCATTGCGGTACCGCTTATTTTTCACGTAGCCAGATCAACTGTGGATGGGCGACTCAACGACCGTTCCATCGCACAACGAGCTGAGGAGGGTCTCCTCCGGTTTAGTACGGCGGTATCCAGCCGAGACATTCGGGATGTTGCTAGGCAGCACCAAAATTTCTGGTGGCTGGGGAGCGAGGGAACTCCAGCGTCGATCCCTTTATACCCGGCGTAGAAAGGGCAGTGCGTTCCCCCTTATGGGGCGCAATCGGTCTCTGTCTTGCAGCGGATTTGACAGAAATCTATCAGCAGCAACCTATAGGCGACTTATATTTACTTAGGGTAGATTTAAGGTAGTTTTAGGTCGATGTATATATGAATAAATATAATTTAAAAAAAAAATAAACATAAGTAAGTACACACATGTGTACTCTTGAGTGTACCTATGTGTATACAAAATGTATATAGAGATGGTACATACATACATATATATGTGTGAGTATATTAATATATACATGCATGTACATTTAAGTTAATTTAAGGTTATTTTAAGGAATGTAAGATAGTATATAAATTTTGAGTAAAACCGTTCTGTAATTAAGTTTTTTTCCATAATTTTCTTAATATTAAACTGTACATGTAAACATTAATTTATTTTATATATATTCATTGTTAGGTTAGGTCGAACGACATATTATAAGGTTAAGTTTAGCTTAGAGTGCCCGCCTAGGGCCAGTAAGACAGAAGTAGTAACATATATGTCCAACTAGTTTAAAGCATTTTTCTCTGGAATTAAAGTCCGTTATGGATTATTCAAATAAAATTGAATTAAAAAAAAATTAAAAAAAACTGTCTGTTCTTGCTACTTGAGCATTCACTAAGAGAGTATTTTCAGTCATGAATGGGAAGTGCTGAGAAGAGAGGAACAGACCTAGACTTAAAATGTTTAGATTCGTATATAGATATAGATTTCATATTTTAGTCAATTGATACAAACATAGTAACATGATTTAACTTATGATTTAATTTAATTTAACTTAACTTGATGTATAAATTAAACAAAAATGAGAATGTGACAAAAATGAATGACATAAATTATTTTAAAACAAAAAAGGAGAGTAGTATGCCACATCAGCTGTTATACGTTTTTATTTTGTGACGGGTGGGGTGCCCCTTAAAATCCACATCATATAGAAAGTATTAACAGAATTGAAAACAAAACAATGTGAAGAGAGCACAATACGATATAAAATAGAAATAAAGTAAATATACTGTTTTTAGTCGTGTGTGTTCTTAAAAGAAACTCAATTTAATTTGTTTTTTCTCAATTTTATTCGGCACTACTGCACTACATAAGCTACTATTCACGACTGACTCGTCGTGTTCCAATAATTCTTTGTTACATGTTGTTCTCTTATGTTCTAATGCCCGTGCAGTCCGATATCCTTTCTATCTCGTTCTCTGTAAATCTTGCCGCATGTTTAATTTTGCATGTGCGCAAGTGACTTTTACGCCCGCAAGTGACGTTTATTTTTTGGGTGTTGACCCATTGGACTCACACTACAGACTACGTCGAGCTCTACAACTAATTGCACCTTGTGATTACATTATTGCAAAGACATCAAAATTAAACCGTGCGACCGACTGCGTTGTTGTCAAATTCTGTTTGCTACAAAAACACGAGAAGTGTGAATTCATTCGGCTAGTTCTGGTCGCACGGTTTATTACAAAAAATTCTCTGATATTTTATTGAAATACCTGAGTTCGAATGAAATTACATCTTAAATTGAACATATACTAAACCATAACATAAGAATAAATATTTAAGCAATGTACTACTGGACCCGAAGTAAATAATCCAAATTAATTATGTCCAAGCTAAAGAGCCATTTTTAAAGATTTCTTGTTAACGCAGCAGGAACTCTTAGTGATCGGGACGGAAAGAGGAAGCTTGTCAATAACCAGCACGCTGTTACATTAAACGAATTACGAAAAGCTTTTGTACGGAAATTGGGAACAGAAACGAGATGCAACGAATTGACACGTAAATTATAATTATAAAGTATTCTGAAGTTAAGATTACTGATCTTTTGTAAACAAAAACTTTAACACTTTATGCAGTATAAATGCCGAAGTGGACAAATTTTCAAATTTTCAAATAAAGGAAAACTAGGATGCAAACGGTGTTTTTTTAGTGTAATTTTAATAATATGTTTTTGAAGAAACAATAACGGCTTGTTTAAGTTCTTAATTCATTTTTTTTGCTCCAATCTTATAAGTAACTTAATCCTAGACAAAATGTTTAATTCTAGCTTAGCTCTAAAAATTCATTTGAAATTATAACTAACTTACTGACTCTATGCGGGTACTACAAGCGGATCTGGTCTACTACTCTAATTTCCCTTCGGCCTATACTACAGTTGTTTTTTTTTTGTTCTGTCCGAGATGTATTAAATTATTTTTTCTTTTTTGCCAAGAAAGCTTGAAAACTTGGCTCTTCTAAGACTATTTATAATACTTAAATTACCTAACCTACCCCAAACCTTTCTCAACCCTAATAAAACTAAAGCTATCTTAACCATGTCCGCAGCTTACGGACGTGCGTGCTTGTTTTTGTTAAAATATTTGCCATCCCAGCAGTTCTGAGTCTAAAATACCATTGTAAATTATTATATTTAAAATGTAAACAAAAAAATATGTATATTGTAATAGTACATTTATTCTAATTATACGCCCTCTCTATTCTCTTCATAGTAATGAAAAAGAAAGAGAGCACATGTGTGCGCGTAATAAGAAAATAAAATAAAATACTTTAATAATATATATTTTTAAAAGTCTTTGTTTTGATTAAACTGTACTCTTTATTTATCCTCTCTGAAATCGAATATACTATATTCCTTCTTAAACATGTTGGCAACTGCAAGTATTACAAGTAGAGTTGAAATTTGGCAGCACTCCAATCAGCACTAATGTCAACTAGTAGACTTTTGTAAATGTGGTTGGGTTCATTTTATTGTATATACTTTGCTTCCTCAGTTTTGAAAGAATACACTCTGTTAAGCAGCAGTTCAAAACATAACTGAATCGTCTATATGAGTCACGTAGATATAAGGCCAATGGACCTATAAATTCACGTTCTCCTTCTCTTACAGTAGGAACATGGACGTACCAATCAGGATAACTACAGTGAGTCATGAGTTCAGCTCTTAGATTGTTAAAGGCGTCATTAATTGGGTTTGATTTTTTATTTGAAGGAGAATTGGTTACTCTCTCCTTTTGATTTCCTTCTCATCAAACAATTCAAAGATCATCACCATCATCATTATCTTCTGACCCGCATGATCCACTAAAGGGTTCGCGGGGGTAAACCACGCACGAGATATCTCCAGGCAACTCGATCCTCCGCCTTCGACTCTAACTCATCAGGGGTTATGCCTAAGCGTAACCAGGCGAGCTTATGGGCTTGGTCCAACCATCTCATCCTGGGTCTGCCAAGTGGTCGCCTACCTGAAGGAATCGCATTCAAGGCCCGGCTCGGAGGTCGTGATGGTGGGGACACTTCAAAGATTTTGAATACAACTGACACACCTTCATAATCCACATCATTTCGTCTATTCTCGTTTCAAACCAAGTCAAACCATTAGAATGTCGTGTTTCGGTGTCGATGATATTGAAGATGTTTTGTCACATTGCGTCAATCGCCTTTTAGACAGGACCACAGTTATAGTCCAAAGATCAACTAGAGATGTGATCCGAATTGCATACAATATAACCGCACGATAAGTTGTTTAATCTGCTTCACCTTTCGTCCTAAGCGCATGGTTGAAACGTTTAAGTATTCTGTTCCAACGATCTGTGCACAGCTTTCGTCATCCCCTTTATATCCCTGAGTACCAGGAAACTCTGACAATGTGATGAAGTCAATTCAGAGCTTTCTTTTCGGTCGCTCTGGACTTTTTGCGAGAACACTACAACTCTCGCAATGATCCTCGAAATGCATCATAGTGTCAACCGCTCCGGCTTTTCTTGAAACATTTTCAACTCATTATTAACGCCATTCAGACCCAATCAATGGTCAACGAGCTTCCTTTACAATTCGTGTCCACAAAATAAAAAAAAAAACAGACAATGACTCAAAACTCTGTGAGTTGTTATCATGCCATAGCAGGTTTTCCTTTCAACTCTGGTCCTTCATTGATGCAATCAAATTTCCAAAATGTCAGTCACAATAGCAATCAGCTGCCCCCGGTCCACCCTCACAACAGCCGAAATCGTAAATCATCGACTCGTCTATCGACATCCCAATCAGATCTATTCTCAGAAAGAATGCCACCTTAACCAGGTAAACTGTCGTTTATTGGTTCACAATTTTCGGTCAGTCATTGTTCCACAACCGACGACGACGACGCGTTCCACACATTCCTCCGCAGACCGACGACGAGGGCAGAGAGGAGACCTGCTTATGAGCTTCCTACCAAGACAGGTAGTTGACTAGATGTTGTACACGACTACGGTGCACAGATTCAGGTTGTTCCACACCCGTAAGCCGTAGGGAGGGCAGCAATTAAACGAACCATGCTGAGGAGCTACGATCATCGCACAGACGGGCGAGAGTGCAAAGTGGAATCATTAAATCCGATGTTCAGCCGAACGAACCCCAGTCGCCCGTGTGTGTGTCTTACCGTCTCGCTCTTGTTACTTTAATGGACACAAAATGACTCTTGATTAATGGTCCGATATATTCCGGATATAAATCGATATTTTATGAGTCCTAAATGGAACACCTAACCACTACTGACGCGGCGCATGAACCGTTTCAATCCGTCAGGCGGCGTGTTTCCTGCTGGTGTCTCTTGTGATGAAACGCCGGAGGACGACATTCCGGTAAGGCGATTGCCACTCCTCGATGGAATCCCGTCGCTTATCAACTGGCAGCGCTTCTTCGACATAAAGGTCCTCACCGCCCGGACACCGTCTAGGCTCTCGAAAAGAGAGTCTAATAGATTTTTCCCATAAAATCCGGGATAATTGTGTGCACGCTGCTCAAACCGGCGAAATACCACCGAGTCACCCTTTTCAATTTTCCCCTGCCACTGACAGCTAGTGGACGCGTGCTGGTGGTGCGTCCCCCCACTCCACCCATCGATTGCCAACGGTGCGGCGGCGGCAGCTGCGATAATAATCCTGAATCAACATCACTGCCCACTGAAAGGAAACGAGCAGGAGCGACAAAAAAAAAACGAAAATAACATCCAGCACATACCTGATGTGGACCGGGAGAGGAAGAGATAACCTCGGAGAAGACGACGACCACGACGACGACGCGTCGTAGGACCAATTATCGTTGCGTCATTCCCCCATATTGAACGCCAATAGGTACATAACCCAAAGTAGGCTCAAAAATAGACGTGGTAGACATCAACCTCATCATCTGCTGCGCAGTTCGGTGACGATCGCGACAATAGTCGCCACTTCGCCACCTCGCCACTGGCTGCCGGGCAACTGCTTTCCGTTGCCGCTGCTTCTGCTGCTGCTGGTGGTGGTGCTGCAGTTACTTTTGCCGCAGTGCAGTCCAGTGTCCGGCTGTCGTGGTGTCTTGAGAAAATGTTTCCACAAAAAGGAGATTCTATCGCGTGCGTTATCAGCGTTGAAGTTGAAGCGCATAAAGATTGTAGCTGGCTGGCTTGTTGAGAGGGTTTTTGTTTTGTGCACACTCGCACCATCCAGAATCATCGTTAAAGAAGCGTGAAAAGTCCCTGAGAAATAAAAGGGATAAACATCAGTGTGAGTACCAATGGTGGAATGTCCTTAGCTCGTCTCCACGATGACTCACGCCGGCGCGGCGACTGGCGGAGGGAGAGAATCGTGGAGCGGGCACTGTCGTTGTGCAGGAAAGATGGAACTCTGGTGATGACGCAGGCGATTGTGACCACAACTGGTCATGGTCGAAAAGCAAAACTGGTTTACCATCATTTTTTTGCTGTCGGCTTGCAGTCTCCTCGATGCGCGATGCGCGATGCGAAGATCTTTACTGGACGCTTGTTGGTCGGTGCTGGCCGAGTTTAGTTTTTTTGTTTTTTTTTTGTTTCGCTAAACAGTCAGTTGTTGGGTGATCCTTTTTCTGGCGCGATGATGCTCTCCGTGCTTGGCCTGATTATCATCAAGTTATCCATTAGGTGATGGAATCAGTTGTTTTTACTTCTATGGGACGCAGGACCCAGCGCTTCGACGGTTCCTGTGGGCGGACGGGGCAGCCGCGACAGATTGATGAATCAATTGAAGGGGCTGCCGCCGGATGAGTGAGTTGAGTGTACACACTTGATGTTTATGTAAATTGGCGGCTATTAGGGATGCCGGCCTTGATAGACTTGAGGCGAGATTGTCTGAAGTTGGAGTGTGTTGTTGTGTGTCATGTGAGGTAGGGAACTGTGTCTTTGATTTGAGGAATAGCGATCGGGGTGGCTGTACGGTTATGGACCGGATGTGAGGATGTTTTAAGGCACAAAGGAGTTGTCTGTTTTTGAGTAGCTCTGTTCGGTTGGCATGTGCTTTGATAGAGGTAATCAAGGAGGTTTGAAGACTGCGAGTCACCACAAACCTTTCTTAGCACTGGCTGCTGTAGCAGAGGAAGCAGTCTGTGTGACGGCATTGTCTTTTACAGGTAAGCTAAGCAGCTGACTGGCTTGGGCTTTGTTAGTGGGGTTCTTGGTTCGAATCTCAGTGAAAGCGAAGTTTATATGCTATTATCGGGTTTTGAAACCTAGTACAGTCACCATTTGCAGTTGGGATCAAATTAGCAGTTGATATCAAAATAAACCAGACGGTCGTAGCTTCAATCACCCAGTGAAAAAGTCTAGATGGTACGGATGAGGATCAGATCAAAAGGTGTGATGAATTCCCTATGATTCTGGAGCCTTTATTCCATCGCAATATGCAACCAAAGCAGAATGTGTTGTCAGATGAGAGAATTGCCCGAATTCGCACCACCTACCCCAGTGTAGAGGAAATAATCCCGGCCATCAACGAGATGAAAGCCAGCAAGACGGTAGTTTTTTACGGCTTACCCGCTGAGCTCCAACTAGTAAAGCCAACAATTTCAGCTGAGCTACTATGTGTATGCAGTAGATATAGCATGGAGCTTGAAGGTTTCCTAATGAGTGAAAGAAGGCAATGATCGTCAAGCTTCCTGAAGCTTCCATCCTGAATCGATGGGGTACTTACGTATTAGCTGCTGAAGACAAGATAACAGGCAACTTAATTCCAGAGCAAATTAAACAACACCTCGAATTAGTAATGGATTTCGAACAAGGAGGTTTCCCAACTGGCCCTTCTTGTGTCGACCATATCAAGACAATCATCAAAAAGATCTATGAATGTGGATCTCCGGTTAAACTGCCTTCCATTGATATGATTGAAAAGAAAATTGAAAAAAGAAATCCGGATAAACTAATTGCTATTCTAACGGCTACATACTATGGATCCAAGTGCCTTGTTTTGGCAGATGTAGGTCGTCAGAATAATTCGAGATCAAAAGGGGAGTAAGATAAGGGTGCAACTTATCATTAGCAACGGAGGAATCTGATGGACTCAAGTGAAACAATAGAACTTCACAGTCGATTTATAAATACTTATGTGTAGATATAGGATAATGGACCTACACGAAATTACATCAAGGGTGAAAAGGGAGGTTCAAATCGCCCGCTGAAATAAATACACCATCATCATCATCCCCATCTTCTGCCCGCATGATCCACTAAGAAGTGGCAAACAAGAGATCTCCAGACAACTCGATCCTCCGCCATCGGCTCTTACTCATCAGGACGCTTGGATATGCATAGCCAGGCGAATGCCTGAACTCTGTCCAATCACCTCAGCCCGGATCTACCAAGTAGCCGCCAACCTGGTGAATCTAATTCAAGACCTGCCTCGAAAGTCGTTGGATCGAACCCATCAGCTTGTCGCATTGCATTGCCGGTTAAAACTGTAGATGAATTCGAGTACAGTAGAATCCCGGAAACATAAACAATTCGGAAAGACGAACGAATTTGTAAGACAACATTCTTCCGGACAACAGTCTGTTTTTATACATTTTATAAACAGCTTTTCCTTTTTGTTGTTTTCGTTTATTTCCTTGCCTTTTTTGTTAATAAAATTAAATGCTTTTTTGTGGATATGGCGCAGTGCCTGCGTCTGGTTAGCGGGGTCCCCAGTTCGAATCTCAGTGAAACCAAAGTTAATGCGTCTAGTCTAGAGCGAAGCGTGGCAGTAGCGGAGAAATATAGAACCCTTAAGCATGACCCACAAGGGGATATTGGAACTAAAGAAGAAGAAAGAAGAAGCTACCTAAACTGTCAAGAAAATAGGCTCCTAATTACTCACTTCACCGAGCGGGGAGCAGATGAGACGTGTAATGGCTCCCAGCACCTACCCGACTCTCGAAATTCCCCAGAAGTCCATATAATTTAGAACTTCTTTCACGTTAGATACGCGATCAAACGAGTATGCAACCCTTCGCTTACGATGCCCCTCATGCACCATGCGCGTTTCTTCCACTCAAGCTTCTTCTTTTAAATCTTAACCCTTGTCCTTGTCAGGGTACAGGAGAATGATGCAAAGACGATGAAATCCTTCGCCTTCAATGCTAAAACCCCATCGAGCCATCAACTCCCTTCGAGAAGACTGTCACAAGCAAGCTCAACTATGAAACAACACGCGACATTGTTTCCTCACGGGTTCTTAATGGCTCTCCCCCGAGGTCAGACAATTAGGATGATCCTATTCTGACGTACAGCCCAGTCTATAAGCGAGGCGGTGAGGCTTTTGGGTTCGGCTAAGCCCAGCACGAGACTCGCCGATTTGGTATCCTAAGCCGTCAATTGCACATGACACGTTGTCCACGGCATCGTAAAATACTCTTAACACAAATTCTCGCCGCCGCCATAAATTTCTGCCTCACTATTCGCATTTTCTTCGTTTTATTAGCTACTTAGCCGCCGACTGGGGAGCGCGCTCCCTTCCCGAATGAGGAAGTACGTAGCCATGTAGATGCGATACGAGGGTACTCGTATCTGGCGGAACAAGATTTGTGTAAAACATAAATTTTGAGATTGTTGTTGCTTTTGTCGTGTGTGTTTGTTCTTCTAACCTACGTCATATCTCAAAATCTGTTGCCAATAAAATATTCTGAGTGCGGCGCGCTGCTTGCGGAACCCCTATGACTGCGAGTGTGTGTGTGAGTCTGTGTGGGACAAGTGGGAGCCCACACTTTGGGCACTGTTCAGTGTTCTCTGTTGTCTGTGCCTGGGTGCCGTGTGGTGTGCTCCTCCAGATCCCGATCCAGATCTCGGTTGTAGCAGAATTGTAAAATTCCAACAAATCAATCCGTCACAATGGCGCGGCGCGGTTGTGTGGCATGGTCAGTTGTTGTGGAAATAGGCTTCGATCTAACGTGCCAAGCAGCACAGGATCTTTGTTCGCTCTCGCGCGGAGGTGGTGTGACCAGCGTGTGACGTCGTTCTGCTGAGTGCATCCAGGGAAATGGTGGTGAAAAATATATCTTAATCAGAGCTAGAACGCGCCCTAGACTCGGCTATCTTTTGTCTGGGGGAGAGATCTTAAATCACTGACGACGAGAGTCGTTTTATTCGTCCGCACTTCGAGGCGTTGGATCCAGCTGAGCGGTGGGGGGAGGAGTTTATTATGATTTACTACGAGCTTGGATGCTGTCAAAACTCCTTTGATAGCCTATTTTCCTTTCACCCACGAGACGGCGCGAGTGACCGCTGCGGAGGATCAATCGCACTTCGAGGGAAGCCTGCACGGGGAGCCGAGGGAAACCGTATCGATGAGGGCGACGATGTGATGGTAGGTATTTGTGGGAAAGGATTTGTGTCTCTGAGTGGAGCTTTGATGCATTAGTTGCGAGTTGATCTATGAAGAGTCACGCTGGCCTGTGGAGGCGTACGAAGGTAGCGTGAAGAAATTCAGCAAACACGCTGTGTTTTGATTATTGCGATTGGACATGTGGCCGAGGGAATGTGTGCTCTTAGGGAAATTCGTTCACAGCATCAGGAAACATCTTTTGGCGAAGTACATAAATTGAGTTCGGTTCAGCGAGGGAATCAATGTGAAGCATCCGCAGAGGGAGGAATCTCTTGTCTTTTGAGCGAAACGTTTGTGAAATGGTTGCATGAGAAGTTGTTGGGAATCGCCATGGATCCGTGTTGTGAGACGATTCGGCTTCGAGTGAAGCCCGAGATTCAACTTCTCTGTTGGACGGTCTGTGAATATGACAGATTCAAGACGATGGAAATTTCAAGAGCGGTTGACTTTAGCCGATTTGTTACAATGAAGAGTAGAATCCCCATTCTCGACATTTTCCACAGCTATTCCAATTAGCTCTGATATTTCCATTCGGTTAGATCCGCATAATGAGGCTCATCTAGCCGTGGCGTGGTGGATAAGGTTAGGAAGGGGGGCTGCTTGTGCATTCACCAGCACACTTAGACAATATTGTTCCATTGTGCTACCCCTCGTGACATTACTACCCCTGATTGACTAACTCCAGTGAGAGTATCGTTAATTTGATCCGAACGGCAAATGGTGACTGGACCGGATTTGAAAACCAGATAAAAGCGTATTAACTTTGCTTTCACTGGGATTCGAACCGGGAACCCCGCCAACCAGGGGCAGGCACTCTACCAACTGCGCCATCCAGTCGTAGTGGGTTAGTGCGTCGACTACTTCGCTAAGAGTGTCAGGTTCGATACCCGTAAACTGTAGATCCCATCCACTCGTGAAAGAACAATATCACCCGAGACCCGAGTGGTTGTTGTAGAAGCTAGGTCCATGGTCGCCTCAGACACTTTTATGTTATCACATCCGCAGAATGATTAGTGATTTCCACGATGAGGAGCATAGCCAGCCCAGACCCTAGTCCGTACCCATGTTCTTTCCCTTTCTGATCTGAAGAATGCTTATCCACTCGTTTGTTATTTTCGGGTGTTTCCTTTCCATGCGTGTTATTAGTTGGGTATTTGCATTAGGGAACTAGTTGATGTTTATTCTGTTGCACAGGCAGTTGTGTGATGATGGTTCTTAGGAACTGTCATTCCCAAGTCCGACAGTTTGCTAGTCCTCTAAAAAAAATATCCAGGTAGAGGTCTCGTACTAGCTCATACAAGTGCTGGAGAGGTGTCTTGTCTGCCGCCAACTCCTTATCGACTCTACAACTCCAAGAAAAGTCGTTTAAGGGCGGTCCCACTTACATGATTGAAAACAATGGTCGGAGAGAAAACCTGGCACCCTACTAATGTCGTTTATATTTATGCTAAGGTAGGATGTTCTGGTAGCGCCAATCTCAACTTACCAGCGAAATGCGGTAGGATGACTAGTAACCTCGATTTGATTACATTTAGTGAGGGATAAACTGTCACCTGCTGTGATCCCAACGAAGCGCCTGTCCGAACTGCTTCAAGCTGTTGTATTGGTTCTTTAGTTGGAGTACCCTTGTACGCAGTAAAACCTCTCTCTCAAGGTTGCATCAGACAGATACTTCTCTGAAAGGAAATGGGCAACATCTTATTATCTTGGGTTTGGTTGATGGCGTGTGTTTATAATCGACCTTGACTTTGACACTCTTAACCTTGACTGTAGAAAAACAGCGCCATGAATAGCTTATCTTCTGCTTGGAATCCCTTTCAGCAGTCCGATAGACGAGGAGAAGTCATTAGGGTAATGGCGAAAATTCTTGAGACTGTGCCTTGATCCGTCTTAGAGCCATTTGTGTGTATTTCCGATGTCAAAATTTCCAGCGAAGTTGCCGACACCAGAAGCATCCAAACCCTTCAAGTTCAAAGAAATTCTACTAGATTCCCTATTGGGGATTGTGCACAATGTTATTTCCCTTAAAGAAAATGCATAATGCTGGACTGATTCACGACGGCTGTTAGTGAATGAGGGCTACGACGTCTTGGGCAAAGGGGCAGCTACTTCAACTTACAAATTGTCATGTACATAGAATAACTCTTGTCAATCGTTGGTTCTTTGGACTCAAGACGCGATTGAGTAATAGAGCCCTCTGTTAAATCATCAAATCTAGACCAGTCCTGAACACCCTGAAGAGGCATGATGCATTTTAAAAGCGGATGAAAATGCAGTCTGTTCATAGAGCATTGTTTTGCATGCGGTCGTTCGTCCTGTTTGCGTTCTTGGCATCTTGGGTCATCCAGAGCGAATGGATTTATTCTAAGCATGCCAAAAACGACTGGATGGCGCAGTTGGTAGAGTGCCTGCCTTGGAGTTAGCGGGGTCCCCGGTTCGAATCTCAGTGAGACCAAAGTTAATACGCTTTTATCTGGTTTTCAAATCCGGTCCAATCACTATTTGCCGTTGGGATCAAATGAACGACACTTTCACTGGAGTGGTTAATCAGTGGTAGTAGTCTGATTGTGGGTATCACAATGGACCAACATGGTCTAAGTGTGCTGGTGAATGCACTAGCAGCCCACCTACCTAACCTAACCTAAGCATGCCAGCAGACCACAATTTACAAAAGTGGAGAAGGAACTCAACCAAATTGGTGTGGTCAATTCCAGGTACGTTCAGCGTTGCTTTGTAAGCTTCCAGCTTCGCTGTATATCTGAAGTGCAGTCAATCAGTGGCAGCTTCTTTGATGATTTCTGGACAACGCCTGCAATCTTCTTCCATCCTTTCCGCAGTCAAACGTAGAGAGATTTTCTGAGTGATCGGCAAAGATCTCATCAGTCCAATGCGATTGTAGCTTTTCGTCGTCAAAGCGTGGTGTTCTTCTTCGATTCTCGATATCCGAGTTCATAGTTTACTAAATGGGGATTGATCGGGACGCTCCCCGGAACGTCCGTAAATCAAGAATGCTGGAGGAGCCGCAGCGTAATCAATCTAAGGCTACTGGGCTCGTACGCCGCCAACATTATTCCAAGACCCCGCCCTGGACTTGAAAAACCTTTTGGACTTGAGCTCCGAATATGTCGGAGTAGTTCTAAAAGGAGAGCGCACCTCGTAGCTCGTGCTAACTGATGTCGTTCGGACTTCTCCAGCTCTTTCGCAGCCCTCCATTAACAGAGCTGAGGTACAACCTCACTGTCCCCCCTCTCTCCTTAAGAGCCATCAACGACCTCCCACGGGGGTTAGGACACTATCTTCAGTCGAAGGTGCTCCTGGATTTCAACCAGTGGATCAGAAAATTTTGATCCGGAATTTGCCACCATAGTTGTACATGTGAATATAAAATGACAACATAGTTGAGACCAAGAAGCAATGCATCCGCATAATTGAGTGCAGTCGCAAATAGAGAGACCTACGCTGGGAACTTCAAGTAGAAGTCTACACTTCACTACGTAGACTCCAAATTGATCAGCTTTTCTCAGAGTCAGTCTCTTAATGTTCGCCTAATTAATGCAAGTTTATGGCCAGTGTGTTTATTACCTTGACGCACCATAAATTGATTTAAGTTCCACATGTGCCATTGGCCACACTTCGCTCCAACGCGTAGATTTCAACTAAAGATTACCTCACCATTGATGCCGGCGATCAACAATCATTGAACCCATTTTGTTTGAAAATGAGTTTCCAAAAATAACCCAAGCTCGCGCGAAGACCATTCAAGAGCGTACATATCTGCTGGCACTCTGCGAAGCCAATCGCCTTCAAATCGGCCCTCGCACGTACGACAGACCAATCAGAGCCGTCAGCACAGTTCGAGCAATTAGCATATTTCTCCATCTGGCCAAACCCCACTTCTTCGTCTTCTAGCCGCGAATTTCCACTTAAGCCACCACACCTGACCAGTATCGACGATCGTTCAGCAGATCTGCCTAAATTAGACCGCGACTCCATCGCACATCCACAGATGTCGCACGGACGCGTCCGTGTCTCGGCATGCGGTGGTGTGAGATGTTGATGAAGATGAGAGTTTACGCCTCGATTCTGATTTGACAGACAGTGACATTGCATGTGTCTTGGCTTTATCACGTTTTCAGTATTCTCTCCTCTGCCGCGTTCGATTTCTGCTTTTTGTTTGTCTGTTGTTTGCTCAGGCAGCCGCCTTATCGCACTCTCACCGATGCCAGACGACGACGACGACGATGCTGCTGCTGCTGTCGTGAGTGTTACTGTTTTTCTTTTTCGAGAAAAGCCATGTCTCCGGTGTGGTGATGAAGATGAAAAGCAGACAAGACAAGTGAAGAGACCGAATCGAACACCGCCGCGCAGCCGCCGCACGAGGAAGAAGAGGCGATAATGAAAATCAAGTTTGTCGCTCAACTCTTTTGTTTTGATCCGAAACTGAAATAACAATAAATTCAGATATTGTTGGTATTATGACAGCCAGGAAACTGTGTCTGTATCTGTGACGGTGTGTGTGTGTGCGCGCGTGCGTGTGCGTCTCATTGTCATAATTTATAATTCACTTTGATTACAAGTTATGAGTGTTCCTCGAGATGTGGTCATAGATATAGCCCTCTTCAGTGCTTCATCGCAATCGTCGACCATCATCAGCCGATAGACGGTGTTCCCGAATGTGATACGCAGCCGCATGGCATTGAGCTGTGGCTCGCTCAATACGTGACAAAGGGAGAGACGGAGAAGAGAAGAAAAAATGTATTCATTTTGATTCGTTTGTGTTTAATGAGTAACACAATACTGGCTCAAAAGTGATGCGAGAGTATCTATGGATACATTCTTAGGATGGTTATGATGATCTCTCTCAATCTCTTCTTTTTTTTTGGGGGGGGATTTGGACTGCATGCCTCTTGAAAGCCACCTTTTCCCACATCGGAGAGACTCGGGGTATTGTGTCTGGAGATGTCTCTTTTTCATTCAATGTTTTGGCGATTATACTTTGAAGTAACTTAATTAAATGACGGTTTTCGGTAAGAGGCCGCTTGAATGGCGGTTTGTAGGGACAGCAGTGGTATTATGATGGCTATTATATGGTCATTCGTCGCCCGGTGGGAGGGGTCGATGATGGTTGATGCATAATTTAGATTCGATTCCGTCGCGGCAGCCGCCGGCAGGATCGGGTGGCGGCGGTGGTCGGCATTCAGACGGGACAGGATGTCGTTCGGAGGGATTTGGTTTGGGCGCACACAAAGGACTGTTCTTTGTCGGAGGGAAGATTAAGCGCATAAATTGTGCTTATCGGGGAGGGAAGTTATAATCATCTGGGTATGGGGTGGAATTCTTGGACTCTGAGAGTGTGCCCTCGCATTCCCGATGGCTTATATCCTCGTTCTCCTCTGTGAGGGTGATCTCTTCCCGAAATGAATGTCATAATCCTTTGGATGCAGCTGCAACGATAAGCCCCTCCTGTGACAAATCCAAGCAATGCACCCTTAGTCCGAATGACAAACATAGTCCTTCCTGCACGAAAGTACACACGCAACCTCCCATGTTTGACAGCGCTGTTGCAATTTCCTACTAGCCACCTCCCTTCTGCAGAGAAATCAGTGCGCCGTCGCCCTGCGCATGTTGTCATTTCTCATATGGCCACCGGCCAAACAGATCAACGTTGCACAAGCGGAAATGCGATTCATTAGCGGCTTGTGGGTTAATGACAGCCATCTGTGGACCGGCTGACACATCTGTGTGCAGTGCTCGAAAACGTTTAAAAATATTTAGATCGACTCACCTCATCTCGGCTATAAGGAATTGGTTTGTCTCAGACCACAGCCAAGTGGGCAAAGTCAGTTTGGGTTGAAGCCAAATTCGATGCTAAGCGGACGGTGTAAGGTCTTGAAATTACACACTCAGGCTAATTGGTGGCCAAGAGAGGCAAATGCAGCGCACATGTTGGGTGGCTTGGGAAACTCTTCACTTCTCTCTCTCACTAGCAGTTTTCCCTTATCGAGAGCAGAAGTGTCAACACGCTCTTTATTCGATGCATGATCACCGGATGTGGCATTTATGGTGCAGCGGGGTTTTTGTTTGACTTGCACGAAGGTTGTCTTGGGTGTTCCACTAGACTGTTTGTGGTGCTTTCAAGGTGCTGTTCTAATCGAGGTCTTGTTGCGCAACTAATCTCAAGGCAGAACATGTGTCAGCATAGCCATGAGCTATGCCAATTTTGCTGATGTTGTGGTGTCGACGGAGTCTTTCCTGTGACGGCCTGTGCTTCTTATCGCTGATCAATTCTTCATCTCAGCAAATCCATAGTGTTTCCCACAGCTAGTGTTCCCCCGCCTCGCCGATAAGGACACTCCCATGAAAACATATTAAACATTTTCCCTTGCGATCAATCACGGGGTATGCTTCCAAACGTCATGTAGACACAAGTATATGCAACTTAATCCTGAAAATCACGCCGACACACCGACCTCTGGAATTCGAATCCAATACGTGTGCGCGCAACCGTCGCGTCGCGGTCCATGGTCCATGGTCGGCCGGCACTGAAGTGCAGTCACAAGAAAAATGACCCAACATGATCACTTTCTTGTTCTCTACGTGGCCTTCCATTGAAAAAGATTTAATTTTAAACGGCTCCCATTGTGGGTTCGACCCGGCGAGTAAAAAATTGGTGGTCAATCCTTCACGTGCCCCCACTGACACAGACGTAAATGACATCACCAGCGCCGCGAAGATCCCTCAAAGAAACTGAAAACCGAACCGAGTCAGACATCAGGCAAGCAGCATGGCCTGCTGGCCAAGTACGACCGACGACGAGTGCGTGGAGCTCTCTGCGCGTCTGCGTCTCCTTTCAGAGAACGGAACGTATGATTAACAATCAATCAAGTTCACCTCGGAGTCATTGTTCTCGAGATAAAAGTTTGTCGTTAATTTTCCATAGAGATATGCGCGTGTGTAATTTCAGATACATTTTCTTCGTTTCGTGAACGCAGCGAAGAAATGGTGTTGGCCCATAGAAAGCATCGCGGGCACCGGCACACGACAGGTGACAAAGGTGTGGGGACCGTTTGGCACATTAATCACGGTCGCAGACAATGAAATTCCGAACTAGCGATATTTGGAGGAGTTCACATTCACAGCCGGTTCGCCAGGTGAGAAGAGAGCCCTCTGCCGCAGCAGATATCTGCGTGCGTAACATGTGCCAAAGTGAGATATGCTCTGGCACACAGTCAGCCGCCGCGCCACCGCGCTGCAGACCAGAGCACAGAGTGCGCAGAGTGGCGAGGATTGGAATTATTTATGACAGACGATTTGGTAATCCGACAACGGACCTCGTTCCCCGTTCTGGTGATGTATCTTAAGTGCAGTCTGCCATCTCATCTCATACGTACACACATAATGGTACCTGTAAATAGATTAAACTGGCTTCACTTGATGCGGCCGCGGCCGCGGCCCCTCTTCCATTTATCTGTGCATCTATCCATCCATCTGGGGCTATCGGTGTGTGAGTCTGTCTGAGCAACCGGGCTCGGACCGTCTGTTCATTTGTCTAGTCTAGTGGACAAAATTGAAATTCTTCTTCGTCTTGTTCGGCTTCTTCGTCTTGCTGTTCCTATTCCCGTGGCTGTCGATGGTTTCTTTTTGTCTTTTGTTCCTCCTGCCTTGAGTGTTTTTCTCTTCTCCTCTGCTGCGGCTGGGTTGCTCCTTAATGACTCTCCGGGTACTCGGAGTAGCTCTCAATGAAAGGAGGCAAAGTGAAAAGTTATCACATATTTAAGAACCGAATTACTTTCTTTTCTTTTTGGTTGCACAACGGGCAGCTGAAGTGATGAGCAGCGAGGCGGGGTGGTGATGCCGGTACTGGTGCTGGTGTATCGGAAGGTAGGAGGCGGAGGAAACCATCGGTCCACGGCTGTGTGTGAGTTGTGGGATACACTGCTATCTCGGTGATTTGAAGGGCTTGACATTGGATCTGGTTTTCTGTTAGGTTTTGGGAGAGGTTTTCCTTTTCGCCTCGCCCCGCTCTTCGAATCTACTGCAGTGCAGTGTGCGTGTGTGTGTATTTATTTTTTTTCTAGGTTAACACCAGTTTAATTTATTGTGTGTTGTGCTGTTATGCTTTGATAGGCGTTCGGGTTTATTTTTGAAGCATTAACGGCTAAGTTAGGGATTTTTAATCAGTGAATTACTTTGGCGTGGAAGATCGATTTAATTTCTTATAAATTGGTTTGGTGCGATGGATCTGAGTGGAGTTTGTGAAGCTTTTTGGGGGCTGGGAGGCGGAATGTTGTATAATGGTGGGATTTGTTGTTGATGCATAAGAGTGCTCCGAAAATTCCAGGGATCGCTTTTGACGGAAAACACAGAAGACCTGTCATGTTTGATTCAAGTGTTCCTAAGCTTCCAATTCGGATGGAAACATCGATGACAACCTCTCAATGATTCTTTTGACTCTCCGTCAAATATCTGAGAAGAATGAACTGATTCAATTTAGTTGCCTGCCCCACCCCTTTAAACGCTCAACATCTGTAACAAAAAACCAGCTTGCCAACTCGATTGCTCTTAAAAGCCCATCTTGGCAACACATCGGATACCTCTTAAATGGCCATCACAACCCCTCAACCACACGGCAAACAGCGTCAAACCAAATTACGTCATATAAATGAAAATAAATGTCGTACCCACTCAGTCGGTCGGTCTCAGAACGTGTCCATCTAGCAAGACGTAAGTAAACTAATAATTTGCTCTAACTTATGGCATTCCGGTGTCTTGTCATATAAATGCCATTTAAACTTGACTTTACTCACTCCACGGCGATTAACCATCCCATCCTAATCGCGTAAACTGTCAAATAAATCTGCATTTAAGCGCTTTTTCCTGTTTGACATCACGCATTGCTTCCTCATATATGTGTGTCTATGTATCCCATGCGGCACCGAGAACAAAAAGAAGAGAGAGAAAAAAAAAAGAAAAGAACAAACAAATGACCAGAACCACACCGCCGCACCGGTAACAGTCACAGTCACAGTCACAGTTGTGATGTGAAATCGAACCGAACATTTTGAAGTTTCCCTCAAACCAAATAAACTTCATAATTTATTAAGCCCCACTAATAAGTACCTCGACGGACTGCGTCTCCATCTTTAGGTTCATTCGTCAATAAATTATATCGCCAGCTCGATCCGGCTGCGTTAGTCTCCTTCTAACAAATGATTGAGAAATTTCCCTCGAGTATTCTCCAGCATGCGGGTAAGCCCAAGCACACACACACACACAGACAGACCATCGAGACCAGAGCCAAACTGGTATGACACCACACCACGAGAACCAAAGAAACTATTTAATGCAGATCTATGGTGGTCTCGGTCATCGATTGGGGACCGCTGCTGAAGCTGATGCCAGCAACTGGTAGGCTACGCTAAGTTTCTCGCACGTAATAAATCACACGAACCTGGAGACGGGACAGAGTCGGTGAGAAATTTGAATAAACATCGGATTCGGCTAATTATGCCGAGAGCTGACTCATGTATTCATTTTCGTTCCCCAAAAAAAGGCACATTCCAGTCGACCGTGTGATGGAAACACTTCACCGCTAGCTGCATTTTACGAGGTATTGATACGCTCGACTTCGACATTTAAATAAAACTGCAATATAACCGTCGGTCCCAGGCAGACAGAGCGCGTTGGTGGTGGCTGTGCATTCCGCAACATCTCAGCAATGGACTGGCGCCAAATCGCGTCCGTCCCAACACCTTCGGTACACAGGCTGCAGACTTAATTACACCCCAGCCGCATAAACAATTAAAATAGATTCAAGATTGCCTGGCAGTGGCAGCCGGGCTAATTCATTCATAAGTCCGCATTTGCATAATTATCTAGCTGCGCTGGCAGAAGTGTACCGATTTGCGGACATTGAATATATCGATTTCCGACGGATTAGGCCACCAGTCAATCGACGCGTATGCAAAAAGCAAATAACTCGCCCAGCTGACGCTGGCATATCGTTGCACAGTGGGCGTGAGATCTGTTGCCAATGGCATTATCGAATGTGTATCTGTTCGGTTGCTCAAGGTGAAGGCAATCGCTTGTAATTAATACGCGATTAATTTAAGTTTGCCATTGTGGCACTTTGCCGGTTGCAGTTGAGATTTAAATGAAATTTATTTCTGCGCCCGGCCTGGTTGACGGTTATGAAGAATTGCTGTTCAATGGGACTTTTGATTAAATGTTGAAAGGTACTCTGTCTGTGCATGTGTGTGTGGACACATACGTGCAATTTGAATGACGGGCGCCGGCAACTGGTCGTCTATAGACTCGGCGAGTGCTATGTGAGGCTGAGTGCTTAACAGATCTTAATCTGAATGCAATTTGGACAACATTTCCGTGAAAATGGCATTTTTGTTTCGTAAATTGAATACGCCTGTGTATTTTCCTGTTCTCGTTAGACATTCGACTGAAAGATTTTTGTAACTAGGTCGAAGATGACCAGGTCGACTGAAATGCTCTTATCGTTCATAAGGGAGGTAGTGACACTCTTGAATCAATTTAATGAATCCATATAAGTAAGTACCGACCAACAAGAGATACGTGTATGAATAGCATTTAATTGTAAAACAAAGTGAAAAAAATAAAATTGAGGGAATTGGGGAGATTGAGTGGATCAACTTTATTATAGCTTGAAAAAAATGGATAAAAAGGAATTTGAAGTGAAACACTGTTTACTTGAAAGTGGTTATCCGGACTCTGCGTCAGGCGAAGCAACTGAAAAAATTCAGAAAACGACTTACGATGGCGTTTTCTGAATTCCGTACAGGCTACATGAGCACCGAATATGATGAACGCAGTGGATGTCCGCTGTTATGGACGAAAACTTAAAAAAAATCGACAAACTGATTTTGGAAGACCATAGAGTGACACTCTGAAGATATCAAAGGAATGTGTTGGACATATTACTCAAGAAAATGTGGGCATGCGAAAGTTCTGTGCAAAGTTAGCTCCAATCAAGACAATGCATCATAACACAAATCTAAGAAAACCATGGCAAAATTGCGTGAATTGGGCCTCGAAATGCTGCGCCGTATTCTGCAGATCTGCCCCAGCTATTTTTTCCTGTTCTCGGATCTTAAGACTATGAAAATCGGACAGATGTGGAGATTCGTAGAGGACCCTCAAGATTCTCATGATCAGACTGCTATTATAACAAATGTGTATTATGACAGTCACTTTATGTGACTTTTGTCACTCTCACGGTGATCTTGTGTATTACCTAAGTCACGTCACGTTTCGTGAAATGTGATTGTGCAAGGATGACAAAATTCACATGAGGTGATTAAGAGAATACTAGTGACACATATTTTCGGGTGACACGACTAAGAGAATGTAGAGGTAAACTTAGACTCTTCAGAATGGAGTTCTGGCTACATATGGATCGAAATCAATTCAAACGACGTACTGGATGCCGCTTAGGTCGATCGACGGAGCGCGTGCCAACCATAGCTGTGCGGCGGATGAACTTATTGTTCATGCACCGGTGACTTATGCACAGGCCTCTGTTGCACCCGATTAAGTAACTAAACTTGCAGATTCATGAATAGTTAGTGGACTATGTGAGGCTTTAATCCCATTTGCTTCCTATTGCCTTTTTCAGAAAAATAACGCTGTGAAAACTTTTCTGATTGGGAGTTAGACCCAAGTATTTGGGGTCATTCAGCTTCAGCTGGATATTAGAGAGCATCAAAGCCCATCTTGTCTGAACCTAAATGCTAAACACTAACTAACTTGTCTGACAACAAGATGTAAACAATATTGATTCAATGGTAAATTCTGTTAAATTTAATTCATATAATATAATGTTCGCCACCTACATTCAGTCCGACTTAGACTTGGATAGCTTCTACAGCACCTCATGTTGTGTGTAACGTATGTCATACCGACTCTTTTGAACTTGTTTAGTTTTCGTTCCCTTTTTAGACCCGAGGGAGAGAAATCATCTTCTAATGCAAAACACACACACATACACTTAATGTCACACTTACTAAATGGAGAATTACGTATCAGTGGCTTAGGTTTGTAGGCACCAGTTAAGAAGGAGGAAGGAGAATGATTTAATAAGGAAATTAATAAGGAGGAATGATTTAATCATTTTTGTCTAGTTTTAAGAATCATGAGTTTAAGAAATAAAAATGAGTTTTAAAGTTTAAAAAAAAAGGAGGAATGAACTTGCCACGCGCCTGAATGGAATAAGTAGATGAGCCACACCTTCAAACTCGATTCTAAGCGAAATTTGTGGACGTGACGCATTCATACTGCTGCCATTGGTAAATCATTCTAAGACAGGAAGTAAAACTTCTCTGGACATAAGCGGTACCATCGTGATTGTCCATTATGTAGGGGTATCCGTTCTAGATATTCTAGGTAATCTCAGATATTTATGGAAATTGGCAAGTAAAATTAGCTTCTAATTTTTGTTTTAAAGTGAGATAATTTTGGAGTTCTACTTGACATTTGAGTAAAAATCGTAACACTCAAATAGTATCAATTCAGTTCCGAAAAACGTGTGTGCCGATTACTCACTAACCTTTTGAAATGTAAAAGGAATAAACTGAGTGCTGGTCTCTACAAAAACAAGGTGTGCTTCTATGACTAGATGTAAGGGTACACATGTAGACACATGCATTGCCTTGTCCCGTCTCTAATGTGTTAGTTTTAGCTTCGAATGTCCTTAGTACCACAACAGCTCAATAGGGTTGAAATTCATGTCCGTGTGCAGAATAGAGGGGGCCCTTTGTTAAGGGATTGAATTACGCGAAAAGACGTACTTCATGCCGAGACCATTGCGAAATGTCTGTAAAGAGACGTGTCCCTTATAGAGGCCCGTATTAGATAAGTTTCATTGTATCTTTAGCGACAAGGCTGTCAATTGTTTTAACAGATTAGAGCAGAACATGAACAAGCTAGATTCTGCAATGATTCGCAGAGAAAGGGTATATGTAAGATTTACAATTGTGATGGAATAAGTTTTTTGAAACAGTGTAGTCATTCAGCACTTAAATCGCCCGTAATAACCGTTATTTGGGAAACATTGCCGTCAAGAGTCACTCAAAAGATTGATTGGCGATTCCTAGTACCTATGACGAAAGCTATCCATTTTAGAACGCACAGCGGTGATCTGTTATCGAGGGGTACAATTTTTGTTGATGGTGAGGTGAAGCCATCGGAACAGAGAATGCCTCAGCTTCACATCAGTCGAACATACTAATCTAGTGGATAAAAATGTGCAAATTCTGTAGACGTCTTCTGCCTACTTTTGTTGCTCTAGATGTTGTATCACATATTCATGCGGTGTGCAATATTTTAAGACCGATTTACAGTCTACACCGCCGAAATCGACAGCAGAAAATTAATTGTTTTTCTTTGAGCTTTGAATGACAGAACAGAGTTTATTTGGCAACATTGATCAACTCGTATCATTGTGTAAGCACAACGTTCACCTAAATCCAATTCGAAACTACAATTCACACGCCAAGTATCCAATCGTATAACTCAACCGTAAAGCATTGATAAAGCCTCTCCTACGTCTATGAATACACTTGCCCCCATCAATAACCCGGCCTCTGTTACAATGTTGCTAACTAACCACCTACATCCAAGTCCAACAATGACCTTCTTGTTTCCCCAGCACAAGCAACTTCCGTTCTGTCCGGGACAAACAGACTCCAAGCAGCCCACTTCCAAATAGAATCCCCTGTTGTTGCAACCACCCAGCTATACATAAATAGCTCTTTGTCCCTCCACTGCCGACCACTCAATTTATTACCAAATAAATTCCAAAATTACACAACTTCTCAATAAAGTTCTCCTCCACCCATAGCCAGCAGACGAGAACGAATCCGAGGTGAAAAGACAAAAATGTATCTGAATGTCATTTAGAAACAAAACTAAATTATTTTTTTGACGGCACACTCCCCAGTAGATAGTAACATACCATACATACGTACCTGAAAGGAACACACAAAACATGGTGTCTTGCTGTTGCTGTTGCTCCGGCTGTTGGTGCGGTTACCCATGCGATAACAATAAATTCCATTCTTAACTGCTGTGCTTGTATTAATGTGAAAATAATGCGGCGAATAAATGTTTGAACGTGTATTCTGTGAAATGTAAATGGCGCGTGAAAATAAGATACGCTCTTCTCGTCGCTCCACCCAAAAAGTATCTATACCCATCTAATTGAAACATCCTTTTCGATGACATCACAAATAGACGCTCATTCATCTGTAATGCGACACCCAACGTTGACACCGCCGCCGCGGAGAGCCGTCGAAGCCGGCCGGCAGAACCCAAGCAGAAGTCCGATGACAAATCACCATCAAAGTAAAACATAATAAGATCTGTTGTATTTTTTGTTTGTTTTTTAATGGATTTCGGATTTTTGTTTTTGGGTTTTGTTTTTCTTGTTTAACTTCTTTTACATAAAAAATAATTACATACATCATCTAAAATATATTAAAAAGAAATATTTTTTAATAGTATATCACATTGATTTACATATGTACATATATTTGAATGTTTATGCTAATTAAAATATTATTACTTACAATAATAATATTAAATTAATTTTTATACGTTTTTTGTTTTTTTTTTATTTGAATTTGTTTACATGTTTGATTGATACGCGGGGTACGTTATACAATTAATACTTAGACAAGACATCGTGTGTAATGCAATGCAATGCAACACCTACAGAAAAAAAACACGTTAAATTAGTGACTTTATTTACAAAATTAAATTTACGATTGTATTTTAACATTTATTTTTTAATTATTTTTGGCTCCGTACAAGACATTTTCTTTTGCTTTTTGTTTTTTGCTTTTGTTTTTGCGTTGTGTCATTTTAGTTTGAAAATAAATCAAAATTGACATTGAGATTGAGATAATACACATATTCCTACTGTACACGCATTGGATTACTCATATTTACATTACATATAATTGTTGTGATCAGTCCGTTCGTTCTTTTTCTTCTTCTTTCGTTCCTACATTGAGTGAGATGGATTGTAGAGAGTTTGTCAAAGAATAGGGCTTTGGCCTGTGAGAAGCGGCGCGGCGAGTCGACGAAATCGGTGATGAGTTAGAAATACCGAAAGCGGTAAAGATGCAGCTAGTTTTAACAGATGTATCTTTTACAAGGCTGCCCAGCAACTTCTACACTGGTTCGCGGCCGTAAGGGTCAGAAGTGAAATGCTTCCAAGGTCTTAAAAGACATTTATGTGACTTTTCTTCACATGTCGGATGTCGTTTGACTGGTAAATAAATCATTTCGACAGTCATTCAGTGATTCATTAGCTGGTGATTGCATTATACCCTCCATCATCTCATCGGAGAAATGAAAGTTAGATGACACTATGTCTCTGTGTGTGTGTATGTGTTGAATGGTATTTGGGAGATGTTGGTTCAAGGCTGCGATGCGATGTCTGAAATGGATACTTTATGATTTATGACCTTTGTTGCATGTTGCCATGGTGTTATTGCACACGAATCATATCGTTTTTCTCACTTTTGTGTTAAGTGCAACTGACCATCCCCAACAGTTGAGGTATGTGCTTGGTTAAATTTCACCGCGGAGATGTGTGTTTTCTGGCAAGTGTCTGTTATGTGGTTGTAGCCTACTTTTTTGAGTCACAAGCTTGCCGTCACTCTTTAAAATGGGGACACACGGGATTGACAAGTTAGGTGCATCGCATGGAGCAGTGTCTGGCCTGTGTCTGGGGACTGGTCTATTAGATGCAGGAGGATGTGACATTGAGATTGAAGTATTGCCGGCAAAAAGAGGAGGAGCAGTTCAAACAAAAGAGTTGGTGTGCGAACCTTTTTAAAGTAAGTCAAATGTATGCCCTAAACTCAAGTCACAACGTATTTGACGCATTGTGGTGACACAGTGCCCCATCACCAAAGTGTGAATCACTCAAAAAATCATCAACCATGTCCACACACTTAACACTGCAACGGTCATTCACATTCTAACAACAGCACACGATCCTAATGGTTATCTGTCAAGTGGCAGAAGTTCTGCCAAGCTCTGTTCAAACAAAGAAAACCCCATTTCTTCACTATCCAGGGGTTTCAAAATGATATCTGCTTAGAGTGGAACCAAACCAAAACTAATGATGACCTACTGCCTTTAACCAATTTTCTTCGTTTTGTCATTAATCATTTCCACCCAGATTGGTGTCAAAGTACTCAAAAATTCTTCAGTTTTTCTTCCACCACACAGCCACACATAGGAGCACATTAGTTGTGAAAGTGGTTTATCCATCAGTGGCCTACTTCGGTGAGTGTGAAAAGTGAGTAATGTCATTATCACCGCTTGCCGCTTGAACTAATACGACAGCCACGTTGTTATTCCAAATATCTGGTGTCTGCCTGTCTGGCGAGCTCCACCCCCACACTTGACAAAGTCTCGCTCCATCACTTTCTTGGTAGGTATCTATTCTATATTCAACAACAACAACAGCACATTCCATGTATCTTATCACTACGTTGTAAACCTATAATTTCATACTGTATCCTACGCCCTGCCTGAATCATTATCTGTCTGCGAATAGATCTCTGCACTTTTGTACTTGCCCTAATACCCGATCGATGCGATCGATTAGTATTTTTATGGATTTATCCGGCAGCGATGGCAGCACATCACGTATCTGATGACTCGTCGATCGCTCGAACAGCTCCTGTAGTCGCTTACCGGGACCGTATTCGCGGAGATTTTTCAACGCCTCGATGGTGGGCCGTCGGAAGATGCACAAATTGTCCAGCAGCAGGCCGTGATATGCCTCGTACTTCTTCAGCAATCGATAGCCGTGCAGGAGACCGGACTCGTTGTCGAGGAACACCAACAGCTGTGAGTTGGTTTGACGTGCCAAATTATGTGCCGGCGCAGCCATGATGTCGGCGTTCCACTGGTAGTTGTACAAATTGTTGACCACGCGATCCAGATTCGCAATCAAATAATCGAAGACGATGAGATCAGACCACTGCGCCAGCTCGATTAATCGATTCAGCACTGTCGCATTCAAATGCAATTCGTCTCTGTCAGGCGTTGCTTGATAGGATGGATCAGATGAAGTTACTGCACCACCACCACCACTAGCAGAGGCGGCGGCAGCAGCAGCAGCAGCAGCTGATTGTGATTGATTAAGACGAGAAGACCAGTTGTTGTATTTGTTGTTTGCGATGTTGGATGGGACAGCAGCACCCAACCGTTTGAGTAATCCTTTTTGATTTGCATCTTGATCGGTTGAAGACGATGATGATGCTGATGATGATGTAGAGGCGGATGCGGCTGTGGTAGTACCCAGCGTGATATTCCATACGTCGTATTTATTCAAATGACGTTCAAGTGGTTGGAAAGGTTGTGGTATGCCGGCCGGTTCGAGGTCAGGTAGCCATTTTGTAAGGACCACTGGCCGCGTCGACTTCCACTGAGAGTTGGTGATGTCCTGGAGGGCGTTTGACCACGTTGGCGAGTCAAGATCGATTACAGAGGCCGCACTGGGAGCGAGGTTTGTTAGATTGAGTAGTTGGCCGAGGTAAAAGCTAAAGAGTTCGCCTTGGATTTGATCGGTGTTCTGTCGATAGCGTGCGCACGCTCGAGTGCCATCGGCGAACACCACGAGACGATTTTGCATGCGCCCACAGCCGGTTTCGAGTCGAGTCACTATCCCACTGTGAACGTAGTTGTTCCATGATGTTGCGTCTTTCTTCGAGAAGCCCTTTGGCAGGGCATCCTCCACGTGACTCCCCCAATAGATGTCACTCTCCACGATACCACCGTTGCGATTGCTCTGGGCATTGCGCACAATCTGCTCTGCAATCGGCAGGAAACTGATGGATGCGTCATTCAGACCCACCTGACCGTCACTGGGTAGCATTTGCTCGATTACCGACGGCTTTGACAGCCGTTTCTCGGGGCCTTTGCGGAAGAGGCCATCGCTCGTCCGTTGCACGCGGAACTCCTTTATGCTTCCGTCGCTGGCGTCCAGCTTCTTGACAATCATGGCGTCTTCAGAGAGCTTGTCCTGCTCCAGGTGGAATGCGTTTCGGAAGACTTCCTCGGCCGGCAGATCCTTCTCCTTGATGAACGACACAGAGAAGGGATTCTCTCCGGTTGACGGCTCTGTCGTCGGCGGCTGCATCAGCTCCTGACCATGGAGCTCGTAGATCGTGGGAAAATCAGACGGCGGGTGAAGTGGCAAGACCGTCCGATTCGAGGTGGCGGCTGTTGCGACCGGCTCCACGCCCAGTGCACCGCCAGCCATGAAGACTCCGGATATGCCCGACATCATGGGCATGAAGACGCCCAGTGTCAGGCCCAAGATGAAAGCTGCCAGAATGCTGATTAGACACGCCTGCCGTTGAAATATCCGCCGACGCCTCAGAGACACTTGCATCGTGTCCTCGTCCCCTGCTGACTGGCACTTGGATCCCTGACTATCCGCGACAATTGGCAGCTTTATGGTGCTGATCGAGGAATCTCTGCTATCAGATATCTGCTGATAGTGATCAAAGTAGTTTGTTACTGTTGTGTGACTTTTGTTATCCGCTTTTCGACCGAATTCGATTGACTTGATGTCGTACATGGTTTCCGTCCAAAATGGAAGCAAAGATTTTTTGTTTGTTTTTTGTGTTTGTTCACTAAACGAGGCTTGATCCTCTGTGTGTGTGGGTTCTCACTGCGCAAAGTGCAAAAAGAGGAGCAGTCTCTAAACGTGGGTATCCTTGAGATGAGCGCGACGGAGAGAGAGAAAGAGAGGGAGAGAACGAGCGAGATGACCTCACCGGAACATTGTCCTCGCGCAGAATTCACAGCACGACTGACTATTCACAAAGGAAATCGAAAACATTTCCACTTTCGCGACTCAAAACACACAGATTTTCTTTTTTATTTTTTTTTTTATCTGTAGTGTATCCTTGGATTATTTTTCGTTGGGCTCACTTTTTTAATTTATTTTCTGCTAAGTACGCGCGCGCGTTCTTATCGATCTATTTTGTGCACGATCACTGGTAAGGCACTATTTTTCCTTTATTTTTGCCCAGTCAACAAGGCTGGGGGATTATTTTTCAATAAATTGATTGCCTTTTCGCGATAACACCACCACACCAGCAGCACAACAGAGGTTTGCACAATGTGAAAAAGATACACCACCGTTCCGCGCACAGAGGGGGTGGGTCGTGGGTGAGCGAGGTTGCTTTGGCTCAAAGGAGAACAACGAATTAACGTGATTTTTAAACGTTTTTTTTTTTTTTTTTTTGTTTTTTGTTTATTTCGCGTAGTCGCGTAGTTATTGTTGGCGATGTTTTGTTTTTAATCCACAAGGAGGTTGGCTACTCTACGGGTGTAGCCGTGATGTCGATGATGATGCTGACGATGATTTCTATGATCGTCCACTGTTAGCAGGGCTAAATTGCCGGTGAATCCGCGCCGCTGCTCTTGGTTTAACACTTCACGCGCGAAATCACAGACTCGCTTGTAGGGTTTGTATTTTTTTTTTGTTTCGTGTTTTTTCCTTCGGAACAAGGATTTCGAAAAGGCGAACTCAAACGATGTCTTGTCTTCTCGCACAAGTGCAGGGAACACACGCGTTTCTCTGCGCAAAGCAACTGAACCTTCACGGTGATCTAGTGGTTCTACGCTCTGGCACTTCCGTACTGTTACACGATCGTATGCGTAATGAACTTGTCTTCGACGCTTATGACACTTTAAATATAAACATCTCCCGTGACACTGGACAGCGCGAAGTGGCTCCTTACCGGCTTTGTTTCGTTCGAGCAATATATGTCACACGGACGGACGTCTCAATGCGATGACGATTTACGTGAATTTCTTTCAGATACTGATTGAAACCGAGGTGAATCCTTTGAGGTATAGACGACTTTTTGTCTTAAGGATGGATGTTTTAGAAAAATCAAAATAAAAACAAAATCAGTGAGATTTTTTCCGTCGAGAGCCAAACGTAAGACCGTACCGAACTCTCTGAGGTGTTGCTACAGACTGAATTGAATACTTCGGTGCATGTCGTAGATACTCTCTGTAGTGTGCAGAATGTGAGGATTGGAATCCAGCGGTGTATGGGTGTGTTGAGAACCAGTCTTTCGTGAATTTGACTTTTGTTGGTGTGAATTTATTATGATTTTCTTGTTTCCCTTTTTTTCTGTTCACATCGATGTGTTGTTGTGTGTTTTTTTGGATTTTGGTTTTCTCTCGTTTTGCTTTTCTCGTCTGGCTCTGGCTGGACTGATCACTGGTGGTGAGTAAAAAGAGAGACAGAACGACGAAACGAGAGAAAATAAAACAGAACGAGAATGAAGTAGTCTGCTGTTTGAATAAAATGAGAAGGTGCAAAAAATTAAAAGGCTGACACTATGAAGTGGTTGTTAGCTCTCACTTGCGCACTATGGCGATGGGGCTGGTGATGGCGTTGCTTGTGGTGGTGGTGAAATATGAGAATTTTTGTTTCAGTTCAATTAGAATAAGTGAATTCTTGCATTCGGATGGAGTGGTAGAGATCACATTTTTACACAACAAAACATCAATAAATGTGTGTTGAATTCATTGGATTTTGTTATCTAATTCGTGTTCTCTCTCACTGCTCTCCAAGGTGAGACAAAATATCTTGCAGACTCTCTTTTGGGTTTTGTTTCTCTTCGGTCGGTTCTCGTTGGTGAGCGAGAGCCCCTGGAGTGTTGAACGCCACTGAAAGTCAAAAGTGCAATATAAATTCCTGTTCGTTGAGTTGTAGTGATGCCGTTGTTGGGGAACTACATATGTGGGCGAGAGAACGATGGTTGGATTGTCGGAAGGAAGGGGGACTACTTGAATAATAGCTGGTAAAATTTGGTGTGCATTTTTGTAGTGACAGAGTTCCTCGTGATCCTGGCTTTGGAAATTGCCTGAACAGCTCGCTGTGGAAAATTCTCCTCTTCAAAAAACTCCTGTTTTATTTGGCGCAGCTCGCCGATATGGTCTTAGCAAGCGAGAACCGAGAAGGCAGGATCACCGACTGCGATCAGGATTTCGCAAAACGGAGCAACATTCATTAGAAGCCTCAATTTATTTCACAGATTGGAATTGACATATTGCCACTCAAAATATATTGTTATTCGTACACCCACTGTTTTAGAAATTTTCTTTCACTGTGTTTTCGTGATCATCGCGTGATCGTGATCATGGTGGAAACACAAGAGTTGGTGTGCAAACTTACGCATATTTAGTGTGATCAGATAGCAATAATGGTCGGGGTCTGGTTTCAAAATGACAGCGCATTATGCCATAAAATGGACGCAACGCTCGATGCTCCGCAACAAAAACTAGGCGACTGGGTCGTGCCTCGGCAAGAGATCATGCGATTTGAACCGAATCGATTATATTTTCCGAGGCCACCTCAAGGCACTAGCCCACCACTTTGGTCGAGCTTAAGACCGACATTCGAGACACTAGTGTGAGTACAACGCGATACATATTGTCAGGCCGAGACATCAAAATTGGACCGATAGCTTGAAGGACTTCCAGCCATTTGAATCAGGCTCTATTTCATCCATTATGGCTTTAATGAAGCTTCAAAATGAAATCAGAATCAATTTTATATCTTACACCGTTGTTGTTTTGTTTATAATTCTTTCCCTATTGCCTTTACCTGGCCACCTTGTGTGACTCATACAATAAAACGATCTAAGCCGTAAGGAACTGCAAGGGTGCCCACATCCTCTGAAGCTGCTCAGAGTTTCGTGCAAAAACAACATGGCTCTAGTCTTGTTCCTAAAGACGCTTCTTATTATGTACGAGACCAACGCCTGAAGTAGTGTTACCTCGGCCAACAATCTAGGCCTCAAACAACCTCAACACCGGAGCTCCTTCGAGGATGTAGGCCTTAAGCACACCATGAAGCATCTCCCCTTTTCTTTTCGCAACACCTCCTTGCACAGACACCACGGCGAGTGGTAGCATTCTGAAACATTGGCAACACTGTTCTGCTTCCTCCATTAACAAACAACATCAAAAGAATGTCACCTACACTTGTTAATTAATAATAATATGATCGCGGTTCCTCCTTTTTGTTTTCATTGGTGATCTCTTCGTGGTGTCTGTGAGTGCATTTTGTTTCTTTCTTTTTCCGTCAAAGAGAGACGCTCTTCTGCAAAGGCAGTCCGCTCTCTCTCTCTCTCTCTCTTTCTCTTGATGGTGTCTCTCTTGCTTGATCACCACACCATTGACGACCATGTGCTCTCTCTCTCCATGGCCGATGGTCAGATCCACTCTCTTCGTACAACACAGCCTAGCCTTGCCTGCGCTACAATTACCCTTTTGTGTATTCCTTAACCATTCAAATCTACTTGTATACACAGACAGACATTGTGTTTTGCTCCATCGTCGTCGTCGTCGTCGTCGTCGTAGCCATGGTCTGTTTTCTTAACCTTTTTCCCTTATTTTTCTGTCCTCCTCTTCTTCGTCTTCATCTGGTTATGATAGTGTGCTCAAGTGTCGCGCACATTTTGTTTGCCTAGAGCCAACACGCACACACGCTTTGCTATGTGTGCGCGCGCACGTTAAACGAGCATTTTCTATGTCAACATTGTCATTTTTCCATTGAATTTCAAGAATTTCAGTCTTGGCGACTTGTTCTTTCTCGTCGTCCTCCTGCTGTTGTTGCTGTTCCGATGGCAACCTCGGCAGCCTCGGCAGCACTCCACTTCTTTGCCTCACATTCTGTGCGACGGTGGCAGCGGCCGCAGTGGTGTTGTTGATGGTGCTGGTGTTGCTGTTGCTTTCATCTCATTTAATATTTCATGGTTTTCTCATGAATTTTCTAAGTGGATGTGTGTTTAAGAACAGCAACATTTTCATTCCTTTTTTTTCTTCTGTTTTGTTGGATTTTTTTGCTCTCCCGGTTTGGTTTCTTTTGGAGCTCTTCTCGGCTCTCCTTGGGCGAACAGCACACACAAAAAAGGATAATTCTCTCCTTCTGGCTTTTATGCCGGCGAAGGAGAAGAGGTCTGTTCAAGGAGAGCCCGTAGTTTGAACTCATATCTCAGTGTTCTCCATCGATGGATTGGTGAGCTGAGCTGAGCAGAGAAATGTGGTTTATGTTCGTTTATGGCTCGCTTGGCCTCCGCAGTCAAAAGGCCACAAAGAATCGCGGGGAGACAACATTACTGGACAAAATGCTTAGAGATGTTCCTTTTTTTTGTGTGTTCGTCTATCCGCACCGCACCGCGCCGCACACGCACACATAGACGTGTCCTTAGGAATTATTAAGAAATAAATGTAAATGACAGTGGGGTCTGGTGCAGGAGGCGTGCGGGGCAGGAGGACGGCCCCAGCTGAAGAAATGATATTCTCAGATCGGACAACATATTTCTCGTGTGTTTGACGACGTTAGAAAAATGTGTTTGTTTAGTGTTTGTCGCCGGACTCTGGTTTCTGTTGCAGTGTTCGTTTTTTCTCGCGTCTCGTTGGTGCTGTTGCGCTGTGTAGTCGTTCCCCATTTTTGCTGCTTTGATTTTGTTTTCATTTTTGATATTTCTCTTTCGCCTCGCTTTTAGGTGGAATTCATCGTGGAGCGACTGAGGTGAAGTGCTGCTGTCCTTGTCATCTGCCAGCTAGACGATCGCCTGCGAGAGCGAATGAGTGAGTCTTGTTCAGACGACGACGACGACGTGGTGTTGACTTTTTTCCCTGCATAATATTTAATTTATTTTAGATTTACCGGTAAATTTGTTCTGGTCACGGCTGTCTTTACTTTCTTTTCTCTCGTCTTTTCGCCTTCGATTTGGGCTAATATATACGTCAGAGCAACAAAAGATGAGTGCTGAATGAAACAGCGTGTATCTTTTATCTTGCAAAACAATAAATCACCAGATTGTTCTATAATCATTCATTCATAAGTGGAGGCAGAGTGGAGGCAGAGATGGAATCATGGTCATCCCGGGGAGGAGAAGCTTCTCACAAATGGGGGAACCCTCTCGATTAATTAAGCACACTGCCCCAGGGCAATGGGAACTTAATGATACCTCGGGAGAGAAATTAATTTAAATAATATTTAAGCAAAGCGTGTGCGGGAATACATTCCACACAGAAATAAGCAACAAATGAGTTTGAGGTTCTGTAATTCATTTGTCTTCCTCGCGGCTAATAACATACTTCTTGAAGCTAAAACAAATGGAACCCGGCGAGGATGGTGCTACTGCATGACTTTGTGATGAACACTGCGGGGGGCAATGGTTTTTTGTTTTGTTTGTTGCTATCCTTAGGGAGGTGAATAGGTACCGAATTAGGATTTTTAGAATGTAGGCTTAAGTCATTAGTCTGAAAGTGAAATTAAGAGACAAATCATTTCGCTGTCAGATTTTTCTGTGAATTGAGGCAACCTCGTCTAAGTAGGACCATCAGAATCAACACAAAAGTTTGGGACTAGGTGTATGCATGTGAGTTGTCGTCGAAGCTGAATGATCTAAAGTAGGAGTGGAAATAAATCAAGAATTTCGATTAATTTATTTTTGGTGGTAGGCTGTGAGTACGGTTCCTAGCATTGAATCGGAGCCGTCCAAAATGTTGGTTTTGCTGTTAATGAGGGTGTATATGCTGTCTTCGAGAAAAGACATGTACCATCGAGGACTTGGCCACAACACTACCATAGGCAGATATACTATTGAGGGGGTCAAGGACCTTCTCAGACTTGGCGGCAATAAAGTAAGCGCAAGGTATACCATCCATACCGTGATTCAAATAGAATGACTCTTGCCAATCGTTGTTTCTTTGGGCTCAAGAGGCAATTGAGTAATAGCGCCTGCTTTCGAAGGACCAAGCTGACACAGCATTATTGTGGGGAAACATACATGATGAATGGAATCCGGTAGATCGGTTGCAGAGGGAGAATTTTTGCATCCGCTGTTTCTTGCTATTATTGAAAGCGTAACCGGGAAAGTGATCCGATGTCGGTATAGTAGTGCAAACAAAAACGTATTATGGAAAACGCATTCCATATGAAGTCCGTACATTTCGTGACATATTCAATAGGAATCAAATTGGTTGAGGATTTCTAGGATGAAAGATGATGCAACGTACATTTCTTAAATTTAAGTGAACAGAAAATAATTTACTTTTATTTTTAGAAATACGAATAATACGGTTGTGGTTCGAGGCAATATGTAGGGCTATGAAGAATTAAATTTAAGAGAATTTTGAAACATTTTCTTCGCGGATTTGACTTTTCAACTTGATTCATTTATTCTGGTGTTCACATATCTTCTACATTGACGTTGAAATAAATGCATATTATGACATAAGTAAAGCACATTCCTAGTGTGCTGGTATGCATCCGCCTAGGTCTGTATCGAGAGGCCACTCTCTCTGCAACTTGATCTTTCTCAGAAGATAGGGTTGGAGAGAGCCACGCTACTTAAGCCTACTACACTGTTTAAGCTAAGTTAGTCTTAAGTCGAAAGCCTACAAGATAAGTACATAATAAAACTTTTCTTATCGAACGGAAGTCTCTTTTTATTACATAACAATATGTATAGCCTTCCATGGAAAATAATGGAACTGTCCGAGACCAATTTTTCCAAACGCCTGTAGCTCGTTCTATGAAGTTACAATTTTAATGTAACCATATCTACTAGACCTACTTTTTGGGGTAGGTTAGCTTAGGTAGGGGGATGCTAGAGAATTTACCAGCACACTTAAGCTATGTTGGTCCATTGTGATACCCTTAGACAGGCTACTACCACTGATTGGCTAACTCCAGTTATAGCGCCGTTAATCGATGCCAAAGGCAAATGGTGACTGGACCAGATTTGAAAACCAGCCTATTAACTTTGCTTTTGCTGGGATTCGAATCGGGGACCCCACTAACCAGGGGCAGGTAATCTAACAACTGCGCCATCCAGTCGTCTTTTTGGGGTAGGTACCAACGCCAGGTGATCTAAAAGGTGTCAAGAATATCCAGCCTCTCAGGGCGACAAAGTATATCCAGCATCTCTTATTCTAAAGGAATGTTGTAATGATTTGTTTTGATAAACATATGTACACAATGTATACACGTAAAGTGATGAACGAAGAATCTTGCCGTACCTATAGGTTATCCTTTGACTTTCTTCTTATTTTCCAACGAGTTTCTCTGGAATCACTTTCTTCCCCTTCTAAATTCGTGAAATAGCTAATTTTGTCCAAAATAGACTTAATTTCGCACTTTAGATAAATATTCTTCAAAACAATTGAAACATGAGAATTCAAAATTGACAGCTGATAAAAAACCGATCGATAAGGAGGTTTTGCGGTCCGATAATGTGGTTCATATTAATTTCCCTAATAGGGTTAAACTGCGGATGTTGATCGGATGAACTCCCTCCGGATTCCCTTATCGGTACGACACACTGTCTCAAAAGTATATGAAGAACACCTTGATAATATCGGGAGAAAAGTTTTTCAGTCAATCTTTGGTCCTGTTTGCGTTGACGGTGTTTTGGGGAGAATATTTAACCACGATTTGTACAGGATGGACAATTTCGTAAGCCTAGCTAAGCGTTGCCATGTACAGCGCATGGGTAACATTGTTCCAGCTCGAAGGGCCTTCGGCTCCACACCAGAATGGGAAAACGCAGTAGATGACACCACCGAAACTGATGGAGAACACAAGTGTATTACGATCTCAACCACATACAGCGGTTGACAACTAATTAGAAATGCTGGAAAAATAATAACGGAAATGTAAGATAAACATTGATAAACATATTGTCTTATTTTGACTAAAAGTTAGTTGATAAGCCCCTTTGATCCAATACAGCTCCAAAACGATTTTGCATCGACCTAATTAGGTCTCGGCATCTCTCCACTGGAATCGCTTACCACGCTTCCTTCACCTTTTCGTACAAAACATCCAAATTTGAAATGTTTTGAGTACTGACGTCATTTTTAACGCCACTCCAAAGGTGTGCTATTGGATTTAAGCCCGGACTTTGTGATGGCCAGTCAAGTACACGCTTGGAGTTTTGCTCAAAAAAATCTTTTGTGAGGTTTGCGGTATGTTTAGAGTTATTGTCTAATTGGTATGACCAAATAGCCGGCATATTTTCCTCCACCCAATGTAGCATTACATTTTTTAATATGTCAATGTACTGCTCCTTATTCATTGTTCCCACAATACGATGTATTGGATCAACGCCGTTCCACGAAAAACATCCCCAAATAAAAATTGAACCCCCACTTACTTTAGTACCGGAGAGATGTACCTGTGATCGAGTTCCTTACCTTTTGGTCGCCCGACGTACCTTCTACCGTCCGGGCCAATCCTACTTATCTTCGTTTCATCGCTCGATAGTACAAATTTCCATTAATTTGAGGGCCAGGCGGAGTGGGTTTTGGCAAAGCCGATACGACGTTTTCCTTGTGCCAGCTTGGCCATCGGTTTTATCCGTGCAAGTCTTCCGTGAAGTCTGGCTTCAGTCAAACGTCGAGCAACAGTTCTCTAGACACATTGATGCCCGTGTCATCCATAATTTTACGCTGGATTTCTTTGGGACTTTTTTGGGATCAGCTTTTGATAGCTGTGTATTTTTTCTGGTTTTTTTTGAGTGGAATATTTTTCGTGCTGCCATTGAAATTGCACCAAATACCATCATCTTTGAACAGTTTAACCGGGTTGCAATGCGTTCATATGATTAACCCGCTTTGTTTAGCTCAGTAGCTGAGCCCATTCTTTATATTTATGCAAGGCCTTTCTGGGACAGAAGATGAGAACATGTCAGGATTTCATCTACCTCGACTTCACGGTAAAAAGTACTATCTGCGTCACTTTCGCAATTCAACGAAATTCAAGCTGTCTAAATGGGCAATAGTAGTTGGTTTGAATGCAAAGGACTATTGGACATTTAGGATATTGGACATTTAGGGACATTGAGCCTCTTATGGAAGGATAAGCTGGTATAGCGCAGGGGCATCAAGATAAACAATGCCGAAAATATATAAAGCAGTTCGTGACTTTTTCGACTGAAGAAATGTTCATCGTTCTGTTGGCGTTGATGGCTCCTAGATGACAAACAGATGTAGAGCTTATCTTGACTCGGGTCCGAAGAGACTTCGAATACAAGCCAGTCCGACAATGTAAAATCAGAAAAATGCGCCTTGGTTGGACTACTAACATGGAGAATGGCTGGCACTGTTGGCAAAGCATCGTTCGTTAGCTTAGGAGGCTTCTTGGTCGCACCCTTGGTTCACCCCGATTGGTCGCGCTAGACAGAGAGGAAGAAGAGGAGAGAAGAAGACCAAGAGAAGAAGACCAAGAGAAGAGGGCAAGAAGTTCCATAGAAATTTCATGAACCAATCGCACTTCTTCTGTGGAAGTTCCTTCAAGTTCGCAACTTCAACATGACGACTACTGAAGACATTAAAATCCGAACATTGTCTTCTATTTCTAAATAAGCTTACTCTTAATATCTTCCAAGTCTGAAGGTAGCCATATTTCTCTGATAGCCAAGCAGCCATCAAAACTATTGCCTCGTTTACTTCGTATTCGAAATTAGGGCAGACATGCGGTAGTGTCGGTAGAAGATAAAAAATGTCCCTTATGTGGGTTCTGGGTCACAGGATGAGCCGAGGGAATGAGAATGCTGATGGACTGGATTTTGCAGGGATCTGTGCTTTTGCTTATGCAGGAGGTGCACAGCACATTCCACTACAAGCAATTAAGGCTAATATCTCTACGCACTTCTTTGAAATAGGATATCTTAGATGGCCCACATTGACAAGCTGTGCTGCATAAAATATCGCTAGATTGGCGGCGGTCTGTACGCGACACTGGTAGATAGGAGTTCATGCCGTGAAACTGGGTATCCCGCAAAACGTACAACGTTAGAGTCTCACAGCGAGAACCTGCGATCTCTGCGATAGATATTAAGGAACTAATGTCCTTGCGTTAGACTCACAAATCACGCCCACTTGCATTTATAAAGATGCACTTATTTTCACGTTCGCATACAAAGCATCAAATAACGACCGACTGTGCCCGTTTATAAAGAATTTCGTAGATCTAAGCAACATCTGTAAAAAATAAACTGATTAAATAAACTGAAGAATAAGCTGATTAGCTATCGCCAGCTGAGGCTGATTTTGTTGAAATAGTGTGAATACTTACGGCTATCCAGAGCGCTACACAAGAAGAGGATGTGATATGTGGTCTTTTCCTCCTCCTAATTCATGCAGCTTCTACAAGAAGAGATAGTACCCCACCTAGTGAGTTCATAGTAGTATCCCGGCACCCACATAAGGGATTATGTGAAATAGCTAAGCCATCTTGTTAAGGACATCCTGCAACCAAGGGATGTTTCTGAGTTGAACATGACATTGTCCAGGGACTTAATTGTGGCCTGCCAGTCCCGACAGATAGTGATATCCCCTTTGGATGTAACATTGTTCTGGGCCTCCTTTTAGTAGAGAGCAGTAAGCATAACCCGGCCTCAATTGAGTGTAAATCCGATAATCCCATGAAAATTCCCAAAGTGGAATTTAGCATATTGTTTTATCTCCTTTTATGTCCTTCACACGAAGTAGGATGTACTATAATCCGCTGCAATCCTTCAGCTGTGCAGTGTCTAATTCGCACAGTTGTCCTTTGTCCTGTCCTCTTCATCGTCGATGAATACTTTAGTGGAATTAGGAAGATTTCTAGAATGACAAAACCTTTGGAGTGGCAGTAATTGGAGAGCCTACAGCCACCTATTCAACCGTCTTCCACTGATGCCAAATGCGAAAGTACCACCTAATCTGTCTATTGTCCCTCTGGGTGAGAGCCCAATTGCCATCGCTTCACGGGAAAGGTGTCAAAATCTAATGAAATATAACACTTACCTTCCGGAATGCATCACAAAGGGATGTTCCCTAGACGCCTGCGCATTCCCCTCGGACCCATAGTACCCTCCTCATTTTCTGCGAAGGCTCAATATTGATTCGAATCAATGGGACAACGACGCCTTGAAACATGAGTCCGAAAGAAATTATGTGGAATCCAATAATCAGATCCACGTGCATTCAGCGGGGATTTGAAGCGCAGCACAATGAAGGGTGTTGTCTCGGGAGATGAAGGCCACTCTATTCAGCAGTCGCATGGTTGTCACAATTCTCATCTTTCACGATGCATATGCTTAATGGGCCGAGGAGCTACTGGAATTGGCAACAGAAGCTACGCGAGGAACTGCATGTTTGAGCAGAATGTCTGTTTGTTCATTCCTCCGAGTCTCATTCCAGAGAGGCCTGTAGGTTGAGTGTTTTTTTTTTCTGTTTCGCTCCCGTATGTCCTGTCTTTGTCCACTGCAACACGACCTCCGTTTTCGGCTGCAGGTTGTTTTGGGTTTTTTGTTTCTGTCTTTTTTGTTGTTGTTGTTGTTTGTATCTTCCGCCAGAGAAAATTCGTAAATTGCAGGCCATTTGTGCTGGCTGCTGATTCAAGTGTTTCTCGCTGGTAGCGCTGAGGAGTTACTTCCACGATGCTCCTGCGCTATGTTATGACGATGACGATGACGATGATGACAAACAAGGATTCCAGAGTCAGAAAGCCTGCATTCTTTCGGATAATTAAAACCACTTAAGATGGAATTTTGAATCAAAATCATCATCATCGTCATCATCATCTTGGAGATGACCACGAATCTGCACGTCGTCGTTGCGGTTGTCCTCATCATCTTCGTCATCATCGTCTTGCATGTGCTGTTGGATTGTTCTTGCGTCGCGTTGCCTCTCGGAGTGAGAGCGGTACGCTGCTGCTGGTCCAGGTTGTGATCCCTGTTATGTAAGTGAGTGTGTGTCCTCGGAGTTCTTGAAACTCCTCGTCTCGATCGTCATCATCGTCGCCGTCGTCGTCGCGCTATGTCATTCGTTTTGAGGTTTTTTGGAAATTGTTTTATTTTCGTTGTCGCCGCGCCGTTGTCGCGGACCAGCACAGCCGTCGATAGACGGATCCATCATAATTGCACGACTATATGTTGGTCAATTAAAAATCAAGCAGAAGGTTGGTATTCATTTCTTTTTGCTTATCCTCGTTGTCTGCTTCCTTGTCTCTTAATTTTCGGCGCGCATCATGGTCGGTCGTGGTGGTGCGTCCGGATAAAGGATAATGACACAAAAATGTTACGTTGATTAAAAGGGAGCAAGTACCGAGCAATGTGCGCGCATGCATACCAATAGTACTCTACTCGCTCCACCCATACCGACGCTACTCGTTCTGCCATGGTTGAACTGTTCTGCTGCTGGTGCTTCTGGTGTCTGTGTTAAGTTAATGAATCCACTGAGTTTGGTTTGGTTTGTTTTTTTTTCAGTTGCGGCTGCGATCTGGAACACCAAAATATGCACGGAATGGAGCAGTTGTTATGCGTTTTTAGACGTCAAAGCCATACGATGTCAATGGATGTGCCTTGAGATGGCTCTCATCAGGAGCGTCGCGGTTTTTCTTGCCTGAGCGTATCCTCACAGAGAACAATTAAAGTTAAACAACAAAAAGTTAAATAAATTAATGCATGGACGCTGGCGCTGGCCTCTCTGTGGAATATTCGATTCGGCCTGCTTGATTTCGCTCTCTCTCTCTCTGTTTCTCTCTCTCTCTCTCTATCGCTGGCCTTAGTTGCATCACCGGGCGAAGAACGCAAAAAAATAGAAATTACTTCGCGCTACAGTTAAGGACGGACGAGCGGACGACCGGACGGATGGATGGTCGAATTGAGCGCGCAGAGGGGAAAGACTGGGGCCAGGAACCTCCGAAATGATTAGCTACTTTACAAAGTGGAATTTAATCGATGGACTTTAGGGTGGGGCCCTGGCCCGTAAGTGAGTGCCCGGTTTCGCTTTAATGATAGTATTGGTTTAGGGTATGGATCGTATTCGATTCGATCGGTGTGCCTTGACTCAGGGGCGCTCAATGTGCAAATGCCTGAGCACGGAATTTTGAATCCTTTCGCAGGGAACTGACGATCGTTTTTGTGAGCGGTTTGATTTGGCTTGCTTTGTTTTCACTGCACCAAGCAGCAGCGCAGCGGAGAGACTCTTTTTGTGGTTCTAATATGGAAAGGGGGGAATTATTTAAATTTTGAGCGGAAAGTGGATGCTTTAACGGTTCATCGGAGTTGGTAAGTTACCACAAGTATGCGACTGTGGTATTTGAAAAATGCGTGGTTTCAGGATTCCAGGAAATTGCTGTACAAGGCACGATGGCGATGATGATACATTGTGTGATACTGGTGGTATCTGTTTGAGAAAAATAACCTCAGTAATGTAACTTACGAAAGAGAGCCAAAAAAGGTTCGTAGCCAGATAAACAAACGAATATCCAGTTTCGAAAAAGTTCAGCAATCAATAAAATATCTTCTAAGCATAAGACATCGATTCTCATGAACAGTCCCTTGATTAAAGTCAAGCGGTATTCTTTCTACATGTTTGAAAAGTCAAGAAACGAATCGACTGTCTCTAACAAATCCTAAAAATTGTCTAACTCTGGAAGCGATGGTGTCGCCCGTGCGCGAAAGACGACTCTCACAGCACAAACGTCAACGTGCTCTTGAAAGGCGAGGAGATACAGTATGTATCGGTTATAAGAAAGTCGTATAAAGGAAACAATCGCTTATAAGAAAGGCGAGCTAATACACAGTACACTACGCTTTACAACTTCATGCATCATGCAAAGTAACGTGCACAAGAAAACCGCCTATAAGAAAAAAACTGATAAAAGAAGTCTTTTCCATACATCCAAGTCTTTAGATGTATAAAAAAAAGAAAAAAGCTCTATACGACATTTTTAACATTTTTAATTCATGAACAAGAACATTGTGAACAGCCCCTGCAAATGCCAGTTAGAACTGGTATGGATGACGAATGAAATATGCCTGAAACACAATAACTTTACTTTCCGTCCTGTTTTTTTGTAAGAAAAACAACTAAGTAAGTCGTTTTCTAAACCTTTTTAATAAACAACTTTTCCTTTTTTTTGTATTTGATTTTTTTTTTTTAATACAGTTTATTTTATGAATTTGTATATTTTTTTTTATTTTATTATTTAAAGATATATTTTTTATTAATTTAATATATTTCTGGGGGAATAAGACAGGCTACTTACTTACTCATCAGGCTGGCGGCCCATGCAGGGTCCGAGCCTGAGCGATAGATGCTTTCCATTGTTGACGGTCCTGGGCACGCTGCTAGCAGTCATCAAGACCAAGCTGTCTTGCATCCGCGATAACTTGGTCTTTATACCAGACATTCGGTGTTCCTCTCCTTCTCGAACCAGGAGGCTCGGATTCGAAGACCCTGCTAGCTGGAGCATTGTTGTCTATGAGCTCTATGTGGTCGAGCAAGTGCAGTCAACGGATCTTTGTTTTCCGGGCTAGATCCACATCCTGGTACGGCTCGTAAAGTCCGAGGTAGTGTCTTCTCCTCCATTCGCCTTCCTCCCAAACGGGACCATATATCTGACGTAGAATTTTTCTTCGAAGGCACCAAGAATCAGATCCGCAGTTTTCCTTATCGTCCAGCTTTCGGCTCCATAGCAGGACTGGCAAAATAAGAGTTTTGTAGATCATGACCTTAGTATTTCGAGTCAGGAGTTTTGCCGCTAGTTGTTTTGACAAGCCGAAGTAACACCGGATGCCAAAGGCGGTTCTACATCGGATCTTCACAGTGATGTCATTCGTGGAGTTCACTTTTGCCCCAAGGTAGACAAACTCCTTTACTACCTCGAAATTGTAGCTGTTGATTGTGATATTTTCTCCTAGGTGGTGTGTGACGGGTCGTTTTTTGGTCGACAGCATATAAGACCTCTTCTTCAATTGCCGTAAATGCTTCCACTACGGCACGTTGGGAACGCGCGGCAATGTCGATGTCGTCTGCATATCCCAACAGTTGGATTGACTTGTAGAAGATAGTACCTTCCGTGTTTACGGCTGTCCGCCGCAGTATCTTCTCCTCTACAAATTGTAAACCTTTATAATAATATTCCAGAAGCAAGATAAATATGTATCAAATCTCTGCACACACACTTTATAATGTATGAAATTTATACTGGAAATAAATCTATCTATCTCTATCTTCTCCAGTACCTAATTGAAGAAATCACACAACACGCGCGTCTTCTTGCCAAAAACCGGTGCAGGTTTCAAACGGCTCGGAAGTCCTCGAACCGAACTGCACGGCGCATCGCGTATTTGTTAGCGTAGTACGACACAACCGAAACAGTTTTCCCGGGATCCCGAATACGCCCATCGTACCGAATAACTCCTTGCGATGAATATTGTAGTATGCGGCCTTAAGGTCGATAAAAAAGTGGTGCTTATTGATTTGTAACTCGCTGGTCTTTTCCAGAGATAACCTATCCAACTTCTACCTCCCTTGCCCCTTGATTTCATCTGACAGCGTTTTTTATACGCTTTTTGTCCCCTGTCTGTGAATACGTGTGAGCTCTTGAGAACAGCTGTGAAGACAGCTGATACCCTTCCCCACCTTAGTAATGGGGTGAATTAGAGTTCTTATTTGAAAATTCGCTCGTTATTTGAACGTTTTTTTTTTCAAATTTCGGTGTTCAATTTTCAACACAGTATGGAGGGGTAAACGAACGAACAAGGCTTATGTTCATGAAGTCGATTCATTAAAACTTTGAATCTGAAATACTTGGACATAATTAATAAATGCACAACATAGTGTGCATTTTTTCATATGAATAAAAATTAATAATAATTTCACACGTTCAGTTAACCAATAATAAAAATATTATTGAAGCGTGAATCACAAATAAGATGTTTTGACAACCATTTTTTAGCATTAGTAAAAGTTGCAATATCTTGCCATTGTTCTTATCAAATTGTTTAAATTGAATTCTTGAGTTTTTCAGAATTCATGATTTATGCGTATAAAGCTGGCTTCATTTTTTTAGTTAATTTGTCAAGTATGGTTTTTGAATAGGCTATATATACACTTAAAAATTAATTTTAGGTCAAATAGTTCCAGTTAAATGGACATTGCAATACAATTTTATTCACGAAAGTCCATATAACATTGTAAGAAAATCCCCTTAGAAATACTAGTCAACTTTTGAACACCCTCCGAACAACATACCCATGTACGTTACATGAAAAGTACATGGATTCCCACTAAATTCATGAATCTGCCGCTTTTTCCCACAAAATTCACGAATCGGCCGCCATATTGTGGTGAATTGACGAGCGTTGTAAATGTATAAGTGAAAAACAAGGGATAACCACTACATCTTCGTTGTGGACTAGGGGTAAAAATGGCCGAAGTTGGATATCTCTATCATCCATTATCTCTGGTCTTTTCCAGGATTTGACTAAGTGTCAAGATTTGGTCTATTGTCGATTTGCCGGGCCGGAGGCCGCACGTGTACGTGCCGATTAGTGTAGTGCAAAACGGCTTTAGACGTTCATAAGTACTCTGGATGTGGATCTTGTAGACGACGTTGAGCAGGGATATATCTCTATAGTTGTTGCAAGAGGTAGGATAGCTTTTTTTGTGGATGGGGCATATGGACATGAGACAGGGTAGCATATTTTAAAAAAAGGTGCTTTTGAGATATTGACGTTTTTGTCTAAATGTGCTGTTTAAGAGCTTTTTAATTTTTTAATGCTCAAATAATGTCTCGCATTTTATAGATATTTCAACAATTGGCCTTCCAGTATGAGGTACATCTTTAAGATCGAAATTACGACGAAACCAAACCTACGCTTTATTTAATGTTACAGTGTCAGTCCTAGTGGGTCGCCGTGGCGTAGTTGGTTAGTGCATCGACTCCTACGCAGAGGGTGCCAGGTTCGATACCCGAATTTACCACCTTTCATTTATCACGGCTCCACCTCTTTCGAGTCACTGACAATGCTCAAAGAGTATTTCCAGTCTAGAAAAAGCTTCTCAAACTTAGCCGTTCGGATTCGGCATTAAACTGTAGGTCCCTTCCACTCGTGAAAGAACAATAGCACGCACAACACACGTGGTTGCTGAGAAGCTAGGCCCAAGTCCGCCTCGGACTGTAGCGCCACCCATATTATTATTATTATAGTGTCAGTCCTATTTACATTTCATCTACTTGGCTTGCGTTCAGCATTTACTAATTATAATATGGGTGGTGTTACATCCCGTAGAGGGACATGGCCTAGCTTCTCAGCAACCACTCATGTTGTGCATGCTATTGTTCTCTCACGAGTGGATGGGACAAGTTTTGAGAAGCTTTTTCTAGACAGTTGTTATATTTGACTCGAATGAGAGGGATCATGAAAACGACGTACAAACCCACAACGCTAGGGCCTTTATTAAAATAGTAAAGTATGACGTATTTCAAAGCAATCGATTTCTTCTTGCTACACCCAATTTATCTTTTCTGAGAAAGCTGTCAAATCAGACATTCTAGCCAATCACGAGACATGTGCTGCTTTTGTGCTCAGACTGTCGCTTATATACTTATATACCAGTCTTCTGGCATTTCTTCATGCTTCCACGCCTGCACTATAACATAATGAATTGCTCGATGTAAGTCTGGCCCGCCATGTTTAATAAACTCGTCTGAAAAGCCATCGGGTCCCGGGGCTTTGCTGTATTTCAGCCGACATATATGGACTTCTTTACCTCTTCTATGCTTGGTCGCGGAAGCAACGGGTATTCGTCTATAAGTAGTGGAGCCGCCACTTGTTCAGTAACTTGTGCATACGTGCAATGTCATGACGGAACAACTCCTTTTTCTTCTTCACGACAGCGTCATACATCAATTGTATTTAAGGACTGTACATTGTTGATAAACAAAGATACTACTACTACTCATATAAAAACTTTTTTTTTTTTTTTTTCAAAATATCTTTGAACATTTTGTAACCTCAAAACAGCAGAGAACTGTTCAACTGTCACAGAAAACAATGTTGGCAATTTAAAATTCTCCAACTTTACAAAAAAAAACACCCCTTTTTTCAAGTGCCTCCGTGGCGCAATTGGTTAGCGCGTTCGGCTGTTAACCGAAAGGTTGGTGGTTCGAGTCCACCCGGGGGCGTAAGCACTTATTTTGTTGGCTTTCAAGTGGTGGCTCGTGCTTTTCTTCTTATCAAATTGGACTATCTTACTTACCATAAAAAGAGTATTTCACTTCGCTTTCATTGAGATGAGTGGGAATCATGAAGATGTTGCCTGTGAATGAACCAACATCAAATATTGCCGAATGAAATTAGTCAAGGGCAAACTAGAAGACCACCTCGGGGCATACAACATCTTCTTCCGGAGACCACCGGCCACTGTCTCAAGCAAAGATAACCCATCACCGGTTGGCAACAGCCCAAGTTCTGAATCATCTTTACCTTATCTCAATATTTAGTGCACCTAAAGACCCAAATTAGTTCCACATTCCACTCGTGAAACGGATAACGAGACCTACACCGCCGCCTGAATGTTTTCCGTTCTCCTGTTCCTTTCTCACCCCAGCACACAGTCCCCAGTCAGAATCCTAAAAAAAAAAATACATCTGTCCTAGTGTCCCATTAGAGTCCATTCATTTTCAGGTAGATGTCCATTGTCAACGTGTACTGAATGGAATTTCGTAATCGGCTTACGCACAATGACAGCACAGCAATCCCCCAGCGGTAGCGCAAACATCCTTCATATCCGAAATCGACAAATCAACGTCTCGTAATGGCTATGACGCACATAAAGATCCTCGACTGGGTTCCATTATACGGTTAAGTGATTTATCACCTTTGTTTACCCTCGTTGCCAGTCGGAATTTCTCCCTCGAGTGCAGATATCTTCCACACAGTTCATTCGCCGGATAAGTAGGAGATTGCAACTCCGGCAACGCATATCTCGAGTTCAATTGTGAAGAACCCTCGTGCACTCCCACTCAATGGCTGGAGGATTCCTATGAAAAGATTGTTTTCTCAAATTGTGTTGATGTAAGCCAGCAGGACTATTGCAACCGTTGCGATTCTACTGATTCGTAGAACCAGCAACTACAAGAGGTGCAGTGGCATCCTTGCATCCGCACCACTTGACACTGCTTGAATACTCCAACTGAACGATCCATCGAAATAATTAACAGAAACTCTCTGCGTTTGCGGGTGAAGAAGAGCTGTGCCCTAATCTTTGGCAATGATGGCCGGGTACCCCAACTGCGCATGACACATCGCGTTCAAGTGGTCACGATCGCACGGAGTGTTTAACCCAAGCCTGGCATGGAGAATCAAAATAAATCAGAATGAAATGTCATTGTTTGCACTTTTTTGATTTCGATTCGATTTTGAGTACCATGCGCCGTGGTATCATCCGGATGGGTGCGGGCATGTGCTGGGCCGGTGAAGTGGCCCACGGCAACCGAGATGATGGTCTTCTCTCGTCTGTGTGTTCAATCAAAGTTAGAAATGGTGAGAGATGCTGTTGAGGTGGATAATTGTTTCATCATGATAATCATCGCACAGGCTCACCACCGGGCAGGCGTACTACCAGTCTCGGTTAAGTTAATCAAAACATTATAGTTTCCACTAAAGATGAAGTGGGTTATTGGAACACGAGTGTGGAGTGGATGAAGGTGCGGTGTAATTGAGTGGGGGTGCTAGACTATTTCTAGGAATCGGTATCATTCTGGTCACCTCTGGATAGAGGCGATCTATGAACTAGCTGGGCGGGCTAATGTCCTCAATGACTTGGGTGAGTGCTGAAAAGGAGAATGATTGATGCTGGGGACTGGAGTTCAGAACGTCCACCAAAGTCATAATGTCTTTTGTAAACAAGCCTGGGTTCGCACACCAACTCTTTCATACATTAATTCTCACACGTCTGTCTCATCGCAAATTTGCTCACCTCCAAGCACAAACATCCTCACTCACCGCAGCATTAGTCATCAATTGGCACACTGGCATACATCCTTCCGCCCCCAGTTAAAACCACGCACCAGTGTTTGCATTCGGGTTTTGCTAACTTTGACATGCATTTCGCGATAACTCAATATACTCCTTTTGTTTATTGGCTTGCCTCTCCACCCCTCCAGCTCCACAGCTCTCTCTCCGTTCCACACGGACACACTTGTTTGCCAATCTTGTGAGCTCCGGAACAACCCATCTGAAGACGACCAGCACTTGTACTCGTACGCGCACACTGACTGCGTTCCCATACAGCGAGGATCGAGACGTCTTGCTAGCGTATAATTTCCTTAGGTGTAACATATCATTATGAATTTCATATGCGATATGTGTTTATTATACGCGGTTGCGGTCCTCAGTCAGCGCAGCGCAGCGCCCATTGTGGGCTAAAACACTCCGAACATGCCCACCGACTGCATAGTGTTGATTTATTATTTTATAAACTGTTGGTAATGTGCAATTTTTCGCGCTCTTTATTGAACTAAACTACTGTTAAGCGTGTGTGCGAGCGGTACGATTTCTGCGGTGATTTTCAAATTGAAAGTGATTTTTTTCTGTTGCGGGCGGTGGACGATTCCCGGGCCCTCAACCGCAAACATGGCTTGATATATCTGCCGGACTGTGCGCTCGTTTTGGTGCTCCTTTCCGATTCTGCGTTCCCTGCATCGGGACGCATCGGTATGCTGTGGCAAAAAATTAAATCGTTGATTTATATTTGCAAACATTTATCTGATCAATTTACTTATAAATGTGGTTTTGCGTGCCATTATCCTTTCGTTTTTGAGTTCATCCGTTTTCGCTTTCGACAAAGAGTGAGTGAGGACTGCGGCGGCACGGATGCGGCCCAGTCGGATGGAAATAAATCAGGAAGAATGCACCAAGAGTTTCAATCTCACGAAATGCAAAAACATGTCAGTGTGGATTCAGTGCAAAGTGAAAATGACCGATGTGATCGGCAGCAGGAGGTAAACGCTGGCGGATTCCCTTAGAATCTCCGACTCGGAGCGAGGAGTGCAGTACGATCGCAACAGAAGACAAAGCTTTCTTATTTGGGGTACGGTCTTTTGCGAATATAAATCGAGTTGTGTCGTGTGGCTTTTTGCACTGAGTCAGTGAGGCTGAGAGTTATTTGACATCTGCATGCGAGATGATTCTGATGTCGAACAGCGTACGCCATGGTCTCCCCTCTGGACCATTTGAAATGTGCCAATAGCAATTGGGGTCGACAATTCGTCATCTCCCTCTGAGCAGAAATGACTCTTGGCAATGGGATTTGGGTCAAGTTGGGACTGACTTCAAAAGACACTCAGGAGGCCCTTTCTCAAGCTCCCTTCTGAAATCGCCATTAACTCCCATTCCTTTCCAACGGCATCCACTCAACTCTACTCGGCCTAGCCGAATCCTACCGCGGACAGTAGCTGATACGAGAAAATGGAGACTTGACGGTTTAACTGATTGCCTAACGGAATACAGTAAGCTGAAATAAGTCATAATTAACCACAAGATAGAAGAGCGCACCACGATAAACGATGATCAACGGCAACAGCCAGCATCAACACTGGCCCCGCCACTAGTCGCGCCAAACACGACGGCTGCGCCATACAAGACCAGTACCAGCAACAGCATCCACTGCTTAGCATCTCTTTGTACACATTACTCGTGGTGCCGAATGACACTAGCATTCGGTAGAGATGAAGAAGTCAGGGATGTGGTGATGGCTTCACCTTCTCCTAGCCTGTGCATTTATCACTGATAACTCGCGCGGGAGCTGCTGCTGCTGCGGCCGCAGTACAATTGGGAGGCCAACCAATTACAGGTCTTTTCTTCGATTTTATGGGAATGATTCAAGAATGACTGGTTAATTGCATGGGATATCATCAAACTGACAGTAATTATAATTCATCCATTGCGATTGATTCTCTGACGGCAAACTGTTCATGGAATTCCTCAAATTGACGCAGTCACCGTGGCCATTCTGAAGAACACTTTCCATACAGTTCACTCCGTGCGTCGCGTCATCCCGTCCGATGGACATAAATAATTTAAATTTTCCACATCTATCATCACATCACTCCTCATCGCATGGAACCGAAAGAGATCTCGGCTTCGGTTCGGTTCGGTTCATAAATATTTGGGCACCTTTTGATGAGCCGTAAAATTTGGCAAACCCTATATTGATTAATTAACGGAAAGCAAATGTATGCTCTGCCTCACTGCTAGCGCTAAGCAGGGCACACACTCGGTCCGAGATTAACATAAACCATAAAAAACGCATTTGTTTAGAGGTGGCCGTCTATCGCAGACTCCATCGAGTCTCTGCGGCCGATGAATAATGCATTGGACCGGGACACTTCGGTGTGATTTTGGTGAATTGAATTGACTGATAATTTGGTTGTAGATATTTGCATTTCATAAAACTTGATTACAAGACATAAATCAATTTTCTCTCAGTATCTCTGAGAGTATGTTTTATTGCTGCATCTTGTCAGCTAGCCAGCCAGCCAAGGCCCGGTTTTACATGTGTTGTCTGTGGGCGGTTTTGATGGACTTGATGGACAGTGTCTCCGGGGGGAGATAGTGTGAGAAAATTAGCCCTCGGTGTGTCGAACACATTCCGGGTACGTGTGAGATCTTCTCCGATCGGATGATGGAAAGTGATTTGAAATGATCGACAGTTACCATTTTGTTTGGTCGAAGAGTGATTTCGTGTTCTTTACACATTTTCTTATGGATTCTCGAACGATTGCTGTGTAGGCCGTATCCTGTGTGTGATTAGGCAATCTGATACTTTCGACTAGATTTTATCCGTCATGTCGAACTATCGTTATGGGCTCGATTGAGATTATCTCGAGTGGATTAATTCAGCTCATTATCATTTCATTATACTCAATTCATCATTTACTTCCTCCGGATGACGACAAGGTGTATTCCCTTGGAAATGACCATTTTGTTTATATGGGGAACAGTGTCGAATAGAGCACGACAGTCTTTCAAATCAATGTTTTAAAAGAGTGATTGAACATTGTGTTGTTGATGTATTTTGAGCAATCCAAATCCAGGTCACCGGACGTGGAACCATCCCAAATACAGTCTTTTTTAAGGAAACGTTTCGAGTCGAGAGATAAATCTGATAATAGTATTATATTATTTTTTTAACAATGGTCTTGACCTACGAAGCCATTTCGCTTTTCTGCACGAGGTTGTACATTTTGTTATTATTTTTCGAATCATCCTGTAACTGAGTTAATATATTACAATTATAGAAAATATTGTTAGGAATTACTTTCATTTATTTAAATATATATATTGTCGGAATATTAAGATTAAAACACAAGAAAAGAGAAAAAAAGCTCTTTATAGCCTAATTTGCAAAAATTAAGCAATAATACATTTTTCTAAGAAAAAAGGTCTAAGTTTTTGATTTCTCAAGTTTTTAGATGCTTGTTCAGCCTATTTGGCACTTGGTATGTGAGTGTCCAGCTTCGGTATTGACCTTCGGCATGTCTGCTTGTTTCGAACCGATGGGGTATCTGTGTTCGAAATAAAGTGTCTTCGTTTTGCTCAAGAGCAATGGTAATCTTGAAGATTTCTTTAACCTTTAATACATCGACTTTTGAAGTGTTTTTTTTTTCGGATAGAAATTTTACACAGCTTTCTTGAACCGGTTGAAGCTAGTGGATATGCGGTTGCGGAGCTCCTCCCCAAGCCATTACACCATAACGAAGCCTGGCTCTATAAGTGCATAATAAGCTTGTAATAATACAGGATATGGAGCCTTGTATTGCAGGCAAGCCAGCTCAAATAGTGATCCTCTCAACTTGCAACGAAGAGAGTTGATATGTGTCGATCGATAAGAACGCCAAGATATTTGTGCGTATCGACGAGATCAATACCATTTTGTTTACCTAAGATTTTAACACCTAAGAATCCTAAGTACAAATTGGTATGCGGGATGCATTGGACTACGAATATGCATTACTTTTGTTTTTAATATGTTTTTACACAAGACCATTATCACACCATCTGCCTGCATTACTTACGCTGCCTCTTCTGAAGAATTCCGGCGACTATTCCTGTATCATCCGCATAGGTGAAGACAGACAATTTTGTAGACACTTTACCATTACATTAGTCTACAAAGTAAATAGTAGAGGACCTAGTTTTGTTCCTTGTGGGACTCCGTGATTCAATTGGTGTCTTTGATTATTGTATTCTTTTATTTGTTTGTAGAAACTTCTTTCACCAAGGTAACTTTTCATCCAATCTAACAATTAAACCCTATCTTAAATGGAGGATACTGCATATCCTTCCACCAAAACAATTGTATTTTCAGCAGTAAGGTTTTCAACATAACCGTATCTCTGCGCAAGCTAGAGTAAATTACTCAATTATTGTAAGATCCTTGTTACACTATGCAAAAAATAAATATCTATCTATCTACAATTAACCCCTTATACCAATTCGATATAAGGCAGTTATGAGTATATTGTGGCCGAATGGTCAAAGGCTTTGCTAAAATCCAGATATAAGAACATAATGGCATGTTAACGTTTATTTCGTTTGCTTATTTCTCCAAGTAGTTGGTCGGTACTTCTTCCTTCATGAAATCCGTATTAATTCTTGTGGATGATATTGTGGATTTTTTTTAATAAAGTCATGCATTCGACCATAATTTTCTCCATGATTTTATCAACGGCTGGTAGGATTGCTATTGGCCGATAGTTGGTAATCAGATTCTTGTTACCTTCTTTCTTGGTCTAACTACGGCCTGTTTTAGTTTCGAAGGTACGTCGGATTTTTCAAAGCTTAAATTGATTAATTTCTACTGCTCTGATACCATCTGCTCCGGGTACTTTCTGAAGGTTGAGCTGATAGATTAAACGTTCTCTTTACTTTCGATGTCTTCCAGATATATAGAGTCTTTTCTATTTTGTTACGATATCTACTAGTAATAAAACTGCATGTGTGGACGATTGATTCCGGTTGCATTGCAAAGGATGTTCCAAAATCATTTGCCAGTGTCTATACACTTACGTTTAATGGAACGTTTTTTCTTACAGTGTCATCAACAATTTTTGCCCCCCTAATATTTCACTGATGAGTGTCCATTTTTTTTGGGTCGCGTCTAGCTTGTTTAAAATGCTGAATGTAAAACTGTTTCTTACTCTTGATATTTGTTTATTTACCTGTTTACGAAAGGTCAAAGTTTTCTATGTTACATTTCTGGGGTTGTATTATTTCTTAATTGTAGTGCATTCTCAATCGTTGCAGCTCTTTAGAATATCTCCGTTTATCCATGGTTCACTTTTTCGATGTTCTTTGTAAGTTTTAAGTGTTTTGGAGCTTTCGTATATTTCATTCATCTTTATTCACCTCGAGTTGAATAACTTTTCTGGGTCTGATTCTTCAAATATCTGATTCCAGTTTGAAGACTGGATAAGTTCATTCACTATTCTTCTTCTATTTTCTGTTTTTTTTTAATTTTGTGCTAAAAATGAGTTAATTTTTGATTGGTCGATTTTGGTATACTCCATATGAGGTAGTGATCGGAGATATCGTTTTCTATTATGACTGGAATGTCAAGTAACATCTTTGACACTTGTAGTAAAAAAAATTCAAAATTGCATCATTGGTCTTTTAAATAAAGTACTCCTATGTCGTTTTCTTTACTTGTTTTTGATTCTTTTCTGTTTATTAACATTTTTTCTACACATTTATTACAAGATATTCGAATTTTAACATTGACCAACCAATTGTTGTGCTGCCACCTTTTTGTATTGTTGTGTTTTTCATGTTGTTTTTGTAACTTGGTTGGATCATGTTAATGTATTTTATTTTGACCGGTTTAGTAGACCGGCTCACACTGTCCTGTTTTAGCTATCGAACTGGAATAAATAAAAAGAATATTATGCTATAATGTCTTTTGATGCACATGATTGTTAGTTTCTTTTGTGGTGCATTAAGAAATAATGTTAATGGTTTCCTTCACGGATTTTTAAGATTGATGCCACAAAACTTAACGACTGGCCTTGGGACTTTTGTGTCGACATTGCAATAGTAAACCGCACTGGGAATTATACCCGTTAATAGTAGGTAAATCCACAGATATGACCTTAGAGAGAGTTCTACTTTCCAACTGGTGTTATGGAAAAATGTTCTATTGATATTGAAAACGCAATGTTAATATTGTAGACATTTTACTTTAATCCTGGCACGTCATCCTTATTTTTTGTCCACCAACATCATCCTTCTCCTTTTTGACGACGACCCATTTCATATTGTTACTTTAAAGCTTCTGAGTACAAGATGTGTATGTAAATTATATTTTTTATTATATACTTGATTTGCTGCACGTTTGCATCCACTACGCTGTACTTTCGTATGGAACCAAAACAAGCAATAAAAACCCGAACACATTTTGCGTAGTCGTTTCGACGAAGGATGACGGTCCGGGATTAAATGGGAATTTTTCCTGTAATGTAAGTTGTTTTACTTGATTAAGCATGCCAATTATTATTTTTGAACCGGTAAACTTTTTTGTTACCTTAATATTATAAATAAATATTGTTAAATATCTTTACTTAAAACTGTAAAGTAAAGTCGCTTAAGATGGCTAGGGCATGTAAAGAGAAGGGACACTAATGCTTTGGCCCACATAGTCTTTGAATGTAACTCGGAGGAAAAACGCAGTATAGAAAGACGTCGCCTAAGAAGGCGCGCACAAGTAGAAGGGGATCCCAACCAGCTTGTTGGACTTGCGCAACTGAAGGCAGCTGGATAAGGACCGCGCTAACTACTAAGTTTAGCTGAAGATAGCCCCGAATTATAGCGCCAGCTATGTAACACATGTAAGTATTGTTTCAGAAGAATGATGGAAGTGGAACCGTAAGGTAGTAAATTTGGGGATTGAACCGGGCTCCACCGGCGCAGAAGTCGACGCTCGAAAATGAGTGTCCTCACATATGTAATGTAGAATTTGGTAAGCAGGCTCCCATTAGGATAGGTAAGGTTAAGGTTGCTGACTGATGCGCATACGGATAGCGGACACACTCATGCCAAGCGAAGGCCCATTGTGCTACCACGCAGATCAAGGGTACCTATTTCGCAAACCTATTATTGCTTTTGATAAAGCGAAGAAGAAGGCTGATTCTGATGTTGCTCAGTTCAGCCAGATTAACAAAGAAATGGGCCCCCAGAAGTCTGAATCTACGGGATGAGAGAGCACTGTAGATGCATATCAAGTGTTCAATGGTTTCTTCCTCATCCTCGTCCATGCACCTTCTACAGAAATCTTCTGCACATTCGCCACAATGCCCTGTTAAAACGCGAATAAGAGATCTGAGATTTGGCCTGCATAATCTGATCAAGCTAAGCGATCGCTTGGGATCGATCATAGGGCAGAGTTTTTTGGTAATGGGCCAGATATCCACCCGCGGTTTGTTTGAGCAAGCGTTTCAAGCTTTAGCAGATGTTTTATAGTAGCGATAGGCGCGGAGGGTGGGTCTCCACTCATAAAGAGTACCGAATTTTTGCCCCTTCTACAGAGTTCGTCCGCTTCGCAATTCTCTGGAATGCCACAGTGTCACGGCACCCACAAAAGTTGGATGTTTATATCCTTGGCCATCTCTTTAACAGATAGGCGGCAACCAAGGGAAGTCTTGGAATGTCTTGGATATCTGTTAAATTGTTTTTTTAGCCAGGGCAGGGCTTCCTTAATCGCTATAGTTTCAGCCCGAAAGATGCTACACTGATTAGGCAGTCGAAAAGATAGCTGGAAATTTAGATTCTTGGAATAGACGCCAGAATCCACACCTGCATCCATCTTCGACCCATCTGTGGAGGCTCCCATTAAATTAGAAAAAAAAAATCACATAACCGATATCAGTCGCGGTCAATGCGAATATCTCTAGTTAAGATTTACATCCTTGCAGTTAAGTGGGGGAGATTTACTCATTCATACACCTTCTTATAGCTCCTTATAGAGCTCATTAGTAGACATTTCAGCTTGTTCTTCTCAAGTTGTTTGGCGAATTGTAACAAACTATGTTTTTGGTTGTATGGCAGTTCCATGAGGACGCGCATACCCGAAAAGAAAACCTAATTTGTTTCACACAGAAAAATACTGCTGTACATCTCCAATCTTATGGAGAGGAACAGTCCGAACAGTTCTTAGTTTAACTTTTTCTTCTAATCAACCAAATCTATACTTCCGAAATGGCGAACTGCCCTTAACGCACTATCGATATTGCGCCACTTAGCTTGGTCTTTCGTGATGTGATGACGTCTTACTCCTCTAGGATCCAAGCCTTGGATTCCAATGCAGCAGCCACTCGAATGAATTATTCTCGTTTGATCTTGCTTTCGGGATCGCACTCTAAAAACTGACGCGACTATGAGAGGATTTATAAAACCTGAGTCCAACTACATGGTTTCACGCCACGCCTGCATGGTCCACGGTAACCTCTCAAGTCAGATCTCCTATCTCTACGGTGACCTTTATGACAAATATCTAAATTAAAACCCATGCTCTCAGCCCCAAGAGAGCACGTGCATGTGACAACCGCCACAATGATTTCATTTTCATAATTAATTGCAGCCATTAATGTTCCGCTCCGCCCTCCGTCGCCACCCCACCAGCTTGTATCAAACCGCAGCCAGTCTGAGAATTCCCATCAAAATAAGAAGAATCCCGCTCACCTTCAAAATTGTGCCGCTGTCAGGTCCCGTAAATTATGTTTGACTCCTCTGTTGTCTCGCCCAACCAGTCGCAGACACTGAATTTGTCGGATGAAATCGAAAATGATTCCGTCCAGCGGACACCAGCACCAGCACCCTGGTCAAATAAAGTTCTCAAATATCAGCGTGGCCCCCCTCGCCACTGTCATCATCGTCACCGCTCCACGGTTCACACGGGATGGTGGGCAGCAAATCGAATTCGATGAGAAACCAATAAATTATGCTCAGGATCATTTAACCATTGTCCTCCACCTTCACCTTTCGAAAATCTGAATACGACATCGAAGACACAAAACCGAATCACAACAACAATCAAAGTGCAATTCATCGTCGATCTGGACACACTGGACACGTCCATCGCCTATGCGATGACCACCAATTCATGATTTCCATTTCACTTTTGGTTTGGTCCTTTTTACTCGCCTCTGACCGCCTTCCGCGCATTGCGCGCTGGTCCACCGGCAGTTGGAATTCAACTTCATTTTCAATCCACAAGCACAACAACGAGGACGTCGACGACGAGGAGAGCACTCCGAAGATCCATATCGCCGTGGACAAAACGATACACGCGAGGTACACACCAGCCGGTCTCCATGCCAAACTTCGGCCCCGATCCCGCCGCGCCGGACACCGGGCCGAGCTGAGACTCACTCTTGGCCGACTTTAATTATGGTGTACGAAAATAATCACGGGATATTTATTATTTTAAAAGGGTAATACGTTTTTCGGGTCGGGAACCCAAACAACACTTAGTGTCTCATGTCCCCTCCCGAGCGGGTCCGCGGTTGTGCAGTGCGCGGTGGGAGGTGAGGGACGATTCTTTTATTCTTCTCCTCGTCCGAAGGACAGGCCAAGTGCGAGAGGTGCTGCTCATATGAATCGCAAGGCGGTAGCATTAGTCAGGCGTGAGTTTTGCCACTTGCTTTTGAAGCTTGCTCGTTGTGATGATGGTACAACTGGGTCTGGTGCGCTGGTGCTGGTGAGTTTTGTTTATTTGGCAAGGAGGCGTGACGGAGATGTGCTGCAAACGTAATTGATATTCCCCGAGACGATGATGGAATTGGATTTAATGTTATGACGAGTTTGAAAGGCGATACCAAGAACTGACAAATGAGAGAGGACAGATTATGGGGAGGTGGGTGAATGAGATTTATCTTCTCGGAGTTTGGTGGTGTCACTTAAAAGCAAGCTCTAGGTCTAGATTCCTTGGCATTTTTTCACCACTTCGACTATCAGTCAGTTGGACGATACAGAGGATAGGGAGGCCCACGTCAGACCTTTAACCCTCACATGGAGTGAGTTATCTGGGGGAGGGCGCCAGCTGGAGAGGCTTGGTTGTTGAAGCCCGGACCCACTCTGGATTGCGGTTCTCAGACACCAATTTGACATGCTTTGAGTTAGGTAAAGCTACGCCTAGAAGTCACACCTAGTAGGCGATGTGTTGCTCTTGATCCCATACCCAAAGTCAATCCCGCAGCACTTGTGGACTCATTATCACCCACCCACGACGCTGACTTCTATCAATCAACACGTTCGTTCACCGCTCACAATGGATCCGACATTTGCAAACACCTACACCCAGCCTTCACTGGAGACGAACCACCACCGCCACCGCCAACCATCAATCATCCGTCCATCAATACACTTAATTGACCAACAAAGCCGTGATCCCCTCACGAACGAACGAGAAATTGCATCATCATCCGTCGCACGACCTCCTCCACACCCAGTTCCAAAGTCGAAGCCAGTAAGCGAGCAAAAACTGAACAAACCCTGAACCATGACATTCGGATGACACCCAGGCAGGCCGGCCCAGACATTAGAAGATTACACCCCCCAAAAGCGCAAACCAACTGGGCGACAGTAAAATCACGGTCCACGGCTACAAGGGGCAGCACTCAAGTCCCAGGTTCAGCTACAAAATCACATAACTCCGGGCAGCTTGACATTGAGAACCAGAATCACTGGGTCATTAATCAACGAATTACCCGTCGCGCTCGATTGTGACTAAGGATTCTGAGAACCAGATCCGATTTGTTTGTCGCTGCGCTGCGCTGCGCGACGTTGGGATGCTCCTCTTCACTGTCCCATGTCCGCGATCGGCAATCCAAGATCGGCGATCCTCGATCCGCGATCCGTGATCCGTTTGCGGTTGCGTGTCCATGCTTAGCTTGTTTTGCTTAATTTGTTATTTCGTTTATTATTATTGCACACTCCTACGACTAGCGGAGAACGAACCGAAATGCGAAGTGAATGCCATAATCCGCAATACGCCGTTCGCCGTCCGCGTCCTCCACAGTGAACGCCTTGTTTATACCTGAGTGTCCGTCGCTGAATTTGGCATAAAATTAATGGATTATGGATCCGCAGGGAGATTTGCGCAGGCAGCACACCAGCACCAGCACCCTCCAGTCTTTGACTTGCATCCGCACTCCTAATGGATTTCGCAGAGATTGTCGCTCCCCAACAACAGCCGGCGACGACTATGACTCAATTAAGTTGGTATTTGTGGTTTGCGCCGCACCGTCGTCCCACCTGCGACCACTCTCAGATCCCGCTGGCTGATGGCATCGCCAAACTATTTATCGATCACACACGGATGAGGAAAATGGCCGACGCGCTGGCGCTGGTGTGAAGTATGTCACTTCGGTGACGTGACAATCTCACTATGCGCCGAGCTGAGATAAATGAAACGTTCCGCCCAGGAAACTGTCCATAAACCATCCCAAATTGGCCCGGCCGTGGTAAAACAAAGACATCATGCCATGTTTGTCGAAGGTAAACTCTTCTCCGAATTGTGGAACCCCACCCCACGGACGTGCCTTATCACTCGCCGCGGAGCCAGAGTGTGGGCTCTGTTATCTCGTATGTGCGCCTCGCTCTTGGACTAGACTATGTGAACCTTTTTCGGCCCCGGCTCTCGGCAAACAGACTGCGCCGCACACGACACGTCTCGGATTGTTTGCGAGGACAACAAACTAAAGCAGATCGGGCATTGTTTGCTGGAGAACGACAGAGACCTGGACCGAGTCCTTTGCGGATCATTTGTCGCACAGCGTCGCAACGTCTTTCATGTTTTGTTAGCTTAGCAAATGGCACTATAGATTATTAGGGCTTCGCCGTGTTGAACACATACTACACGAGAACACGAGAAATTCGTGAGCACTGAGCGGGGTTTCCAATGAAGATGCTCTATGATGTGACCGATAATGAGATTTTTTTTTCTGCTCTTTCCGTGAATTTGGTGATCTTAGGAAACGCTCGATTCAATGAAATTGGATTTGGGTCGGATTCCTGCTGACACCTTGTTTGCGAGAGCTGAGGAATTCTTTTCGTGAGTTCACTTCCTTAGGATGAGGCAACAAAGGCGTCAGGAAAGGCATTATTTATGAGGCTGCAAGACAAATGAATTCTTTTATCAATGAGCAAACATAATGAGACCGGAGGAATGTGCGCTAGTGAATGTCGATGGAACGAGGCCCACACAAGGCGGTCGGCTCGGAGTTGACAGAGGATGTTGGCGTTTCACCGGAACGGTGACTAGTTCCAACATGAGGGTGTTTCACAAACTAGGAAACTCTAGGAAACTGCTCATGTCCGTAAACTACTGTCATCTTGCTGGCTTGTTCGATTGAGTCACCCGCAAGATCCACTTAAGAGGTCCCGGGGTTGAAGACTACGCGAGAGGATTTCCAGGCAACTCGATCCTCCTCTATCGACTCTAACTCATCAGGACTTAGCGTTTATGGACTTCGTCCAACCACCACGCCCTGGGTCTGTCAAGTAGGGTACCTCTCTACTTGAGGGAATAATATTCAACGTCCGCCTCGGAGGTTGTGATATTGGGGACATTCGTGCCAAGTGACCAAACCATCGAAGCATATCCCTTTCCGATCGAAGAAGCAGCTGCCCAACGTTGTGTTCCTCGAGCACTGCAGTGTTTCTCACCCTATCCCCGGTTCCCACAACACCACGAAGAAATCCCATCTCAGCAGATTGTTTTCGGTATATTATTCTCTCGGTCATTAACCAAATTTCATGACCATAGGTGAGAGTTGGAACAAATACTGCGTTGAAAACGGACTTCCTGATTTTGAAACTGACCCAGATTGACCAATTCTAGAGGAAAGTTCAGCATTGGTCCTCCCATCACTCCGAGATACTTAAACTTCTTCACCTGCTTTAATGGGACTCCACTGACATGTAGAGTAACATGTAGTGTTCTGTTCTGCAGCAACTGAAAACCAGACATAATGGAGGATGCAGATATGCAACCTGCTGAAAATGTTCGCTCTCAATTCTCCTTCTCATAGCACACACGAACAGCGCACACTGTAATACAAAGTTGGACAGCTACTGGATTTTAAATTTCAGACTGTGAGTTGAAATTGTGAACAAAATCAATTTTCAACTCTACAACCAATTAAATAACGAGTTGAGACCAATCTGGAAGTTTTCAACTTCCAGTTCTCCGGGAAGTTGAGCAATTGTGAACAAACTGACCTTTAAAGGAGTGTGCTTTGTTCAAAGGAGATCGCGGAATATATGTATAACCTCTGGTCTTTTAGGGGAAAAGGCAAGCCAACTGTAGGCGCGAATTCAGTAGAAGATGGGCGATTTCTTTGCCAGTAGCACCCGGATAGATAAATTTCGAAAGAGGCACCGTATGTGGAAACTTAAGACATGGAGTGAAAAATTTTCAAGCGAAGTAGAGTTAGTGGATCCACTTATAAAAGCAATCCAGCACAAAATTAAACCTGTAGATTTGCACCCATCACAGATCTGTAAAGCAGTTGAATCTGCATTTGAGTAAGGATTTGTAATAATAATAATATGGGTGGCGCTACAGTCCGAGGTGGACCTGGGCCTAGCTTCTGAGCAACCACTCGTGTTGTTCATGCTCCGAAAGCCAAAGTTTGAGAAGCTTTTTCTAGTCAGGAATACTCTTTGAGCGTTTTCAGCGACTCGAAAGAGGTGGAGCCGTGAATTATCAAAGGCGGTAAATTCGGGTATCGAACCTGGCACCATCTGCGTAGGAGTGGACGCACTTACCCACTACGCCACGGCACGTAAGCCTTTGTACAATCGAAAAAAATCAGTCACCGAATCTCCTGTGTACAGCAGTTATCCAACCAATGGACCAGAACACGATCAGACTGAGTAAACTCTTGTGCTTTCTTTAGTCACATCGTATTATTTGGCCTTCTTTTGTGCGACGATATACAGTGGGTATCATTAATATTCGGTTTCTCACTCGAATGTGTGAAAAATTGCAGTTACAGGTTAAAACCATGTGGTTTTTAACCCAATCTTTTCCTGCTCGTTAAGTTAATTAATTTTCTTCGAGATTACAATTGTTTGAATTAAAGACCCTTGCCATTACCACAAGATATTGAATTTACAAATAAAACTATGAAAAAAGTACCTTCATTAATATTCGGTTTTTTAACTATTTTATTTAATTTACATAACAAAAATTAAAATAATCACAAAAAAAATTATTAATATTTTGTAGTGTATCCTTTATTCTTCAAAACTTGGGATAATCGCTTTGGCATGTTGGCTAAACATTTTTTTATATATTCCGGACTTATTTTAGTCCATTCTTCCTGCAATATAACCATCAGAGCCACAGTCGTTCACAGACCTCCACGCAGTGCAGACGTGTTTCGACTTAGTGCGGAAACAATAAAAATATCAAGTGTGGACAATAGTGCCAAGATAAAATAAGAATCGGTAGCTTCTCGGTAGAGTGCTCGCCGGTGACTTCGCGGTGCCGGGTTCAAATCCCGAAAAAACAGTGAAATCTTTTTTTAAAATTAAAATCAAGTAAAGACACTAAGTGTGAGTCAGAAGTGTGATGGAGACAGTGGAGCGACCCGAGCTCATAAAATCGGGTGATGTGGTACCGGTGGCTTCGACATCGGACCACCAGTCAACAAACGAAGAGGGGAGGAAGAAGAGGAGGAAGAAGCTCCAGCCTCAACCCAACCTCGTAAAGCGCCGTTCCAGCATTGGATCAGGCGATACGAAATTTGCCGCAAATAGAGCAGCAGCAGCAACAACAACAACTGCAGCCACGACAACTACAGGAGCATCCAGGATGGTCGACGACGTCGAATACGAGTCGACAGAAGGGGAGGGGAGATTCTCCTACAGCGGGAGAGAGAACCCCTTCCACACTCTGACGTCCTCTGAATCGGAGGATGAAGATGAAGAGGACAGGGAGCAGCTCGAGAAGAGCCAACGAGAGAGGGAGGAGTTGGACGCCCACATCAAAGCCCTCCAAACCAAATTAAGGGCCAGGAGAGCAGCCAAAGAGGCTGCACAACAACAACAGCAGCAGCAACAACAACAACAGCAGCCAAAGCAGCAGCAGCAACAAAAACAGCAGCAGCTACAAAAGCAGCAGCAACAACAACAACAGCAGCAGCCAAAGCAGCAGCAGCAACAACAACAGCAGCAGCAACAGCAGCAACAACAGCGTCAGATGCAGACCAAGGGGAAGCAACCGCAGCATCAGCAGAAGCAGCAACAACCCGGAACGTCCCAACCGCTGCCAAAGGGACAGCGCCAGACAGCGGCCCAGCAGAAGACAACACAGCAGAAACAACAGCAGAAGCAGCAACCAACCAACAAGGAGAGATGCCCTCCAATCAACGTCTTCGGACTGGAGACGAAGGACGTTGACATTCTATGTAAGTTGGTCACAAAAAATTCTTACTTTATAAAGTATAAGGGTCCACTACGTGTCTCTGTCCATTGCTTATCAATGGCAGACTATCACGTAGTCAAAGAAAGGTTAGCGGTGTCGGAGGCCGAGTTTTTCTCGTACACTCCGAAAGGGGAAAAGGTGCAGACCATGCTCCTTAAGGACGTGGATCCCGACACTGATCCCGATGAGATCCTCGCTATTCTGCGCCAAGCGCAGAGCGACGATGTCCAGGTCGTAGGGGTTAAGCCCTTCATCACTGCGGCATCGAGAAGGGAGAATAGGAAACTTCCTTTCTTCCTGGTTCAGGTCACCCCAGACAGCAAACTAGAGAGCCTAAAAAAAATTACCCATTTAGGCACTCTGTCTGTTACATGGGAAACAATAAAAAAGACAAAGAACACGCTCCAGTGTGTTCGTTGTCAGAGGTTTGGGCATGCCGCGGCGAACTGCAATATGCAGTCTCGCTGTGTCAAATGCGCAGGAACCCACAATCGCGGGGAATGTCCTTTAGGGACCGATAAAGTCGAGGACAGGAGCAAACTGACATGCGTGCTCTGTAAGACCAGCGGACACCCTGCAAACTATCGGGGATGTCCTAAGGTCCAAGAGATTAGAAAAATAATAGAGGCCAAACGTAAAGGAAAAATGGTAGAAGCGAGGCCAGTGCCCCGTGCTCCAGCTACCACTGTTACACCGGCAGTCTCCTATGCCCAAGTGGCATCGGCTGGGCGACCGGTTCAACAGACAGTGCCGAAAGTTACCCAGGTTCCTGTGGCCAGGCAACCAGAAGCAAATTTGGATGTGCAGACGATCCTGCTCTCTATCCAGAGGCAGATCGCTCAACTCCAAACCCAATTCCAGAACCAGTTACAAGAACAAGCAGTGCGAATAGACCTCATCTATTCGACGCTGTTTGGAGAGCCAAACGCAACATCGGTATAATGGCTGTGCAGGCAGCCTGCAACCTTAAAATTCTAGCAGTGAATGTGAATTCACTGATCCGCCCTGAACGTCAATTAAATTTCGGTAACTTGTTGCAGACCCATAATCCTGATGTGTTGATGGTTTGCGAAACTAAGCTAAGCCAGACGCACCCACTCAGGTACAAAAATTACAATATTATTCGAAGAGATCGAAGCTACCTAGCTGGTGGAGTCGCGCTCTTAATAAAAAAAAGGCCTTTGTCATAAGGTCGTGTATAGCGGTGAAGTGCGGAGATTCCAGGCCATAGAAACGTGTATCGCACGCATCCCCCTTCGGGGTGGTAAGCGGCTATATGTGATCGCTATCTATGCGACTGACAAGTCACGCATCAACCAATATTTCATTTCAGAGCTCGATACTCTTTTCACTAGCCTTCGACTGAGCTCGGAGGAGAACTACTATATCGTAGCCGGGGACTTGAACTCGAGGCATATAGAGTGGGGCAATGTGGTGCATAACACCAGGGGGACCTCATTGTATAACTGGTTGGTAGAACACAATGTTGAGTTCAAGCTAGATTTGCTAGCAACCGATAGGCCATCGTATCCCAGAAGCGGGTCCTATCTGGATCTGATGCTGATAGACAAACGACTGACTATACTAGACGTGGAAAGACGCACACGGAACTGTCTAACTGCTGTTGAGTACGAGAGTGATCACTGCGGGCTCTTCGCAGTTATTCAGCTCCCGAACGAGGTGGAAGGACTGGAAGAGTATGTCCAGAGGCACCCTTATAATTATAATAAGGCCCGCTGGCCACGCTTCTCCAGGACTTTATCCACAGAACTACGTTCGAGTGGGATCAATCCGCCGACAAACAGAAACCTGACGAACGAAGAGGTTGACAGGTACCTCATACAAATGGACGACGTAATCAAACGTACGATGGACAACACAATTCCAAAGGTAGTTCAAATCGACAACAGCGATGTTTATCGAAATGCTACCATCGACGCACTTCACGTGCACAAAAGTAGGCTGCTGTCAAGACTCAAACTCTTGCACAGGCGTTTTACAGATCCGCAAAACGCGGAAGTCAGAGCATTGAAGTCGGAGATCAAGAACCTCCAACAGTTAATACGAATAAACTATAGCTTGGCTATAAGCTTGCACTGGGGCAACAAAATCCGGGCTGTACGATCCAACAACCCGGGTATGTTCCCGCAAGTAAATAAAATATTTCGGAGGAAAGATCAAAACGACATTCAAATCGTAAGACTTCCCAGGACGACAGACAACGAACACTTACTGACTTCAGTTGGCATCGATCCGGATGAGGCAGTGCTAGACAATGACTTCTTTGCGGTGGAAGATCCCCAGGAGAAGGTTACAGCTATTGGTGCAGTGTTCCAGAGAGTGTATACGGTCAACGAGGTTAGTAGGCCGAATCACGATCTGGAGAACAGAGCCCTGCTAAACCACTTCTATCTCCGCAATGAGATAAGTCAATGGCGATCAGAGAATCCAGGGTTCACCAGGTTCAATGACGAGAACATGGCACATAGTGCCGTCGCCAATGATGGGAATCACATCTTGATTTCTCAAGAAGATCTCCAGGGTATCTTCCACTCGCTGAAGAAGAAAAAGTCAGTGGGAATCGATGGAATACCGAACATTGTGCTTCGCCATCTTCCCCCCGAAGCGGTCCAAACTTACACAACCCTGTTCAACAATGCGCTGAGTAATGCACATTACCCCACGCACTGGAAAACAGCTGTTGTTCAACCGATCCCTAAACGGGACAAAGATAAGTCCATTCCGACAAATCTTCGGTCGATCAGTCTTCTTCCCTGCATAAGCAAGGTTTTTGAAAAGATAGTCATTCGAGTTCTGAAGCAATGGGCTGATGAAAAGAAAATCATACCGGACAACCAGTTCGGATTCCGAGCGGGGCATGATACCATTAATGCCGCGTCAAAACTGGTGTCCGACATACAATGGAATAAAAACAAAAATCAGTGCACAGGTGCCTGCCTGATTGACTTGGAGAAGGCGTTCGACACCGTTTGGTTAGAGGGCCTCTTCCTCAAGTTGGTCAGGCTTGGCATAAGTAAACCATTGCTATACATGATCTATGACATGATAACAGGTAGAAAGTTCGTTGTGAAAAATGGTGACGTAACTTCCACTACGGTCCTTAACATTAAAAACGGTCTGCAACAGGGGGCCATTGGTTCCCCGATCCTGTTTTCCATATTCACTGCAGATCTTATAGGTTCCATGCCGCACTTAATTGCGTACGCCGACGACCTAGTTGCGTACAGATCAGGTCCGAAGGTCGAGGTAATAAACATCTTGTTGCAGCGTGACTTCGAGAAAATCCAGCAATTTTGCGACGACTGGAAGTTGCTTATCAACTTCCAGAAATGCGAAACTAGTCTTTTCCGAACCCCGTTGGACAGGGCATCGCGGGATACGCGCCAAAACTGGCGTAAGTTCGGCATAGTTGACCCGCATGGTCGGCCGTTAGCTGTAAAAAGTGTAGTTAGATACCTAGGCATTTGGCTGGATCAATATCTGTATTTTGACAAACATATAGATATTGCTCTGACGAAAGCCAGAAAAGCCTTTGCTGCGGCAAGAAGGTTGTTTTTCAGCAGCCAACTTGATACCAGAGTGAAGGTAATCTGCTACATGGCCCTAGTACGGCCTATTATGGTGTACGGTTGTCCACTGTGGTTCAACGTGAGTCCTTCCCAGATGGAAAAGATGAGGGTGTTCGAAAGGCAGTGTCTTAGGAGCTGTCTCCGTCTGTATCGCACACCCGAGTCTGAGTACAAGAAGTACTACCCTAACGAGGTCTTGTACAACGAGGCAAACGTGAATAGGGTAGATAATTTTATTATTAAACTAATCAGAAGGCACACTGCACGAGCTATGACCTCGTCCAACAGTCTGATCTTTGGGGCTTACTACCCCAATAGTATGTACCATGAAAGGGTGCGCCTTAACGGCTTTATTCCTCCCGAAGCATTCCTCTATCTAGACACAATTGGCCTAATACAGGATCCACAAGGATGTCCTATCATCTTCCATGTCGTACGCCGAACAGTGGATAGGCGACTTCAATACGAACCGGATGTCGTTCGCACCCACGAGGATCTCCTCCGGTTCAGTAGAGCGATCCCCGCTCGAGATAGGAAAGAGTCTGCCAAAGAACGGCAATTTTACTGGTGGTTACACCAAAACCAGCCTCCGCCACCGCTAGCTTTTCAAGAGGATCAGATAGCTGACCATAGTGGCCAGCTTACATAGTTTCTAAGGTAGATATTAAGAAAAAAAAAATCCAAAAAAAAAAAAAAAAAAAAAATTAAAAAACAAAAAATCCAAAAAAATTAATAAAACAACAAAACCAAAAACAAAACAATATATGAATTAAAAACAAAAAAAAAAAGGTGCATCACGGCGTATAAATTATATATGTTATGCATATACACAACATATACGCCCTGGTGCACGTGTCCGTACTGTTACGGACATAGTTAAGATAGTATTAAGTTTTATTTTAGGGTAAGTTAGTATAAGGTAGCTTAAGTAGTTAGGTTTAGCCAAGTTTTTTATAAGTTTTCTTGGCAAAGTAATAAATAAATAAAAGATTGTCACAAAAGACTAAAAAAACGTAGATTAAGCCGAAAGGCACATTTATAACATAGATTAGATTAGCTTAGAGTACCCGCATGGGGTCAGTAGGTTAGTATTAAGAACAATTGTAATTCTTAAGATTGTTAAGCTAGTTTTAAGTAATTTTGTCTAGCAAGTAAGAAATATAGAATTAATTAAATAAAATTGCATAAAAAAAAAAAAAAAAAAAAAATAACCATCAGAGCGTTTACGAAAGGAAAAGGGTTCTCCCGCGATCGCCGATTCTATTTGGCCCGCAAATTTTCGATGGGGTTTAGGTCAGGTGATAGAGCAGGTGTTGCTATAACTTTTGGACACTTGTATAGAAGCCATTCGCGGACAATATGGGCTTTATGTTCAGGTTCCTGATACAATTTGAAAGACCTGGAAATTCCCATTTTTTCAGCATGAAATCCTCAAATAATGCTCCTTATTCATGATCCCATCTATAAAGACCAAATTGCTCACGCCTTTAGTTCGATATGCACCCTCAGACCATAACATGACCTCCCCCATGCTTCACCGTTGCTTTTAAATGATTGCTTTTTAGCTCTTTATTCTTCTTGCGCCACACCATAACCCTTCCATCAGTTCCGAAAAGGTTAAACTTGCTCTCATCTGAGAAAATTACATCTCTCCACCATACTGGATCATTTTGTTTCTAATCTTTAGCAAATTGTTGACGAATATTACGGTTACGCAAGTTGATAAAGGGCTTTTTCCTAGCTACTCGACCGTTGAACCCATCTGATTTGAAACTTCTGCGAACAGAAGACTCAGAAGCACGCTTTCCGCATTTAAGCAACAGCTGACTTACTATCTTAGGTGCACTAAGACGGTTGTTATCTTTAACTTTTCTTAATATTATGCGTTATTCGCGCTGTGTTAATTTCTTGGGATGCCCTTTTTGCTTCTAGAATTCGATACGGCCTTCGTTCCTGAAGCGTCTTATAATGTCATCGACTGTATTCGTCTCCATTTTCAAATTTTCCTCAACTTCATTGTAAGTTTCACGTTTTAAATGTTTTGCCATCGAAGTGTTCTTTCCTTTGCGGGCCATCTTATATCTTTTTGATTTTAAACAGGCTATTACCAAATAATGTTGTGGGAATGATAATATCAAAAAGACATACAAATCTGAGCATAGGGTTCTTGCATTTAAACCGTAACCAGAAATGCAAGATAAAAAACCGAATGTTAATGAATGTACTTTTTTCATAGTTTTTCGTGTAAATTCAATATCTTGTGGTAATGGCAAGGGTCTTTAACTCAAAAAATTGCTAATCTCGAAGAAAATTAACTAACTTAGCGAGCAGAAAAAGATTGGGCTAGAAACCATTTGGTTTTAAACTTTAACTGCAATTTTTCACACATTCGAGTAAAAAACCGAATATTAATGACACTCACTGACAAGCATACGGCGGCTCTCCTTATAACTTATACCTAAGATTGAATAAAAGTTTTGTATGTTTCCTATATTAAATGACGGAAATATTTGTATCTAAATTAGACATTCAGTAGAAGCAACTTATCCGGTGAGTGCAACAGGGTCGGTTTTAATTAGTTGCAAGAATCAAGTTACTACTGTATGTAGTTCGTGGCGTTCGTCACCTTACACTCATAGTCATAAACCAAATCCTCTCCGACACACTATCTCCCAATCCCTTTATGAATTCCAGGCAATGCGCGTCTAGAATTTCACTTCCACCAGATAGCACCACATTTGGGAGCAGACACACTTAACATCGATCGTAAAAGCATCCTGCAGCAGCAGACGAAGATAAGAGCCGTCACCATTTTCGCCTATCGTCCCTCCGAAATAGCTGCGCGAAGATCAATTGCGCGATTACTCCAGACATCGATTTGAACACACCAAAAAGGAAAAACCCCACTTCCAACAACCAGCAACATCTACTTTCTGCCAGTAAATTTATTTTTCTTGATCGCAAACTTAAGCTCGGCCGCCATCACGAACTCCTGGGCATTTTTCACCTCGGCCAGCACACGATAGTCCGTCGCCGGCATGAATCCTGGAGCGAAGCTTAAGGTTATCGGTATGTTGGTAGCTGTCACGTTGCCCTGCAAGAGATAACACACTCTCCAATCAACCGGTCGCACTGGGAAACGCTTGAGCAATCCAACCTGGAAGGGACACCGGAACCCGTTGAAGTACTTCAAGATGTTCTCGAACCCTCTGGTAAGGGCCTGTCCCCGGGCTGACCTATTCGCAATGCTGCACATGTTCTCCTGTCCGCTGACGAATGTTTCAAACCGTCCGTTCTTCATGCTCTGTAGTTTCAAGTCCACCTGTGGGAAGAAAGCAATCTGATTTAGATCCTCTGGCCAATGTCACTCAAAACTGCTGGACGATACAGTGAGGTTGTACAGGGGACGCGGTATCACGCAGCCGCAGTTTATCCTCGACACCCTGTTACGTGACACGTCGCTGTTGCAGATCATGTTCAGGCAGATCTCCTCGTTGCGGGTGCATTTGAAAGACTGCACTGTGATGAAGCTGCCGCACTGGAAAAATTGGTGAAAATCGTTTGTTTATCGGTTATGAAACGTGTTATGTGCGCTACGCTTACACTCCTTCCAATCGGCACAAGGAGCACGAGGAGAAGGACGCGAATAACCGACAAAAGCGGAGGCCCCATGGCATAGTTATGATCTGAATATTCGGACGAGGAATGGTTTGACCGGCACCACCGGTCTCAGGCAGCACTAGGCGGCAGCGCCGCGGCGCGGCATGGTCCGTGTTCGTGCATCTCGAAAGCGCGATAAAACCAATTTGGGATAATATTTGTTGGGCATAATTTGGTAGATAGAATCAATTAATTTGGCAATTTGATGGTTGAGTCATGGCATATTGGATACGGTGCTGCGGTGGGCGGTGGGTGGGGAAGTGTGCTGTTCGAGTGTATTGCTGGAGTTGGCTCCATAGAGTGGTCGATTAGGGCAAATAACAATATCATGATTGGTTGGTTTAAGGTTTGAGACTATTGAGGTCAGACCCACGTGAAGGACTGCTCAACGAGATCGTCAACACTTTAAAGAGTCAATGTACGGACTGTTCTTCCAGTTTGGTTTTCTTGCAATCATTAAGTTAATATTTCTCGCGATTATCTCAGAGAATATGGTACTGTTCTCAATAATTGGTGTTGGGTGGAAGCTAAAAGATGTCTTCAAGAGGTCTACTTGTTTCGATCGGGGCGTTCTAGTTCTCGGGTGATCGCAGGAGCTTAAAGATCAAAAGTGCTTCCTCTCAAGAGAAGTTAAATCTTGCGCAGATCCTCCTCAGGCCATGGCACCTTAGCGTCGGCACTAATCTGTGAAAGCATGATAGACTTGTCTTAATACGGGTCATGGAGCCTTGTACCAACGCGTCGTAGTGGATAGATGCTTCGTCTCCTCCTCTGGAAATTCTAGGTTCAAGAATTCCCGAAGTTCACAACTTCCATAATTCACTGCTTCACTTCTTTCGACTCACTGAAAATGCTCATGAAGTATTCCTACCGAGAAAGTGCTTCGGGAAATTCTCCATCCGGAGTCAGCATAAGACTTAAGGTCCCCTCCACACGTGATAGAATAATAGTTCACACGATTACTGGGAGTACTAGCTAGGCTTAGGTCCACATCAGACCATCGTCCAGCCCACATTATTTTTATTATTTTCTGAACCATCAAGACCATTAGAGTGACACCATTTAGGTACCGCTTCTAGCTCTAGCTGATTTTCCCTTGATGCCTCCGCAGAGGAGCATGTGCTGCTTCTCGAGCATAAACAACCATTGCAGTACTTTTTAGCAGTTTCAACATTTCACTTTTGTACGTGATAAATAACAGGAGACCTAGTTTAGACTCTTGTGGAACTCCATGTTTCCCTTTTTTTGTCTCGCTACACAATTCTCTTTTGTCTGGCACGAGTACGATTAATTTGGCGACAAAGATTGATAACGGTACTTTGTTGGCGGTCAAATACAAATTTTTTTTTTTTACTATAGGGGAGGGGGTCCTTCTCGTTCCGTTTAGGAGGTAGGGGCAATTTTAGAAAAGAATAAAAAAAAAAACAACGGCAATACTTACAATGAATTTAAATCAAATTGTTCACATATGTCAATATTTTAAAAAAATTCGCATACCAACTCAAAATTCTGGTGTAAAAAATGGAATAAATCGTTCAGAACAATTTTTTCAAAATTGTGGAGTGATGAGCAATTTTTAAATTTTTGAATCGAACCACCGAAAAATCATCATTTTTGTAATTTTTGAATAGAAAAAAACCAAATGCTTTTGTGTATCTAAAACTTCCAGTTTTAGAAAAAAATGTAAAATTACTAATTTCGTTTTATTTCTTTTTTTTTTGGCATTTACGTTGTCTTCTTTTGGGGTAAGCACATGCACCAGGACTTGCTTACGCAGCTTCGTGCTATAAGCTGTAAACCGGAAGCTGGACAAGAAACAATACAGCAGAGTTGATTCTGCGTGCCTTCGTATGGCAAAACCGGCCAAAACCACGAACTCTGTAGGCTGTACCGAGATCTTGATATACCCCGGACGCCAAAAACGGCTCTGCTGTATCGAATTGTTGGACACAAATGCTACAACTGAGAGGGTTCTCGAAACCGAGCCTGCTGGTTCGAAAAGGAGAGGCAAACCGAATATCCAGAGTGGTCGTTATACCAAAAAACCGTCATCGCGGACTTAAAACAGCTTGAACTTGATGACTGGAAGCAACGGTGGACTGCAGATTAAGCTCTGGCTCAGACCCTCCAGGCCTAACAAGAGGAAGGACATATTTCCCAAGTCGAGTTTGATACATTGCGTCAACAGAATGAAGACATTTGCATTTGCTATGGACTGTTTAATCCACTTCTCTTTCTATTATTTGGTGGTTCAAAAAAGGTGAGCCAGTATATTGTCAGTATTGTTATTGCATACGACTCTACAGCGTCAAAATCGTTTGAATTTTATCTTTGAACGCCTAGTTCGCTAGCACTCTTTAGTTCCGATGGTACATGGATAGTGCTCTAACCGACTTCATATTTAACAACTTATCACACAGAGCAAAATAAAATGTTCGATGACTCTGTCCAATGTATGAGTTGTCTCGAATGTAGGCTTCGAGATCGCCGGAATTTGTTGGCTTATTAGCTAGACTGATTAATTCACGTACTCCCAAAGAGAAAGTGCGAAGAAATTCGCGACAGGCATTTGATGAACTAGAGCTGATCTACTTAAAGAGGGAATGCGTTCAGATTTCGCTTGTAGAAGTTGAGTGTGCATATGAGGTGACTTCAAGAGAGAAGAAAGTGAAAACAATTTAAAATAATGAAAAATTCTGCATCGTGAGAGGAATACTTTGACGGTTTAAACCTTAAACCTAAAAAAAAGTAAATCCGGAATGGACGATGACGATTTCATCAAGTGTTTGCAATTTTATCCGTGCCAAACTCCAGACAAGGACAATAAAAAGCAATCTGAGTTGACAGCTATAAAAGAAGAAATAAAAAAATCGATGGGACTAGTTTGAACATCTCGCAAATAAAGAAAAAAATTGATAACATGAAGGCCCGTGTCAAATCAAAAGGCGAAAAGAAAAACAAGGGCAATCTTCCCAATACATTAAAAAACGAAAAACAATCAAAGGTATGGCACCACCAAAGAAAGAGGAAAAGAAAGGAAATGAGTACTTAACCGTTCCAAGTTATCGAACTCGAATCTTTATACGTTCTTGAAGTTATCCCCTGTGTCCTCGAAAGGACATGAGTTATAATTCGTTGTTTTTCGCGTTTGTATGCTTAAGCATATAGCATATAATTTGAACCCAACTTAACCCGAACTTGCACTCACCCATAAACGCCAAGAACTCTAGTTTTCAAACGTCAACTGAAGGGAGGGTACCTACTTTGAGGAAATTTTTCATTCGCACCAAATTGAGTATTTCCCTTAACGAACACACTCGACTCATATGTCCTTACTCGGAGTTTTCAAAGTTGTACTCACACCACGGTCCATGGAAGTTGAACCCTTCCTTTTGGACTGGTTTTTCGAACGCACAAGCATGTTTGAAGGAATCTAAGCCAGCCAATTTTCCATACATAGCTTTTTCAAATCCGGCTCGAAGGACCAAATGTTATTCAAATGTCTAAATTAAGGTGGCAGCAAGTCATAAATAGTACGAGAATTATAAGCAACTACTGATCGGATTTATTTGATTCATAATCCAAATGTGCACACAAGAGAGAAACAGTAGTCGTGTGCGAACCTGCTCGTGTGCAATACTTTTGGGTTCACAACACTAGATTTCCTTTTCATATTCGTACAGCTCGTAGAGACTTCTCCTCTATTAAACTTCTTCGCGGAGTGGATCAAACATGTCATTGGTCTTGGGCGCTAAGAATCGGAATCTGCAGAACTGCTAATGAGGCCCATACAAGAGAAGGACACGTACATATTTTGTTGTTGTGCACATGTCTGCGCAGACCGTCTATGTCGTGTGTATTCATGTCGCATGTTTGCAGCGACTGAATACGTGAATTCAAACATTTTTCAACTTAGTATTATCTGCAGCGACATGTTTGTGTCGTGTTTAGTGAATTTTTGCACAGACCAGTGGGGGAATTCATACAGTAAACATGAACAAAAATACGGGTAGACCATTTAAGATAGAGTTTCTGAATATTCATAAGAGTTTGCCGGTTTATTGGCATGTAAAAATAGCCGATTTTTGCAATCGCCTTTTTATAAAATCACACAAAGGTCACATCGTTTTTTACCACTCCTAGGTCCAAACTTTCTTTTCTTTGGTTTTTTTTTTAATTTACAAAGCAATGATTATTGCGGCACAAACAGTGTCTGTAATTTTTCCGACCAGAGGACTACGCCGAAACGTATAAATCAGATTCAGGGCAGATTGTCTGCGCCCTGCGTGTCGGAGGGGTGTTTACACAGACTTATGGTTGCTATAGGTTACTATCTGTGTCGTGTATGACCCCTATTATCATCTAACTGCCGTCTGAGAAACCACTTCTCGTCCTTGACTGAGATTAAAATTAGTTAACGATAGCCGTCTTATCGACGATTCTGCCTGCATTTGCAATCAGGGATTTTGCACAAAATTGTGATTAACAAGCTACAAAGGTGCTCTTCAGCATATCTACGTTTCTTATCAATTGGTCTTCTCTAAGCCTTTTCAAATCGATGTACCTATCTATGGACACACACGAAAAATCTCCAGCCTAGATATCAATCAATGTTTAGTCATTTGAACGAATCAGAGTAGAAGCCCCCCGGCTCTTGGGAACCAAAACAATTCAACGCAGAGCGTCTGCTTACGTCATTTGTTTCAGAATCCCGTCTGTAATCGACAACGCACGTCCATCAACATTCCACATCCAAAAATAAACCAAGCACAACCATTTATCTAAGAAATATTGACATTAATTGCACTAATTAGTACTCATGACGGTTGTCAAGATACCAGTTTAATCCTAAGACAACACGAGAAGATTAATTAGTCCACTCGAACAATCATGCACACAGAGAGTTTTGAAAAATCGTATCCCCCATATCCCCATATCGGCGATGCAGAAGGGCGCGCAAAGAGGACAGAGCTCGCCCCGTGTCCCAGCCCCGCGGCATTGTTCTTCCCATCGACATCCGACACGTATCTCAAGTACCCCACACTGAGTTGCGGCAATTTATCTCTCGGACATGCCGGCTCGGCCAGCCAGCCAGCGCAGCACAGCGCTGCGCAGACCCGAAAAACCAACCAACTCACGGTTAGCTGTGATTAATTTTCGAAAAATGGTAATTTCGAAAGAAAAATCTACAATTTTTGGTTTTCATTTCCACTCCGAAGTCGAAAGTCTGGAGAAGGTGCTGCGCAGTCTGCAGTCCGACCATGTTCGAATTAATTCTCGCTGCCCTCCGTTTCGGTTTCAATTATCTGAGTGGACTCTGCGGCAGCGGCAGTGGCTGTGACGACGACTGGGGACCAAGAAGCAACGGCAACGGCAGCGGTGGTGTTAAATTTGACCACTGAACTCATTGATGCAGTCGGCGAACAACACAACCGCAGCCAGCCAAGGGTCAGTGGAGAAAAATGATCTTTTGACAGTTGAACGACTTCGGAACTCCTTCACAACTGTCACAGTCGTCGGCGGTCGGAAATAAATTTCTTCTCCTTTCCAGTGAGTGAGGGTGCGCGTGAGTGATGGACGCATTGTTTTAGGTGCCTCGCCAATCCGATAAAATCCGAATCGCAAAGGTTCCCACTTACCCCGCACGGAGGGCGTGGAGCAACACATCAATTCCCAGTCTTAAGTGATTCCGACTGACTTTTTTTCTTTCGTCTTTTTTTTCACTCGAATTGAAATTGAATCAATCGGAGAGCTACTTAACGCGGGTCGTTGAATGGTATCAATGTCGGCCGGGACGTGATAGTTTTGATCGTTTGAAGTGCGTACGTGATACGAATTGATGGCTGGGAGCGTGTTAGCTGAGGTCTGAGATGTTAAGTCCCACGCATGTGATGGATATTTCTTGAGGTGAGAGGTTGTTGTTGAGTCGAGTGCGGCCCTCATTGGCGGCGACCGCGAGAGCGGTGGACGGAGCCAAGCGGGTCTGTAGGTGGGCCTGATCTAATTGTTGGACGTATAGTTGCGGGGGCGTATTGTTGGTGGGTAAATGAGCTTTTCGGATTTCCTTTTATAAGAATTAATTGGGAATTGCTACCGAATTTGAAAAGTGCTCTTTGACTTGGCCACGATGGGAATCCCAGAGACACGTCAAGAATTTGGTCGACGTTGGCTAACTAACGCTGACGTCAGTTGTATCGTCTTGTGCATGGCTGGAGGGTAGCAAGGCACGATACCCTCTTGATGATCGAATAAAATGTGATCGTTAATAAATTGCAGTCTCTCATGCTTTTAGTTAACACCCCCTCCTCGCACACGTCAACTGGCCGCACACCACCAGTAAATCCATTTAAGCCCCCTCTTATGACAGCGCCGCAAAATTAGACGATTCATTATCCTTTTTCCGCAGCGAAGGCCCAGCACTCGTTGCGCAGCTCGTGAGACACTATCCCCCGGCCGTTTCATTTAGCAGCGCTTGACGGTAATTAATTTAGTAACTTGACGATTGGGAAACGCTTATACCCAGCCGTGGCGCATACTCTACACGTCGCCGCTCACATGCGGCATAAATTTAACGATTGACAGTTTTATTTAGGAATACGTCCAATATTATGTTGGCCACGGACCGTTTGCATTGAACGGTCGTTCGTATTTATAGGACGCCATCGTCATCGCCATCGCCATCGCCATTGCCATTGAAACCAACACCATCCACTAGGCCACCTCCACCACCGGCGCAGTCTAACTTTTTAATGGACACCTCCCGTGCAGGGAGAACATGCTTCGCGCAAATTATATGACGCACGGTCTTGCTGCTTTTCCGCAATCAAATTTATTTCACTTACCCCGCTCCCGGGTGCTGCGCGGTGCGGTGCGGGTAAGTAACTCTGTCCGGAGCCCCATTGCAAGACAAAATGTCACCCAGAGGAGATAGCGCATGTCCTGTGCCGACTGAGATGGACATACACGCATACAGCCAGCTGCACACATCCTTGCTGGCAAATCGTCCATCGGTTAAACGTGCGGATAAAAATGCCCCCAACACTGAGAATACTTAACACTTTTCAATTCATTTGATACTGAGTGGCCAGGCCAAGCCATGCCAGGCCAGCCAGCAAGAGCCGACTGGGGCTGGGGTTTTGGGGGTGCGTGAGATAGCACTTAACTACCACGGAAGCATGAATGGTTGCGTTTATAAATTAAATGTCTCCCGCGAGAGGGGAGCGAATGGGATTCCTTATCCGAAGGAAGGTGTCTCTATTTGGTGGACAAAACCGCAGGTGGCTAAAGGCGCATTGCGACTAGACTACGCGTGCGAGTCTAGATATGAAGAGGATACTTAACAAATGGACGGTGTCACCTATTTCACATGGGGAAGCCAGGAATTTGAGCAGAAACTCGCTGCGACTGTGAGATTTTGAAGAAATGACGTCGCCGGTAAGTGGTTGTTAAGCGATTGCGTGAGTTATTTCCGAGGAGCCGTGCCATGAGCGTGCGTTAGATTGATAAGGCCCACTTGGCATTCGGATTCGCACAAACATGGCTGGCTGTCATGGCGAAGGAAATATTGAGGTCGTTGGGGAATTTATGAGCGCTTTCTGAACGATTGTGCTTCTGGGCATGAGCGCAGGAATTGAAGCCGAGGTTTAATTTGCTTCAATTTGTTCAAGCGATGCGGTAATGCGTTGGTATTGGCGACGATTTATGGAGTCGTAGAAGAAAGATATGAGAAAATTTTGGAATACACGCAAGATGTCTTAGGATGCGCAGTAAGACTGGATTACAAGGTTCGTTGGTTTTTTCATATAGTTTGCGATGGCCAAAAGGGGAACCTGAGTTGATAGAAGTCACTACAGAGTACGGTTAAAAGATACAAAAGGAGAAATGAATGAGTTCCCTGTAGCTGTACGACACATTCATGGATAGTGGGTGGTTAGTAACGGTTTCGTCAAATAACAGGAGGCATCATTTTAGTAGTAGTTTTAAACAGCAGTAAGTTCCGCAAGTTTTAATTCAAAGACAGAATGCAGAGTAAGATAATCAAGCAGACATCATTTCAGAAACAAACCGTTAATTTGAGCGTTATATAACCACGTTTAGGGTATCGTACTGTTTTTGAAAAAGCTATTCTGTATCAACCAGTTGAATGAACGTTCAATGAATTTTCGTCGATCTGAGTTTTACATCGACATGTCAACACATAGGGTGTTTTTTTTAATTTTGAAACTGTCAGCTGTTTCCCGAACGAAATGAGTCACTACGCTTGAACAACGTTGGAAAACATTGAAAACTTATTTCCCGCAAGTTTGTGCAAAAAGTTCGTGAGACTGGTATGCTAGTGGATAACACTCATAGTCTCTGTCGTCGTATAGATGAGAATGTGTCTGCTGTGGCCGAGAGTGAGATTGGACCATTTTTCTCCAAGAATGAGGCTGGACACAATGTTCGGTAAACGGTGGGAGGTACAGACCCCTGGTTACCGACTTTTGTAATGAAATTGAAGATATGGATTTGGATGACCTCAACCCATGCAACAATCACACTATTTTTGGGGCGCCAAAATTCTCAATTACCAGCCGTCTTGGCGAAGTCAATTGGCAGCCTCTAAGCTTCGATTTGATACTTTGGACTTTTTTTTGTGTGGGAACCGTTAAGGGCCGGTGTTTTTACAGCCCGAAACCATTCACAATGTCTTCGAACACTTGGGTGATAGAATACGCTACTGCGAAGCCAGTCGAGACAGCCACTTGAACGACGTTGTTTTTTCGACAATTTATTTATATTAATTACATTGAATTTTTAAAAGGAAACTTGTATTTGTTGTTTTTTCGAAAATTTATTTATATTCATTGAATTGAATTTTTAAAAGGAAACTTGTATTTGACCCTCCCTGTACACGTCATTCGAGGCACCATTGAGACTAGGTTTTCCACCATTTTTCCAACACTTTGTGACATCATAACCTGAATAATGTTGACATTCCATGCGTCGAACACTGATTTGCTCTCCAACATAGATTTAAATTGAAGCTCTAATTTAAGATCCAGGTCGTAAAATGATGCTTCCGTCGAACTTTTCAGTGAATATAGCGGTATCCTACTTGAAGAGCATGTCCCCGACGTTTTTTGTAAGAACAGGATGTTCAACTAGGATCGAAAAATGTCGTTATAGTGAACACTGTTGAGCACAACAATTGAGTTACAGCTGATTAGCATTTACTTGATGACTCAACCAAAATCTCATTTTTCGTGATATAACGGGGCTTTCATGCTCTATAGGAAAATAAAAGTAAAACATCAATTTTAGATTAAAACCGTTCTTATTTCAAAAACAAACAAAATTACGTAGTAACAAGACAATGCAATTACAACAACAGACAAATTAAATAATAGCACAAAAATATAACAAAAATTATTCTACGGTTAAAACGACCCAGTTGTCAAAACCTTCCTAGATACATTTCTTGCCTACCTTGGTGCCATGTTATCATTTCGTTTGTGTTACCTCCTTTTCTTTATTCAAGCCATATTTATTATTGTTGAACAATATAAAAGTGAAAAAAGCCATAATCAAGTTTTGAAAATTATCTGCTCGTGAAACTAGGAAAATTAGCAAAGAGAAAGATAAGAGAATTCTAAACAAGCCGACAATCGTCCAAAAGGCCAACGAAAATTCGATTCTGTAGACTCTCAGAAACGTGAACAGTTCTGTAAGATAAACAATTCGGAAAGGTGAACGAATTTGTAAGATAACTAACTACTTGAAAGAGCGACAATCTATCATAGAGCAGTTTTTTAATAAAAATGTCTAAATAGTTATGTTTTTATACCTTTTATGAACAACTTTTCTTTTTTTGTTTGCTTCTGTTTTTAAAATAAAACATTTCATTACATAATTTAATACATTTAATGTTTTTTGGTAGTTATGCATACATTCTTTTTTAACTAAATTTGATTCTTGATAAGATGACAATTTGATAAGATGAACGAGGCATGGTTTGTATGTGTTCATCTTTATAAGATTCCACTGTATTGAAACTGATCCATATTCCATTCAATATGGGGGTCCAGTGCCAATTCAATATGGAATATGGAATGGAATATTTATCAGGATGAGAGGTGAGAAACAGGTCCAGGGTCTTGGCGGAATGATCTGCAACGTCAGGTATTCGGGTGGGCTCATTTACTAGCTGGGTCAGATTGTTTACCTCAGCAAAGATTTCGACGTACCTTCCTTCGGGTGTTGTCTGGCCTGAATGTCGAAGCCAATTAGAATTGTGTACATTGAAATCGCCCGCAATGGCAATTTTAATGTGAGGATAAAGGGATACAATTCTTGAGATGGAATCGGATAGCGCATCAAATTCGTTAAAAGTTGAATTGTTATCCAAGCTTGGACTTCTATAAATAAAGCAGTAGTGGATTAAATGCTTACGGACATGGAGTTTTAACCACAGAAAATTAAATTCCGCATTGGAACAGAGGCCGTATTGTGGTTGAATTTGGTAAGCTACATCACTACGCACGTAAATGGCGAGACCGCGGTGTAAGAAGAAGAGCGGCACCAACCTATATCCAGGCAAGTTCAAATCCGATAATTCGGTATTCTCACCTACCTGTGTTTCACTCAGCGCCAAGACAGCTGGCTTGAAACGGGATAGGTGGACATACACAGCGAAGAGATTCGCTCTAAGCCCACGCACATTGCTCACATCAACCCTAAAACTGCACATAAAGGACAAAACGCAGATATGAAAAAACCAACTCCGACTGCAAGTGGTGAAGCAGAAATGAGAAGTGCAAATTCAAAATTAGCTTCCCAACAACAATCGATGTAGGTGTTATGCCCATACATCGATTCGAGTTCACCAACAAATTCACACTTCTAAGATCCGCTATGTCAGATGCTACGCACTCTCAGTCATTGCATCAGCCCGCCTGATAGAATCAAACGGGAGTTGCGACCGAGAATGCGCAACAGTGGCTTGTGATGGAATGGGGCGAGAGGGAGCGGACCGGACTTACATTTATATACAATTTATTAACAAATCTGTCATAAATCAATATTTGAAATATTGTGAGATATCTCTAAAACTAATGTCGAATTGTCGAGTTCAGTGTAAGTATGTTAAGAAGGTATACACGTCAAATCTTTGCTATCTCGGAGTCTGAATTGAAAACCTCTATTTTAATATTTTAAAATTTTAAAAAAATCGAATATCGAATTTGTATTATTTTTGACCAAACCTATTTTAAAAAAAGGTCGGATTAAAGACAATATTCAAGTTTGTAACCCATTACTCTCCAGTGTCCTATTTTTAAGAATCTTTAATATTTTTTGTTATTTTTACATAATTTGTAAGAAATATATTGAATGGTAAATGGGTTAATGTTGAAACTATGGAGTAGAAATACAAATTATTAGTGATTGTAACAGTATTGTAAAGCAGCTGTTATTTTAAAAAAATGTTCAAACACTCAATTGAGCGCCCATAACCGTTGATATGAAACGCATGAGGTTAATAGTCAACCACCAACTTCACTCTGTTGAACCAACCCTTATTCTCCCTAACTTAGTGATCGGGATTTTTATTACTAAATACTTTATATTAAAGACTATAAGTTTTACTAAAAAGCAATTTAGGCAAAAAAAGGCATAAATAAAGTAATGTGTCTTTACTTTCTCAATGGCCGATGGGTAAGCAATAAAATACATTTATAATACAGATTAAACATGGGGAGAATTCAATTGACCGACTTGCTCGGTTGGTCGATTAAATCTAATTTACAAAGTATTATATTAACATTTTTTATAGTATTATCTTAACCATTAAATCCTTACAACGACATCGTCACCAAACGAATTGTAGTTAGTTTTACCCCGTTGGCTACGTGATCAGAGATTGTTCTAGTGCGTGCTTACCTTAGTGGCGGGTCAACCATGCGACAACCAGATGAAAGTGTGCGATATCGGATTTGGTGGAGTTATAAGTCATTGTGGAGTTGCATTTATTGTTGTTTGTTATCTTAAGTAGCGTTTATTTCGACGACATACGTTCAAAGGCATACAAAAAAAATAAGATAAAATAAAAAATTGAATAGAATAAATTTTCAAAAATACAGAAAAAGTATAAGGTAACAATAAAATCATAAATTACACAATTTTAATAAATTACTCATTTATAATTTTTTTCTACTTATTAATATCAATAAACACTTTTTTTTTAACAGTTGTAACGATCGCTTTAGTTTTCCTGTCTAAAATTCACACTAAAATAATTATTTTTTTTTTTCAATTTGGTTAGTTAGTTCATAACTAAGGGGAGGGGGTATATTATTTACTAGAGCTGTAGGTACAACATGTAGAGTGCTACCGCAGTGTAACTTAGTAGACTGGAGTACATAACCTACTCAACGATACGCGTGCCAACAACCAATAGCATTAAATTTTTCTGACTGACTGACATTAACTAAAAATATTACGCTGAAACTTAATTTCTCCTTCTTTCTTTTTCTTCTTCAAGAAACAAACTTCACCAAACATCTCCGGCTAGCGCACGGCAATTGTATGAACTCCTTCTTCTCCAGGGTGCGCCACAATAGACGCGAGCGTCTCTTGGTGCGTCGTCAAACACGCTCAGAAGCGAAGACTGAGCAGAGGTGAATTGGCCATACGCTCCATATGGTCCAGCTACTTTAGGCGTTGGATCTGTCGACGGCTGGCTAGGCCAAGTTCGTGGTTGATTATTCTCCACCAAATGCTGGCAATGTGAACATGACCAAAGATCGACTTCAGCAACAAGTACTCATCATATGCAGGATTTTGTGCTTCCAAAAGTAGGGGGTCACCCACAGGTGTAGTCATCGATGTTTTAAAAGATTTTTCTCACACAGTTTTCACTCGTTGATTATTTTCGGTCTATCAACAGACGTGGACCCGCGAATTACGTATGAACACTTTTCTTCATGATGGCAATTTAAACGAAGCACAGTGTACATACTCAAATATTTTTTGATTCATTCATTAGCAATTAAAAAATATAGTTGATATCTTATATTTCTATATTATTACGTGGTCAGACTGCCTAGACATTTCTTTTCTATGGTCACTCGTTTAAGAATCGAAGTCTTAACATCATAACCTTTAAAAAGACAGCGATTATACACGATTCTATCAGGTATCCGAAAAGGAGAACAAGCTACGGAGATAAATCAGAGCCCTGTGGGACCCCAACATTTATTTGGTTAATATTTCCTTTAACCAAAAACACCTTGAATTGAAAGGATATTCCTGGTCCATAGAAGAAAAGACTGCTTGGGGAGCAGAAAATTATCCTACAAGGATATACGCCGATGGGATCAATATCAGAATCATCTGATCATCAGTACAAACAAAAACCTTGGCATCGACTGGAGTGCACACGGATGTTTAAAAGATAAACTGACTGACTTCTTTATTCTACTACCACCAAATCAACCACAGCCTCATCGGCAAACAGTAACACGTCTTCTTTACTTAACAGTAAACGAACATAACTCGAGTTGCCATCAGACAATTATTTCTCTATTAAATTATTAATTTTGTGTAAACACAACGCTAACACCTCATCATCATTGCTCGGCCCATCGCCGTCCTCATCATCATCACCATCGCCATCGCTATTGCCATTGCCATCACCATCGCCACCACTATCACCACGTTGCGGCACCGCACAGTAATCATCGTCGTCCCCCCACATCGGCATCAGCATCGGCATCGTCAGAATCATGGGCACGCTCGCACGCTCACCACTCACTCACTCGGCCCCACTTCCATCATCCAATCACGCGTCGTAATCTTAATAAAATGATCTCATAAAACAGCGACGTGCTCATCGTCTTTTCACGTCCTCATCAGCGGTTGTTCCACCTCTTTCAATTAAACCGAACTTAGGCGTTCTCAACTTAGCAAACTATTGCCACATAAACCCGCACCCGCTCCGTCCGACTCGGATGCAATTTACTGCGCCCGCCACCGTCTCTGTGCAAATAGCTGCAGACGAGGAGGGAATCCCTCCTCTGACGACCTCATTACTACGCCCATAATCAGGCCGAGACCGGCCGAGATCACAAGTGACCACATTATATGCCCGAAAGTGGCCAATTTCATGGTCGTCAAACACAAAGATTCCCAAATTAAATATCAATTGGAGGGCCGCCTAATTTTCGAGCGACATAATTACAGACCCGCGACTGGGGTAGGTGCTGGCCTGATGCCGCGGTCGCGTCACCTCTGGTTTGTGCCGTGCGTCTGTGTGTGCGTCGCTTTCCGTTTCCTCGGGGGTCGGAACAAGTCATGACGATTGAATCGTGCCACCATGTCTCCGCGGCCGTGATGGTGGTGGCAGTCCTCTTTACTAATTTGGTAATAACTGTTTAGGGGCAGGCAATGATATCCACAAACCAAATAGATGGCGGCGGGTGAGTCCAATTTTCGAAACGCTCGCTGCCGCGTGCTTGGGCGGCTGCGGTGGCGGTGATGGTTGCAGTGGCGCTAACCCATTATTATATTGGATGAAATAATCATAAAGGCATTACCCTGGCGTTGTGCTCCTCTTCTCTGGTGGTGTGGTCGTTGGTGGGATGTGCAGGCACGACTGGAAGAGGTTCCTGCTGAACGCAGCCATCGCCAAGCAGCGCCGCGCCGCACTGCCTTCATCGTCATCGTTCTTGTCGTAAATTAGGGGTTCCGTGCACAACGGATAATTGAAGATGTTCTCGGGTTAATACGAAAATGATGAATTTACAGCACAATCGTAAAAAGCGAGTCTCTTCCGGATCGCTGGGACGACGACGGTGGGAACCGTGGGGTAGACACTGACTCTGGTCAGTCCGCGGAGGATGTAATGGGATCAACAATTGGATGGGAGGTTGAAAGGTGCTACCAACACCGGAGTGGTCCGCACTAAACCGTTTATTGTTTTACGAGTATGATGCGAGGATCGTGAGCTTGGCGGTTGAGTGGAGGTTATGGCTTGTCAATATCCCTTTCTGCTGAGGTGCATGTCGTTGCATATGTGGACTCTCAAGCGAATGAAATTACAATAAAACTGTAATCACTGACTTCAGTTAATGCATGGCTAACAACCGGTTGGCCCGGGTTCATTAGCAACGAAAAAGACACGCCAAGTGTCATGATAACACGGGAGATTTGTCTTTAAATCAGAATCTACAAGCACTTATCTCATTGAACTATCGAATGCAAATTAGCAACTATTTATTCTGCCTGACAGCTTGTCCTACATTACACGACACTTTACTGGCATGCAACTGCTCATATGCATACCGTGCAGTTGTAGCGTTGAGCAATGCCTTCACTTTGTGAGAATTCACGTTCTCCTGCAAAGCGCACAGCAAAATGTTGCCCAAAAAGAGACAGAACACCCTAATCTCGCCAACACCGGAAACATCGATTCAGCCGTGAGTCATCGCCGCAATCGTGGCGCAATGGTTGCCGCCGATAATTGGCATCATTTGTCAAATTTGGTTGCAACTTAAAAACCTGATAAACGCCACCGAACCACCAACAAACACAACTCTAACAAGCGAACATCGCGAAAAACAACGAACAGAAACCGACGAAAAACAAACATCTCCACAAGTCCGTGAGCACCTTTTTCACGGCAATAAAAATTAACTCGAACAGAATTCCGGATCCCGTAAATGGTATAAATGGACACATTTAATGGACATTTTAACATTTGCCAAAAGCAATTTACTTTTTAATTGATAATTTTTTTTTGGTGGCACACACACCAGAGTCAAAGTCAGAGTCCTTGGTGATCCTTTGGTTTGGCTCATCGGATGTCTGTGCTGTGTGCTGTGTTTGGCTGTCGTTATCGAACCGCATTCGTGTGTGCGTAGTGCATCCAAAATGCTTTTCAATGAATTTTCGCTTAAATATGCACGGGATACGGGTGGGGACAACGAAATCAGACTTTTGTCAAATGAGGAATGAGATTAGTGATGATACCATGCAAGAATTTTAAAAGTTTCCATCCCCGAAAACGATCGGGAGACAAATTCGACAAACGATCGTCGTGCCTGGGGAGGGGCAACTACAGGCAGACGCACGGCGGAATGGAGAGAGATGGAGAAACGAAGAACCAACAAAAACTGCAAAATCATGCCGCATGTATGAAGGAACTGCAAATTAATCGCCGAAAATATTTGTATCTGCAAAATGCTTTCAGCACGGCCGATTGATTTATTCCTTGAATCCAATAATGTGACAATTTGGTTATCGCTTACGCGGCGGCACGACGGCCAGCAGCGGCTTGAGGGAGTTGCCGAGTGCAAGCATGATGAATATTTTTTGGATATCTCCGAGGGTATACGAAGCAGAGAGCTCTGCTGCGGCTTATCATTTAATGCAAATTAAGGCAACTCTGAGGTATGGGATGTAAGTCGATGCTTAAGTAATTATGGTGGAGGAGAATTTCGTTAAGCCTGACCGATAAGGGTGTTGCCTGAACCCGTTGCTCTTCTCTGCGCAAAACAATAAAGTTCGCTGGCCAACTGTCCACATGACACACCCCACCGCCGACATTCATCTCGTCTGCGGATGCAGCCAACGGGTCTGACAATCAAACAATTCCTCTCGTGTATAAAGCTGCCATCACGGCAATGTAATTACCTTCCCAGGCCATCATTATGCCGCACAAAACCGTCGAATTCCAAGCATTCCCGTGTCCCTCCCCTTGTTTGATTTGGAAAATCATTTTAATTAATTACCATCTCGTTTGACAGCGTTTGTACAAGTAATAAATAATACATTAATTGAATAAATCATTCCCAGCTCCCGCTAGAATGAACCCATACGCTCTCTTTCTCACACAAAACGCAACCGCGCCGAACGAATGACCGATGCAGCGCAGGCAGAAGAAGACACAAACAGAGAGAGTGAGAGAGAGAGAGAGGCTGAATGAAAAGAGAATACCCAAGGCTCTTAAGTTCAACCAACAATTTGCTTAGGAAAATGATTTACTAACATTGTCGTGGAAACGACAACAAAAAACCAAATGATGATCATCATAATGATGTTGTCTGTGAGTGCGTCTCTTCGCCAGCTTTCTTGTCTGTAACCCTTGCAGCATCACATTCGCCATACCAGGCCGCGCTAGGCAACACTGGAAAGCGTTGGATTTACATGAGGATTTCCCGCGTGCGATGCTCCTTGTATATCCCCTCCTCACATTTGTTGCCAACTAAACGCTGGTAGGTTACATGTACTTAATTGTTGATACCACTGGCACATGTGTACACATATGCTCCAACAACGGCAGCCGGGGTATCGTTGGGCTATCTACATGTCCATAGTTTTGCATAAAAATCCCTGACATCATGTTTTCTTGTTTCCTCGGCATTAATCGGCTTGTAGCATGCAAGCTGGCGACTGATGGAAGTAGCCGGTCGCGATTCCTGATTAAAATACACTCACACGCTCTGGCGTTCTACACGTTCTACATGCGAAGGAGAGACAGAGCGAAACGCAGAAAATCAGGAAAAATGCAACCAAAGGAGGGGGAGTTCTTGAGCAAACAAGCCAGGCTTTGATTTTCCTCATTTTTGCGGTCTATGACTGGCATTCGGGTCCCTGTTAGTTGATTGGACGAACGAGCATGGACGAACGTGCGTTCGCGACAATCCCCCGTGCCGGCCGTGGCTCACGGGCGCCGACATGGGCCTCAGCTATTGGCGTTTAATGCCGCTGCTGACACGCCATGCCAGGAAGTGAAATGGCCACTTTCGCGTAATTAGTTAAAAAAAGAAAACCAAAAAACAAATAAATACCTCAGCCCGCTTCGGCGGCGGCGCGCCGCTTGATCGATAGACGAATCATAATTTTCTGATCATGTCATTAATAATTCGCGATTCGAGTGAATTAAAATGGAGCCACTCGGCAATAGACGAAGCCTGGCGGGCACACACTCGCCAACCAGTTCGGGAAAGGCGCACCGACGATGATCGGCTCGGGACCGAACAGACTATCAATTGACATATGAGACCGCAATTACAATTGAATTAGATTAATTTTTGTTGTATTGTTTCCAAGCTCTCGTTGATTGTGGGATCAAACCCTCGTATGATTTGCGGTTCGAGATAAACATGTTCACCTGGAGTGGCAATGGTTGGCGTGTGTTTGGTCACCTCAATTGGTTCGCCCATTACTGGCAGTGGTACTCGTATGCGCTGCCTATCGAGATGAATAATTGAAACTGGAATGTGTGTGCGCTCTTTGTGGTATGTACCATGATCTGGGGCGATTTGGGGGAAATTAAGTCATTGTTCGGTGGAACAGCGCGGCGGCTGCTAAGATGGATCAAGTCATTTATTTGGAGCCGATTTGACGGGTGCTATGAATTATTCACAGGAACTTAAGTTGACGGCTTTTTTTTCGGATTTGTTGTCGGAACAAAGGTTAGTCACTTGGCAGCTGATACGCAATCGGCTATTAGGCTCCAAAGAAGTGCTTCGTGAATACATTATCAAATGTCCGATGAAGCACGTATTTTGCGGAAGATTGATTGCCACTTGGAATCGCAAGCAGCCGCTGCGTGTGTGCAGAAGTCAAGGTCAAGAAGGGACGCTAACGAGAGTGAAGGTAGTTTGATTTGTGTCGCTGCCCACTTTGTGGGCTCATGTCAATTCCAAACGTGACATAGGCTTCAACATTTGTGATTTGAAACTGAACTAGGATCATTTACTTGCTGTCATACGACACGACAACCTGCACCCGGAATAAATGTTTCCATTTCGCAAAGCATCTCCTCGCCAACTGCATCGGATTCAATTTCCTGGCAAATCATCGCACAAATAAATCCCACCACTTGATCGTTGCGAGAAAAACCATTCAAATATCAAATTGCTCTCATTTATCTCAACCGAGTACCCCGTACGCAACCACTTTGTAACGTAGATGTCAGCGTTACCGTTGTTAGCAGTGCCAAGCGAACAAACGAAAGTAAACTGTTCGCCAATAATTGCCTGACCCCAGTTCAGCAAAGCAACGCAAAAGAAAAAAACAAATTTCCTTCTTCCTGTCCGTAAGCCAAAGAGGAATCCTGCAGAGAAGACGATATCTCTGGCATGTCCGACAAGCGGCCAAACCGAAACCCGATGATCAGAGTATCCCAATTTCACTGACAAGTACTAGTAGCCGTGTATTAATCATCAATCCCCCGAAATTAAATCGCACAAGGAACTCCCCAAATCTCATCTCGTCTGACCCAATTTCTCTTTGATTACATCCAAATCGATACGTTGCCACCACAGCGCCCCCCCTACGCAAGCGAGCCCCTCGAACAAAGGGCAGGACTAAAACGCAGCACTTACTCGCTCGTAAATTTCTCCCCGTATGTACACATGGACAGTAATGGTCATTTTTATGAAAATAATTGGTTTTCCTTGAGCTAACATCATCGGGATGTGTACCCACATCCGAAGCACGATCAGGGTGAGGGTCCACCTTCGACCACCTCCACCCGATGGCTGCTGCGACTGATACCACTGTGCAGATGCGCCCAAAACCCAATTGAATATCATCTTCGGTAAACACGAAATCAATAAATAAGCTGCGCAAACAGCAATCTTCCTGCTGGATCGTTGGCAACTTCATCCGTGCGCACACTAATTTCGGCGCGCCCGATTCGCCTGGCCCGGCACGGCCATTCTCGTGGGCACGCTGTGTGCGCATTCCAATGCCCATAATTTACTTCTTTATTATTTTGACATTTTATTTATATACGAATCAATAATTCCGCGATCGCTGCAACTCACACACAGATGCGCGCTCTGATTCGGGACCAGGAACGCGAACGGAACTCTCCGCTCGGGTGGACGAGCTTGACCGGACTTGCTTGTGGCATTTGTTAGCGATTTGTTAGCGTCATACGTTGCGGTGCTCTCTGAGCGGAGGTACGACGAACGAGGTTGAATTTGAAGTGAAGAAATTCAGAGTGAACAAGAACCAGAACCAGGGTCGCTCAAGTCAAGGGAGTAAGGCAGTGAGACACTGTCTCGGCGATCGGGCGAAGGTGGATGGATTCCTGGAAGGTTGCCGTGATAGTGTCAGGTGAACATGGAACTTGTGTAACTGTGATCAGTGATTGTTAATTTAAAATTGAACGAAATGGAAAAGGAAGCGGAGAAAAAGCGGCGGTCCAAGCGGTGGGCTTCTGAAAAATTGACCAATTTCTGGCCAGCATAGAGTGGGCAGTCCCCCTTGGAGAGCATATGACATGGTATCCTTTGTCAATGAAAATTGAAAAAGCTGTACACATTTGGAGACTGCCTTTCTTTTTGCCAGAAGTTCATTCATAATTCCTTTTTGGAACACTCACAAGAGGAGGCTGAATGAGGAAAGGTAACTAATTTGGGTAATGAGAACCTCATGGCAAATGGATCCTGTCATCTGGTCGGAAAGGTACAAGTGACAGGATTAAGGAGTTCAGATTCAGAGTAACGCATTCAGGTCTTATGCGACCACACACAAATGGAGGGTGAAGCGAATCCCACTCGCGGTACGCCCGATGTCAACTAGCTTTTGTCGGATTTTGTGAGTGAAAACGGTGGCGCTCTTCGAATCAGCTGGCATCCAAAAAAAATCCTTTGATCTTGAAAAACAATTCTGACGATATTTTGAAAAAGATGATCAGTTGTTAATGGGGTAACTTTTAAGTGAAGGAACCCAAATAAACTATTGTATGGTAGTGGGTCGCCGTGGCGTAGTGGGTAAGTGCGTCGACTCCTACGCAGAGGGTGCCAGGTTCGATACCCGAATTGACAACCTATCATAATTCACGGCTCCACCTCTTTCGAGTCGCTGACAATGCTCAAAGAGTATTCCTGTCTAGAAAAAGCTTCTCAACTTCGCCGTTCGGAGTCGGCATTAAACTGTAGGTCCCTTCCACTCGTGAAAGAACAATAGCACGCACAACACAAGTGGTTGCTGAGAAGCTAGGCCCAGGTCCACCTCGGACTGTCGCGCCACCCATATTATTATATTATATTATATTATATTATGGTAGTGGCGCATGTATTTTTTTTAAGTTGGACAGAATTGATGTGAAGATCCTTACTGCAAAAAGTGTAGAAAGGAAGTAAAAATTGCTTTGAAGGCTCTGTTTGTGTCTCCCAGTGTGGAATGTCTGATTCACTGTTTGAATTATGTTCCGAAAAGTACTTACCTCCGATGTTCGTGAATTTTTGCTATGCGTAGGACTACATTACCCCACTATAGATTTTGACAAGTCTGCTCAATCCAGGTTTCCACCCAGAGAGGACTGAAACATCTAATCACTTACCTCGGAATACCACTTTTTTATCTACTGATCTACAGCTAAGCGTCTATCCAAGCCAGCCCAGGGTGTAGGCTCAACTGTCTTTTCGACGGAATTTAACATCTCTAATTGTTACCGACTCCTAGATTATTCAAGTATCTTGCAGGCTGGAGAGCTAGCGATCGTTCCCTTATGGCTGGCAGCTATAAGAACTATCTCCTCAGTAACCATTTAGTCTAAATTGGTGCAATAGTGCAAGCAGGAACTCAAAAAAGGCAAGCTCTGGGTTCCAGGCTGCAGCAATATAGAGAGAGAAATGAGATTACTCCCATTGATATGGTAATTCATCCCCTCAAGTACCTTTACCAACATTTCCTGACCTTTGCTAGGAGACAGTACACTCGGACGTTCAACTATAAGTTCTCTAGGAAAACGTGGCCCTCATACACGAAAAGAAGGACTGAAGACCTCCTCAAAAGGAATCGCTGCGAAATAGCTAGAGTCTGGCCTATAGGCATTCGGGCTGCTAAGCTCGTAATACTGTTCTACCCACAATGTCGCAATTGCCTATACACTCTCTCAGAGGAAAGTCAGCCTCACTTCCTCTGTAACTTTCCGGCACTAGCCACATAAAGATACATCTCTTACGGTAAACCTTCCTGCACAGGTTGGATTTAGTCTATCCAAAACAACCCAAGTTTACGAGTTGCTCCATCAAAACGACAAGGCTCTACTGGTACCCAGATTGAATCCGGTAGCCACTTAAACCAACCAACCACATTCTATAATATAATAATAATATGGGTGGCGTGACAGTACGAGGTGGACCTGGGCCTAGCTTCTCAGCAACCGCTCGTGTTGTGCGTGCTATTGTTCTTTGACGAGGGGAAGGGACCTACAGTTTAACGCCGACACCGAACGGCGAAGTTGAGAAGGGTTTACGATACAGGAATACTCTTTGAGCATTGTCAGTGACTCGAAAAAGGTGGAACCGTGAATTATGATAGGTGATAAATTCGGGTACCGAACCTGGTACTCTGTGCGTAGGAATCGATGCACTTACCTACTACGCCACGGCGACCATATTCTACCACATGAGAAATTTAAGTCCAAAGCGGTTCAACCACAGGAAAGGACAAAAATGACCGCCTTTCAATTGAGATACAAATCAGTACAATCCGTTAAATGTGAAAGAAGCCTTCGATGGTAGCTTAAATTTACGGTTTAGAAGATATTTGAATCATTTTTTAATTTCAAAATGTCCTTTTCGTTCATTTCCAGTGGTTTGCGTAAAGACCTGCTTTGGATTTAAGCTTCGTATGTGTTGGACTCTGCATAGACAAAATTTGAAGAAAATCTGAGGTGAGTACTTTTCGGAACTGCACAGTACCTATAGTTAGACAAAACATGACCGTTCAGCTAACAGATCAGAAATAAGATAAGTATAGTGACTAAAATTGTCTATCATTTTATCTGCAGGTAACTACTCCTAACTAAATTGTTATGTACAAAGCCTTCTTTCAAGATCCAATTCTATATGCAGCTCCACCATGAGTGTGTTCGAAATTTCACATTAAGAAACTCCAAATTGCTCAAAACAATGTATTGAGGGTTTATTTACCGTGGCTTTTTTAACATACCTTTTACATCGCCAAACTGGTGTTATATAAGTTGCACAAAAAATTGAAATTCTCAACGAGAGATTCAACTTAAGATGCTTTGACTCAAGGAACATGTTAATTTAAAACTTAATAAATCGTTAGTCTATAAGATAATTTATGACGCCACTTGCCTTTGAAGTAGAAATGTGTACCTAACTCTGTTGGTATTGCCCTCTACCTTTGAAACCTAGAATAAACATCACGATGCGCACTTAATGAGAGAAATGGAAGAAAAACAAAAGATTTCTTGACTTAAAATCGTAAGAAATCGGCAAAATAAAATACAATAAATTATAATCTAATATAACATGTCTAACTTAATGTTTACCTTCATTACTAATACAGTAGAATCTCAGAGACAAGAACGGTTATATAGAATGAAAAATTTGGTATGACGACTTTTATAATGTCTAATCTCGCCCTCTGACAGCCTACTATTCAGCAGTTTTTTTAAGAAAAACATGAAAGTTTAAATACCTTTTATAGACAACTTCTGTTTTTTGTTTGGCTAATTTTTTTTTATAAAATTAAAAATTCGGAAAGATGAACGGACTATGTTTTACATTCATCTTTCTAGGATTCTACTGTAGGTATTTTTATATTATTATTATTTTTTTTTCATAAAGTTGTATTCATATTAATATTTCATTTTTTCTTATTCCTCCATACACACAAAGTTATATAAATATTTAATTTTTTCTTATTCCTTTAAGATCATTTATAAAATCATTTATATTAAAATATTTTAGTTATTAGTTATTTAAATCTCTCTCATTGCGTTACTTTTTTTTTTTCATTATGTACATATTCATATATTTATTTACTAATTTATTTGATCCATTTTTTGTTTGTTTATTAATTTAATTGCCTTGACGTTTTGTATTTCTTTACATTACTGCAATATTTGATTATTCATTGATTATTATTTATATATATATTATATTTCTGTTTATGACAATTTCTTTAGTTGTAATTTATTTTATTACGAGCTTGAGGTTACTATAGCGTATCAGGTGTTAAAAATGGCTTTGTAATGATTTTCCGGTTTAGCAGCTTCGAAGCTTTTATATATTGTTGCTCGAGATCTGCACAGTCATCTGTATACACATTGTGCATCCATAAGATGGTACGCAAGCTGATGCAGTGGTATAAGCTGCGTGTTTATCAAGCCGTTGTAATATTTAATCTACAACCATCTTTCTATAAAATAATATGGGATACACGTCAGTGCGAGGTGGACCAGGGCCTAACTTATTCAGCAGCCACTCGTATTGGACAGTTTTATTCCGACTCCGAACGAAGCGAAATTTGAGAAGCTTTTTCTAGACAGGAGCACTTTTTGAGCAACTCGAAAGATGTGGAGCCGTTAATTATGTTAATTGGCAAATTCGGGGATCGAACCTGGCACCCAAATTCTGATCACCGAAAACGGCTACATGACATGTGACAGCGTCTTCTTCTTCTTTTTCATTGGTAATATAAATACCAACTTATTTCTGCAAAAAGAACTCTGTTATCACGTCGCGATATGGAGTCATTCAAAACATTATTCCGATCATATTTTGTTTGAAATTTTCAAACTGTGTTGCCGGCCACAGCTTTCATTACTTATTGTGTGTTTTTCGATAACAAAAAATAATGTTTTCAGTGTAACGCTCCATTTCAATAACTCTAACGAATCAGCTTTCAAATTGCTTTTTTAGTGTCGCCAAAAACTGACTGCACAAATGGCACAACATTTTGGGACACCCTTTATATAGTAAATGTTGCGCTATATTATAAAATTTCATTCTAGTAGACAAGTAAGCCAAAAAAAAAATAATGTGTGCTCTACTACTGTCTAAGAAACTAATTTAGATACTTCCTATAAAATAGGGATAAGCAATAATAGAAGATCGTTGGCGCACAGCGATTGGTTGTCGCAACATTGTAAGAAAGCTAACAGCATCTTGTAGCTCAAGGTCACAAAATGAAATTTTCTCAACAAGCGCAAAAATATGCATGTTTGACTTCCTTTGCGCTCCACTTAGCCAAACTAATCGTTCGCGCCTATTAATCCACTAATCTAATTGATTACGCCACACTACCAATGGCGATATGTTAAATTTACCAGCACCATCCGATGTGTGTACCCTGCCGCATGCACATGTGTCCACTTAAAAAGCAATCTATTTTAGATTCTCTATCTGCGCGTACACACAGCGCCCACCATCATCTAACATCTGCACACGAGAAGCACCTGAAGAAGAAGACATCATCTCCAGACTTCCCTTCTCGCGCTTTCTGTCTTGTGTGTGTGCTTTTTTCTTCATTCTTCCGAATCCCTTCTACCACACACAGCCCACCGCCGCGCCGTTTTTATTGCTCCCGATAGTCCTCACGAGGCCCGAGCGCATTTGCATTTTGCAGCAGAGCCGTCGCGTCGGTTGGTGGACGGGGAGCTGAAGAGGATGAGGAGACATCAAGCAGGTACCAGCCACACCAACAGCGTGTACCTGATAGTCGCGTCCGACCATCCGCTCACTGTATGCGGATAACGTGTGCCCATGAAATATCTACTAGAGCACCGATGGAAATCAGTTGGCATTGGCCGCAACGATCGCATCCAGCCGCACCGCACCGGGGATGGATTCCCATAAAAGTTGTCAATGGTGGAACTCCATAAACAATTTCGCAATATTAAATTACAAAACACCTCTCGGACACAAACTGAATGTTGAATTGATTTACAAAACGCTGGACGTGCCACAGCCGGGTGATGCGCTGGCCGGTTGTGCCCGGGACGGTGCGGAGCAATAAAATAAGATATGTGCGACCACACGGCGCAGGGTGTGGAAATGAATTTGGTCCTTGGACATTTATGATAATCTCTTCGTTCGTTCGTTTCAGCTCCAGTCCAGCGCAGTGCAGTGCAGTGCAATGCAGATTCTTGGCATAGTCGCGGGAATGCTTCTCGGTGCCTTGTTGTCTCACCGTGTATCGCTGTCTCGCTCTTGTGCGATGGGTATGTGTCAGACTTACAAGGATATTTTCCGCTATCGGGGGATTAAATTAAACACCGAACGATATGTGTGACAATGGCAGCTAGATGGTGAATTTATGACAAAGTCCGCGAACTGAGGTTAATTGGTGCAAATCAGAGAACTGCTCCTCGGAATGGGGGTCCTTGTGCGGATGCCTTGTGGTTTGTTTACACTGTCGAGGTGTCCAATCAGGCAGTAGTTAAGATAGGCCTGAATCGATTGGGAGAGGGAAGCGCGGTGGTCACAGCGAGCGTGTGATTCACCCTTGAGGTGATAAAGTTTGCTGCGCACATGACACTTCTATTTGGTAGTGGTTGCTGTGAGATGGCAATCAGTAGGGTTTTTGTTGGGCTGGGAGCTTGGCGAGGAACCAGGTCAACTGGAGTGAAGCAAACTGGATCCATTAAGATGTGGTTTGTGTTTGTGGGGACAGAGAGCGAGCGTTGATGTCGTCTGAAGAAGAAGTCAATCGGGCTGGACGGCAATTCGACAAGTGGATGTGTGGCTATGCCGGTGGTTCATGGAATTGTGCCGATATAGCAATTCACGTATAACCATCGAGAGAACTTGTGGCTCCACAATGTTTCCTCTTGTTCCCTCGTACAGTGAACTCTCTTTTAAGTGGACATCCACGGACGCAGGAGACAGCGTCCGATAAAGAAGAAAAAGGCACAAACAAAGCCAAACATCTACATCTGCATCTTGTCCGCTTAAGAGAATCGTCAACTTAAGGCGGTGTCCACTAAGAGGGAGGTCACTCTACAACCAGTGCAGTGAAAGCAAAACGACACTGCGACCTGAAGAAGTCTCTTGTATCGATAAGCAGCTCTACTGACTCTAAACAGACTTTGTCGCCTTGCTGTGTCTGGAACAAGCCCCACCACTGCCCCTCCCCGACCAAAAGATGTGAAAAATGTTGACTCATAATTTCTCATGACGATGGAGTGAAGGAAGATTGCCACAAAATAGGTCATACCAGACTAATTTCTCACATGGACCAAGCCCACGTCGTCCTCCACCTACCCACCCATAATCACCTCTCCGCATGACCAACATGCCCAGTTGCTGGTCAGAGCATTTTTCACCGGCCTTTCGGCAAACTTTCACTTCGGAAAGGTCTCCGAAACTAATCCCAAAAGAACCCCACTGATGCCAGACAATCTAAGAACACTACGTGAATCAATATGTGGAACAAAGCAGCTTTCGACATCGACCCCGGTTCACAGCCAAAGCGCAACCCGCCTGTCACTTCGACTTTGAAAATCCCTTCGAAAGAGAAAGAGTTCAGTAGCAAACTTGACATTTCAAATAAATCATCATAAATCCCCACAGTTCATCTCAGGCAGATTGCCTTTGCTGTTCCACCCAAAAAAAAAAAAACAAAATATTAATCGTCAAAGCACTGGCTTTCCCCCCAGGAGGAGGCACTTCTAACTTATAACATGCCACAGACGGCATCCAAAGTCATCCGCCATCCAAAGACATCCACCATCCAGTAGCTATTCCCGTTGATTAATGTGATCCGATGAAATATGTGAAAACGAACCCATTTGTGAATGTTCCGCTGTATTGAACACTCTGCCGCCGCCGCGCTACTGCTGGTGCTGCGCCCTCAACGTACACACATGTGAACGCCTGCGTTTGACTATTATTGTCACTAATTAGTTGTGGCAACATTTTTGCTGAGATTAACATGATTTAGGCATAACAGCGTGCAAGCTAGTTACCGATTGAAAATCATGCAGCAAGTGGCTGTTCGCTTCTCATCGTGATCGTGTACACTGGATGCATGTGTGGACGTGTGAACGTGTGTACGTGTAGTTGCTCTCCGACGGCGGTGACATTTCAGGCAAGATTATTGGAATAAATCATTTTCTTTGGACATAGTCGCGCCAATTGAAATAAATTCTCGACCACTGGTGCCGCTGCCGCCGTCGCCGCCGCCGGCCAGTGTAGGTGCAGAAACTACATTTGGTCTGCACCCTTCGATTGTGTCCAGTCCCCCATGCAATGGCCTCCATCATATTCTCGTTCTAGTTGCAATCGCTGCCGAGGCAGGCAAATTACCTTCGCCCATTGAATAATAAGGGAGATTGCAAACGTGAGCCCTACTCTGGGGAGTGCCATAGGAGCACAGAGGAACATTTGTTCATGCAAACCCGACCAGTGTCCTTCTGACAAACGCGGCTTGCATTTCACCTGTCAAACGCTGGTGCCGTGACATGGTACGGCGCTTTGACGCCAGATAACGATGGAAACAATTATAATCTTGTTTATACCATAATTGGCAGCCAAGAATGCAGCGAGTCGCGACATTTGACACCTAAGTCGACGCCAAATAGGTGAGTAGTGAGTGGTGAGCGCTGGTGGTGATTTGCATGTGTACGCGAGCGATCCAATGTCTCACAAGTAGGTCAGGATCAAGAGCCACACGACCACATGATCAAGCGATCAAGCGCTGAAACGACCACACGCCAGCACGTTCTTGTAGCAGTTTGCTGAGCAAATTTTCTCTCCATTTTGCTGCTACTAATTAATTACGCGCTAAATTTAAATCGCGATTCTTGCACCTACACGTTGCGCGCTGTGGCGACTCTATCCACGCTCGAGTTCACTTCGTTGCAGCTAAACAACTGCAGAAATAAGATTTATTAGCATTTTCCCCGGCCAGTCGTCTACGCTCAGATATCTGCATTTCAGAACACTCACCACATCTGCAGACTCTCTAGGCGCATTTTCTAATGTTGACACAGAAATTATCACATTTTAGCTGTCTTGAAACAGCAACAGCAGCAGGACCAGGGCTACACACAAAGAACACCTTTTAACGCCATTTTAATGTTTGCATGTTAATTTGTTAAGGCCAGCATGTGATGGCAGCTGAAGTGGGCTCAGTACTGCCTTTGCGCCAAAGTGGTAGGAGTTCACCGCGCCCCCCTCCTCAGCCGACCGATTGGTGGCGACGACTAATATGCCTCCACTATCGGTAACGGAGCGACACAACAGACTCGCCGAACGCAATAAATCGTGAGATTTACTTGCATTTGCAGCAGACCGCCACCATCAGCATCACCACCACCGCACCGTCATGGTTATAGTGGTGCTGCTGCTGTTGCTGCTGATGCTGCTCCTGCAGCTGCTATCTTTGCTCTTAGCTTTAAGTGCACAGCAGTCAAGGTCTGTGTAAATGGTTTGTTTGTGTACGCGGAACTTTCAGGCTTAATGTAGCTGATGGCGATTTTTAATTCACGAATGAAGTGAGATCGAGGTGAATATGAAGACGATGAAGATGCAGTCGCGGACATGCAAGTTGGCGATATATCGAATCGACTTAGTCCAGGGATTTGTTATTGGCTTGCCAAGGTCAGGGTGTAATATACCAGCTCAACGCCTACGCCTAAAAAGGGGTGGGAATGTGGTCGCGACTGCATGTCTTTCCTCTGACTGCCGAAAGGATTGTTTTGCTGGTGTTGTTGCACAATTTAAGAGGTGGTGCCGATCACACGGTGAAAGTAGAGTTGCTGGAGAAGAATGTATGCGCACTGTACATTCAAGCAGCTCAAGCCTTTCATTCGAATGTTTTCCTTAGAGTTCCCCTTACATACGGTTCTGTTCAGAGTTGTATTGATTGTTATACACTCCTCTTGCGATAATGTAGAGTATTCTCTCTAAGCCAGTTCCCTTTAGTAATCTGAGAATGAGAGCTGGTTCCAGTGACTTCAATTCTTCTTCTGCTTGCCCAGATATCGTTGCCTTTTGTGGACTAGTGCCTCACAAGATCCCAGTATATGTTCTGAAATTTCGTTAGATTCTCCACAGAATCTGCTGAAGAGGGTCTCCTTCAGATGATCCTAGTTTCCTTAGGTGCTCCCTGAGTCTGCAGTTTCCTTTTAGGAAGCCTGATAGGATGCCCAAGTTTTTGTGGCTCATCTTGATATATGCCTCTAGCCTCTTCCGGTTATGTAGACCCAGCACGTTCTTGGCCTGTTTCCTGCCATGAGCGTTGTTCCAGCTATCTGCCCGGTTTCATCTTTCTAGTTCCCTGAACTCTTACCTGAGGACATGATCTCCTCCAGCGCAGAATGGTTCGGGGCCTATAAAATATTCCGGCCATTTCGTTACCTTCTATCCCTGTATGGACAGGTACCCAGCTGGGTTTTATTCTGTTACAGCACTTTATGCGTGTAGGGCTTTAAGTAGGAACTAATGAAGAAACCCCAAGATTATGAGATGGCTTTACACCGCCGTGATAAGACCCATACTACTATATGGTGTCTTTGTGTGGTGGCCGGCTCCGGATAAAGCCAGCTACACAAAGATGATAAACAGGGTTCAAAGGATGGCGTGTCAGCTGACCTTACAAAATACAAACGAAGACGCTTTCTCTATCTCCACTGCTGGTATGTACACTGTAGGGAATGCTATATTTAAGATCAAATCGAAGGCCATTGGACTTGATAATATTCACCCCGATTTTGAGAAAATCCTCCTTCCCTTACTTCTCCCTTATATAACACACATATTTAACACAATTATAACTACATCCTCTTATCCAATAATCTGGACATTTTCTAAAATAATACTAATCATAAAAAATATATTATATTATCAGCCAACAAATTAAAGAGTTTATCAAAGATAAAAACCTTCTCACGTCATTGCAGTCTGGCTCTCGCTCTGGCCACAGTTGCCCTCTGCCATATTAAAAGTATAAGAATCATATCAAAAGACGCTGATGTTACAACTGTGATAACATTACTTGACTTCTCTAAATCTTTTGACAGCTTTAAATCTAATTTACTCTGTGATAACTGACTCTCTATAATCTCTGTGATACAACTACCAAACTGATTTTTTTCATATTTGACTAATCGTCTGCAAGTTGTTTTGTCTAATTCTCAACTCTCTTCGTTCCTCCATCTTAATAATGGCGTTCCACAAGGATCTATTCTTGGCCCATTTTTGTTTTCTCGTTTTATTAATGATTCTATCGTTAAATTTAACACTGAGCTTTGTTCTATTACTGAGTGGTCAACGGGAAATGGTCTCAAGCTTAATCCAGATAAGACCAAAGCCATCCCTATTTCCAATTATCAACTGCACTTTTCTGACTTCCCTCCTACTCTCTTAAACTCTTCACAAGTTACATACGTCACCAATGCGAAAAATCTTGGAATAATATTCAACAACAAAGTAACATGGGATATGCAAATTAACTCCATTACTTCAAAAATATATGCTTCGCTACGCGGGTTATCACAAGCAAAAACAAAATTACCTAGAGTTGTGAAGTTAAAGTTAACAGAATCATTAATTTTCCTAATTATTTTTTATGGCTGCGAGATCTTTGCCAATGCTGACTCCCGATCGCGCCAAAAACTCAATGTCGCTTTTTTCCATTGCGCGTTACGTCTTCAACTGTCGTAGATTTGACCATACTTCTCTTGAAGCTCGTCAGCTACTTGGATGTAGCTTGGACGCTTTCCTCAAATATCGATGTTGCGCATTACTGTTCAAAATTATTCATAAGAAAGAGCCTAGGTATATCTTTGAGAACATAACGTTATGTCAATCTAATCGTTATATCGTATTACGACCGCCTACATACACATGTCTTACCTCTAGTAGGGAATTTTTCGTGTATGCTGTCAAAGTCTGGAGCGCGCTACCCAATCGTGTGAAGTCTGAGGTTGAACACAGAAGGTTTCTTAGTGTCTGTTTAGAGCTCTTTTCCGTCTTGAAATAGCAATTAATTTTCTTTTCTTAGTTTTTGTTTTTAATTGTTAATCTATCCATTCTAGTTTTTTTTCATAATTTTTAATTTTATTGTTATCTTTCTAGCTTATTTGTTTTCTTAATCTTTTTTTCCCAAAATCTTATTTTAAACATATGTCCTGTACTAATTATAAGTTTACACTTGCTGTACAGTGTTACTTAAATGAAATACAAATGCGTATACAAATATCAATTACAGTCGCAATGCTCACGTCACCAACCAAAAGACATCATACTTCACTCCAGTAGACATCTGTGGCAAAGAATTTGCAGCAAAATCGGCGCTGAATCTGAAAGCACTTTCATTATGGAGCAATCTATAGAAACCGATATCCCACCATCAGATATCACCATTTGTTGACAACCTAGCTGCACTGAAATCAATAAAATCCTGTACGACGAGATTAAGGGCTGTTATGAACTGCCGCGACTCACTAAAGTCCATCAAGTCACCACAAGGTCATACTCTGCTGGGTCGCGGGCCACAGCTCAATAGCAGGGAACGAGAGAGCGGACGAATTAGCCAGACAAGAGTCTGAAATGGACATCAGCGAAGCGGCCACATCACTGCATCCACCGATCAGTGCACTACTCCGAACTATAACTGACACCATTCTTTAAGAAGCTAACTCGTCTTGGCTCGCAAAATATGACTGTCACATGACAAGATCAACGTGGCTCAACAACGGCAAAACAAAGAAGCTCCTGGCATTGGACCGCAACTCAATCCGTGTGCTCGTCGGAGTGCTACAGGACAGGAGCAATGCTCCGAAAATGGAATGGGGAATCCAGCGAGCTCTGCCAGAGCTGCCAACATCTGCTTTGCCACTGCCCAGCTCTCCAGAACCGGAGCCTAGCTATGTTGGGCCAAGGATTCGCAAAGACTGTGGACCTAGCGAATGCGGATATGTCGGATCTTATAAGTTTTGTAAGGAGCACAGTGTGGTTCAAGCCATCACGTGACACAGTATAGGTGTACTCCGCAGATGAAGGGATTCACAATGGGCCCTAAGACCTCCGAGTGGAAGTGATGTTCTACCATCACACTCCCCTTCCTTAACCTAACCTTTCCTATGGAACTATCAACGCACAGGTCACCCCTATATACTTAACTTAAACAGCTTTACCTAGGAAACTACTCCGATCTTAGACTTCGATATCAAATATAAAACCAGGATACCGAGTAGACAATTATGGGAGACAAACGCGGTACTGAACAAGAGCAACGCCAAGGAAATCCACTCAGATGGATATAAGACCGGTAGTGGAGTGGGAGCCGATATGTACTAGGAACGTTTTCAGATCAGCCGGTCTCTTAGACTTCCAGATTACTGTAGGATCTTCCAAGCTGCTGAATGTCTGTTTATGAGAACGAAATAGACAGACAGCATCGTCATTTTCACCGACAATAAAGCAGCAATTATGGCATTCGAAAAAATTTGTGAGACTCTGCCGTATGTCTCTTAACGAGATATCTATACGTTGCAGCCTAACGGTGTGCAGGGTTCCTGGACATAGAGATATCCCGGGAAACTGTGAAGCACACGAGCTAGCCAGGAACGGAACAACATTCATTGGACTTAAAGTTGAAAACATCTGGGTACCAATAGAAACTCAAAAAACAAAAATCACAGAGCTAGCGATCGTGGAAAAATCGTAACACGTGCCTACATGCGAAACAAGTATGGCCAAACCTGGACCTACAAAGAACCAATACCATACTGGGTCTAGGCAGGAAAAATCTTAGTAATCTAATTGGAATCCTCGCAGGACACTGCGCAATGGATGGGCTGCAAGACTAGGATTACCATACAACGGCTTCTGTAGCAGATGCTTGGATAAGGAAGAAATGGAAAACCCCTCACATCTACTCTGCAAATACCTTGCACTGGCCTCCATTAGGAAAGAAACCCAGGGAGAATACTTTTAAAAAACTTTGGCGGCCCTAAAATGAAGAAACATCAAGAAAAACGAAAAACAAGAAGAAAATGAACAAATCCCTCTCGAAAACCATATTGCTTTTTTCGATAGATGACGATTTTTATGAATGAACCACGTTTTTTTCGTTCGTCTGTCTGCTCGAGTCGAAATAAAAAAAAAATAAATAATTTGAAAATGTTCCTGCGTTTTTCTGCCTGGTCCCATTTTTGTTACGATTCTATGCAAATGAACTAGCGGATGTATCCGAAAAGGATGACAGATAAATCTGGGCATTCGTCCAAAAAACACAATGGTCCCAGGAGTTACGGACGGTAACCGGCTCAGTGGCAACACAATGGACCCCAGGGTCTAAATGAATCCATAACCTTCTATGGAAGACACACAACCTAACCTACCCTAACCTAGTCCTGCTCAGCTTCTTAAGCTTCTGTAGACATTCCCACACAAGCTAGTTTTTGATGATATAGGAGTCTAGCCAGGATACCGGCAAGACTGTCCGACATTAATGCTCTGTCGATGCAATCTGTCTATGGTAAGATCTGTCTGTCTTGAAAGATACTGGTGCGTTTTTTCGGGCTCCAAGTACACCTGTCCCGATTCCTTCATCAGTTCTTAATCCGTCTGTAAGCCATTTTAACGTATTGCTGCTCAGTCTGTGGACTATGGATTCATTGCTCCAGTCTTTTTTGTTGCTGAGCTTGATGGTAAGCTTCTCTTGGAAATTGAATTTCCTGATCACGTCATGCTTCGCAATGGCCAGTAGTGGTGGCCCTTATTTTGCCAAAGAGCTCAGCACCAAGGTACCTGTGAAACTGTATAACCGACAATAACTTAATTGGGTGTTATGTTCAGCATCAGTGTCTTTATGAACGTGTCCGAACTACATTACCGACATCACCGACCACATCGACATACATGTCCAGTACCACGCGCGTTCCATGACCGACCCCACCGTCATCAAAACCTAACTCCTCAAATGGCCAGTGAACGCCACAATCCTGACCATCCACAATTTCCCCATTCACCCCACGACAGAGCACACCCATCCTCCTCTTGTAAAAATTGCTGCATTGTTCCATTGCGAATCTTTCGAGGATCATAATTTTCGTTTGGTGACTAAAGGGTTCACGGCTAGCGTTACGCCATTGAACCCCGAATACACCAACAAACAGCCGCCAGAACCTAATCCTCTAAAGAATACAACAGCAATAAATGCAATAACAACACCGGCGCAAAGACGTGTATCCACGTTTCGCTGCCTGGTCGCACTCCACTCTTGTGTATGTGTGTGTCTTTTTGGAATTCCCCACAATGTCCCAGGGGCTGAATTTGGCCTTTGCAGCAGCAGCAGCTCTAGCACCGCACCACAAAAAGCAATGAAAAACGAAGGATTTTACCAATTCATCGATATACATAATTTGAGCGGGTGGACGGGAGTGGAGAGTCTATACGATCGATACCTTCTCCCGATCTCGCCAAACGCCAAACGACTACCAACGATATCTCTCTTCATATCCACCTTGCGCGCACGCGATCAGTGGAAATGTGAAAAAGGGAAACGCAGTCGCAGTAGAAGAACAGCCGATAACCGCAGAGGAAGATGAGAGAGAGAACGAAGACACACGATGCACACACAAGCCAAGGAGGTGGATCTGGATGACCATTCACTGATGCACTCTCATGCAAATTTCAGCGCAAAACATTATAATTTCATACACTAAAACGAAGAGCCAAATCAACCGAGAGCACGAAGAAAAAAATATCCTCTCTCTCGAAAAGGACGAACAAAACACAAATATGTCTGTTAGCGTTTTTCCTTGTCCGTCCTACACCCGTCTCATGGGCTAGCGCTGCTTGTGGCTGTTGCTTCCTGCTGTTTTTCTGGTTCGTCTCTTATGGCTTACTATGGACAGAATGGAATTCCAATTTTGATACACTTCCACCTAAATATAGATCACCATTTGAGACGGGCTTATTTTTTTTTTTCCACTTTTTGAGGACCTGAGCACACTGTAAGGTAGCGCGAAGGAGAATGCGCTTACATTTGACTTTCCCGGTGTAGCGGTGTACCGGCGGCGTCAGGGGTGATCTTGATTTTTCTGTTCCGCTGCGGCAGCCGCTGCTGCTGTGGCTGCCGATGGTGGCCGCGTTCGGCTATAAATAAATCAGATATGTGTTTGCATGGGGGATGCAGAGATGACGCTAGGCCATCATTAAGATCTAGTTCGGTTATGGTAAACACTTTGGTTTTGGTTTCGCTCGTGAAATGGAAACAATCATTCGTCCCGATGGGACGAGGGCATGTGGCCTCGCTTCAGTTTCAGTTGGCTGCATGGCCGCAAGTTAGTTGCAATCGAAACAATTGATCATGTCAAATTATCAACTGTTGGACTTTTTATAGCTGGTGGTGAATTGTGCACTTAAATTGCAATGATTGATTTTGTAATGAACTCGGCGGCGCACAGGGGGCATGCAATGACTAACTGATGAGGAAGCTGAAACCAAGTTTGCTAGCGCAACTCTTTTGTTTCTTATTGCGTTAATTTATTGCATTTATTGGAAGACCCTAGGTTTTGTTTCTGAATTGAATTTCATTTCTTTTTCTAGATCAATTCTCTTTGTGGGAGGAGGTTGTGGAGCGATGTTTGCGAGGTTGAGTAGCATGTTTGGCCAAGTAAGGGAGGTCGACACTGGCTAGACGCACCAAATTCCATTTTTTCGTGATCATCTCTGCAGCGCTTCTTTGACGGAATTTAAAAGGGAAATAAATGACCTCCAATCAGAAAAGGGTCGTCAGTAATCATGGGCGAAGTCCTGAAGGAGTTACACTGCAAAGCCCTCCTTGAGTTCATCTACCCCTCTAGTACCGCCCTGCAACACATTCCTAGCCAATGGTAAGGTGGCGGAAATGATAATGATGGCGCCGAGAGCCGAACGACAAAAATTCTTGTACCGATATCACTTCTTTTCGATATTGTCTATGGAATAAGGATGAATTTTACTTTGACGATTATTGTTCACTCAGGAGCCAGTGGAAAATTCAGAGAGAGAAGTGTCAAATGCCTGACACTTGGAAAGCTTTTTCCAACCAGTGTTACCAAAAGGACTCAATTGAGTCAAAAGGGACTCATATTTCTTAGATTTGAATCGTTTTTTCGCGAATGCAAATAAACACCTAACGTAATTTTATTTCACATTTTTCAGAAAATAAATCATTTTTATAATTTTGCAATGTTTGCATGCATTATTTTATTATTTATTTATGAGCGTGGTCCGATAAGTATTTATCCTCAACGCCCGGTGCCGCGAATATCGCACGAGTGAGTATGTTTGCGATTTTTAGAAAATGGAAAAAGAGACATGGTCTCAACGTCCGATGACGCCACTATCGCACGAGTGAGTATGACCGCGAATTTTAGAAAAATGGAAAAAAAGCAATATCGGTCGATGATTTCAATTCTAGTTTCTGGAAGGGAAATCGCGCAGCGAATTCAAATAGTGATTTGGTGCTGTGCATGGTGACTCTTCTCGATGGCGTACATCAAAACTTGGTTTAACGAGTTTCAACATGACCGCACGTCGGTTTTTGATGAGCCACTCCTAGGTGTCCTGAAACCGGCTACCACGGAGGACAACATGACAAAAATCCACGAATTCGTATCGAGAGACCGCCGATTTAAGGTGAGTGAGCAGAGACAGTACCCATCTCGAAAGACTGCCTGGGTCATATCCGGCATAAAATTTTGGACGTAAAAAAGCTGTCAGCGCGATTTGTGCCGCATTTGCTCACTCCATCCAACAACGCAACAGGCTATGAACTGTTGTCCCATTCACCGTATTCTTTACTTTGCAATCTTTTCCTGGCAGAGATTTGACTCGAATGAGGTTATTGCCGCGCCGCCACGAAGGCTTACATTGCAGACCTTCAGAAAATAAATTTTTCAGACGGCTTAAATTAGTTGGAGCATTTCTCTGTAAAGTGTATAGAACTAAAATGAAAATATGTTGAGAAACAAATCGCCACTTTTCCAAAATGTTCGTTTTTATTTTGAAGATTAAGTACTTATCGGGCAATCCTCTTATATATGTACATTTTATATATTCGGCTCCCTCTTAGTCGTATTGTGACGGGATACCATTATTTGTTCGATTTATAGAGAGTTTCACTTAGAGAGAGATTTTTGTATGGAAAATTGAGGGAGATGTATGGAAAAAATGGCATAAAAGTTCGAGTTAGAGAGAGTTTCCACTTTGGGCGAGTCCATTGTAGACACATATGATCAACAAATAGTAAATAACATCTACTAAGATTTTAATGAATCAACATTTTGTCAATGTTTTCTATCATCATTTTAATTCATTTTTATTTTTACTTCATGACAACTTATATACTAGACAAAAATGCTTAAAACTAGTTGGTCGAACAGTGTTAGTTACTTATTCTAACTTGCTGACCCTGAGCGGGTACTCTAAGCTAAACTTAAATTTATTCTATGTCTTTCGACTTAATCTAACGTTATTTTGTAAAAAGAAAATTTTAACATGACTAATAAATAATAAGAAAACAATTTAAAAACTTACTGACCGAACATATTTTTTTTTTAAAAGAAACTACAAGCTAACTTACATTCTACCTTAAAATAAATCTTACAAACTATCTTAAGCTTATCTACGTATATATACATATACACATTTGTATAGCTATATACACATGTGTATACGCATATATCCTTATATACATAATGCATATATATATCGTTATGCATATATATATATACATTCTTCCTTTTTTTTATTTTTCTTATTTTTTTTTTTTTATTTTTTTTTATTTTTTTTTTTTATTTTTTTTTTTACTTTTTTATAATAATTAACATAAACAGCTTACCAACTACCTTACAACTACGCTAAAATATGTAAGTCGGCCATAGGTTACAGCTGATATAAAATCCGCTGCAAGACGTGGACCGACTACTCCCAATGAGGGGGTCTGAATTACCCTTTCTAGCCGGGGTCTAAAGGGTTCGAAGCTGGAGTTCTCTCGCTCCCCAGCCATCAGAACTTTCGGTGTTGCAAACCAACATCCAGCACATCCCGCCTAGATACCGCCGTACTGAAACGGAGGAGACCCTCCTCAGCTCGTTGTGCGCCGGAGCGGTCGTGGTTGAGTCGCCCATCCACAGTTGATCTGGCGATATGATAGATGAGCGGTACCGCATTTAAATTTTGTATCAGACCGTGCTTATCCAAAAGGAGGAATGCTTCTGGGGGGACGAATCCGTTGTGACGTACCCTTTCGTGGTATAGTGGGTTGGGGTAGTAAGCCCCAGAGATCAGATTGTTGACCGAGTTCATCGCTCTAGCAGTGTGACCTCGAACCAACTTCAACAGGAAATTGTCCACTCTTATCAGGTTTGCCCTGTTGTATAAGACCTCATTGGAATAGTATTTTATGTACTGGGACTCTGGAGTTCGGTAAAGGCGAAGGCAAGCCCTAAGACAAGCCCTCTCGAACAACCGAATCTTTTCCATTAAGCTTGCACTCACGTTGAACCACACGGGACAGCCATAGGTGAGCATTGGCCGGATGAGCGCCATGTAGCAGATGACCTTCACCCTTGCATCGAGTTGGCTGTTGTAAAACAGTCTCTTTGTAAGGGCAAAAGCGCCTCGGGCTCTGGCCAGAGCAGCATCTACATGTTTGTTTCCCTCGTACGCCAGTTTATTCCAGAAAGAACCAAAGAGGAAATTTACACGAAAAATTTAACGAAACATATTTTTCCAGTTTTGTTGAAATTGCAAAGTAAATTACATTGTATCATTGAGAGTTGAATAACATTTGGTCCAGCAGCTACAGTACTGCAAGCTAATTTTTTTCCGGTCACGTATCTTCTTCCCTTAGAAAGATAACCGTTTCCTGTGGAGGAGTCAGAAACAAGAATGTTTTTTTTTGCTATGGGTGTTTATCTCGTCTCTTTTCTGAGGTAAAGGAATTTTTAGAAAAAAATTACTTAAAATGGAAAAAAATATTAAAATACAAAGATAACACATACAATGAAGTTCTATACCGGATTTGAAAGCCTGTTCTTTAATCCTAAATCTAAACTATATTATTTATGTCAATATTTTTTGAAAAATTCGCATGCAAAGTCATAAGTTTGACGAAAAATATGAAAAAAAAGTTTAGATATATTTTTTGTTTTTTTCAAAATTGTGATGTAATGAAAATGAAGCGATAAATTGGGTTCTTGTGGTCAATATCAATTCTAAACCGAACACCTAAAAAACGAATGGTTTTTTGTACGTATGTATGTCTTTTGGTTTTTAGGAAACTTAAAACTTTCTAATATTACTGTTTGTACGGTGATCTCACTTTGAGGATAATAATGCAATCGATCTTGCTTGTGCTAAGCGAAATTGCTGACAACGTATGTTTCCATGAGAAATATATATTGTGTCAGCATGTCTCGCTATGCTCTTTCTAGAGTGCCGTGGAATAACGCCGAGCGAAATAATGCGGAATTTCAAAATGTTCATGTTCAGTCTTATTTAACTTTGCTAAAGTGAACGACCTTATTTCACTTTTAATTCAAAAGATTAAAAGGATAATGCCCGATGGTTCACTTCGTGGAACAAACGGATTTAAACTCTCGTTCCGCAGGCGGCAGATCCCGCTCACCCAACTTCGTTGCTCCGCTCAGGGTAGGTACTTTTTGTCTGGCAGGCTCCTATATCCACAGTTTTTCTAACAAGTACGGCTGTTCTATTGCCTTCTCTCTGAATTCGGCTTTTTTCACAAGCAATGGTAAACGTTATTTCAATTAACCAAGGTGAAATATGACCGAACATGAATTCGGCGTAATTTCGCTTTCCTAAAGTGAAATAAGGCCAAACTCCAAGATTCGACATTATTTTACGGCACCAGTGTCGAACCCGTGAAATTTGGTTGACCATGCTTTGGATTTCCGATCGAACGTTTCCGGGTTACTTTCAAATGTAACTCGTAGGTATGCTTGGAAATGTGGTTACTTTTGGATGATCAATGGAATTGGCGAGTTAGTTTTACACGATCACTCATCCTCTTTTGACGCTGAAGGTCTGGGTGAGTTAATTACCGATCTTGATGGAATCAGCGAATTTTTTTTTCTAGACAGCAATACTCTTTGAGCATTGTCAGTGACTCAAAAGAGGGGGATCGTGGGGATTGACCCTGACTCTCAGCACAGGGGTCCATGACCCTAGCCACTACTAACTTGGAATAGACGAATGAGTGGTGAGAGTCGTGTTTCTAACAAGATCTTGGGACCTAAGATTTCGTCGATTGTTGTCCTCCCCGGCCAGAAACTGTTTCATGCGCTCACACAAAATGGCAGCGAGTATCTCATATGCCATCTCATGCGATTAACTGCCAGTACTGACGACTTGCTCAAACTTCGCCTCACAACACGAGTGGTTCCTATAGATTGCAACCAATTCCATCACTGGTCACAGACATCGTTGCTAAGATATAGAAAATACTCAGTCGATCAATATTAATTCCATAAAATCATTTCATGTGATACCTTCAGCAATTTCTAACATCTTTTCCTAGTTCGGTATTTTTCAGGCCCAAAATCTCCTAATCTCTAAAAAAAGTGATTAGAATACCAAAGCCTATAGAGAGCCAATTTACACGACCGCAACGATAAGTCTGATGTCAAAATAGCATCTGGCACCATTAGTCTCCAAATGGAACAACTCCTCGCCACTTGTTGTGTTTATCTACCGAATCTCCAACATACAAGACCACAAAGTTCGTCGTCTGCACTCCCAAAAGGGCCCTTCAAGTCTTTTTTTCTCCTTTTTCAATCATTTCCATAATTTTATTTAAGAAAATAAATTAATCGGCCATTAGATACAAATGGAGTTCTATTATATTCTTAATTAAAGATATTTCATCTGCGAGACTTCTCCAAAACACCCCGTGTCAACAACGAGATATCCCCAGCATTGCCATTGCCGGCAACAGAAGAAGCCCATGAATGCGGATAAACAAAAGTGTTTCCAAGTCAATCAAAACAGGTCTCGGACCGATTTCGAAGTTGAGTACTTCCACTCACCATCATCTCACCGAGCGGACCCGAAGGTGCACGGCCATCGAAAGCTTTTCAAATGAAATTTCAATTCAGTTTTTTTTCCTGTTGTTCTGTTCTGTTTTGGGTTTCAATCCCCTGGAGATTCGGCTTAAGAAAATATCGGTGCATACTCGTATCGAAAATGAAAAGAAATTGACGAAATAGAAGTGCTGACAGTGGTGCTGGTGCTGGTGTTGGTGGTGTCATAAGTGTCTCAAGAGGTGGCGGTGGAGGAGGAGGAGCAGGAGGAGGACAAAAAGAACAACAGTGGATACCCAACCCAAGATCGATTCGGGCCATGTGTGAGAAATGGAAACAATTGTCTATGCGGTCGACTATGGCGCGGTGGTGGTGCGATTGATTCCCTGGAAAAACTCAGTCGTTGCTCAGGAGAGAGCGAGAGAGAATGGAGGACTAGGAATCGCATTCTCCGGTTTCTAGTTCGTCAAGTGTTTACCTAAGTGACGCGAAGAATTGATTGTGTGTGCATGTGTGGTGGTTGGTGGTTGGTGGCTGGTGTGGAAATGTCTGCTGTCAGCGAGGGGGCAGAAGGGCAATAATCGAAAGCAGTACTTATCTCGTGTGCAGGTATTCATATTGGACACACGAAGGGTGTGACCAGTCAGCTATTGTGTCGGTGGAGGTGCCTGTTGACTCGAACTGTAACAATTTGTTTTGTTTTCGTTAACGAAGCGATGCCGAGTCACTATCAAAATATTTAATTTCGAACAAATACAGTATTCGATCGCCCTATGGCTGGTTTGTTTTCGATGCACGAAGTGGGAGCAAATATCGGCGAAAGTAGTCGCGGATTTAAATGGAGGTAAACAAGCTCAATTAGAGTGATAGAAAGTAACCGATGCAGATACCTGTATGTCCTCCACATGTGCCCTAAATGAGATTTGTTTTTGATATGTACTCGATGAGCTAATAGACTCCTGGTCTGATGGGCTTATGGCTCTTAAAACATAAAACCAAAATGTATGCTTAAGATTATAAAGAACAGCCAAATTCTTTGTTCGCAAGATACTAGGAAAAGGTCGTTTTGAACTAGCATCCCTTCACTCTTTCTTTCAGACAAGGACAGCAGGTCAGAAGATTCAACTTCTCCACTTGTCATTCGAACAACATCTGATGAGATGAGGAACGACCGTCGAGTGCTAAAAAGACTTGAATATAGAAGTAGCAACCTGTATCATATGACAATAAGGTCCATGGAGTGAGTGGGATGTAGAAGTCTACAAGCCAATCAAAGTTTCAAATAAAAGCCAGCAGTAGATCTGAGAAGCTAACTTTCCACTGACCAAAACTTTACACTTCAATAGAACCTTCAAAAAAGTTAAGGTAACATGCGAATTTTTGAACATCATTCTTGAGGTGATCGTAAACAACTAACTCGCCAATAAAAGAGACATGATCTTCCAAAATTGCGTACAATTCCGAGCACACGCGGTAAAGAAGAGAGAACAGAGCGAGCTATCAATTAGGAATTTACAGGTATTGAGTCGGAGGCGGCCGAATTGGGCTAAGCACTGAATGACGGCTTAACGAAGTGTACCCACACATCCATTAAGGACTCACGCCCTTGACGATTTGCTCACCGATGTACTTGTGAACTAGTCAGACCTCGTCAACCACGGTTCTCAAGTAAACAGCCAGAGCACAGTCAGCCCCAAGATGGAACTCTTACGCAAATGAGGACGCTGATGAAACCGATAGCGCACACAAGTGGAGGAAGTGCCTCCTTCAATTGGAGTGCAGCTGGACTGGCAGGACCGTGCCAACAGGATAAACCCAGGTTGAGACTATTGCAAGAACAAGAAAGCACCTTCGTAACAGGACTGTCTTAGATTTGTTTTACAACTTAGCGCGATAAGTACACCATCGAGGAAATGGAGAGCTTCTACAGAAGGAATGCTGTCCGAAAATTTTACAAAAGGGTAGCACAAGTTTTGGTAAATACGTCGCAGTCAATACTGAGAATTTGAATTGATTTCTGCAGACTGCTAAACGGCGTTGAGGACACCAACCCCGCTGTCAGGCATAATGTTAAACTATAAGCAATGGACCACAATAGACAAGAATTCAGTCCCTCGACCTAGACGAAATCAAGACAGCGATATCGAGACTAAAGTCGAATGAACCTGCCGGCGCAGACGCGCTTATCACCCCTCCATCAAATTGGTGGAGGCCTATCTCCACTCCATCACCGAATTGGAGAAGCTTCTCGGTTGAGGCCATATAGAGGGTGGTACTATAACGCCATTGCAAGAACATAAAAGCTCCTTTGTACCAGGACTAGTCTTTTCGATTTTTTTACAACTTAGCTCACCGTATTCTCAGACGGCCAATTTTGTAGCCAGAATCACTTTTTTATTCTAAGTTCTAAAACGCTTATCAATTGTTCGCGATCCATATTGGAAGTCTGGCAAACCGTAAGCTAAACAGCAACAGTGTCGGCTGATATTTCGATTTGAACATGAATTCGGGACTGATGATCATGTGCAATGTTAGGTTCATAATTATTTCATTCATGGACTCGTTAAGGGACACGGAGGTGTGCAGGCGCTTAAATGGTCGCTTGCATCCTACCAAGGGACGTCGAAAATGACGGAAGAGAGAGTATCAGTACAATGCTAGGATTATCTCTCTTCTTCCCCCTCAATCCCAGCTAAATAGTAAAATATTCAACATTTCATCAAGAAATGCTCAAACTTCCCATGACAGACAAAGACCCAGCACGACAATTCACACACAGTTCAACGCACTCCAGCATCGTTTGCCACTGCAACGACCCGTCCCGTAAATATTTTGAATTCAAAAATGTCAATTTCGTTTAGTTGAATACAAAGAAGCCCTCACGCCTACCCCCCTTCCACCCACGTCAAGCCGACTTAAAGTCAACTCAATTGAAAACCGATGCGTCATCGAGATGCATTTAGCATCATAATCTAATCCCACCAAACAATCCCATCGATAATTGAAAATCCGAGAATTCGTCTTGTCTACCCCGTAATGACGTGGGTACACACAGTGAACAGTGAACAGTGAGTACCATGATATCATTCGAATCGAAACAACGAGCCGCCGCGCCGCCGCTCCGTCGATCCAATGCAAATGTGGGTCAATTGCATGTGGTAGCTGTGGCCGCACCTCGAAGATAACCCTCGTCTCGTGTTCCTTCATCATCGTTCCATCGCGCTGTTATGATCTTTTATTTTTCGGGGACGGGTCCCTCGCCCTCCACAACAATAGACACCCGAATAGAGAGCAGAAAAAAATCTCTTCTTAATACCCAAAGCCAGTCAGGAAAGTAGCAAAATCACATCATCATCATCGGCGAGGCGTGCACAGCGTGGCAGCGTAGGTGGACACGAGGGACCGAAGATCGGTCCCTATGTCCCACATGATCTTAGCCATTCCACTGGAGGAGACGAACCGGCTCAAAGGTGTGACACTATGGATCGAGTGTGACGGCAGCGCGGTTATAAATCTGCAGATAACTGTTACAAATGAAGTTCCCCACCCCTCAGTTATTTGAATACGAATGCCAGCAGCGGCAGCAGCAGCACCTCAATCCCGCCGAGAGTGATAGACAAATCCATTATGGCATTTCTTTCGGTTCACCGGGGTTGGCTGATGCTTGTGAAATGGCTCTCTGAAGATGATTATACCTGCACCGAGGTGTGGCACTGCGCAGAAGATGCAACAGGAAGTGGATTGCATTGATTAGCCCGCCGAGGTGAGTCACTGGTCCGACTGGCTCTTCACATTGAAATCGGCATCAGCAGTGAATTATACAAATTACTGTCGTTGCTGCATGGGTCTCCAATAAAGTGAAGGGTCACGATTTGTTATGATCAGAGATTGACAGGTGTTTCCAATGACATTACTCGCCAGAGTGTGTACGGCGCATTCGCCGCAGGTGATGCCGAGGTCTGCTGTGGTCTCATGTCGCGCTTTTGTTGGCGCATAGCATAGTGATACCCGACAATGGCTTTATTAGATCACATGCGATATGCTGCGAGTGTGTCGTGTGGCCTTTCTCTTTCGGTTGTGTCATTGGACTCAGGAGCTGGCTGGGCATATCTTCCCTGGTCAGATGTGAGAGCAGTTAGACCAGTTGGGCTTCGTTCTCTGGTGGTCAATTTGAGGCGAAAGTGAAAGCCGAAGAGCGAATCCCAACCCGGATTCAAATGGCCTGTAAAGGATGCTTTGAGATTTCCTCTTTGAACTTGTACTAATTCCGAAAGGATGCTAAGCGAGTGGAAGGTGCACTTGAAAGTGACTTTTATGTTGCTGCTGGTGAGAGACGGCGGGTTCAACTCTAGCTAACTGGATTCGGCACTTGATTTCAGGTGAGAGTGCACATCGCGCGTCGCCTTCTGCGATTCGTGTATGGACTCAATTTTCCGCACAAAAAATGTTCATGTTTCACGATTCCACCTCTCTGCAATCACTGGCAGTACAAAAAGATGGTATACGCTCTTAAAGCTGCGGCATTCAGGTTCGGCATAAAACCGAAGGTCCCTTCATCACGTGAGCGACACGAGTGGTCGCTATGAAGGGTGTTCCAATAGAGACTTTCGAACTGTGACTGTCGACAGCGGCCATAATGTTGAAGCTACATCAACAATATAGCATTCAACAACACATGCAAATTGTAAAATCGATTTATCAGAATGGGTTTTCTGTGCGGTGGGCATAATCTACTCACCAATGAGGACTATTTCCGAATGAACGGGTACGTCAACAAGCAATATTGTCAATCAAATGGGAGAGTCAATGCATTAAGACAAATTTCACACACGCCTTGTTTTGTTTAAATTTAAAAACAAGAAGTGTTAATGAATGGCGCTTTAGAAGCTGGAGCATGATCCCATTTTGTGTCCCACCCACCTCACTATTATTCACTAGTATTCACTTAAGCGTCACATAAAGTGTCTAAGATAATGCAAATTTGCCACAGTGACAAGTGACACGACTAAGAGCATAAGGATGATTGTATTCAAATAAACTGTCACTGCGGACGCAGCACTCTACAACCACTGGGTTCATTAAAACAAAATTGTTCTGTGTGACAGTGAACTGATCTGTCTGAGTAGTCAAAGTAGAACCTAGATAATTTTGCATACAGATACCAAGCAATTTCAGCATTACATATAGGGTTGTCAATTTGGGGAGAATATAAGTAAATTTCACTCACATGTTACATTTCATAACGAAGCACACTGAGCATTGGAGGTCACTTCAAAAGAGTTTCAAAAAAATGAAAAATACTGTTTCAGAAAAGGAGAGCTTTGAAATGAGAAAGCTTAAAGAAAAAACGAAAGATCTGGAATAGAAGCAGATTTTTACAATTTTTTCCGTACCTACTGGTTACAACTCACGTAATCACTCACACACTTCACTTACTCGAACATAGTGCTGCTTCTCTTGTGATATATCTTGTGAGAATCAGCTGTTTGGTCTAGTGATCAGTTTCCGACCTTCACAGATGGTGATGATTTGATATAATATATGTAATAATATATGGGTGGCGCGACAGTCGGAGGCGGAACTGGGCCTAGATTCTCAGCAACCACTCGTGTTGTGCGTGCTATTGTTCTTGCACGAATGGATCGGACCTACAGTTTAATGAAAGTTGAGAAGCTTTTTCTAGACAGGAATACTAGCATTGTCAGTGACTCGGAAGAGGCGGAGCCGTGAATTGTGAAAGCTGGTAAATTCGGGTATCGCACCTGGAACCCTCTGCAAACTTACCCATTACTCCACGGCGACCCACCCAGATGATTTGATACAAATAAATACAACTAATTTATTGTATAATTCAAAATAAATGAAGTACAACTTTTTTTAAATTTCGATGCTCTTTACTGAAAAGCCGTCCTTTTTGTGCGTCGTCATTTTTTTAAAGTTGTGCTTTACGGATGAATTGTATTGCAGATAGCAATTACCAACACTAAAGAAAACACTATACACTTTACCTTTACGATACAATCAGTTTTTTATGAATAAATAAAGACTTAACAATCGATTTTTTTTATTTTTCTAGTACTTGCAGCCATAAGTTATTAAAAAAAATGTTTTTTTGGAAAAAAATAGAAAATTGTGAAGTGTATAGTCACAATTTCAGTATAAGTCGTTTTTCTAGTGGATTTATTTCAAAAAAATATCAACTTCATACAGTATTTACTTGACTTAACTAATTTATCCTTACCTAAGACATAGCACTGTTCAAATCTAAGTTACACCATATCCGTATATTCGAATACAATATAAGAACGCGTGCACTAGGGCGTATATGTGATGTATATTTCAAGCAATATAATTCTTACTCCGTAGTGCGGGGTTGCCTTTATTTTTTTCAGCATACCGTCAGTTTCCAAAGTAGGTAAGCAGCGTAAAGTTGTCTGGGTTTTCAACAAAATTTTTTAGAGAATCCAATGTTTTTATAGAATTGATGTATATTTCATTAAGTTGTTGACTTATGAACCGCTGTGGCTATCGATTGTGGGTATCCTCCTAACTTAATTTTGGGACGAACTGTATATTTTTTTCGAGGGTAGGTGAAAATCTTCAAAAGTCACTATGGGGATCGTTCCCACATAGCGAAAGGGATTTTTACCCAGTAAAAACTTCTTCTTCTTCATTTGGCGCTACAGTCCGGGGTGGACCTGGGCCTCAACCAACAAGCCTCCTCTGTTGCCTCTTCCGGTTCGGAGTCGAAGACTCTCCGGGCCGGAGCTGAGTTGTCCATACGCTCTACATGGCCTAGCCATCTTAGGCGATGGATCCGAAGACGCCTGACTAGACTCATGTCGCTGTACAGCCCGTACAGTTCGTGGTTGAATCTTCTCCTCCAGAAACCGTCAACGCAAACAGGACCAAAGATCTCACGCAGAGCTTTTCTCTCGAACAGACCAAGGACTTCCTCATCCGCTTTTGAGATTATCCATGCCTCCGCGCCGTACAGCAGGACTGGGATGATCAAGGTCTTGTATAAAGTCAGCTTGGTCCTTCGAGAGATGGCTCTACTACTCAATTGCCTCTTGAGCCCATAGAAACAGCGGTTGGCAAGAGTTACTCTGCGTTTGTTCTCGGTACTGATGTTGTTTGTACTGTTTACTGCGGAGCCGAGGTAGACGAAGTCCTTGACTACCTCGAGGTTATAGCTGCCCATTGTGACGCTCGGTCCAAGACGTCGATGTTGTGTGTCCTTTCTTGATGACAGCAAATACTTCGTTTTGCCCTCATTCACCGCTAGACCCATTTTAGCCGCCTCCGCCTCAATGCCAGCAAACGCCTCATTGACGGCTCGCTGTGTTCTACCAATCACGTCAATGTCATCCGCGTATGCTAGCAGTTGTACGGACTTCTGGTAGATCGTGCCTCTAGTGTTGGCGTGTGAGTCTTGCACGATCTTCTCCAGGATGATGTTAAAGAAATCACATGACAGCGCGTCACCTTGTCTGAATTGACATTGAAGGTCTCGGTGAGTTCGTTATCGACCTTGATGGAGCAGCGAGAATTCTCCATCGTCATCCTGCACAACCTGACGAGTTTGGCAGGAATGTCAAAACTAGACATGGCGTTGTATAGCTCGTCATTATGCAGTCTTGAAATCAATGAATAGGTGGTGGGTGTCGATGTGCATTTCTTGGGTCTTTTCCAGGATCTGCCGTAGTATGAAAATCTGGTCGATGGTGGACTTCCCTGGCCTGAAGCCACACTGATATGGACCTATCAGGTTATTTATAAACGGCTTCAGGCGAGTACACAAAACGGCAGAGAAGATCTTGTAAGCGATGTTCAGGAGACTTATCCCTCTATAGTTGGCGCAGTCAAAAGGGTCTCCTTTCGTGTGGATCGGGCAAACGATACTGAGATTCCACTCATCGGGCATGCTCTCCTCCGACCATATCTTACAGAACAGCTGGTGCCAACCAGATCATCTCCAGCTGCCTTAAAGATTTCAGCGGACAGTCCGTCCGCACCCGCAGCTTTGTTAGACTTCAGTCTTAATATTGCTATCTTGACCTCGTCTAAGTCGGGGGGACGGAATTCTCGTCGATTATCGTCCATATTGAATGGAACATTCAGCCTGACAGCGGTATTGGTGTCATCATCACCGTTTCGCAGTCTGCAGAAATGGTTCTTCCAAATTCTCAGTATCGACTGCGACTCTACTACTAGTTGTCCATTCTCGTCCCGGCAGGCTTCTGTCCGAACCTTATATTTACTGGATAATTGTTTCACCCTCTGGTAAAACTTTCTGACATCGGACCTACCGTAGCACCTCTCCATCTCCTCTATCGCGCGCTTCTCGTGCTCTTTCTTCTTTCTCCTGAGAAGCCGGGTCACTTCCCTTCGTCTCTGTTCGTAGAGCTCAGGAACAGCTCTCGTCGTTCGTTGCAGCGTTGCTTTGTAGACTTCCAGCTTCACTGCATGTGCCAGCCTACACTCGTTGTCAAACCATGGGTTTTTCTAGGTGGTGCCGTAAAACCCAGCACATCAGTGGCAGTATCTTTGATGGCTTCTAGACAACGCCTCCAATCTTCTTCGATTTTTTGGCGACGAACTTAGAGAGAGATTCCGGGAGACTCGATCGGCAAAGATCCTAGCAGTCCGTTGCGATTGTAGCTTTCCGACGTCAAACCGTGGTGTCCTTTCTCGACTCCCAGTAAAAACATTGAGAGTTCTTGTTTACACCGCAGATAAGCGCGGGTAGAATTCACCGTGATAGGTCAAGGGGTTTAGTCCTTTGAAGGCCGCGAAAAGAGTTTCGTTCGTCGAGAATTAGAAGGACAGGAGAGTTTATGTGCTCTTCCAGGCGACGCTTATACTTACGAGCAAAATTCGTAACTTCATCTTGGACAGATGAAATTCCAAGATCTCTGTGGATATCGTTGTTTCGTATTTACCAGGGTGCGTTGACGATGGCCCTTAGCACTTTATTTTGAAAAGTTTGTAGTATGTTTCTATTACTTTCCTTGGTACAACCCCATAGTTGTATACCATACGTCCAGACGGGTCTTAGCACTTGCTTGTATAAGCAATTTGTTGTCAGTACTTAGCTTGGAATATTTTCGAATAAGCCAGTGCATGTCTTTGTACCCTAATTGGAGCTCCTCACGTTTCTTTTTGACGTGCTCCTTCCATTCAAGCTTTACATCGAGAGTCATCCCGAGGTATTTCGCTTTGTTCCCGAAGGCTATTTGCACATTATTTATAAAAACGGGCAAGTTATCGACGTTCTTATATGCAAAATTTATATGAACAGATTTAGCTTCGTTGAGCGCAATCCGCTGAGTGTTCGTCCATTCGTGTATCCAGTCTAAAGTACATTGCAAAATGGCGGTGTCGTCAGCAAATGTGCCTACGTCCTACGGTATATCGCTGCTATACAATAAGTAAAGGAGAGGACCAGAGAAATTTAAATAGGGAATATTCTTTCCAATATTTCACACGGAAGTTTCTATCCGACAGATAGTTCGATCAAATTGTGGAAAGTTTTCTCGGGAGGAATTGTTTGAAGCTTGTGTTTCAAGCCTTGGTGGCAAACCTTCCCAAAGGGTTGAGAAACGTCGAGAAATACAGCCGAGCAGACTTGCTTTTGTTCAAACGATTTTTCTGTAACATCAGTTATGCGATGTGTAAGGAATAAGTCGTCTTTCTTCTACAACGTTTAAGTAATATTCGTTCGAACACTTTAGACATTGTCGGAAGCATTGAAATCGGTCTATAAGACTGTTTGTCTGTGGGGGGTTTACCCGGTTTCGACACCATTATTATTTCCTCTACTTTCCACTGACTAGGGATATGGCCTAATCTAAAGGCGTCGTTAATAATGTAAAGAAACGTAAGAAGCGCTTTCTGAGTTAATTCTTTCAGAACTTCTCCTGTGATTAAATCATAACCAGGAGTTTTCTTGGGTTTGAGTTTTTTCAATTCTTCCTTAAGTCCTGTCAAAGTAGCATTTTTTATAGAAAGATTGTCATTATTTGAGTCTGAACCGTAGGAGTATTCAGGAGGTGTTTGTCCATCGCCTGATTTGAACGTTGCTTCCAAATCATCTGCGAAAAGATCTGCCTTCTCTCTATCTACTTTGGCCCACTCGTGCTGGTTTTTTTCTGAATAGGGGCCGCATGTGGTTGGGGTTTGCTTAAGCGGTGGCTGCTTTTCGGAGTGAATAGTTGGTATCTTTTTTCGCTGGCAAGCCTGTTAAATAGGCATTAAGATTATTATTTTTAAACGAGTTAATTTTCGCTTTCAGAAGGTTAAACAGTTGGTTTATGCGTGTTTTAGGCGCAGGGGTCTGCTGCCATTTCTTACAAGCTTTACGTTTCTCTCTTACTAATTCTCGTATTTCCGGTGGATATCGCAATACATGTCTTATCGTCGTTTTTCTTGCGAGAGGTGTATTGCTCCACGCAGCGCACTAACTGTATATGACTATAAGGAATTTATATTTCTGTTTATATTTGATCGTTTGTACGAACTAAACCTGAAATGAATCCTGTTGCCACGGTCGTAGGATTGTGGTGTGTTATTTACAAGAACATTTTGCTTCTAGTAAAATATTCCTGCAGCATCAGTTTCGAGATCACACAAGCTAGGTGCACAAGCACCAGGTAAATTTCCCTCTATCAACGATCAGAAGATAACTTTTCCTCTTCCTCCAACAACTCCCACGGTCCATAAAACACCCACTTATAGTCAATGTCTCCTCCGTGGTATGCCAAGGTGGCCACTTCTTAAATGGGAACGATCAACATTTTCCGCTTTCTTACCCTATTAGTGGCACAGACTTGACATGTTGTCCTCCTAATTACCTTTGCTAGATCCTATGATATGCTTGGATGTTTCGAAAAATGCCGGACACATCGCCTCACTTATCCAAGTCGTCTGGTCGGGTTCCCAAGATGACATCTGGAATTCACCTTTGTAAGTTCCCCCGAGACTGCTGGTAGCACGTATGTCTCACAAAATGCATATTTTCAGAATTCCTTTGTAACTACATGTCAGCGATTTGAGATGAACTCGCAAATTCCTCGTCACTTGAGCCCTGCGTAACTCCATATCAAGATGACGAGTTGTTCGCGTTTGTTTTTTGCTTTATTCATTTGTTTTTTTTTATTCGCCTTCCTCCCTAAACAAAGCATGTAAAGATGGTACTCGTGTGAAAAATGCGTCAAATCAACAATCCATGCAGTTGACGCCGCCTCCGACCACAGCCACGACCACGGCAACAGCAACTACAACGTGTTTAGTTTCCGCCATTCGTCGTTCTACATTAATTCTCATCGCGCGCCTATACTATGACATTCACTTCCAACTCCTCTGCTCATGTCCTCCTCAAAGCCACCACAGACACCGCCATCCACCGCCACCGCCACCGTCACCACCGCCGCCGCTGCCGCCGACGCAGCCGATGATGAAGTACAAGAAAAAATCTGTTTAAATAATGTCTTCACACTTCTGTGATCAACAAAACAAAATTTCGGACAAAAAACTGGACAAATTGGACCACAGTAGGACGAGGCATCGCATCGCAGACAAAAGGAAGCTTAACGAATGAAACAAGTGATCGAGGTACGAAGTGCCCAAGAACCCGAAAAAAAGGGATGAGGCTGTGGTTCAGACTCGGGCGACAGTGTGTGGAATTCGCACAGCAGGATGCCACAACAGTTTACCATTGCTCCGAAGGTTAACCGGTAAAATATCCATCCGACATCTCCCCCGCGCCTAGGCTCCGTCTCGTCACGCCGCGCCGCCACCGTCGCCGTCCAGCGAAATGTCCCCAGTGCCAGTCCCATGTCTCCTATCCTGTCACACAATGAATGGAATTGGTTCAGTTCTTTGGTGTGGTGTTGTCGTTGTGGTCATTTGCTTTTCATTTTGGCGACGCAGCTTGACGCTTGTGACGCAGAGAGTGTGTTGTTTATTCTCGAGATGTCAAAGTTGTCCCCCGGTGTCCACTGACACAGAGCATAGAAGTACGAAAAATAGTGCGCTCTGCATGTCCATTTGTCACCGGCAAACATCCAAACAATGATGTAACACGGTGACGCGCAAAGCGCCAGATTACACGAAACTGCCTCCGGCGGGCAGGAGGTCCTCTCCTAGAGCTTTTCATTGGTCGGACGGCCGGTCGGCTCGACTGGGGCGACTCATCTTCTTTTAGATCTAATCACATGTGGTGTTAAGTTCGAGGAGGCGAATGCAATTCGATTGTTTCCAGACGAATTAACGCAATCGGTTCTTTCTTGCAAAATGGAATGTAAAATGGACGGCTGCAAGGGCTGTCGGCCGACGGCGGTGGCGGCGATGCCAACGGTGTTAGTGGTCCGCCTGTGGTAGCGGTGGCTATGACGATGCTGATGGTGATGGCGGTGTCGGTGGCGGTTACTGATGTGCTTGCTGTGGGACAATTATAAACAATTCATTTGGCACGAATGTTGTACCAGTGTTCGAAACCTGGATAGGGGCTGCTGTCGATCTGCTGCCGCCGCTGCTGCTGCTGTAGCCTTTGGTTACCTGAACGTGCAAGGACATATGACGGAGGGGAGAGCTCTCTCAACCGCAAGAGACGTCATCATCGTTATTTCTGTGAAAAGGCTCCTGTCCCTCTTTTGTGGTGTTTTTATTTTTGCGAGACCGAAGCTGGCCGGCTTTGTTAGGAGAATTTGTTTTTTCTGCGTGCACCCATATCCGGTTCACACCTCGAATGAGCGGCAGGGGATTGCTTCACACTTTTGCTGGAACGATGTGCGGCCGTGCGGCGGCCAGACCTGTGGGACGCTGCTGGCTTCAGGCGAATGTAATTTGAATTTTGATGGAAGAGAGCAGACGAACATGAGTGTATACGTGGAAATGTGATGTGGCTTGACATGTCCAGGTCGGAGAGCCGTGCTGCAGCTGCAGAGTTTCACTTCAAATGAATTGATTCGACAGAGACGTGGCGCATGGATAGTTTTAGTCAGTCTGGTGGAAACGCGTAAAATAGAGAAATAGATGTTGTCGAATGGAGAAAATTCGACTGGACGGATTAAGATCGGGTGTGTACTAAGTGTGTATTAAATGTGTACTAAATGTGTACTAAATATGTACTAAATATTGTATTCTTGTACTACAAGTGTTCATCTTCATACCACAAGTTACTGATTCTAGCTGGCTCCAAATTGGATGAGTGCCAGCGACGATCCCAACAGATTCTCAGATAAAGTGGACTTATGAGAGCGCCCCGTGATTAGTGTCTCTAAAAACCATTGAGGGGCGATTCTTAGTGTGCAGGGATCACTCAGATAAGCGGCTGCAGCTTAACACCGGCCAATCTAGTTGTTTTGGAAGGGATAAGAATTGAAGAGTTATAAAAACAACTCTTGGATGTCGAGTGTTCTCCTAGAATATACACTGCCGAAGCAGATCGTCCTTATGCACTTCAAGGACAATTACACTGCGGTCCAGGAAGCCTGCTGGACAGGAAAACAAGCATAACCACTCATTATGAGTCTGAAAACTCCACCAAAGAGAACTTCTAAGATGTTTAGAACTTTGGTATACAACTATAGCTATACATATGTACTCGAAGACTAAGAAGTGAGAATTAGTAAAGACATTTTGGTGAATTAGCGGACAATTGCAAGGCCGATGAACTGGCTGGCTGTGGTAAATCACCCGCTCTAACACTGGGATGAGTTCCACCTTCCATGCCTTCGCTACATCCTACCGTCTACTCAAGATACACACAATCAAAACTACCAATCGTAATGAATCAGCGCGGTATCACAACGGTCATAATTTGGCCTAAGTGAGACTGTCTTCTGCAGTCAGCCACTACAACCTAACCTAACCTAAGGACATTTTGGGCATAAATAAAAATAATAATTGGGCTTCCACACAATAGGACATAATAGTTTCTTATCCCCAGATGCTAAGAGACAACTTACAGCCATCTAGAGGATAGCACAGGTTACGATAGCAGATGTGCACAGTGAGCACAATGACACACAACAGACGAGTTACAGCGCAAGTTGGGTATCAAGCTAGCAAATGAGAGAAAAACAAGCTCAACACCTAAAGATAATGCTACACCAAGATAATGCCAAAAGATACCGAGGGCTTTAGGAACAAGCAGTCAATACGATAACATCCTTTGTGAATGACACCGATACTATTTTCTATTTTGAGGCTAGTTTGGTTAACAATACCCAAAGGAAATAGGCGATTTACTTAAATTATAACACCTGCTTGACGCTCATGGCCAGTATAAACTGACAAGGACCTGCAACCAGTGGACTTCCAGCCAACATTGAAGGAGTCAGCCGACCGTAACGATCGTTTGATCATCTTCAAAGCCGATAGCGATCTGCTGCTAGCATGCCTGACGACTAAGGTATTTACTGTATGTTTCATTCACGAGAAACGGAGTCCTTCTGCTGAATAGTTTACACCTGCTTCAAATTCATACACAACAAAATTCAAGAATCTATTCGATACGATAGTCAAGACGAAAATGTTGCCTACGACGTTGAAAATACCGCCGTACACAATTTACTTCAAGATTTTTTAAAACAGTTCCAAACATGCGTTATAGTGCGATCTGGCAATAGAAACGTTACGACTACCTTTAAATAGTTGCTGTCGATCGTGGCATTTTGTTTGACATTGTTACATAAAACTTCCTAGAGGAGAGCAAACGAAATTTTTCAAACAACTTTCAAAGCTCTGCAATTGTATCATGCTCACTTACTCTGCCAATCCTACTAAAGTGAAACTTCTCTATAGCGGACAACAACGGGACCATCGTGATTGTCCCATATGAAGGAGTATCCATTCCGAAGAGGCTGATATACGCGAATATCTTTAATCCGGGACCATGGCGAATTGTCCCTAAAGAGAGGTGTCCCTTATGGAGGGGTGCCCGTAAAGAGGAGTTTCACTCTATAAGGACACCTACAACAGTGAACCCTGACTAATTGGACAACCCTTGGGACCAGGGAAAAGCGGTCCGATTAGGAGGACGTAACTCTATAAAGGTTCCTTTTTAAATGAACCGGTTTTGAGGTTTGAATTTATGTACATGCACAAAAAATTGACTGAGATTTAGACTCAAATTTATAGAAAATATTTATTTGAATTTAACTTCGTTGAAGAACTAAAAGACAGAGAATTGTTGTAAATCAAGTTTCTTGTTAAATACATTTTTATTGTATTTAAGTATTATATTACATACATAAGTATGTGTATTTTTTACTTTTAAATCTAACTCGGACTCAAACTGCGCTATGTTCCCGACGGACTGAAGCCACGAGATTACCATGAACTTTTCCTGGAACCTCAATAGGCCGTTCCCACCGAGTTTGAAATGCTTTCAAATGTCATTAGCTCTCAATTTTGAAGTGGTCGGCAAGAAAGCTGTTTGCTGACAGGAATTCATATTTTTGAGAACACCAGAAAGGAGAGAGTGAAAATGAGAAAATAAACACAAAAATAAACGGAAATTCACGCTGTGCTTGTTGGGTTTGATAACATGTCAAGGGTGGACATGCTCAAAGTTTTGGAGAGATTTTGTTCAATGGGAGCATGGCATTAGTAAAGGTTAGGTTAGTTGGGGGGACTGCTATTGCATTCACTAGGACACTTAGACCATGTTGGTCTAAGTGTTGTGATACCCACAGTCAGAGTACTACTACCGATAGACCACTCCAGCGATAGTGCCATTAATTTGATCCCAATGGCAAATGGTTGGTGGAACAGATTTGAAAACCAGATAAAAGCATAATAACTTTGCTTTCACTTGGATTCGAACCGGACATTTCGCTAACCAGGTGCAGGCACTCAACGAACTGCGCCCTCCAGTAGACTTGGCATTTGCAAAAGAATCTGTAATTTTTTCTGAACCACAGCTTTAACCTTGATATTTGTCAATATTGTCTGAGAAAAAATTTTGAAACATGTTCTCACTTCGTCCAAGCCGTTGCATACATTGGATAAAAAGATCCTTTAAAATGTTTAGATCCAAAAAGGCTTAATTGTATGAGAGAGAGAGAGAGAGAGAGAGAGAGAGAGAGAGAGAGAGAGAGAGAGGACAGATCTGCAAAGCTCCGGAACTGCTTCAATTTCTCCCTGCGAAGGAGAATCGGTTTTATTCAGTATCAGAAGATGCTAGATGGATGTCTGACAAATCAATTTCCCAGTTCTACGATATAGCCAAATAATTCCAAAATCTGGGATTGCAGGTTCGGGTATTTATTACTCAGAAGGCATATTTTTGTTCTGTCCCTCGAAAATCCACATATATTTTAAAATTAATTATTTCACAACAACACACATTGCGAAATCCCCGAATAAAATAAAAGAACGCGATCATCAACATATTTTGTATTTCCTACTCTTGGGCCTTTTAGACAGAGAAATACATCAAGGAACGCGTGTTATACTAGTGGTCCATGGTCCGATTAGCAGGAATCCCGATTATAGAGGGAAATTTGTATGAAAAAAGCACGATCTGCGTTCCAAATAGAACGTGGTCCGATTAAAGATAGACCCGATTAGCAGGATTCACTGTATAAGCAGAACGGGAGAGAGATCTATGATGCATTCGATAGAAAAACAAAATTCTTCGTCGGATATTGAAGGTAAATGTAAGAGAAAATATAACCGTGAACACTATGAGCTTTAGAAGCATGCGGACACAAGCAATTATCTCTCGACTATACTCGATCCACCCTCATAAGTAAGAAAATAAGTAAAGGATCATAGCTACTGTTATTTTTTGGTAGTCATCGTCCTTTTGCACCGACCGTAAAATGTTCCATTTGCATTATGTATACATTTCTGCGACCACAACTGACTGATCTGGTGAGATGTGGTCAGAAATGACAGTAGTTAGGCAGGCCCTGGGTACGCAATTAAGCAGAGAAAATTACACCTCCCATTCCCCATAGATTTAATCTGCGATACTGAGCCACATTTCCCTCATTAAGCCCCATCTACTCAAGCTTCCTTCGAGAAATGAGTTTTACCACTGCTTCCGTGAGAATCCTTAGCAAAGACTGTAATTGAGTCCACAAGATCACTCGATTGACACTGATCTTCCTCTTGACCGTTAACTTGCATGTGCACAGCGACCAGTTTTCTTTGATCAGCCTGTCACACAGTCAACTCACTCACACCACGTTCTTATCCCACCAGCTACCACATTTGACACTGCTAAGCACCTCACCGTCAAAAGGATTATGCCACCCGGAAAAGCTATGCGTCCCCATATCTTATAATCCACCGCTGCGATCAACCACACTATCTTCATCTGCAAGACCCTGTCCCCTTCCATCAAATGTCACCTGATAGATCGCAACGACTCGCTCGCTTTTCCAGCCATCCACATCAATTAAGTCATTTGCAAATCAAGCTAGACATTCATCTAATTTGACAGTTCCATGTTCGACACTGAAATCAATTTGTAATTACAAAGTAGGTATATGTGTTGTGCAGGTCTCCGGCACAGTGCGCGCCTCGGCTTAGCCGGTGCGCCTGTGTCAATGCGACGACCATCATTGATTGCCGATCTACAACAACGAACAGCGTCACCGATGTTATTGCCGCTCATTTGCAGAGAGGCCAGTGCAGGGACGCAGTCACCTCAAAGTCACTGCAAACGGCGCAACGGCAGCGGCAGCCGCAGCACCGCCAACAGTCTCCTTAGCATCGTTAGAGTGAATTTTGCCCCCTCCGTCGCGTCGTCGCCCAATTCCGCGATCCCGATTCGTACTCGATGGGTATAATGTCGTGACATTACCAACCCACCGTCCCGCCGATCGCCCGCCATTTGGGGCTCTCAGTGTTCGCAGATCTCGACTGGAACCACCTCATGGTGATTCGATACAAATCTGACATTTTTTCGAATTGGTAATTAAACTTTAGCCATCGCAAGGACGCAGCGCGGCAACGGAGTAGCTGCTCCCCGCCGACGTTCCTGCCCGGCTGGCCAGAATGAAAGAGAGCGGCGCACACGGAGAGGCAGAGAAGAGAAAAGATGCAAATGCGACTCACAGTGCACGGATAGGCGGATATGGTCCACCAGTTGTCTGGCTGGTGCTCCATCGAACAGAAAGTGCATGCAAGGCTCCGCAACCGAAATCGCTCGCACTCCAGGAAAGCACCGAAGAAAAATGAGAATATCGACAAACGCAGGAGCAGAGCCAGAGGAAAGGAGACAGCAGAGAAAGAGGGAGAGAGCGAAGAAAAAAAAACGACGAGAAAGCGCCTTCTCTCCTCATGTTCAGTCGTCGTGTCGTGATTCTGATCGATTAGGAGTCGGCACTCAAAAGTTAATGCGCGCAATTTGGAAGACTGAATCTGATTTGGTGTCTTCGGAGGGAAATTAATTGCACTTCGTTTAAATGATCAATTAAGATGGCTTTGGCTTCGACTTTGGCTCCGGAGTGCAGAGGAGCCGGCCCGAAGGCGGCTGCATGAGGGCGAGCAGTGCAATGCCGCCGGTACTGAATTTGAAGTGATTTAAACAAATTTTATTGTAACTTCGGTTGATCGCAATCGAAAGATGACAATTACTCGAAAGTCCTCGGCAGCGTCATGGAAAGGTCATCGTGGTTGTGGATTGCGTGAGTTGCGGCAGAGGGGAGGGCTTTCTCGAGTGGCCGACGTTGCAAATCATTAGGATTTTAATTGGACGAACTTTCCAAACTGATGAGATTGTTGACCTTTTTGGTGATGGGACACGCTCTTAGGGGCCCTAAACTTTGCTTCGTTCTTTCTGGCGATGGTTCATTTAAGTTTAGGGCTTGCGACTCCCACCATCACCTAGCAACCTACGCTGCTTTGGCCCACAAATGTTCTAGAATTAAGGAAGTCAACTTACTCAGACCCATTTCATTGTACGCATAACTTCTGCGACATGTGCTCCCCCTCCTTAGTCTTGGACTTAGGCCACCAAGCCCGACAGTCGCCGAAGGACGCAACAATCGTGAAAAATATCCCCAAGGCCAGATCACAGTAAAAATTGAACATATTCGAAAATAAATCTAAATTTAGCCTCCACCCCGACCCCGAGCAACATTATTTCCCTCCGATTGCCACAAAGGCGTTGAACCATCATTTTTCATAAGAACACCATTCATCCATTCATAATGAGACAACAACGTTGCACCACACATTCCACACCACAAAAATCCGCATCCAGCTCTCCTACTCGAGCTCCACCTCCGACACAGCATCACTGTCGCGTCCAAGGCACAAACTGTGAGGCAAAACCCCATGAACAAAACAAAAAAAAAAAAGAAAAGAATTATTAAACGCTATGTGTTGCGAAATATGGTGGCAGAAATCCCCTTTCGGATATACACACCCAAACTCAAACACTAGGCAAGCACAGCAATCCTCTCGTTTTCATTTCGAGAGACCGGTTTACACCGGATCCCAGAGTTCGGTAAACAAACCCAAAAGCCCCTCCGAACGAAAGAAGAAGACTGTGTGCTGTGTGCACAATGGGAATCCAATGCACGGGGGGATACCATCAGGCCATCCGACCGAAGCAAGGAGGCCGAAGGAACAAGCAGAATACAAGGCATGTCACGTCAATTTTGAGAGGAGCAAAAAAAAACTAAACGAAACCAAGCCAAACCACACCACTGACCACTTCTTCAGCAGGCACATTCATATTTCGTGCTTTTCTTGTTGCGAGTGGACTTAGGGACATAGAAACCGAAAGGACACAATAGGAGCGACTGACACTGAATGGTTCTTCACGCGATACATCCTCTAAGGATACAGCAGATCACATTTCAAAGGGACCTCAGTTCTAGCGCAGGACGGCAGGATGTGTGGCTCAAACCTGCAGAAATGCATCCTAGAAGAAGTCACTGGAATCCACGTTGCAGTTGAAGCCCGGTGTGCTCCCCTCCACGGTGTCCTTATTTTGATGTTCTTGCCACTTGAACAAGAGAGAGTATCCATCCGCCTGTCCGGTGGTGCTGCTGCTGGTGGTGGTAGCTCGCCGTTCTCAGCTTCTGTAAGCTGATATGTCTGCCGTGTCGTCCCTTTTTCTAACTCGTTGCCTCTGTTCATCCTTCCCAGGGGTATGTGTTGTGTGGTGTGTACCCTTCCCAGACATAGTTATACACTTTCCCCTCGACTGACCCTGCTCTGGCCGTCGCATAGTGTCCACATCAGGCAGACACCATCTCGGACTAGAGTTCGGTTTCGTAATTCCACGAAAAGGTGTTGAACAGTGATGTACCGACAGCGAGCAGCGCATAAGTATCGGTTTCACTTTTCCCCCCCACCCGATCCACTCACCGGTGACCCCCAAAAACCAACGCGTAGCACCGTTCACCGAGATTCTTGGGAAATCCTCAAGCCCCCAACCAAATCGATTCGGCATTCCGATGTAATTTATGTCAAATCACTTTCAAATCAGTCAAACGCGACTTTTATTACGATGTCCCAGGGGACGGCCGCCGCGCCGATAAGCGGCCGACAAGTCGTGCAAGTCGACTCAAACCAGGGCTCGAGCATAAATATACACATTCGTTCGGTCCATGCGCATGGACTGATTTGACAAGTGTCTCGTTGCTTATTAAATAATAAAACGCTTATGGTGCTCTCGGTGCCAACGATTGGCGGCGGTGGTGGTGACGGTTGCGATGGCGGGACCAGCCACTTGGCTTCACTGAAAATCAATAAAACCCATGCTGCTGACAAATTCCAAGCTTGGCTTGGTGGCGACCACGATTGGAGGCTGGACCACGCTGCCACTGGTGACAGAGTATGCGAGTGTGGATGGTGAACAGCAGAGAATAAAAAAAAACCACCAACCACTCCACTCAGACGAGACGCTTAGTAAACATGGGTCTCTGCCACAATTAGCCGTAAAGCGTGTTGGCAGATTTGTACGGCTAACACTTGTTGATGGTAATTTTGGCGGTGTTTGGCAGGCTGCTTGCCATGGCGGAGCTGTTACACTCGAGCCGGTCATTAGGTGTGCGCCGCTGTACCTGACGCCGGGTTACGGTGCACTTGATGACTTCATTTGCCAAGCCAATGAGGGATTATGACAGGATTCATTAATGTTCGCGAAGCCGAGGCATTGGGGGCGTACCGAATTTCACCTGCGGTTCGAATGGTGACATTAAACAAGACTAAACAACTTTGTTCGTCGCACGCACCTAGAATAGCCAAACAGTTCCAACGTCGCTGCGTCTCAATCAAGCAAACAACGCCCGCCGGGTTCATTACCATGATGAAACATTCGATCAAGCCAAGTCCACCGGGTGAATGAAAGCGACCGACAACGCCTACATCCCACCTTCCCCCGCGCGGTGTCACAATTAATGGAAACTTTCAAGATCACCTCATATTCATTAGGACGCTGTTCCCACTGACGATCCCAACAATGCAATCACGCTTACCGTGCGCAGTCGCCGCCACTGACTCCTCCTCCTCGTCGCGTTCTTCCATCGTTCCCAAGCCAAGCCAAGGAGTGAATAATGCGCTAAATTGCATGGCATACAACACAGCACACAACGACGGCGGCAAGAATTCGCTTGTATCAGTGGCCAAATGGGCAAAGGTAATTCAATTGGTGGAAATAAATGTCCTGCAGTTCCTTCGCATTTACCAAACGCCACTTACTAATTATTCCTAATTAATTAATTAAATTGACTTGTCCCGGTGCCGGCTGGCAAGAGTGCGACCGACGGCGAGAGGAGCGAGACCTATCCGGCCTTTAAATGGCCTGTTGGACCATCCTCGCGACCATCGGTGTCGAGTCGACCCTTCTCGCGGTGGTTGCTGATGCTGGTGCCGGTGTTGGAGCTGGTGCTGCTGCTATGTGACTGCCGTGGCGGAGGTAATCATTTAGCGGATTGGAGCATTCGGTAAATTTCTGTAATCTATTTGAGTATAATCTTCGATCATTTCCTTCTTCTCATTCTGCTTCGTCCTCGCGCAGCCAGCTTGTGTGTCTAGGGGGAATCTGTGCGCTGCCTACGATCGCGCGGCGACGCGACGCAACAACAGCATGAATGCGATGCTCTAAGTGCGAAGCAGAGGTCTCCATCTATGCCCGGCGAGATGCCAACCAGAGATACTTACGCCTTTGGTCGGGGGACATTCAAATCGATTGGAATAATTAAAGGTGTCGTACTTGCACTCGGCAGCGGGAGCACCGGAAGATCCTGCTGGATGCGATCTGCCCCTTTACGCCTTCGCGTGGTGGCGGTAGTTTGTCGTTGCTGGCTAGCCGTAAGACCTCTGCACACAGATCGATTCGTAGATCATGTATCTATGTTGTCCCAGTATGCTGGGACCGCTTGTCGCACATCGATTGCATCGCATTGATGCTGTGTGTTGGGAGATTTAATGATAATGAGATTCTTCGTACCAGCCGGGAGCTGAGTCGATGGCCTTCGATAAGGGGGATGCCATCTGCCATCTGCCATTTGGGAGGTGACACTCCTTCTTGTTCGGGCCTCTACGGTCACCTGTTGGTCACCGAGAGCGAGAATTTCAGGAATTCCAAGCGAGACTTACCCGAACGCGGTCGGACCACCCGCAGCTAAAACATGTTCAGTCGCCACAAGTGATAATTTTTCGTCGTGAATTAGCCGTTCCGACAGAAACTTCCAAAAACAGACGCCGGCCGCTGCCATTTGAAGAGCACTTCGCTTCGGCTTTAACATTCCGTCGGCATTCATAGATCATCTTGATCTGGAAAAGCTCTGTGTGCTGCCCATGCCCGTGCACATGTTCTGGCGACAAGAAAACTCGCCTGCAATGCTCCCTACTTGGCCTGTGTCGCTGCGAGGGGGGAACTCACTCATTCCAGTCGACGCGACGCACCAACTCAGGCAGCGGAATAAATTCCGAACTTATTCGATTGTGTGCTTGTCTCTCCGCGACCACACTTGTCATAAGCGGTACATGAATGCTAAGCAATTGCTCTGCAGCGCTGTCTGTCTTTGGTCATCTCTGTCAGAGTTGTGGCTCATTGTGAAGAGCCCCTCGGAGACGTGTGTTCGCCGGACTGGTATGGTATCGGCTGCATTGCAAATTGTTTGCATATTTCGAAACACCTTTGGCGGGCAGTGAAATGCATGGCGGGCTTTTTGGAACTGGTCCCCGGTAGGTGTTTGGGTTGACGTCGCGATGGGTGGTTTCTGGTGAGAGGTGGAAAGCCTTGATAGACTCCGGTTTCAGAAGCCAGAAGTCGGCCTAGATGTGAACGAGCGAAGGTTATGTGGAAACAGACTCAAGTCTATTTCGGAGATTTTCCGCGATCGATAGAAGGAAGGAAACGGAATGCACATACTCTCAACTCTAGACGAAGTTGAAAGCGACGAGGAATGGGAGCTGCAACACAACCCAATATGTTAGCAGGGGATCATCCCAGCTCTATTCCGAACGATCAAGTTTGTTTCTATACTCTTTGACAATTGTCAGCGACTGGAAAGAGGACTGGGTGAGACATTTTTTTGCGCATCGGAAATCGAACTGAGACACGGAATAGGTAGGAGTCGACGCATTAACAACTTAGCCACGGTGACCACCAAAAAAGTGTAGTCGATATATCAAATATATCTCGCTCAAGCATTTAAGTCAGCTCACCACGGGAAGGGTAGAACATGCGACGATTGGGAGCTTGAACATCAGGTTTTGATAAATTATTCAAGTCACAAATTTTTGTATGTAACCCTATTTTCGGAACTATACAATGGATGGACCTGTTGCTGCATGTGCTTGTGATCTGCTGATCCTACTGTGAGGTAATTTTTCGACCATGTTCACTGAAATCATTGAAAATACCTTAGCAAGTCTGAGCATGATGAAAAACATTATATTTTTTCGGAATCAGAATGCTTTTGAAATGAAGCGGTACCTCGGACCGGCGCATAACCGACTGTGCATAAATTTATCGTTTGTTGTAGACTGTAGACAAAAACCTCCAAGAGACACCAACGGGAGACCTAGTTTTTCTGAAAGCTGAATTGTCTTGAGTTGAATAGTCCGTTTGAGCAACATGAGCAATTTTTTAGCCACGAAAAGATCTCGAGGCCCATGTACTATGTTTCATATTTCATTAAGATCGGTGAACGGGTTCAAAAGTTACATATTTATGTCCGCGCTCCCATAAAAAGCGAACCACTGTGCAGAGCTGCGGTGATTGAAAGGCGTAGCTAAGCACATTCTTTCATAACGACAAAAAGGACTGCTCCTTAAAAATTAAGGCGTATCTAAGTTAGCTAAGTTAGGTTCAAAAAATGGTCGACTCATTCAAAGACGCTGGACGTGTCTTTCATTTAATCATCTACATTGCAAAATTATTGCGGTTCATAGCGCAATCAGGCTTTTAGAGAATCGGTTAGGGAACGCATGATCATAAAGTCAAGGTTAGTTTCACGATTTGGTGGAGACATAAATGATAGGAAATTCAGCAAACCACATGCCAATCAATCTGACCAACATTCTTCCAAACAAGACCAGAAGAGCAAGTGGACCCCAAAGCTTTGCCTGGAACACCTTAACCACCTTCACAGACAGCTGAAAATTGATGGTGGAGTCGTCAGTGCAGGTGTATGCTAAGTTACCCCCGAAAACGCCTCAGACAGTCTGAATATTCCCGCAACCCCCAGATCTTTGACAATGGCAATAATTTCCAGCAGAAATCCGAGTCTTCTGGAAAGCTTCTTCCCTGTGTAGCACTAGTCTGGGATTTAAGTGTCTCTTTTGAGAAAACCTTGCCGTTCAATAAAATCAATCTCGAACACAATGCCAAAGGGCAAACTACAGCTTGTTCTGTCGACAGTCAGATCAATTAGGTATAGTGTCTGGGTCTCTATATCATTGAAGGTTGTCAACGAATAGCAATAGCAACCATAGCAGCACCATGTAGCAACCGTAATTTGAGTTCCAGGACATATATACTAGTGGTGTGCCAACCCGGAAGTTTTACAAACCGAGTTAACTCGGGTTAAATTAGAAACAGGCCGAGTTGTAACCCGGGTTGAAGAACTCGGTTTGATGATGAACCGAAACCAAAAAATATGGATTATGGAATGGGACTAGTTGTATTGTCTAATTCTATTTTATTTCGGGTTTCGGTGTTCTAGTATTATATGTATCCTAAGACAATTGTGTTGGCAAGGGAAGCGTTAGGCGCACGGGGTAGCCAAGTCAATACCGGCTGTGTGAGTGTGTGTGCACATTGTTTCAATTTTTCTCTCTTCTCTTTTATCTCTCTTCTTATTTTCTTCTACTCGCACCTCGCAACGCGACTTACTTTAAATTGAATTGAACAACCAATATGGAATGAGGCAAATTGATTTGTATTGTCTAATTCGATTTGGAAATAAATTTTACTCGGTTTGAGTCGGTTTAGGAGTAACCCGGGTTAATAAAAGAAACCGTTCTTAACCCGGGTTGACTCACAAATATATACAGAAGCCAGGGGCTACAGCAACTACTCGTGTTAGTGTTCTCTCTCACAAGTGTAGGGGACCTACACTCTTATGCCGATTCCCAACGGCCGAGCTTTTTCTAGACAGTTATTACTCCTTGAGCACTGTCAGTGCCTCGAAAGAGCGTAGACCATTAAAATTATTTTCTTGTTCGTTTTGTCGTACCTGGAATTGACTCCAGGCAGTGAGGTTCAGTTTTGTAGGAATAGACGTACATAACCACAACGCTACAGCTGCCACCAGACCATGAGGCATAAAAAAAGGATAGTCAGACATGAATACGCTCCTTGCTACTCGATAATATTTCACATGATGATCGAGCTTGAAAGTGCTTATTTAACATTACCTCCAACCTTAAGCGGACTTTTTTGACAAAAGGTGTAACATCTAATGAGGCATGGCGATCCTACAAATTAAGAAGACGGATACGCCTTAATGTATACATTGCAAAAACCGACGGCAAGGAATACCGAGTGGTGGCCAATAGTGGAGGTATTCACACAAAGCACACTACCGCGGCTGAAATGGTAACACAACTTTTATCTCCTTTCCTCGTTCACTTGAGGAGATCTCGAGAACTACGTAGGACCTAGTAAGTTTTCTGAACTACAGACTATCTATTTAACGGCGTCGACAACTGACGATCATAGGACCTTATCAGACTGCGGTCTTTGCCTGGCACAGAACATGAGTCTGTTTGATATAAATGCATAGACCTTTGTTTCTACACCCACTTCAAAGCTACAACATCTGTCAAATATGGCAGTTTCCCATTAGTTACAAACCAAGAAACCAATCCCATTTCCACGCTGATCGTGTGCCATGCATTCGTTTGCCAAATTGTTGTTTCGGTTTTTACCAAAATATTCTCCGCCTTTTGACCTCCAACGCAGGGCATATTCCACGCTTGTTACGTAACCGCTTTGAGCCACTTTTCGTCAAATGAATCTTCCATTTCGTCCTCTTCAGTTCTGCTCTCCTCTTTTGACACACTAATGAGGCGTACCGAAACGAACCCCAACGAACTCCAACGCGAGCGACCACAGGACTTGGGGCATGGAAACGAGAACAGCGTTAATGAAAAATTATTTCAATTAACCGCGCTCGTTGATATTTCAAAGGTCTCACCATGCGTCGCCTTCGCATTCAATCTCCAAAAAACCTCCGAGTGATTAACTCAGTTGTCAAAAAGTATAATCCCCCCAAAAGGCTTTTCTGGCAGCTACATGCTCTCGGACCAGCAGAAGCAGGTACTCTCTCCATCACCAATTGCTTTGCTTGCAGTTAAGTCTTCCTCGAAGCCTCCTCTTTGCGAAGAGTGACATAAGTGAGTGCCATCGCCTCGTCGGTCGTCGGAGCTCCGTGCTCCGTGGTCCGTGTTCCTGCCACACAACTTTCCCACCAATGCGTTCCCTTGCACTTTAGCCGCTGTGTGTACTGCCGTTGCCGTTGCCGTTGCCGCTGCTGTCCGCTGTCCGCTGGCCCAACTCCGAACAGCCGAGTCCCTGTTGATGCAACAAAAAGTTACAAATCGATGGAATTCATGACTGCTCACGTTATTCCTTCCCCATCCCGAATGAATCCGAAAATCCATTTGTGTGTGGTGTGGCTTGTTTTCGGCCGCAGTCGGTTGGCTGGTCCCTTAAGATTGATTTAGATAACCGCATCCGAAAAGTTGATCCTGCGCAACACAAAACCGGGCACGTACCTCACTAATAATGCCACCATGCCATAATCAGCCATACCGACACATGCCCGACGACGAACTACTCGGAATCCGTGCTGGGGACCGTTTCTTTCAGTTTTCTCCTCTTCATTTCTCCCGTGGTCGTCCTCGCTGACTAATGATCTGCATTCTGTTTCGAATGGGATTTTTTGACAGTTGTTTTGGTCATTCTTTGACATTGCATTGTTGTGTCCTTTCGGTCGCTGGTTGGCTTGAATGGTTGATAAATTCACTCGCGGTGCGATTTGGGAATACTCCCCATGTGTCGAGCGCGAGTGTTTGTTGGGTTGGGTGCTTGTGTGGGAGAGATGGAATGACACTTGAGTTTTGTCTCGATTTTGGGGACAGTGGAGTCGGTGGCGGGGCGACTGCGGGCTTTGTTATGTTAATTTTGACAAATATCCGAGGGATGTTTTTGGGATGCGTTCGAAGAATGGATCCGTCTCTCTTTCGATGATCGACTGCAGCTGTGGGAGTCAAGTGGCAGCGGAGTTGTGGAATGCCAGCCGGAGGGGATCAAGATGAAACCAATTAGATTGAGAGGATAAATCGGAATCATATGTCAAAACGATGAAATCGGATAGATAAGGTGTCAAAATGATGAGTAGGATTGAATTTCGGTTTTTGGAAGCCAGGTAGGTGTGCTTCCCGGATTCTAACCACGACGTGCTCGATCATGTTCAGTCGGGAAGGTGGAGTGAGAATGACTCACTCGGGTAACGCTACGGCACTTTGGCTATGCGACTTACGTCATAAGCAACTCGCGGAATATGGGACACAAGTTTATCTCTGAACAGGAACTCAGTGGAGGAAGATAAATCAATGCAAATGGAGGTCTCTCTCAAATAACAAGATGTTATTTAGCTTTACTTAGCGCAGCAGACATTTTTTGCATTAATACCTGCTTGGCCGGAACTGTGAATGACGTGAGGATTGACTTCTCAGTTTTGGGGTGTGTAGGGTAAACTCGCCAGTAACCGGTCAGCGACTACTTTCGAGCCACTTTATATGACGAAATTTTAACATTTGTATTTTTTATACATTACTAGACATAACCCATATATGATCAAAAGCAACGACATTTGCGCACATAATAATAAAAATATGGATGGCCCGACAGTCCGAGACGGACCTGAGCCTAGATTCTACGGCAACAACTCGTGTTGTGCGTCTATTGTTCTTTCACGAGTGGATGTGAGCTACAATTGAGAAGTTTTTTCTAAACAGAATACACTCTGAGCAATATCATTGACTCGAAAGACGTGGAGTCGTGAATTATGAAAAGTGGTCAATTCGGGTATCGACTCGATATTCGAGTCGACGCACTAACTCATTACGCTACGTCTACCCACTTGCGTACATGATTAGCTGAATTAGTAATCCAGCCGGCCGGTTACCGGAAACCATTCAAAATTGCTTCCAAAGCTAGTACTGTAAAACGGGGGATTTCGAAAAGTTATTTCTGTCTATATCTAACACTAAAATTCTCGTTTCACAGTGTTTTTAACATATCTCCACCGAAACGGCTTGACTGTGTATATTCAGTAGATCTGAGGTTATGACACAACCTAAGTTTATGCCGCAACCCCTAAGTGATAAGGGTGGACTGCGGCAAACATTTTTTTTTATGGACAAAATATTTTGTTATTAAAAAATGCAAACAACCATTAATTGTATCATATTTTTTCAAATCAACTCTCTATTTTTGTATAGTCATATTAGTACTTTAATAATTTTCAAACATCATACCAGTTACCACTCGATCAGTGTCACTTCTCCTCCCCTTAGGCTAGGTTAGGAAGTGGGGCTGCTAGTGCATTCACCAGCACACTTAGTTATACCCCTAGTCAGACTACTACCACCGATTGACTACTCCAATGATAGTGCCATTAATTTGATCCCAACGGAAAAAACGGTCTCCTACTTTTCTCACACAATAAGCTTTATCTGGCTCAATCAAGCTTAGGGCCAAAACCGTTTTCGGCTTGGTTTTATTAACTTAACGTTTCAGTTTCTTAGTGCAAATGTCATATTAATTAGTTCTTACTAGCAACATTTTTGGGATGCAAGATATACGTAAAGTGAATGGACAACAGTATACAACATGAAAAGATGCATGCCGTGCACTAAGGTTGAAACTGTGTGCTTACTGAAGGAACATTAAAAATTCGAATACTATTTGCTATAGTGTTTCAGTCATACACATCCCTGCACAATTAAAATGTGCCAGTTATTTTTAAATTGAATATCAAAATATTCACTAGAAATTATTTTGTAAAACAACGTTTGTCGGGTCAGCTAGTATACATATATGTAAGAGAACATCAACATGCAGTTCGTGAATCAAGTACTTCAGACACTATTCAGACTCGCCTCAGCCCGAGAAAGGGTTAAAGGTCATAACAAGGTGGCTTAGATGGACTTAGGCCAAAGTAGGCCCGTTGTACTGCCACGTGGGTTTGTCTAAAAAGAGATGGGTGGGTCCGGCGTGGTTATTGCGACAACCAGCCAGATCTGTCAATGAAGTCTCATAGCGATTTGATTGATGCCTCTCAGTTCCCTTTGATTAAGAAGTAGGAGCCTAGAATAGCTTTCCTAGCTGAGGCAAGTACAGGGCAGTTGCAGAGAAGGTGTTGTACACTTTCGTCTTCTTCCTCGCCTCGGCAACTTCTGCAGAAATCGTTAGAAAATAGTCTTAGTCTTTTCGTGTGTAGTCCCATAAATAAAGATCTGGGATAAATTGTTTACAAGATTGAGTTAATTTAGGAATTGAAAGAAAATTACTACCAGCTGTGTATGTTATGATGAGCAGCTCAAAATTACCACCTATGTAACAAAATTCCCATTTCGGCTGTGTAAATGCACGATCTCCCGCATATTGTGCTATAATCATCACATGTAGTCTTTCAGACGAGCTAATGCATTCAAAATCAGGATACTATCGATTTACTTTTTACTGTGGCAGCAATATTGGTCCAATTATTATTATATATTTTTTTTTTAAATTACAATAAACGAAGCGCTACCGAGATATGTTAACCAGAAATTAAGTATAAAAATCGTCCAGTCAATCGTTGTGATGACGTGATCCAAGGGAAGGGTGCATCAAGGGTTCAATTCTGTGGTTCTGTGGAGTTAATGCTGTACGGGCGATGATTTGCGCTGTACGAATATTCTCCAAACTGCCTGACGTGACGTGATATTTGAAATCCGGATTTCGGCAAGGAAATACGTTGCCGTCTTCCGTTTTGAATCTACAAATTTGTTGGTTTACACAGGTGACGACGCGTTTTGCCAATAGGCTGCGGGAGATGCTGATGAACAGTCGAAAGATTATTGATATATCGGTACATGACGATGATTTTTGCTATTTCTCTCTCTGTCCCACACACTCATATCTCTTACTCACACATGCGCTACATGCATCCGATATCGAATGCTGAGAATAAGAATGTGTACTTAAAAGAGAGGACAACAGTGTCGATGCTTCTCGAAATCTGTTACGATTTCAGCACCGAATTTAATGCGACGAAATTTGATCTTTTAAAAGCTGCCTATGCTGTAAAGGAAAAATTGTCACATATCAACTGGAAATCTGCGAAAAATGTACCTGTTCCAAGATGTGAATGCAGTCTGGAAGGCAAGTGTCCGTCGACTGCAGTTTCTTAGCTAAATCGAGCGCAGACCAATGCTTTAGGTAAAAGGATCTTCGAATCCAAGCATCCTGGTTAGACAAGGAGAGGAAGACCGAATGTCCGGTTAAAATACCAAGTCCACGAACGCACAGAATAGATATAATGGAAGGCAGCTATTGCTCATACTTAGGCCGTCCATGCGTTCAACCATTGGTACTGCGAGTAAATAGACTGAATGAAATTAATTTCCAGTCAGACACATAAGATAACAAGAGTGAAAGCGATCATTTCCCTGAGGTAGTTTGAGGAATACGGTGCTTTGATAGTACGAGTAGTGTAAGCCGATGTGATTCTTAGACTACCTATATTCCTTAAGCCTACTCATGACTGCCGTATCTGCAGAAGATGAAATTTATTCGTATTTTTTCCCTGAATTAACATCCTTGCTCGGCCTCTATATCTGTGAGTGAATGAAAGAACGATACTGCCGTAAGTTACTGAGACACACTACCCCTTTAATTTAAGACTCAAATCGACTCATAGCACGCTGTTAGATTTCGAGCTGAGCTTACAAACTTATCCATAAAATCAGCAAAAGATCTCAGAATGTCAGTCCAGTCAACTCTCCCCTCTTTTCGCCACTCACAGTCTTTAAAGTTTCAACTACACTTTCCAGCGAACAGGACGTCTCATTTAAATTCTTCTTGCTACATTGCTGACATTCCTTTCAAGCCTTGGCTCAGAAGATCCGAAAAGTGTTCGCATGGTATGCAAATTCGCCTCCTTTGCCTGCAGCAGCCGCAGCCATCAAGTCGACTGTACTCCCGATCTGATTCCATCCCCGTCCTCCGCCAATGGCATACTCCACAACGCTGTGCTTACTCATGCAGCCGATTTAATGGTCCGCGGACGACATTCGGGAAGGAATTCGCATGGAACAAAAGGGATTTGTGTTTTTGCCACCGCTGCTTGTGCCGCCACCACCACCTCAGCATGATTTCCCAACAAATCCGATGACGACGAAAGCGAACCAAGACGATGAAGACGAAAAGGAAGACGATGACGATGACAACGACAACGACAACCGAACCCGCAAGTGGAGGTCGCGCAATTTGTTTGCGCCTTTTCGACAAATTTGTTTATTGTGCACAGCGACTGAGTGAGATGGGATTCCTGAGCGGATTTGTCTCACTTTGTCTTGACAGTGTGCCATCAAGGAACGCAATAAACTGTCAAATCGAACCGGAAGTTGACGTGTGACATTTCGTCGTGCCCACCGCCATCACGGTGTCTGTCATTCTGCTTTGATTCTCTCCGCTCTCGGGCTGCACACCGCACAATTTATTGCCCTGCTGAGTCATTTTCGAGACATAACTTCGCATAAACGTCGGTTAATTCGTCTACGTGACTTTCGTTTACGGATTTTTGTGCAGTTCCTGCCGGGAAAGGTCCCCTCCCCATGCTCTCACATCCTGTACCGATCGACTGATCGACCGACTGGCAACCGCCTGCGCGCACACAAGCGGCCTATTTGGCGATTGGTATCTGTGTCCCCGGCGACCGTCACCATTTCTCTTGAATGACAGAAATGAAAATTTATCGGGATTTTTCCTAGTACGTAGGGCGGCCGAGAAAGGATGCCTTACCGGTGCGCCCCAGGTAATGAGTGTCACATGACGTTCGTTGATAAAGCCCAGAGTTATGACCTCTTAACACACACGCACACACAGCCGAGACCAACCGGAGGACCACTGGTGTCACTGGATTCTTTTTTGTTTTTCTTTCTGCTGTATCAACGCCAGATGATACCGAAAGGAGAGGAACACAAATGGATCGATATCGCTGTGGCATTGCGTTCCATTTATTTTGGGGTGCGTTTTAATGGACGCGATCAATGAGCGACATATCTACCTGTCCTCCTGTGCCTGTGCGTTCCGAACTGTCCTCCAGTCCTTGCCTCGGAGTTCTCGGGAAGGGAAAATAAATTCGGAGGAATGTTGTTTTTTCTCTGCGCGCTCTCTCTCTCTGTGTCTCGAGAGCAGCATATTTGTGTGTTTTAATTGTCTTTGTTACGATTGCGCTATCGGGATGACTCATCTGTCTAGGAATCCCGGGAATTGAGGGATTATTTTGTCTCGCTATCGGCTATCAGAGTCTTGTTGACTTTGTTGTTGGCCGTGTGGCGTGTAAGGACGTCCCGGGAGAAGTTGGAGGACATTTTTCTTTATTGCTCGATTGGGACCACCCGATTTGATGCACGGTGGGAAAGGATTATTTTTTTAGGACGCACCTACCTCTGTTTCAACACAGGGTGCGTCGAAAAAATAACACACACAGACTGCTACCAAATAAAGCTGAACGTCAAACAAAGGAGGAAAACAAAGTGACAGTTAAGTGAGTCATCCAAGGTATCAACTGACCATCCCCCGCCCATCACGGCAGCTTCTGACACATCGTTTTTTATTTCCTATTCCACGATCAATGAATATCATGTTGCCCGCTCCCAGCTTACGAGATTTTATGACTGGAGTAGACAGACCACAAAGTTAAACGCTTACCAATTAATCGAGAACATTAAAACTAACGCCCATTTCACGCACACGCACACGCACACTGGCGCGCTTCACCATCGCCGGCACCGACAACGGCCCCTCCCATCCACCCATCCCAGCTACTTGATGCTGTGTCTTACAACTTATAGGTTAACAGCATATAATTCCAGATTAGTAGCCAAAAACTGCGATAAAGGCCCATCGCGGATCCGAAAATATTTATTGTTTCAGACGCACAACCGAACCGAGGACCAGCCATAATGCACTCGATAGTCGTAAAATGAATGAAAATGAAAAAGAAGAAAAACACAACCTCTCGTCTGCTCAACCATTTCCTGCTTCGGTGCGTTATTACTTATTTAACAGCGAGGCTGCACTGGCAAGGCGAGACTTCTGATTTCCATAACAAAAGCACGGTCCTCCAACAAGCCGAACCATATCGGACTGATAGGAAACCCCACATAAAATGTTTATAGTGCTTCGGAAGCGGCAGCAGCTTCTGTTTCATACACGACTACGAGTGCGAGCCCTGCACCCACACCGAGACACGAAAGAACAGTGTTTTGATAAAACCGCCATTACATGGGGCGAGGAATGTGCCTTTTTGTATGTCTCCAAGTGAGGAACTCCTTTGAGCCAACTGGACAAGAGGCATGGAAAAAGGTTAAAAATACCATAAAAGAGAATCAAAACCAAAACTCAGCAGGGCCACGGTCTCTCCCTCATAATTTATAGGACAAGATCATATTTTAAGCAGACGCACACTGTCCGCGAGCACCCCTTCCCACACGTCAGCTAGTGCCGGGACACCGGCGCGGCGCGGCAAGCGATTCCTACACGGCAACACGAAGCGTCTCTCTGTCCGTTCATTCGGACTGTGGGCCCGCCGATCGCCATTGTTATTTAAAGCGATCAATACAAATTTTTATAACATAATTTCCGATCATTTATATGTGTTTCTCTGGAGGGGGGACAAGCGGGCTGGTGCGCTTCTGGAGTAGGACGCTTTGTTTGGGGTTTCAGCGCACAGTGCTTGGGTGGACACGTTTGCCGTGACTCGCTGCACTACGCGTCGACGCTGGCAGGCTTGGGAATCATGTTGGGGGCTTCCCTTTATTTTCGGGTAATAATGGGTAAATTTATTGAAGCCATTTGTAGGATTATCCGGCATTGGTGGTGAGCGAAGGTGCTGGCTGTGGAGATCCGATGAGATGCCACCCTGATGTGCGTCGATTGAGACTAGTGGGATGAGTGTGACGTGGGCTGAACATCAGGGTTCAAGGTAACCACTGGTGAATAGGTCTGGCAACCTACGCGAAATGACTTGCTTAATTTGTGGGTCAAGCTACTGTGATGCGAATTAAATTGAAGGCCGGATGGGTGTTCGAATGAGAATTTTAAATTTCTACAAAATCTGTTTCTTTTTCGGATTCACTTCGTCACCGTGAGCTGCTCCAAGTGCAATGATGAACAACTGCTGTCAGTTTGCAGTGCATGATGGTCACGGATATATTCGACGCAACAAGCAGCGTCTTGTCTGCCGGCAAAGCCTACATTCATAATTCAAAGCTGCACCTCTTTCGAGTCACTGATACAGTTGTGGCAGAATACTCCTTAAGAGAATGTTTCTCAACCTTCACAGTTCTCAATCATATTTCCTAAGCTAGTCAAATGGGAAGGCTAGAACGAGCGATGACTGTCGATCCTGCCCTGCGTACTGTGCACACGTCTAAAAAGTCTAATCGATACGCACCAGTGCGACTTGCGATCCGGCAAATTGACGTTTGACCAAAAATGCACACTAATGTAAATCATGGAGAAGACTGGACAGTTTCAAATCGATACACGTCATCTTTTCATAGCTTTAAGGCGGCACGGATACGACATTCATCGCAATGAACCAGTCGATGCGATGCCCAAATCCGGGATTCCCGGAAAAGTGATCGTATAGTCACGCACCGAGCTAACTCATACAGTCATACACATGATTCTCAGTGTTTTCGAAGAAAGTTTTTGATATATGGGCCTGTACGGGGGAAGCCGAATGGATTAGACATTTCGGCGATATCAACGAGGTATACCAAGGTGTGCATGTAGTCCGAAAAGCAAGACTCCTGCACTTGCTCGGTCAAATCAATCGCATGGGAAGACGGTCTTTGCATCCGAGCCTCCTGGCTATAGGTAGACCGAATCAAAAAGAACAAGTCATCGAGAACGCTTGGTCTTTTATGTCTAGGTCTTAGGTCTCTTAATGAGTGGAGAAGGGGTACCGACCGTCAACAATGTGATGCCCTGGTCCAATGGTTGCCAAATGAATGTGGTGTTTGCTGGGAAATAAATAAAAAATGAAATTGCTGAAAGTAAGATAAGGATGCGAAGTTTGGATTTTCGGGCATTGACTTAATTAATTTTAATGTTGAGGGTGCTTTACCATTTTTCACAATTTCACGCGTAAGCATGCTGTCACACAAATATAAATGTATTTATATAGGTATATAAAACACTGGCAAATTCTTATCAGCCATCCATTACAGTATGTCTTGTCCGTTTAAGGGACACTTCAGAGAGGTGTCCGTTAGAAGGGAGTTCCTGTAGATGTTTTAATGTTTGTGGAGCCTTAATCCCTAATATCCCTAATAGATCTGTACAAAGTTTGGTTGCTTATGTTCTTGAGTAGGACATAAGCCACTATTTTAGTCGGTCAGTCCGTATGATTAACTAGTGGTCGTCCACTTTCATCCTTTTCGCCCTGTAATATAAGAACTGTTAGACATTTTTCGAATATGACGGCTACGATACAAGCAGGAACATCTTCGAAATTTAATAATATTACGTAATTACTTCTGTTGGTAGATACGCATCAGTCAAAATACATTTGCGAAAGTACAAGAAAGTGGCGATTTCCTTTTTTTTTGATTAGTTATATGTGTTTACAAAAATGTAAGTTTCTGCTATAATTTGATTCAAAAATAATACTTGAATGGTTGGGCATAGTTATTAAAAGCGTAATCTATTTGTATTAAGTGATGCAAAGTTGAAAAAGTGCTACTATCAGTGGAAGTAATGGGCGGCCGACTACTAGCACTCAATTTAATGTGAATTTCAGTCGTCGGCTCACTTGATCCAACGAAAATTTTCGAAAAATTAAACGAAAAAGAAAATGCGTAACGCGTGTGCTCGGTTTGAAAGTTTTAGAAACTACAAGAAGTATTTTTTTTTTAATTTTTATTTCTTTATTTTCGCAGTTTTTTTTATGAATAATGCTTGGTATTAATTTTCAAAATAAATGTGGCCGAAAGGGCACAAAATTCAAACTTTATACCATTTGGATTCATTCACAATAGTTTCACTTTTTTAGTTTTATTAAGTTGTATATTGAAGGTGAATCGTCGAAACACTGTCCACTGAGAACTGTTTCCTCAACAATTTTGATCTAGAAAAAATATATGTCACTGAAATTTGGCTTGAAATTGAACCCGGGTAAATGTAAATGTTTGGTTATATCCAAAAATGCGTGGCCGCTTGAATTTTTAACTGTCCTCTCGAATAAGTAAACACATCAAAAACTTAGGAGTAATTTTTAATAGAAGTCTAAACTGGAATGATCACATAATTTCTACTGTCGGAAAAACATATGGCATTCTTTGAAGTCTTTAGCTATCGCAGCAACTCATCCGTCTTAGTGTACTCGATTGCTACTTGCTAGAACAATAGCATTTCCTGTATACCTGCGAAGTATTCGTAACCTGCGATGCCCGCAGTTTTAGGAAACTTAAAGTCCCATTTAATAGCATTACTCGGTATGTATATGGTCTTAGAAGGTTTGATCACGTATCACAACAGTCAAGAAACCTTCTAATTATGTCCTTCGAAAACAACCTAAAATTCAGAGCACTATACTGCCTTTTTAAAATTTGCGACTCTGTGTACCAAACTATCTTTACGACAAAATCCGTTTTCCGTTATCAGACAGGTCGAATTGCCTAATTTGAGCTAGATTTACTGGTTTGACATCTGAAAGACACTTGTTTATCGCTGCAGTGCGCCTATGGAACTCTCTCCTACTGTATATAAGAGACCGAACAGCATTGTAATTTATAAGAATGCATCGAAATCTTATTTATTGAACCAAGATGATTCAGTTCCTCCTCTCGCATCACTCCTACAGCACACTCTCTACCTTTTCTTTCTACACTTATTTTTTCTTTCTTTACATATACCATTCTTTTTTTACCATGTTGAGTAAGTAATGTAGCTCTATTTTGATTAAAAGAATTATTAAATTAATTTTAAACTATACCTCTTTTTAAACAAACAAAATTTGTATTGTACTTCAAATCTTAAAAGACTCACAGACTTAAAAGACATTGCCTTATTATGTTAGTACATAATAATTATAATTAAATAAAAATAAAAAAAAATAAAAAAATTGATTTTTCAAGTTATTATTTATTTTCATAGTTATTAATTGCTGTTGATGAAGACCACTAACATTTTGTTGTTTTTTACCACCAGCCAGACATTTTCCAATATTTTGGTAATTTCTAAAAAGCAGGTACTGCGCTAAATTGAAAATTCTATTATTTATCTATTAAGATTTTGTTCCCACATTCAATAACAATTTTTTAACTTTTTTTTTTATTTCAGTAATTGGACAAGAGCAAAGTGAAGAAAGAAGTTAGGTGGCCGACCACTAGTGATTTTACCCTACTAAGTGGTGGCTGTGGCGATGTGGGCATGTGTGCGTCGATCTCTACAAAACTGAATTCGATCCCCGTTTAGTAGGTACGACCCAAAATAAAGCTCACTGTCACGCCTCTTTCGACAATGCTCAAAGAGTAATAACTGCCTAGACTGATCAAATTTTTCCGATAGAAGTCAAGTCTTGCTTCTGTAATCTTAGAAATAACAGTCAGAATAGAGTGATCCTTTTCTCAACGGTCTAAAACAACAAAATAGGGCAAATTTCAAGTAATCCGTGTTTGTTTCCAAAAATTGACCTGACTTCACGAGAGTCCAGAACTCCCAAGTTTTCAAATCCAAAGAACTGCAACCATTTAATTCAACATCCAATTCCAGCTTCCTCGGACTTTTCAGTGATCTCAATACCGGCTTTACGTCTAGACAGCCAATGAGGATGCGGGACCTCCTTCCCGAACAAGAAAATACCCAAATTAAGTTCCTTCTGAACCATATTATTTACAAAATTATTGAAAGGTTCCAGCAAGATGATGCGGATTCTATCCCGAGAATATCAACGCTTTACTAATGGGAATTCACATCTCGAGAGTGTTTATCGATCGCTTTACGACTTTTCTTTGGCGCGGAAGCATCATCATCATGCATCATGCAATTTTCCCCGGAGAGTTCTACTTTGGCAACGAACCGTTGATTACGACAAATTATTTGTGTTAACTGTATTTGCAGCAATCTTACCTCCGCAATCAAAGCACCCGCAGGCGCAGACCCCACCCATTTTGACAGAGACCCGAAAAAACGCTCTCGTATCATCAGCGACAATCCATCGCCGCTGCCATCTATTTGCATGATAAAGCACTACACAGCGGCGGCACCGAAAGCTCCCTATTCAAGTTCGAGAGGAGACAGCCAAGCCAGCCATCAATACCAGTCGCAGCACAACACCAGGCCTGTTATCTTTAAAAGATACCTAATAACATTAATTTCAGACAACCCGCACCTTCAATTATCCATCATAAAGCAGTGCCCCGAGTTGGTGCGATACGAAAGTATCTGCCGTCCGCATCTCGGCTGCTGGCTAGCGAGTGTGTGTGGGGGAAGGGTTTTCAACCTGAGAATCGATCACCACCAGCACCCAGCCCCAGCACCAATCAATCGCAAAATCTTTGTCGTCATCGTCATTCGTGCACTGCGGAGAGCACACCATCCCAAATGGAATTCTTATTAAACCCGACCAGATGATGCCTTCCGGTGAATTGGTGGGCATCTGTCATGTGAGAGGACATCAAACTTCTCGAATCGAGGCAGAGCATAATAATCACCGAGCTGCCGCGGCAGTCATGCCCGCCTCGTCCTGCATCGTCTTCTCATCATCTCACAATACAGAGTGTCTTGAGACGACTGAATGGTGGATGTACCGCCGCCGCTGTCGCCTTCACCGCCACCGCTGCTACCGCTGCCGCGCCGCGTCGTCGTGGCAATGCCATGTCGTTATTGTCAGATCGCTCGTCAAACGCGGGAGACTTTCCAGGCCGATGATCTTGATATCAAAAGGGGGTGTGTATCTGATAGAACAATATGCGGCGGGGAAGCTACGGCACGGCACAGCACTGTACGGCAGCAGCAAATAATTCCTCGCAGGGTTAATTCCTCTGTGAAGGCAGAATTTATGCAAAAATTATGCTAAAACTCGACAAAGCACATTGGCGCGTACATACACACGTGTGCGACACACAAACACACACGCGCAACGTGCAACTGATCGATGGACAGGAGCCAAGCGCTGCCGTTGCCGCTGTTTCGGCTTCGGCTACGGCTGCTGTCGAAGAATAGGAAGATGGTTGGTATTGGTGGCGGATTTTGCGCGCTCCTTCGATTGAGGGCCTAGATAAAAGGTTGACGTTTTGATCGATATTTATTGGTAGCCCCCATGATGTCGATCCGTCAGATCGCCTGTGTGCTGTTCACCAGAGAGTCCTTTATGCAGATGACGATGACGATGATGATCATGGCGGCGATCAGAGTTCCTCACAATTCAGAATTCAGAATTCTGGATACTTGTTCTTTTTACCAAATCGCTCTTCACTCGTATCCTGGAGTGATGATCATCGCTACTTGACCGAGAGGCCCTTGTGCTGCTGCCCTGCTGTCAGATGCACCACCACCACTTTGATGGACTTTTATTTATTGCAATCGGGTAGAAAATTATTATAATCGTTTCTCGCTTTTAGGAGATGCAACAGAGAGACTTTGGGGCTCTCGTCTCTCGTCTTGTGGCGTGGCAGAGAAGAAAATCGATCGATTCGGTGATGGAGATGGAATTCGCTGCTGCTGCCGCTGCCGCTGCCAATGCACCATACGACAAGCGTACGCAGCACTACATAGCAGCGCACATCTCGCACAAGGAATCCCAAGATTTAGCTGGAAAATATTTGCAAGCAAAAATTATTGATGAAGATCAACCCGGCGAGGCTAGGCAGGGCTAGGCTGAATAAAGTGGCACTATGAAGTCATTTGTCAATGTCAATTTTCACCCGAATGCCTGGTTGCCAAGTATGCCAAGGCGCGTGTATGCGAGCGCATGTTTGTTAGCCTCTGGATGGTTTTAAGTGAGCGTAATGATTATGATTAGCTGGAGTATTTCGGTACTGAGTGCGTAGTTGGTGGACGCTGGGCGATGGGAAGGGGGGAAAGATCATCGGGGAAAGAGAGTCTCGGGATGATCTAGTGAATAGTTAGATATTTATGCAAATTGCCACTGTAGCTGTGGGGGTCAATGGTCCGGAACCGATGGATACGATTGATCGATGGCAGTGCGTTGCCATAAAATATGACCGGCGGAAAGAGTTTGAATTCCTCTGTTTATAAAGCTTCCTGGATGCATGTACATACTCAAGTTTAACTACGCTTGAGTCACCATGACTTGGTTTGTGATACATTGTGATGCTCAAGAGTTCATCATTTCGTCCTCTTTAACTTACAGTTGTGTTGGCCTTATCAGGCTTGCCTGCGATGTATGACCGGAGGGTGATGGAAGAAATCTTATGTGTTTAGTTTTCTTGAAAGGCAGTCGTTGGGGTGTGATAGATATGCTCTTCACTGTCTTCATCGTTACCGCATCTAGATATTATGTCATTGGCATGTTCCATTAACAAATGTGTAGATCAGGGCTGTCCAGAAAGGAGCCGTGTGTGAATACTATTTGCTCTTAATTTAGTAATATTATCATTAACAATGTTATTCAATATTTGCCGTTACAAAGCGCATTGCTTTAATAAGTGATTATTCGTCAATGAAGACCTGTATTTTAAATTAATAAGATTAGGCACTGGTCAAGCTGAGTCAGTTTTGACACAACTCTCACCTATGGTCATGAAATTTGGGTAATCACCGAAAGAATAAGATCGCGAATACAAGCTGGTGAGAGGGAGTTACTCTCCGGTATGGGGTGAAAAACATGGCAGTGCCCGAAAAACTCAATGCTGATAAGCTGCTTCTCCGAACGGAAAAGGCTATGATCTAATGAGAGAGTAACGTGGCACTTATGTGCTCATAACCACATTGAATGTGACTCCATCAGGTAGGCAACCGCTTGGCAGACTCAACTCCTGATAAGTTAGATTCGATGGCAAAGAATCCAGTGCTCTGGAAAACCATCTTATTGGCTTTGCCTCCAATCCTTTTAGAGGACCATGTAAGCCACTCAAGATTAGATGAGATGAGATTAAATAATTCCTTCGCCGCCTATAACAACTTCCTTATTTCAACCAGGCAGGTTAATTCCATGACAAATTGGCAATGTTGCTAATCGTCCACTTTGCTCCAACAGTTGTTTTGGCAAGTTAACTAAGTAAAGAGTGTTCCAATGAGGACTTCCGAACATTGACATTTGATAGCGGCAATATTGCTCAAGCCACATCTGCTAAATTAGCTGTCATTTAATGGCTTTGTTTTGCCAAATGCTCATGGACGGGCATAGAATTCAATAACACGTACAAATAATAAACGAAGCCCATTTAAGTAGGATGCACATAAGAGTCAATAGTATCTAATGTATCCCGAAAATGCCAAAAGTGACTGACTCGTTTGGGCTGGCAGCATCATCGGTCCATCATCGGTCTTATGGCAGCCAACGAGCGCTATAGGTGGATGATTAACAACTTCTTTCGTGTGAATTGAATGATATGAACTCAGTGGTCTAGATTTGAGCGAAAAATCACTAAGAGCAACTTTTTCACAGTGATTGAAGAATCGGTGGCGATTCTGCGATCGACTGTGTCTCAAACAGTAAATACGTTTAAAACAGTGAATACGTTCCACACAGTGAATACATTCCAAGCAGTGAATACGTTCCACAAAGTGAATACGTTCCAAATAAAGATAACGTTGACTACGGATATTTTTTCACAATCTCAGTCATAGTTTGGGCGAGTGTCTATCTTGCAGAACATGATAGGGGACGCATTCCATCGACATAAGATTAACCGTGGATGCTTCTTGATTCGTTGACACTTTTGCCTCATTGTCTGTTTTCGCGCGTCAGTTGGTTGCTTATCGCATCCCAATAAACCATAGTGCAACTTTGCACATTTTGAACAGCGTGTGGTCGCACTGTGTTTTGACGTGCACCAACCAACCGGGAATCTGGTATTTTATTATATTCGTACAATTCAGAATTATAGAATTAAACGAGCGATATTTGGTGTGACATCTTGGATAGGGATCAGTTAAATAGGACGACGCACGTCTCAGAATCCTCAAGACACATGGGGATTCTTCAGAAGCCATTTAAGAGCAAGCTCATCTCAAGTGGAGGCGATGTGAACTGGCCACCAAGATGGTGCGACAAAACTAGTGGAGCTCTCCGAAGTCGCGAGTCTATGCGAATAAGCCGCAAATCACAGTCAACATAATACATTCTATCTGTCAAATTCAGACTGATTTATGCGCCAGAGTCATCAAAGCTCTGAGCCTGAGCCTCCCAGTCGTCAAGGGCAAGCTGTCTTGCGTTCCTTGCGAAGTCTGGGTGTCATTCTCTTTCTCTATTCAGAGGCTCAGATTAACAGGCTCTCTTATTTGGAGCATTGGTGTCCATGCTACCGATTTAGTCGAGTCCGGGCAGTTGGCAGAACTTGTGTGTCAAATTTGGTGCATGCTGCATCATCTTCGAAAATGATCTTTACCAAATCCGTGTGGCCGTCCTTCGGACTGTCCGGCGCGTCGGTCTGCCTAACGCAATTTCACAGTTTCTACTTTTATGAAGCGACCATGAGCAGGAACTTACGATATTAAATGTATTGGAGATGCAAAGTCAATGGAATGATGAGAAGATTATTGTAAAGAGTTATACGTAACTGATAAAGTACCATCTATCTATCTAAATCAGAAAACATTTTTTCTCTTTTTGTCACTTTCTTCGTCCATACAAAATAGACGATTTTAACATAATCCAAAAATCAGCCAATAACGCAAGAGAAGAGCTTGGACCCTTTTTCGCCTGTCCAAAAGAAATCACAACCAACACCCAAGCTCAAGTCGAACACAGGAAAACACGAATTCCCCGGTGAACCGTTGTTTGAACATCTCAAGTTGCCATCTCCATAACATATCCTCAGCACACCGACGGAACCGGTTCAATCTAACGAACCGAGATGTCAGCTGTCAAGTGTCACCAATTAATAAGATGCGCGTGAAATGTTCGATCTCACTTTCAACAATAATCGGTTGCCTGATAATTTTGTCCAACGCTTCCACGCTCCGATTCGAGAATACACAATCGAGGAAATTAAAAAGAAATTTTGTCAAACAAATTTCATCTAATTATCATGCAAATGCTTCCACAGCCACACAAACACACGCCGAACCGAATGGGTTCCATCGAGCATCCAGCGATCCATCGCGCATGCATATTACCCGTGAAATGAAAATTCAGCGTTAACCCGAGCGACACCAGATGACGGGGCATAACAAAGGGAACCGAAGAAGAAGAGTAAATGTCAACAATGTCGGACTGTCAAACAACAAATTAACTCATTAGGGAAGAATAAATTTCAAGCGGAACATTTGAGGGAAACTCAAATCGACGCGACTGCATCCTCTTTCAATAAATCCCCCATCATCCGTGGGGAGCGGTAGAATGTTGAAATGATGGTGGTGCTTGTCCAATATATGGCTCACAAATGACCACCCAGTTACACCGGCACGCATGGGCCTAGCGGCTAGCAACGGCGGCGGTGTACAAGCCTACCGCAGTACTACCGCAGTATGGCTGCCTGCTTCCCATAAACTTTACCTCATTATTCTCCATTTGCTGTTGCACGTTCTCTGGCCGTTGCCGCCTGGCCAGGCTCTCGTGCGTGTGCGCGCTCAAATGAGAAGGTTTTATTGTATTGTATGGCATGGAAAGGCGACAATCAGGCCATTTAAGCTAACACTTGAATGGCGCGTACTATCCACTCTGTGGCGGCTTAGCCGGTCCCGTGCACCACGCCTCTGTGCGCGCCGCCAAGCTCCAGCTCGTCTAGATTGGAATCCAATAATGACATCCACCCATTCGGTTCGATTATTTATCGAGCATTAATTAAAGATCAATGCATAGATAAGAGGATCTGGCTCTCTGGTACTGAGACTGTCGACTGAGAGGCGATCCAGTGAGCAGCAGTGTCCGTTCAGTGCTGCGGCTGCGGGGCGTACAGAAAGCCGAGTAGATGAGGATTTCAATTCTTTCTCCTTTTTCACATCGGAGATTCACTGATACTGGCTGGATGGATACACTTGCAATTGCACATGTGATATAATTTATTGAATTTATTTTGAGGAGTTATTGTGTGTGTTTTGTGTGATTTGTTTAACTGTGAATGGCTGCGACGTCGTACACATGCGATGCGCTCTTTCTGTGAAGTTTGCCGCAGTGACTTGTTCCGTTTTTTTCCGGTGCCCGTGCTGAATTATGGTGATTTTTGGTATCCGAATGAGATTGAAATATTTACTTCATTTGTCAAGGTACTGGACAGCGAGAAGGTGAAACTGCTTCCAAATTTGAAAATCGGTCTTTAGTTAGCTACTCAAACGAGTTCATCACCCCGATAGACGTTCCTCAGCAACAGTCAGTTATGCTATGTTATACTACCAAATGAGGTCTCATCAAATTTCTCCAAACCTCCCAGGTTTCGTCATACATTTTCGGGGCTTAGAAACCACGCGCTTTCTAAGAAACCTGGTTGAAACATCTTCATCCGTCCATGACAGTTTGTCAAACTGAACAAGACTGCAATGTGAACTGCACTTTTTTGTGTTAAATTTCTCATTTTTTCTCTCTCTTTTCTGGTTTTCTCCAAAAAAGCTATTATTTTCTATAAACAAACAGCCGTTCTGCTGGCCACTTCAAAATTTACAGCTACTGACATTTGAAAACACTTCCAAATGGATATAAAAGCCAGTTGAGGTTTCAGTTAAAGTTTTACCTCGCGATTTCTGTAAAAACATAACATAAGCCGCCTATGCTTAAAGAGATGAGACTTTATTTTCATTTTAAAAGTCACGTCCCAAGGTGGAAGATCACCAAGGTCTTTCAATTCGTTATCAGGATTACAGCTTGGCATTTAACAATGTGTACACATCGCTGAATTTGCTAGCACAGACTGACCCTGCTACGCTACAGACGTCTTAAGGACTAGCCAACATCGAACAACATTCTCTATAGAAATGATGGCTACCGTTTGTGCGAAGTGTCAAAGAAAACCCAAATTTGGGCTTGTCCTAATACACATTGTGGCATATTTTCTATTGGAATCTACGCCCATCGAAAAAGACGAAACCATAACCGTCAATTTTCATCGCTATTCATCAAATATTAAACCAATGTTGTTGACCTAAAATCGAAGAAAAATTTGTCAGATCTCACACAAAATGACTAGTTTTACCTTTATTGTAAAAACATCCGCACAAGATTATCGTGTTTCCTCTTTTTTCCTTGGCGCTACAGACCTGGGAGAACCCGGGCGTTGAGGCCCGGGCCTCTCCAAATAGCGCGATTTCCGGCTAGCTATGTCCAGTTCTAGAGGGCAGAGACTGAGGACTTCTTCTGAGATTGAGATTGCCCATGCCTCCGTACAGAAGGACTGAGATGATCAAGGTATTATAAAGTCAACTTTGTCCTTCGAGAGATGACGACGATATAGTGTTTAAGCACACAAGCTCTTGATGCTTGAACAGCGAATATAAGTCAAGATTTGTCGGATTTATTGCACGATGCGAGTCGGAATGTCAGAGTCCGAGACCCGGTTAAAGGCAGAACTATTCATCTGCTATTGAGTTTACTCATGTCTCCGCGCCATAGAGCGGCTCTGCGGGATGTTATATAAAGTGGAGGCCTATATTATTGATTTGCCTATTGAGTGCATGAACCTCAAAGTGACACAATATCTTGGATTTGACTATTGCTTCCAGTTGACTATTCCTTCCATTGTGACGTAATTGGACGTCCTGTGCGTTCAGGAGCTTATGTGCTCAAACGACGGCAAGGAAACCACGAAGGAGTAATCTCCAAAATCACTCTGTCCAAAAAATAGCTTTCTACCACTGAAACGATGGCTTGCATTTATTTTATGAAAACTATGCCAACACCCAAACCCACACAAACAACTAACAACCAAATGTCTAAGTGCTCAGGGAGACTTTGTGCTTTTATTCATGCCAAGCTTAATTATAAATATGATGAGAAACAGGATTTCCTTTCATCCTGTGTGCAGACAACAAGGCTTTGTCCTCAAAAGTTGTTTGTGACTCTTGTGACTCGTCTTTGTTATAAAACTAATCATTCAGTAAAGTTAATTAATTAGTTTCTTAAATTACTTGTCATTATGTTAGTATTATAAGTCAGTGTTAGTATATAACTGTAGGTCCCTAACACGCATGAGAGAACAATAGCACGCCCAACACAAGTGGTTGCTGAGAAGCTAGAGCCTGGCCCTCTTCGGGCTGTAGCGCCACCCATATTATTGTTATATTATGTTAGTATTATACTTGCTATTATAAAGGGTCACATTTTTTTCACATTTTACTTCATTTTTATTTTGGAATTCATAAAAACTTATATACTAGACAAAAATGCTTAAAACTAGTTGAACGAACAGAATTACTATATATATAACTTACTGGCCCTAGGCGGGCACTCTAAGCTAAACTTAATCTTATCCTATGTCTTTCGACTTAAACTAAAACTCCATGCATTTAAAGAATAATTTCATGATCTGTACGACTTATTATTAAGAAAAATTGAGAAAAAAAACTTAATGACTGAACAGGATTTACTTAAAACTTATAACCTAACTTACACACTACTTTAAAATTAACTTAAACTAACTTAAGCTAAACTACATACATATACATATGTATATATGAATGTATAGACATATGTATATATATGTACTTAATATATACAATGTATACACATAGATACACAGTGGTGTACCCATGTGAATACTCATTTTTTTTTTTTTTTTATATTTACATATTACAACTACCTTAACAACTACCTTAGGTTATGTAGGTCGGCTATAGGTTGCAGCTTATAGATTTTCATCTATTCCGCTGCAAGACAGAGACCGACTGCTCCCCATAAGGGGGAACGCGCTACCCTTTCTACCCCGGGTCTAAAGGGTTCGACGAGGGAGTTCCCTCTCTCCCCAGCCACCAGCATTTTCCAGAACATCTCTCCTTGATACCGCCGTACTGAAGCGGAGGAGACCCTCCTCAGCTCGTTGTGCGACGGAGCGGTCGTGGTTGAGTCGCCCATCCACAGTTGAACGGGCTATGTGGAAGATGAGCGGAACCGCATTTATATTTTGTAACAGCCCGTTTTTGTCTAAATGGAGAAAGGCTTCTGGGGGGACGAAGCCGTTGTGACGTACCCTTTCGTGGTATTGGGGATTGGGGTAGTAAGCCCCAGAGATCAATTTATTGGACGAGTTCATCGCTCTAGCAGTGTGACCTCGAATCAACTTCAACAGGAAATTGTCCACTCTTATCAGGTTTGCCCTGTTGTATAAGACCTCAATGGAATAGTATTTTATGTACTGGGACTCTGGAGTTCGATAAAGGCGAAGGCAAGCCCTAAGACAAGCCCTCTCGAACAACCGAATCTTTTCCATTAAGCTTGCACTCACGTTGAACCACACGGGACAACCATAGGTGAGCATTGGCCGGATGAGGGCCATGTAGCAGATGACCTTCACCCTTGCATCGAGTTGGCTGTTGTAAAACAGTCTCTTTGTAAGGGCAAATGCGCCTCGGGCCCTGGCCAGAGCAGCATCATGTTTGTTAAAATATATCATATTTGTTAAAATATAGATACTGGTCTAGCCAGAACCCGAGGTACCTGACTACAGTCCTTTGCGCCAGTGGTTGCCCGTGTCGTCCAACGATTGAGAACTTTCGCCAATTCTTTTTCGTGTCCGCCGAGGCCTTATACAACGGCGTCCTGAACAGAATGGTTTCCGACTTCCGGAAGTTGATACTCAACTTCCAGTCATCCCAACTTCTCATGAATGAATCGAAGTCACCCTGCGTGAGGGTAGTGATTTCCTCGATCTTTTTGCCTGATCTGTACACGACCAAGTCATCGGCATACGCAATTGCATGAGGAAGAGAACTTAACAGATCACTCAAGTAAATGTTGAACAGGATCGGCGAATTAACGGCACCCTGTTGGAGACCATTTTTTACCTCAAATATACCTGTGGAGGTCACGTTGCCATTCTTGACTACGAACCGTCTACCGGTAAGCATGTTACACAGTAGGTACAGCAGTGGTTTGCTTATGCCTAGCCGTAGAAAAGTCGTTCTAACCATACGGTATCAAAGGCCTCCAGGTCAATCAAGCATGCACCCGTACATTGTTTCTGGCTTTTGTTCCATTGGATATCCGACACCAGTTTCGACGCGGCATGAATAGTGTCGTGCCCCGCTTTGAAACCGAATTGGTTATCCGGAATTATATTTTTGTCCTTAGTCCAGTTGATCAGAGTTCTATTGATCACCTTCTCGAATACCTTGCTGATATTCGGAAGGAGACTTATTGACCGGAGGTGCTATTATAAAGGGTGGTGCAACCATAATGCACGATGTTTGTTGTGAGTCACGTCATAACGTCAAGTTTTCTTGCCCAACATAAGTTGACTTTTCTTTGTTTCAGTGTTTGACAAATTCAGCCATGGAGAAGTACACAATTCAGCAGCACGTTGAGATTGTTGAAGCCTTTTACGAAAATGGGCGTTCAAATAAAAATGGGTTTCGTGCACTTTACGATGTTTTTGACCAGCCTAACCGATAAAATGTGTACACATCCGGTAGAATTGTGAGCAAATTTCAACAAACCGGATCTTTAGGAAATGTGAAAGCACCTGTGCATGCTTGCCCAGTTCGTTCTGCGGAATACATAGCAGTTGTTCGCGATAGTGTGGCAGAAGTTCCGTCAACCACAACTCGTCGTTATTCCCAACAATTAAACATCTCAAGAACATCACTGATGCGAATTTCGAATAAATATTATTTCTAAAGAAAGAAGAGGATGAAAATGTGAGATAATTCGGCACATTTACGACATTGAACCTCAACTATGTCTCAGTGTCATTGAAAATGTTTTATTTACAATTATCATCGCGCGTTTTCGTTGGACCACCCTTTAGTTTCATTGCAAATTCTATGCCCCATTGAATATACATATGTATAATACATTTCAAATTGCTTTCTCACGCTTACCGACTTGCAGTGAGCGAAGGACGAGCGTGGCTGATTGACCAGTGCAGGCTGTTCTACTCGTGCAAAGGTCTCTGTTTCTCGGTCACTGAGACTTCGATCGTCGCTTCGTTTACGACCGATCCTCATTGCACTGCATACAACCATTTTTTCAATTTGGGAAAATCTCACAAGACCGTTTGCCTCTGCCGAAACAAAAAAATGCCAGAAAAATCTGTGTCAACTCACTGACGTATCGAACAGCCTTCAAATTCCATTGACAAGATCCAACAGTATATTGAAAGAGATATTTGGTCGATGATTATCATTATTCATTGATTTGTGTCATTCAAATTTTCTCTCGGAATCACAGAATGCAATGATCATGTAATATCAGCAGGATCAGCACAGTATTTTTATTTATTCGTTTTTATTTCAAAAAATGCTAAACAACTAGTTAGACGAACAGAATTACTATATCTTACTTACTGGGAGCACTCTAAGCTAAACTTAACCTTATCCTATGACTTTCGACGAAAGCTAAAAATGCACGTGTTTGTAGAAAAATTGCTTCAATTTACAAATTATTATTAAGAAAAATTTGAAGCAAAAAAATGAATAACTGAACTGGAACAACACTGCATTTACAAAGATGTATACAAAGATCACTTCTAAGAAAAATCCAAATTTATGTCAGACGTACGTTGTTACACTTCTTTTAGCTAGTGCACTGAGTCAGCCGATCTCCGCCTCTTGGACTGCCACTGAATTCAAACGTAATTCCCTAATGCAAGACAACACTCGTAAAACGTTGCTTAAACACACACTGATTCTAAATCATAGTCACTTATTCAGATTTAGAACTCTTCTGCTACATTTTAACTGGAATTTAGAGTTCCAAGTTTTGTGTGAAAGTTACATCGGATAGAGGCTTAACCAGAAGATCATTAGCACCACTCTGTTTAGCAAACAGACAGCCCACCGTTTCAAAGTCCAAGTCAACCCCCGCATTCAATGTGGCACACTCTATTTATCATCATCGTCACTTCCCAGATTCCAATCGACACAAGCACACAATATGTTATGTATTTATGTAAATGCTCATAGCGGCGCTACCATGAAAAATTAATAATCCATTGCGCACACAATTAAGATCGATCCACGAACCTTTCTCAATCAGTAGTTCGGGTTTATCTGGAAAAATCTCACTCACCAGTAACCAACGGTTCACAGTATCGAGCGAGCGAAGCCCTCAAGCCATATCTCAGTTGCGGTATCTCGTCCAAACCAAACCACTAAATCCTCCTAATTAAATAGGAAAGTCCATTAGAATAATTCCGTGAAAGATCTCATTACCTCCGGGGACAGTGATCGTTGGACATCGGTAATCGTTCGTTCGGGTCTCTGCGAACGATGCGAACGACCAGGTCGACCTCACCTAAGCAAGGTGCACTTGGTCTAACATGCCCTTTGTTGTTGTTTATTTAGGGTATTATCACAGCAGGTGAGGAGGTCGAAATTTGAATTTATTTTTTCAGGGAAACCCTCAGATGCAGGATGTGAATTGAATATAAATGAGTTAACTTCGAGACGCGTCCACGCGGATGACGATGATGATGATGATCGTGATTCCGGGTAATGGAAATGATGATAATATTTGTAAATGATTGCTCGATCATTAGTGATGCGGTGTGGAAAGGGGTGGGCTCTGTTGGTTTTCCTAAGGAAAACACAACGACTTACGCAGCAACACAGCCGAGCTACATGTGCCCGTATGCTGGCTGGCTGAGCTGCTCCACGCCGAGATGGAGCGGATAACTTCGTGCTGATGAAATATCGATGCGATTAGGAAACAATTAATAATCAAGGCTATTATACTCAATCAAAAGAGTCGAGTGGATGAGATAGAATTCGAGTTTGCTTTCTTTATCTGTGATATAATGGAAAAATTTTAATTTGACGAGGAACCCAGGTGGGGCTAGAATTTAGTAGGTCTACTAAAATTTTTACCGGGGGCGACTTGACTAAGGAGGGTATTCAATATTTCAAGTTCGAAATCGCTTGGAAGATTATCATCTAACACGACGTAGGAATGTTGTCTGAAGTAGACTTTTCCAAATGCTGAGGTCACTTAGACAGAGTCAAGCAAGGAATCGAGAGACTGGTCACACAAGGCGTGTTCTCCAACACCAATTAAAATTTTTGGCATACTCAGAAAGCTGAGTAGGGAAATTTCAACGAAAAGCAACAACAACACATACTGAAACTTTTACAATCTCTACTTAGGGTTGCGTGTTAAGTAATCTCAAGCATACGTGACGCTTGAGATACCACAACTGAATCACAGATGAGGCTGGCAAAAATTCTTCAAGATACACCACAATTTTTGGCATTGATGCTCTAAATCTCGACATATGATACCGTATCCCAATTTGTAATCCATCCTTGGTTTAATATAAATGGTTTTCCAATAGGGACTTCACAACTTTGAATTTAATTTGTGAACGCAGTCGTTCACTAATCATCAAACTGTCACGTTCGATTTATTCAGTAAACTCAACATTTTTATCATGGTCAAGTACACGAACGAGCGACATCTGCAAATTATAAGAATTTTCTACCGAAATTCGAATGGGTGGCCGCAACTTTAAGAGCGTTGACTTCAATTTTCGACGAAGCTCATTTTTGGCTCAATGGGTTCGTCAATAAGCTGAATATGCATTGTTGGTCGGGTGAAAATGCACAAAATATAACTGTTTGGTGCGTTTTGCATGCTGGCGGCCTTATTGGGCCATATTTTTTCGTCGATGAGAACGATCGTCACGTTACTGTGAATGGTCAGCGTGAATGGACGCGCCATGATAACCAATTATTTTTGGCCTGAATCCGGAGATATGGAAGATATAAGGCGTTTCAACAGGATGGTGCCACAAGCCACACAACACATGCTACAATTTGAAGAGTAAGAATGGTGAGTGTGTTATCTCAGGAAATGGGCCAGTCGATTGGCCGCCTCGTTCGTGCGACTTAACGCCGATTGACTATTATCTGTGGGACTACGTTAAGTCATTGGTCAACAAGCCGACGACATTAGAAGAACTCAGAGGCAACATTGTGTGACCGAGTTGTTGAAAATTGGGTCCAACTAATCGACCGCTGCAAACGTGCCCGCGGTGGTCATATGAACGAAGTCGAGTTCCATTAATAAATGTTTTGATTGTACTTCTAGGCGATAATACAGTTTTTGAAATAATCAAATGGCTTGCGTTTTATTTAAAAAAAAAAATTTCAAGTCCTTATTGTAAAACCCTTTTCATACAAACGTTTCTAGCTTATCAAATATTTGTACAAGCATTGGCAAGCAACTGGCATTACTAAATATTTGAATTTTGATATTTAGTCAAATTGTCACAAAACAACTTTTGCCACAAAAAAGTAAACCTGAGTAAAGAGCGTTTTTTTGAGATTTCCCTTACTGTGCTGTTTCAGTACCTCAAAAAAAACACGCCTACAGTTTACGAAAATCTTGTCTAGGCCAAGACTCCTCTGGGACATCCATCAAAGAGTTCTCTCTGAATATCGACTTTATAAGGGCGTGTTAGCCAGAAAGCCATAAGCCATTCTACATATTTTTTATTTTTTCATAATTTTGGTAGCCATTGCACATTTCCTTGTTTTACTCTTCTTGTACGCTTGCTTCTTGACGCACATAAGCAAGTGAATTTTTTTGTAAGAAAACTGCAATAAAATTGTAATTTATTGGTTTCAGTTAATTACTGTTCAATGCGTCTAAAAAGCTTTGACAAAAATTTGTGGTGACCCCGACGTGAGGCCTTGCCGTCCAATACGTCTTAAAAAAGCTTAGACGCCGAGCAAAGTAACTCTAGAAAGATGTGACTTGAGCCTAACTTCTTTTGCAACCACTTGAATTGCGCATTAATTTGTTCCTTTGAAGTTGACAACTTTTCCTAACCTACGGTAGCGGCTTGGAGTCAGAAAAAGCCCAAATTTATATAATAATCTGCAGAACAAAACATCTCAGACTAAACGACGTTGTGTGTCAGTAAAAATTCCAATTCCCGTTACTCTCTGTTTGTGGTTTGCTATAGAGCGTATGGACAACTCAACTTCGGCCCAAAAGAATCTGTGACTCTGAACCTGTGGTACAACGCAACAGTTCTCTGTACAAGGTAGCGCACACTAGTCAAGGGGGACCTCAACCGGATTGGTGTGCGACAGATCGGGCCATCTGGAGAGGGATGTTTGGTGAGGCTCAGGTCCATCTCGGACTGTAGCGCCCTAAGAAGAAGAAGAAAAGAAAGTAATTGAGCGAGTACACTAATACCTCACTTTGCGTCGTGGTTAACTTCCAAAAAAACACGACGCAAAGTGAATTATGATTTTCTATAGCAAACCATGTAAAGATTGAAGATAACGAAAGTACTACTTTTTAAAAAGAAAATTGAACTTATATTTAAAAAACAAAAATGATATAAAATTGAATTACATATGTACATACAAAAACAAAAAAATTATAAAACAAATAAACTCTTAAAACAAAATAAATTATTCACTTAATTTATAAATCACACACATACATAAAACAGAAAGATACAAAATAAAATACATATTCAATTATATAATTTATAAGAACCAAAATAAAAATCAAATAACTGTCTGATGAGTCCATAGTGGCTGTTGTCGTGAGTCGGCTTTCTTTCACAAAAAGTCCAATGTTTTCATATTTTTATTAATTCTGCCAGTACAGCCCTTTCCACTCATTTGGCTAAAAACCCTGTAAGAATTTATAAAAAAAAACTAAACTAAACTGAACTGTATTAAAATTTGCATTAATTTTCAGTTAGAAAGGAAATCTCCGAGTTTTGATGACATGCTTAAGAAACAAATAGAAATAAAACAATCAAACAATAAAGAAAAATTTAAAGACAAACAAACCCAAAACAACGCAACTCCGAAAATCGAACGACTCACAGTGAACATTAGAACTAATTCAACAGCGACGCAACTTCAAAAAAAAAAAAAACTCAAACGAAACGACGTAAGGTGAGGTATTGGTGTATACAGAAGTAAAACACTTACCACAACTATTGGGTTAAGTTATTTTAAGCTTAATAAGAGTCTCAGCTATATATTTGCCATGAACGAACATGAACCAGCCTCAAATAAAAACGAAAAGTTTAGGGTTTTATATGCCATACGGTAATTAATATGTTCTACTGGCCAATCTTAAATTTGAGTCATTAGCAAGCTACAGTTGTCACTTGAAAAATATCGGCATAGAGATTAACGATCATTTACGAAAAGTGATTATGATATTATCTCGTTTGCCTGTAATAAGCGTTTGAAAGACTTTTAATATTGTTTTCTTGGACCAAAGGGACCAATTAGAGAATGTCATTTACTTGATTTCGTAAATAAATTTTCAAAAATTCTGTAAAAACGTCTCTCGTATTTATTGTTTTAAAAATCTATGAACTCTTGATGTCTGATTCTAATTAACTACGGTAGAAGGATATAAGGATATAAGGTGTGCTGGACAGTTCTACAGAAGCCCTGCGTAACGTCATCGCGGGAATTTGTGTGTCAATAGAAACCGAAGGGCGGAAACAATTGAAGTTTGTTGGTACATTTTAAAAATAAAGAATAAATAATATAATTCACTGAACACTTTTGCGTTTTCCTATAAAATGCCATGAATGAATTTAATGAATGATTTAAATTCTTTCACCTTCCATATTGTTGAAAATAAATTATTGTTTTTCATACATCATTTTTTATGTAAGAAATTCAATTGTGTTGTAAGCTTAAGCGACACATCTGTCCAATGTCAAAAGCGGGCCCTGAGTCACGTCACAAAACAAAAAGAGTTTTTGACAACCTGTCCAGCACACCTTATTATATTTCCACCATGGTAATTAATTTTATTTTAAGATTTTTGAATATTATATATATCATATTTATATATACAGTGGACTCTCCCTAAGCCGAACTTCCCCTAAGTCGAAACTCTCTCTAACTTGAACATTTTCGACATATTTTACATACATTACCCTCAATTTTCCTTACAAAAACGTCTCTCTAGGTCAAACTCCCCCTAACTCGAACAAATTATGTCATCCCATGACAAATCGACTCAGGGGGAGTCCACTGTATATATATAAAATTACTATGCTAGTACAGTAGCGAGCGCAAGCTGCTGAGATATACGAAATTACAAATTGTACTTACGATCTAGAATGTATTTACGTATTTTGGATGTTATTGATGATTTGGAGCATTTAGGATGTTATAAATGGATTCTGGACTGGGTGTAGGCTGGCTAGTACGATTAAAGGAGGGACATGTCCCTAACCCTAAAATATGATTTTTCAATAAATTACAGGGAAACTTACAACTGTTGTGTTCTCGAGACAATAAACACGACATTACGCCAAACTGTTTAACTACAGTGAACTCTCCCTAAGCCCAAATGTCAAATTCAAATCGAATTGATAGATATTTACCGCCAAGAAATTAAAATAAATACTTGTGTTCCTGGATATTTTTGAAATATTTGTCGTGCAAAGGCACGATAACTAATTTATTGACATGAAATGAAACAGTTTTGATTTGTATAACCATTGTCTAGTCATGTCCTCTCTGAGATATCTCATCTTCAGCTTTTTCTAGACAGGAATACTCTTTGAGCATTGTCAATAACTCGAAAGAGGTGGAGCCGTGAATTATGAAAGGTGGTAAATTCGGGTATAGAACCTGCCACCCTCTAAGTAGGAGTCGATGCACGGCGACCCACGTTTTTTTGAATATGGCTTATTCCCTCTGTTCTTCACAGACAATAGAAAATAAGTATCGAAAAATCCTTTCATAGAGCTCACTTTCAAGAATAATATGCTGTTCCTGTTCAAAATGTTCGCGGTTCTATACCATACTGTTTATCATCTGCAAAGTCTGTCATTGTATATAGCGGTTTATTAAACTAATAAAACAGTACCGCCAGCACTTAGCAGCGAACATAAGTAACCCCTTGTTGGCAAATTGTTGCCCGGCCCGCATTCTAAATACTGCTTCAGACCGACATGAATCGATTAAAGCACTTATTCTCATTTACACAAGAAGAGTTTCTTGAACCCCATTAAAAAGTGGAACGAGTCTCTTGAAGGATGTACCAAAACTGATGTCCCCCCAAATAACTCTCCTTATTCATCGGTTGAGTTCGCATATCGCATCGCTAATCGGATTGCAAATGAGTCAAAGACCCGAGGGTCATCCAACCCTCCTCCATTTTCATGTTTCGCGAAATTATCACTGCGGATTATCGCCGCCATTACACCGCGAAACCGCACTGCACCGCACCGAAAACGCGCTCGCACGCAAATGCGACATGTTGTGCACTCAACAACCACATCATCATCAATCAGTGGATTCGATTATTTTTTATGTTATTTCGGAAGAATCGGCCCACTTCGTGTTGGATAGCCTTCCGCCGCGGCCGCCGCTCACTGCCCTCTCCCTCTCTGCCCATTTGGACACCTAACAGCGGCAGCATACGCAATAAGTCCTCGCTCATGGAGCTTATCAAAGTTTTCGGATCGATTTTGGCGCGTCATAAGAAACAATTTTCCATAGTTGATCGCGAGTGCGGTTGGTTGAAAAATGCCATAAACGCGCCACAACCACCACCGGTACAAGAACACGGCAACAAACAATAACAACAACATAAACAATATCAGTATTTCCGCTGCGGGCAAATTCGCAGGAAGCGTCCGCGGTAAGTAAGGCTACGACCAAGGACAACACCGTCGCGTCGCCGCTTCTGCCGCCCAGCAACAGGTCTGACCGAGAACGGCGACCACGACAAAGACGGCAGCGGCGGCAACAGCAGCCATCCAGCCAGCCACTGCTTCCCTCCCGATTGAGCAGGATGGGGAGCGCAGTCGCACAGAGGCAAGAGTAAGCTCGCCAATGTTCAGCTGGGCGGACGTTGAGTAATTAAGACTGGATAACCCTGCATTACCATAATAATTAGCCAAAAGCGCTTTTTCGGTTGCGCCGGGCTGCCTGGCTGCCTGCACGCCCTGCTGCCCGGCTGCTCTCGGCCGCAGCGAACACGCTCTCATTTGCTTACAATCTAGCCATAAATTATGAGTGCAGCAGGAGTGCAGGGCGTAGATAATTCGCTGAGATACAGATGTGCGCGCCCGCTCTCATGGCTCTCATTGCACACCACCACGGCGATGGTCATGGCGACGAGCGAGTGGACATTATAACGTTTTTTTTTCCTTCTGCTTCCACTTCAACCAAGTCCTAGTGCATGGCTAGTGCTTTGGTTCCTTCGGTCACAATCTAAATTCGATCAGTTTGTGGCTGCCAAGTGCAGGTTCAGCAGCTCCGTACCTCGAACAGCCGGCAGTCGTCGTCCTTGCGCCTGTGTGAGTGTGATAAATGGATAGAGTGCCAGAGTGCAGCTATGTGTATCTATTACCAGTGTCAGTGTCTGGAAGGAACAAACAACTCATCGTTGTCGGGGCTGGTGCACTGGTGCTTTTGGCACACGATTTTCAACTAACGCGATCGATTCGGACTGCCATCGGTCTGCCCTCCCCCCAAAATCCAGCATCGAGGCAGGCGATGATATTGCCGATCGATCGAGAGGGGCCGACCCTCCGCTGATGCTGATGATGATGGTGATCATGCGCCTGATGACGATGATGAAGTTGATTTGCTGTCAACTTTCGAATGGAATCCGATCGATTCTGTTGTGGATCGAATCGCATGAGAGGATGGTCAGCGATATGACGACGCGACGGGTTTGTTGGCAGAGTTTTGTGTGCGTTCTGGCTGTTTGGGAACGTGTTTTAGGACGCGTTTTGAGGGCTTTAGGCGATGCTTGTTAAGGTATCTCTACTGTATGCGTGCAATTGGACATGGCGAGAGATGGGAACGATTGAAAACTTGTTGCGCCCCAGCCAAGCCGATGTGGCTTAGAACTCTCCATGTCGACTAATGCAGAAGTTTTGCAACGATTTCAGCAATTAGTTGAACGTAAACTGGGTTGCTCCCGCAGATGGATTGATTCGAGCTTCCACTCTCGTCGGTGGGCTGAACGGTGTTCGTTTGTTTAATTAGAGCCAGTGGATGGACATCAGGAAGTGGGAGGCCAAGACACAATTCGATTGAAATCTTCATTCGGATGCTGTGGCCGTGCGACAGCTGGAAACGCCCTCTCTGCGGCGCTAATTGCACTGACATCCGAAGTCGACTGGCACACGCCTGCCAGTGACATCAATTAAGCGGACCTCGACGGTACATTAACTTGTAATTGCGGATGACTGCATATTCTTCCATATCTGGAGCTGAGAAGTGGGTGCAAAGCAAACCCCCGGTCTTTTGAAAATCTTTGCACACAATGTTGCCCGCAACTGTCTCATTATCACCAACTGTGCGGCAGTCACAAAAATAAATTCTCTTGTTCGCACATCGGATACAATGTCCTCCTTCGTTCATGCCTCTGCTTCTGATTCTGATTTAGCAGATCTCACTTCCTCGAACTCGAAGACGTACCGCGCCGTGGTGAAGCACAAGTTACGGATGCACTCCTTCATGTGCTAATAAATCGCATTGTGCCGAGTGAAAATCTCAACAGATACACCCACGATTTCATTAGTCCCAATGGCAGTGTCAGGATTCAGCCAGCCACAAGGATACACCTCAGCGTCGTCGCAGCAGCAACAAAACACAGTGACCTGTTGTCGTTGTGATGTGATAATAGTTTCCCTTGGCAGTTTCATTTATCCACCTCAAAGGACTTATCCATCCCGAAATCTAGGATCATTAATATCCACCGCAGCGCAGTCGTTGTCCTCTCGCAGGATGATGAACATCGTGTAAGATCGTAGTCAGGTTGAGTAAATGTGTACAAAATGGACTCATTTCGTAGATGAAATCTCTCGAGCCAGCGTCTGCGTCTGCGTCTGCGTCGTTCGCAGCAACACACGATGCTTGGGTTATCCCCAGTGTAGGACATGTTGGCTGGAGGCAGGTCACATCTCTAGCCAACTCGTGAAACACTGTGACAATTAAAATTCTTTTCCCCCGCCCGGCGGCGGCGGCCACAGCAGAGGTCCTTACTGCTCCCAAAACGTTGTTGCTGTCGTTGTTTCTTTTCAATTTAACGACACGGTCGGTCTGTGTATAAGTTCATGGTTGTGGCCCGGGGCCGGGTCTTGAGCAAACACGACAATGATGTGGATGATGGAGAGGCATTGTGCCTTTTATGGACAAATAAAGCGAACTGTTGACAGAGACCAATCATGGGAACAAGACCGGCCGACAACGACCTGGAGATCCCAAGAATTCCAACAGATGTTGTATCTCAAATATTTGAGTGCTTTATTAGATTTTGCATTTCGTCTTCTTTGGTGGGTATACGGCTGTACGACGACGAAGTGAAGGCAAATTGGAACAAGAACAAGTTCATCTGAACTCGGAGCCATGCCACGGCATCAGGGCACGGAGTGAAGGAACTGTGTTTGCGCTAAAGAATGTAAATGAGGCGTTAAGGTGTTGCCTTAATTCTGTTTACTGGGGGCAAATATTGATTTGGGTTCAGAAAGAGTATCCCTTTGGGTGATAAACAGGCATGATTTGTTTTACTCGGAATGGGACAAGGTAGAGAGACACGTTCCGCTGATAACGATTAAGCGGTTCACTTGGTGAGTTTAAGTTATGATACCCTGCAATTCTCCTTGTGTGGTTGGAACTTTTCTTCTTTTCTTTAGGCACCACGGACTCTGCATTCGCAGCTAGTTCAACGCTTGCAGATTTGCCTTGATCTCTACCTATATTTGAGAGAGCTGATTGTGCCACGGAACAAATCTACGTTCGCACTAGTAGGTACATACAATTGCAAGAGCACTTGAAAATCTCAGCCCATTGGGGACGACCATCCCCCAAATACTTCCGAGGAAGTGTTCTTCTCTGCCACTGCGCAATCTTTTCCACCCTGTCAACTTTCTCTGCTCTTCGATCTCATTTTTCCAGATCAAACACGAAATGGGTAAAATTTTTGCCATCCTCCTCATAGAACGTTTATAAATCCTTAAAATACTCGTATCTTATAATTAAAATACTCGTATCTAATACTGCAGGCTAAAGCAAGTTGTTGGAGTCAGTTGAAGATAGGCCTGGAACTAGCTTCATCTGTAGCCACTCGTGTGGTGCGTTCCCTTGTCTACTCACGAGTCAAAGAACCGTCAGATGTATGCTTACTTCTAACGACGAAGTTTCAGAGACTTGTCCTTGATAGTGGTGGAGAGAGGTGGGCCGTTAAATATAAAACTTGACCATGTCAAGAATTAACCTAGAGGCCAGCCTATAAAACTGCACTCAATGCAAAAGCAGGATCGCCGCACCTGCTAATTCTAAGTTATTGAACAAAATTTGAAATCTACCTGATTTTTGCGAAAATGAGTGGCTTCATAGCCGAATGGAAGAATCTAGAATGGAAGAGTTCATGTATATATATAAACACTGGTGCACACCAAGGCTCTATTTTGTGTCCGGTACTTTTTAGTACTTTCGTAAATGTAACCTACAATTCACTCATTCTCAGCTTCTGATATTCGTTCCAAGACTCATGACCATGTCTATAATTGCAAATGCAACTAATACTTATACTCGATACATACTCGACATGTGTATCAATGGCTCGTGTTATAACAAACCCGCTGCTACATGTCTGGGTCTCCTCAAACGATTAAAGAAATAATACTTCACATAGGACATATACATTCATGTACATTCGTTTGAGTACACAAATTAAAATTAACTTATTTTACTTTTCATAAAGAAATTATTTTTATTCGAACTGGCAGCGACTCTGCCTACTTTACAATTGAACTTACAATGGTTTCTTACTTCTACCTTAAATACTAACTTATTGCTGGAACTGCATTTTCGTCATCCGTGCTATTTGATCCGATCGAAGGCAGGTTGAACGCAGACCGTGGGAAAGGTACATCATCAGCAATCTGACTTCGGTGGTGGAGGTGGAGCGATATTGTGTTGCGTAAGTGCGGACTGTAAGTTAGTCCATACCTCGTTTCGTGCCCCAATAACCACCTGCAGGCACTAAATATAATTCAAAAGCAAACGATTCATCAAAGACTATTTGTTTTTTTTTTATGATCATGAAGGCAATTACCGTCTTGCCAGGAATGATCCTAGGATCACCCAACAGGACGACACACACTTGCGTTCAGAACTACATAGGTATACTTTATTCAGCATTGCAGTCTCAGCTTATCGGCTTAATGTTGATTCGGTTTATCACAAGATCATTGATCAATATTCATCAACCCATGAACTCTAATCTTCGTTTGTGGGAATGATGACATCCATACTCCGCCTTGTTTTACAAACAAAATAAGACTGACTAATTGCAAAGGCAGTGTATTTTTTGTTTAGAAGACATTTTATTTTGGCAAAAAAGCTTTTCATTTCCCTTTATAGTTTCTTGTTCTTTGTTTGTTTCATTTCCCATTATGGTTTCTTGTTCTTTGTTTGGCACTACAGTCCCGGGCCGACCTGGGCCTCAACCAATAAGCCTCTGAGACTAGCACGATCTCAGTCTACCTGCCTCCAGCGTCGCACTCCAAGTTGGTTGAGATCCTTCCTCATGAGAGTGCATCAACTTACACACAGGCGTCCTCTGTTGCGTTATCATACAGGTCCATAATCGAAGACTCTTCGATTTTGAGCTGAGTTGTCAATACTCTCTACATGGCCTTGCCATCTTAAGCATTGGATCCGTAGACGCTTGGCCAGGCTTATGTCGCTGTGTAGTCCGTGGTTAACCCTTTTCCTCGAAATACCGTCACGTAAGCAGTAATTTTTTTCTCAGGACTTCTTCATCCACTAACATATGAGATTATCGTCTCATTTTAGTTCGATTTATTTTGTTTCGTTTTACAACTTGCGAACAAGGTTTTCTCAAGACGTTTCTCTCAGTGACGAACTCCTCAAGTCTCTTACCACCCAGTTATATCTTGGAGTTTGAAAACAGCATATTGTCGGTTGGAGCGTGAATCTGGAGAACGCTTATCAGGATGTGGTAGCAGTTCGTAGCCCGGAGTGGTTACACGATTACCCCTATGGTCGGATCGAGTTTTTCATGCAGCAGTATTTGTGTAAAATCATGATGTATCCCCTCAATTAAGCCTACAGCCACATCAAGCTTTTAATTGTCCGACCGTCCATAGAATTTCAGGACCCCGCCTGGGTCCTGAACCTTCGGCGTGTCTTCTGTTGGTGTGCTCCCAACGGAAACCAAGTAAACTGCATCTTAGGTATGTGGGTAGGCAATTGCTTGCCCTGACGGCCATGTGAACGTGGTGCACTTACTAAAACCACCTAAATTCATGTTTAAATCAAAGAAGGTTTCTTAGTTCAACCCGGCTTAAGCCCTAGTAGAAAAGAAGAAACCTCTCCTACTAGGGCTGGGCATTCACAAGACAGATGGAAAGAACTGCTTTCTAGGTTTGGGGATTCACAGAGCAGGTGTTGGATAGAATCTGTTTCTTCCTCATCTCTGCAGTTTAAAAATAAAGGCGTTGTGCGGTATGTTCCGCGGCATTGCTTATGTTCCGCACAGCGCACGGTAAGGACTCCTATTAGACCCTTGCGACTAAAGCCGATCAATGATGTTGACCTCATCTTACTAATACTCGGGTCAAGCCATTTCGAGTTGTGGCTCTGTCCAGGGCTTCGTCTTCTAGATTTTTCTTCATGGAGCTCCAGCATATGAGATTGCAGGAGATTCTCCTAGCTCCGAACCCTTCTTCACGAGACTGTCGCGCCTTGGATTCCAATATGCCCCGGTACCCAGTAGATGGTCACCGAAGTCACCAAGGATGTATCATTGACGCTCTGTCTACAGAGCCTAACCAGTTTCGATGTCAGAATGTCTGATGCTATGACCTATATTGCCGCTTGGTTATGATTGATTAGCGGGCTGAGATATGGTCTCTCATAGCGAGTGTCGCATCATGTAGCGGCACCAACAACGCTGCAGTCGTCCCTTAGTACCTAACCACATCTTAGTGTTTATAAAGCATTCCCTTGGTTTCGTTGATAGTTTTTTTAAGCAGGAAATGAAGCTTAATCAGGACAAGAAATGCATTGTTTCCCATTTCATTGAAAATTCAGGAGTCTCACCTTTTCAATGTCCGTCAAAAACAAGCTTAATGACTCAGCTTGCTGAAACTTTGATAGTAGTCTATGAATTGCGGACAGCTGACGAGCGGTGCTGCATTAAGAGCTACTGTGAGAGAAATTCAAAGGTAACTAGCTAAACGTAGGTTCTTCATCTTACAGCTATGACAACTGTACCGTTGAAATCCCTGCTGCACGTGGTCCTAGCTTCTACAGCATACACTTGTCCTGTTCATGCTAATTTCTTCTCAGGAGTGAATCGTATCGCTCCTAAAGCTGAGCCAACTCTTAACTGCATGAACATATTCCGTGTCTCGTGCCAAGTAACACACATCGCCTCATTACCCAAAAAAGTCTCACCAAACGAATCTTATCAGCTTTCTTTCCAAACGCAAAAAAAGAATCCTCAACCTCCTCTAAAGTCAAAACATACTTGACTGCCGGAGCGAGCAGAAAGAGAAACTCATTCGCAGCCGCAAACTCGGTGAAGTTTATTGTAAATTATTGCGATTCTCATCAGATGAGTGTCCAAGTGCTTTGTCGTTTGTGTTATTGTCCGCCGCAGCTCCAGCAGCTGGTGGGTTGGTTCGTGTTCAATTTGAATCGGAGACCTTCCACTGCCGATCGGCCTCTTGCTCCGTTCTCCTCACTCTGGTGGCTTTCCCCTCACAACAATGCCTCATAAAGGGGAACTTATGTCGTTTTGTTGTCGGATCAGATCCCCACACGTTTCGTCGGGATTTATGCTTCTCGGCCACCAGGAGGTGCCGGCTAATACCACCACCAACATCGCCGCGTTGCCACAACCATGAGCTTTTCGATTGTCGATTTAATTGCAACTGGCTGGTGACATTTATTACCACCGCCACCACCGTCGCGTCGTTGTCAGGAATCCTAGTTGAATGCGTTCCTAGATCGGCTTGCCGTTCCCGGTTTAATTAGTGCGATCCCAATTCGTGGGGTGGACCACACTTCGATGGGAGCGAAGCACAGTAAACATGACAATCCGCTGCGGAATCAGGATTTATGTGGCGATCAACGCCATCTAGTCCATTGTATTGGACAGCATTACGTGAATCATAAAACATAATCAGCCAACCGGCGCAGACTTCGTCATCGTGATCATCACCATCGGCGGCGTCGCCATCACACCGATGCTGTTGCTGTTACCAGCTATTAGGGAACACACCTTCGTTTCGTGTTTCGACGAGCAAATGACTCTCGAGTACCACAACACAACCGTGGTACTGGCGTGGCGTACGGTTCCTTTTCCTCCTTCAGGACGCAGAGGTGGGAGATTATATTCCATTATTTATGAGCGAGATCAGGTCTGTGGTGCCGCCATGCCGCCGCCGCACCAAATCCGTTTCTCCATGCATCCACTGGTCCCGAACAACACAACGCTACTCACCTCAACTCTCTCAAGGTTTCAGACGAGACGAGCGCAGGAGTGAGAGCAGTCGCCGTTCCATATGGTGACATCTAGTTGATGGCAAATGCATTAAAATCGTTACACCTAATCTGACCGAACTGGGATTGTGAGTGGATCAATATGTGTGTGCACACAATTCCATTAATGGGCGAAAATGTGGGTGGGTTTATTTGCCAAGTACTCGGGCTTAAGGATGATGACGATGATGACCGTCGCCGACCGTCGCCGTCCCGTGGGCTTCTTGCAAACTGCTAAACTGATTGTTGAGGTGCAACGCTTTTTTCTGATCGTCATCAGCCTCGAGCATGTGTGCTCTGTGCTGTGCGTTGTGTACAATCTGGGATGGTTGAGAACTCTGTGCAAATGAATAACACTCGTCTCCTTATCCAATGAGATTGCATATTGAGGACTCCATTGAGGATTGTGTCCATAATAAGATTTAGAATCGAAGCTCCATCGCACCCACCAGCACCAGCAGGGAGTATCTGCGCCGGCTTAGAAGCCAGGCATTGAAGATATGAGGATCCAATGACGTATGTAAATCAGATCGTGCTTGATAACGGTAACCCTGACTATCGAAGGTCGGATGTTTATGACGCTAATTGAATGTTGATGGGCAAATACACTTAGTTGCGCTATTGACTCTGTGAACGTGCGAGTAGATGCAGAACCTATTCTACAATGTTGCAGAGAATAGACGGTTGCTGCCTCTATTTGTGGTGAGCACACGGTTTCGGTGGATGCGGTGGATGCTTACAACTGTCGTGTGGCGTGTTGTAGACTACTGGGTACCGTCGTCGTCAGCTGCCGCTTCGAGAGCTACCTCCTTGATAATCGAAACCGGTTGGGACCTGTGTTGGATATGATGGCCATCATCAAATAAATTGCTTTCCGTCTTCACACAGCAGGAGCAGTATCAATGCTCCGAAAATTTAAGAACCATTTTTCACGAGGTGTGGTGACTTTAGTCAAATGAGGTTCAATTCCCGACACAACCCACTTTCATTATTCGGGAATCCACCTCTCAAGTCACTAACGATTCGCAGAGAGCTTAGGTGTCAAGGAAAAGCGCCTTAAGCTTTACTGATGAATGAGTGGTTATCAAATCAGTAGCTATACCTGAAATTCTCCGATGGTGCCTGGCGAAGGATTAGTGAACGGACAAAGCTTAACATTAGTGCTTCAGCTAAGCTGCTGCGTAGAGATGAGATATAGAGGTATTGGGTAGTGTGAATGCAAATCGAGTGCGAGTGTTTTCTCAGAATTTTGCAGACAACACTCCATTTGGTCTGAATAAAAGTAAATTTCGTTAAGTTTAACGAAAACCATTCACTCACATATTTTAGCAGATGAGTGTTGTCTCCATATGCGTGTGAATAAAGACGAAATGTTTTGAGTGAACTCTTGAAGAAGTTGAGTTGAGAGTTTAAAAAATGGAAAATTCTGTATTCTGTATTCTGAGGAATGCTTTGGCAGATTAAGTGAAAAAGCTTCAAAACAAGGAAATCTGGAATGTAAGACCAAGATTTGATAACATTTTTGCAGTTATGTCCGTGCTGGCTGAAAAAAATAACCGTGATTCCAAAAGTCGTTTCGGCGTTGGAAACTGTAGAAAAAAATGAATCCAAAATGCAGATTTACTTTTGCACATTTAGCACAAAACTTTCAAATTGTGGATCTAGTAATCCAAATGCCTGTACCCACCCACCAAACCGAGTGTCCCCCCCTCCCCCCCTCCCAATTCATGGTTTCAAAAAATCGATTTTTTTTATTTTATTCGATTATTCGAACCTATAACTATTCAAGAATTTTCCTTTAAAATTTCAAAAACTCTTGAAGATATAGCGGTTTTATGATTGAACGTAGGTAGGTTTTATACCCAAGAATTTGCTTCTCAAAACTTTAAGCGCGTTTTTCTCGAAACATTGTTCTTACCACTGGCGTATGAGGTTACTCAAAAACTATCAATCCAAATTTGAATACGTTATTCTATACATATATAGTTATGGTATGAACTAGGATAAATCAAATCGGTGAAGATCTTGAAGGTCCGCCATTTTTGTTACGAATTAATTTTTTTACGTTCATTTGTATACGAAATTAATAATCCTAGTTCATACCAGAGCCAAACAAGTGTATTTTTGGTTTCAGATGTTCCAGTGAGCGGATACCACATGCGCCACCGAAAAGAGGGGCTTCTGTCTGATCACAAGAAACAACAAAAAAATGTATACACAATTTTGTTCTTCTTTTTTAAGTCTTTAAATAAATGTATGCAAAGTTACAACCCGAAGAAATAATTAATGTTCATATACCAGCAGATTGAAAATCATTTCATTAAGGGGTTCCCTTAACGAAAACACTGCACTCATGAGTGTGGTGTGAAGACACCTCGCGTGAAGAAGAGGGAAGTGCGACGAGACAAACGTAACAACATAAGGAAACTACATGTATTGGTGACAGTAGAACCGTCCATACAATATTTAATTTCTATCAGGGGTTCCTAGCGTTATTGACTGTTCATTGCTTAGTTAGGTTGGGAAACATCTCAGAAGATGAAAGCACCACAAACTTGCATTCACCCAAAGCAACTGAGCACTGAGATGTATGAATTGATGGAAAACGAGGACTCTTTCCATGGGGCTACATAACAGGGAAATTCCGGGCGAAGGATCTGAACCAACTTTATGTTCGCAACTGGAAGCAGCTCGAGACCATGCTGTTTTTGATTTCGTAAAGACATTCTACACGCTGTAGTGTAAACAGCGACCTTGTCTGGAGATTCCTATGTAGGACAACAATTTCGGATGAGCTCTAAGTAACATTCGAGGGGTCGAAATGTCACTGCACCTACCTCTGTGCAGAAGAACTCGAAATCCAAAGTATCCAAAGGTGATAAGCGAAAAGATTAAGCAACAGGGAACAAAGGAATATGATGCGTCATGAGTCCTAAGGAGTCTTTTGAATTTTACTTTTATTATTGGACACCAATTTAACAGCACCTGTGGTGAAGATGGGGGTACAATCTTGATTCAGACAGAAGAGCCAATAACTCAAATGGGTCAGGAAACAATAGTCACTATCATTTTCTATTTAGTTAATTTTAATTTCTAAATTCATAACAAAGTTACATACTAGACAAAGATGCTTAAATTTATACACATACTTGGGCAAGCAACACATATTACTATTTCTAATCTAAGCTAGGTATGAAGGTAGGGGGCTGGCGGAGAAGTCACCAGCACACTCAGACTATGCTGTGATAACACCAGTCAGATACCACTGATTGCCGACTCCAGTGATGGTGCCGTTAAATTGATACCATCAACAAATGGTGACAGGATCATTTTTGAAAATCAGATAAAAGCGTATTGTCTTGCTTCCACTGGGATTCGAACCAGGGACCAGGACTAACCAAGGGTAGGCAGTTAACCAATTGCACCATCCAGTCATTTAACTCAACTGATCTTATTCCTCTTTTTACAGTGCTAGCTTAAATGTAGATCAAATTTAGTTCATCATCACTATGGACTAGGTGGAAGTTTGAGAAGCTTATTTTAGACAGACAGTTATTACTCTTTGAGCATTGTCAGAGACTGGAAAGAGACGCGCCGTTATATATATTTTTTGTTTGTTTTTCGTAGCGGGAATCGAAAGCAGGCAGCGAGGTTCAAGTGCGTAGGGTTCGTCTTATAGACCCACATTGCCACCCCCACGCCATTAAAATGAATACAATTTTTATTTAACTCATACCAACAGCATACAAACACCTACCTTAAACTATGTAACTTAAGCTACGTAAATCGGGCATTGGTCACTGCCGCTCTGCTCCACAAGTCTAATATGTTCGACCAGGCAGTTCCTTCGATAGAGATTCGATACCGCATTATTGAACCGGAAGAGACTATTCAGCTCGTTGTGAGACGGTGGTACCATCTCATGGTATTGAAGATTGGGCCAGGCCCCAGTGATCAGATTATTAACCGAGCTCATCTTTCTGACCTCGAATATTCATCAGCAGAAAAATGTACATTCTGATCACGTTCAGCATGTTCTATATGACCTCATTGGAATATGATTGTTTGTAGATCATATTCTCTGATGTTTTGTGAAGGCGAAGACAAGGTTTAGGCTACCTCTCTAGCACCTGAACCTTTTCCATCAAACTTGCACGTTCAGCCACACGTGACATAGTTGAGCATTGGCCCATGAGGCCTATGTAGCAGATGAGCTTCACCAATGCATGGAGACAGTTGTTTTAAAACAGCCCGCATGTAAGCGGAAAGTGCTTCATTCTCTGGTAAGAGTAGCATCTACAAAATATTATAGTCACGATGTGGCGAGCTATCGAACTATTTAATAGACGGTAGTAGACCTTGCGTTTGAGAGACAATGTGGTGCAGAACGCTAGAAAGGTTGGCAAGACTTGAAGAACATACTAATGAACCGAACACAATACCGCATAGGCAAAAGGGACTTCACCACAAAGGGGTACAGGATATAAATATTGTGTAAGACAGACATAAGTTACTTTTGAATTGCAGAGTCACTTACACACAATCGAACATTAGCCTTTTTATCAGCATATTCATACATTTTTGCAGTATCCTTCATCTGAGTCTCCAACTAGCTTCGAGGACCAAGTCAAGCTACAGTCACGTGGGAACATGTTATTGACCACGTCCATTGTACCATCCACTTGTTTTCTTCCCCCATTGGAAACCCTAAACTGGAGTCGCACATGTACGTTCCCACTGTTGTCTGACACATTTCAATCTTCAAGAATTTCTCTTTTAATCAATTTACCTTAACGCATCTGGTGTTCCCAAACAAAAAAAAAACTACAAAAACAACAACCAAACGAACACCCAAACAGAAATCGAATCCAAACGGCAAACGAACTTCAAAACACATTGCCCTAGAGTCAAACTTAGCCCCACACAAGGGCCACTTGGCAACATCATTATACTCCCAACTGGTCGCCCGTGTGCGCCCGAGACCGCACTCGCAGCCAATTTCTCATATCGCCATTAATAACACGGGCAGCAGCGCCAACAACCTGAGTGCAACAATCCATTTACAAAACATTCACATTCGTCCTCAGCCGCTGCAGATACGCACCGCACTACACCACTCACTCACTGACCCGCTCATGCCATCGAGCGTCGCGCCACTCAGTGTTCCTGTGCCGTGGAAACAAATGTTAAATTGCCCTCTCGAAATTATTAGTAAATTTGCACAGATTCTCATTCCGTTTTGGGGAGAACCCTGCTCGTCCTCCACACCACCATTTGTGGCGGGGACAAAGTGTGGACGCGTCTTTATATATGGTCGTTCATAAATCACACGGAAGCGGCGCTTCAGTCTCATTAACCGGACAAAACAGAGACCATTTTCAGTCGGTTGAAACGGTCCGGACCCAGTCCGTCCTTCTCGTGCCCTCCATCCCATATGACACGGACGAGGCGTGCATTTCGGCATTTTCGCAGTTTCGGATGTCCTCCCATTGCCGGACTTATAAATGTCACAACACGGCCCGTATTGTCACATCCAGCAACCGGGACTCTGGAAGCCACCGTCAACAACAGCCAACAGCCACCGCCAGATGCGTTTGTACGTATGTATGTAAGTATTTCTTCGAATCATTTTATGAGAAATCACGAGCGAAAGATAAGTGAGACATTTAAAAATGCCTTCGACAGCGGCAGCGAGGTCGTGTCTCGTCCTCTATGGTGGTCCAATAATCGACGTGGCCCCAGCAAGCAGAGCCAAACGAATGAAGAAGAAGAAGAAGAAGACGGCGGACTGGTTGAGAAGGATGGCCAGTTCGGGGTAAAGCTCGAGCAGTGTGTCGCAAAGCATCGCGCGACTTTCATTCCAACGATAAATTTCCCGCTGCAGAAATTAACATGCTACCGTATGGGTAGAGGCCACAAGGTTCGCCTCGGCTTGGTCGCACCGTTGCAGAGCTGCGCAGAGATTCAGATTTGGTTAGAATGTGGTGTGGATATATATTTCGGCATTTCTTTTGTTTTTTTTTTTGTTCTCTTTTCGCTTTTGACAAATTAGTGTTCGTTGTTAAATGACGTTTCAGCTCGAGAACGGGAGCCAGTCGAGGAACGAGAAGAACTTTCAGGTTAAACGAATGAGTGTTTGCATTTGGGACCACATCACGGGATTGATGCTTCGAATTATGCGGGTAATAATCTTTTGTGATCCTCTTGTGGACCGTTTTGGGGTCAATTAACCTTAAAGTAACGAAGAAACGCGCCGAGGCTTGTGTGATCCAATCTAGAGCCGATGGGAACGAGTTTAATTAGAACTTGAGTTCGAAGCGACAGGCACGGGTAACTTCGGTCGCGTACCTTTCGGAAAGTAGCCTTTAGTGAGCGGACCGTTTTAGAAGTAAAAGTTGGATAACCTTTCTTGTGGCAATGACACTTAGATTTGCCTTGGAATTGGGTCAACATGATTCAGAAAGGCGATTTGAATGTGAGTCGTCATCGGTTATGAGGTTTGCTCTTTTGGACGTAATTTACCGTATTTCTGTTGCAATGACAGCTAATCTATGTTTGATGAACATTGTTTATTAAAACAGCCCTTGGGCAGGATGCAGTTATCTCTGGTCATTGCAATGAACATGTACCTCTCTTCACTGGGGTTTCTTTTGGGATTGTCAACTGGTTTCTCAAACAGGCGGACGGCAAGCAGACAGGAGTCGCTAAGGCCTTTGTGATTCCAGGTCGTGGTAGTTCTACGTGATATCGAAGGCTTCCGAAAAGCCCGAAACTTATTTCCAGTTTTCGCCCAAATTTCTGAATAATTTGTGCGCATGGAGCACTGAAGACGTTCAATCAAGACGGAACATGGTTTTGTCTATGTAAAGTAAGTAGATTGGGCGGCGCAGTATACGGCAAAATCCAAAATGAAAAATAATGTTAACTTTCTCTGTCATATATTAACGAATATTAAAATCAGTTGTTGGAGTCTTTCAAAGTGTCCAACATTTGCGGTCATCTATACTTTAAAGTCATCATGTATATACACACAAATTTAGCCCCTAATGCTTGTCGCCGATTCACGTCTTAACGCAGTTACCGATTTCAGCTAAACTTTCACACATGATTGGTATTGGTCTATATACGGTTTGTGTGAAGTTTGGTTAAAATCGGTAAACTTAAGTGTGTGTTGCGCGGTCGGTAAAAAACACATGAATTTCTGTATATTTTGGGTCTATTTTTTACACATAAACCATGTTTATTGCACCGGTATATGTTACAAGTTTTCAAAAAAGCGATTCGCAGTTGCTTTGACTTTTTGTGTGTCAAAATATACGAAGATACGTTTTTATATGTATGTTCGCATCGTTATCAAAGTCACCGAAAAAATATTTGTTTTCGTTCTATGTGGTGTATATCTTAAATGTTTGAATAGCAAGTATTTCACGTTTTGTGTACGGAAATAAAGTTATTTTGATCTGTCACGCAAGGCAGGCACATGGTCCCTGTCCCTTTTTGAGAGCTTCCGTTGCATGCGCTGCGAAAACGGCTTAAGTTCTAAAAAAATAATTTATGACGAAATTGTTCCTCTGTTAAATTCTAATCTAAAAAAATCTATTCTAAAAAATGTTCATGACAGCACATGCCTGTCTATCTTTTAAGAAGAACCATTTTAATATTGGTAACCAAAATTTGTTCGAGAGTAGTATTATCTATCCAACTGCGATAACTGATATTCACACGGACGAAGTCGCGGGAAACAGCTAGTGGTACATAAGCTAGGGAATTAAGTCCCCGGGACGCTCAGGGGACTTTAATGGAACATTAAATCTTCTTCTTCTTTATTTGGCACTACAGTCCGGGGTAGACCTGGCCTCAACCAACAAGCCTCTCCATCTAGCAGGGTCTCTGGCTATCTGTCTCCAATGTCGCACGCCAAGTTGGTTGAGGTCCTTCTCCACCTGGGTGCGCCACCTTAAACGCGGGCGTCCTCTGTTGCGTTGTCCCACGGGTTCGGAGTCGAAGACTCTCCGGGCCGGAGCTGAGTTGTCCATACGCTCTACATGGCCTAGTCATCTTAGGCGTTTGATCCGAAGACTCCTGACTAGACTCATGTCGCTTTACAGCCCGCACAGTTCGTGGTTGAATCTTCTCCTCCAGAAACCGTCAACGCAAACAGGACCAAAGATCTCACGCAGAGCTTTTCTCTCGAAGAGACCAAGGACTTCCTCATCCGCTTTTGAGATTGTCCAAGCCTCCGCGCCGAACAGCAGGACTGGGATGATCAAGGTCTTGTATAAAGACAGCTTGGTCCTTCGAGAGATGGCTCTACTACTCAATTGCCTCTTGAGCCCATAGAAGCAGGGTAGACGAAGTCCTTGACTACCGAAGTTATTGCTGCCCATTGTGACGCTCTGTCCAAGACGTCGATATTGTGTGTCCTTTCTTGATGACAGCATATACTTCGTTTTTCCCTCATTCACCGCTAGACCCATCTTAGCCGCCTCCGCCTCAATGCCAGCAAACGCCTCATTGACGGCTCGCTATGTTCTGCCAATCACGTCAATGTCATCCGCGTATGCTAGCAGTACGGACTTCTGGAAGATCGTGCCTCTAGTGTTGGCTTGTGAGTCTTGCACGATCTTCTCCAGGATGATGTTAAAGAAATCACATGACAGCGCGTCGCCTTGTCTAAATCCTTTTTTGACATTGAAGGTCTCGGTGAGTTCGTTACCGACCTTGATGGAGCAGCGACAATTCTCCATCGTCATCCTGCACAACCTGACTAGTTTGGTAGGCATGTCAAAACTAGACATGGCGTTGTACAGCTCGTCATATGCGGCCTATGCGACAAAAAGGTGGTGGGTGTCGATTTGCATTTCTTGGGTATTTTCCAGGATCTGCCGTAGTGTGAAAATCTGGTCGATGGTGGACTTCCCTGGCCTGAAGCCACACTGATAAGGACCTATCAGGTTATTTATAAACCTGATAGGCGATGTTCAGGAGACTTATCCCTCTATAGTTGGCGCAGTCAAAGGGGTCTCCTTTCTTGTGGATCGGGCAAACTATACTGAGATTCCACTCATCGGACATGCTCTCCTCCGACCATATCTTACAGAACAGCTGGTGCCAACCAGATCATCTCCAGCTGCCTTAAAGATTTCAGCGGACAGTCCGTCCGCACCCGCAGCTTTGTTAGACTTCAGTCTTAATATTGCTATCTTGACCTCGTCTAAGTCGGGGGGACGGAATTCTCGTCGATTATCGTCCATATTGAATGGAACATTCAGCCTGACAGCGGTATTGGTGTCATCATCACCGTTTCGCAGTCTGCAGAAATGGTTCTTCCAAATTCTCAGTATCGACTGCGACTCTACTACTAGTTGTCCATTCTCGTCCCGGCAGGCTTCTGTCCGAACCTTATATTTACTGGATAATTGTTTCACCCTCTGGTAAAACTTTCTGACATCGGACCTACCGTACCACCTCTCCATCTCATCGATCGCGCGCTTCTCGTGCTCTTTCTTCTTTCTCCTGAGAAGCGTCCCTTCGTCTCTGTTCGTAGAGCTCAGGAACATCTCTCGTCGTTCGTTGCAGCGTTGCTTTGTAGACTTCCAGCTTCACTGCATGTGCCAGCCTACACTCGTTGTCAAACCATGGGTTTTTCTAGGTGGTGCCGTAAAACCCAGCACATCAGTGGCAGTATCTTTGATGGCTTCTAGACAACGCCTCCAATCTTCTTCGATTTTTTGGCGACGAACTTAGAGAGAGATTCCGGGAGACTCGATCGGCAAAGATTCTAGCAGTCCGTTGCGATTGTAGCTTTCCGACGTCAGCCATGGTGTCCTTTCTCGACTCCGTTGATCTCTTGATATCCGAGTTCTTACCTTGGCTACAACAAGGAAATGGTCCGAGTCGATATTGGCTCCTCGAAACATTGGGACATCAATAATGCTGGAGAAGTGTCTGACGTCGATCGCAATATGATCAATCTGGTTGACGGTTGATTGATCAGGGGACCGCCAGGTTATGGATGTTGAGGTGTGGAAAGTCCACCAGCCTGAGTCCGTTATCGGATGTGGTGTCGTGCAGGCTGTGTTTCCCGATGACTTTGGCAAAGATGTCTTCCTTACACAGCTTTGCATTAAAATCCCCTAGAACGATCTTGGTGTCGAAGCTAGGGCACTGATCGTAAGTCCTTTCTAGGAGATCATAGAAGTCATCCTTGCTGTTGTCATCTTTGTCCTCTGTCGGGGTGTGGGCGCAAATCAGGCTGATGTTCCCGAATTATCCCTTGATGCGGATTGTTATGAGGCGTTCGCTTTTACAGACAAATGTCTGTAAGATGAGATGTCGCATTTTGCCCGGCCCATTCCACCGCACTTCCTGGATTGCGGTGATGTCTGCTTTGTAGCAGTCCAGGGCCTCCGCGAGTTCTTCGGCTGCACGTGGTCTGTTAAGGGACCTAACATTCCACGTGCAGAACCGAAAATCGTTGTCCTTGTAACGTTTGCTGGGGTCGTCAACATTCCACGTCCGTATCCGAGGCCGTTGGTTGTCTCTGAACCATTATATTTTTACGTGGTGAGGGAGTTAACCCCACGCACAACCCCCAACTGGGAGGCCAGGCCCTATTCTTTAACCCTCGGGCGGAGGGTCCGCGTTTATCCGGTGTCGGTAACCTCGCTGAGGCTATGAGCGCCGCCTTTGTCCCTAAAACTATAGGGATCTTTCGCCGCCATCTAAATTCCAAGGCCCCGACCAGGCCTTGAAATAACCTTCTACACCTGTGCTCCGAAAATGTCGAAGTAGCTCTAGAAGGACTGCGCACCAGGTAACTCCTTCTGACTGGAGTTTCGGATGCCGCCGTTGGCCAGACAGTTTCCAGCTCCTCCGCCGCCATCCATGAAGAGAGATGAGCAATGCTACAAGGCACTTGTACTTGGACTTGAAATAAGGACCAACAAAATGAATTTTTACTTCCTGGCTGAGGCTATGAGCGCCGCCTTTGTCCCTAAGACTATAGGGATCTTTCGCCGCCATCTAAATTCCAAGGCCCCGACCAGGCCTTGAAATGACCTTCTACACCTGTGCTCCGAAAATGTCGAAGTAGCTCTAGAAGGACTGCGCACCAGGTAACTCCTTCTGACTGGAGTTTCGGATGCCGCCGTTGGCCAGACAGTTTCCAGCTCCTCCGCCGCCATCCATAAAGAGAGATGAGCCCTACTACAAGGCACTTGTACTTGGACTTGAAATAAGGACCAACAAAATGAATTTTTACTTCCATTTCCAAATCGAATTCAGGCCAAATTTTAAATTTGGGAAAAAAAAGAATAGTATTTATTTGATTAATTATTTATTTTTGTTTTTTCATCATCATCATCATCTTCTGACCCGCATGATCCACCAAAGGGTCGCGGGGGTAAACCACGCACGAGAGCTCTGCAGGCAACTCGATCCTCCGCCATCGACTCTAACTCATCAGGGGTTATGCCCAAGCGCAACCAGGCGAGCTTATGGACTTGGTCTAACCACCTCATCCTAGGTCTGCCAAGTGGTCGCTTATCTGATGGAATCGCATTCAAGGCCCGCTTCGGAAGTCGTGATGGTGGGGATAACTGTTGGAAATGAATGATTAAAAGTCGGAACACATCCAATTCATACAATCTTTATTCAGCGACAGAAAGTTCAATAATGTACACAAAATATAAAAGCTTTACTCAACAATTAATCATATTTTTACACTGTGTTGCCAATATAAATTGAAAAAAACGAAGCATCCGCTCAACGTGGGTTTCCTCGCGCACTGTCATGTTTCTCACCCTATCCCGGTGAGTAATTCCCACAACAGCACGAAGAAATCTCATCTGAGCAGCTTGTCTCGCGATCTTATTCTTTCTGTCATTACCCAAATTTCGTGACCATAGGTGAGTGTTGGAACAAATACTGAGTTGAAAACTGATAACTTGGCTTTCACACTAAGCTCGGCCTTCCTGATGACAGGTCTCCCAAGCTATGTCAAAACTGACCCAGCTTCACCAATCCTACGGGAAAGTTCAGTATTACTCCTTCCATCACTCATGAAGAAGACCCCGAGATACTTAAATGTCTTCACCTGCTTCAATGGGACTCCACTAACACGTAGAGTGCATTGAACAGGCGTTCTGGAAATAGTCATAACCTCTGATTTGTCCAATTTAATTTTTTTTTTATGTATTTTAATTTATGTATTTTATTGTTATGTGTCAAATAAAATGTATATACAAAATTTAATTTTTTTTATGCATTTTGTACTTAAATCATAAAAATTTTTATGTATTAACCATTTCATTAATTTCAACTTTTTAAATGGAGTTATTTTTGTAGAGTTGGACTTTTCTTTCAGTGTCTGAATGTGTTTATTCCCTTCTTGGGAAATACTGCCGTCGTCAATATATATTTTATATTTATATATTTCATTATCATTATGTATATACATTTTTTATTTTTATTATTTATATATATTTTATTTACATATATATTATTATTATAACTAAATTGTATGCCACTACACGAGAAATAATATATATGTATCTAACAGTCAAGTCCTATTTTGTGGCCTTTACCGCCTGGCTATTATATATTTTTTCTGTCATCAAAATATTTTTAGGACACTCGTCTGCCAGGCGATTTGAACAACAAAATTTAATTTCAAAATTGTGAAAATACGATCTTGTTGGAAATAAATACATACAGTGATGGGATAAAAAATTACACTTGAAGCTACAAGTTATATTCTACCTTCAGAAAGCAGGGACCCTCAAAAATTGGCTTCCTTAAAGTCTTCCCACTGTGATAGATGCCGGAAGTAACTCGCCATGCTATAGCTGGAATTACATATTGTCAAAAATATAAAAGAGGACGATTTTTATGTGGACAAACATTTATATGTTTTTACACTCTAATAAGTTTAAATAAACTAGTTTTGCTGCCGCTAATTAATACTTTGTCATTTGATCTTCATTCTTCATGGTTTGAGTGGTTCATTTCTGCAAAGGGTTGATTAGCCTCTGGCATATTTCAGAAGGTATAGATTTCCATGCCGACTACACTGCCTGTCAAAGTTTATGTTTTTCCTTGGGCTTTGAAGTCACAAAAGCATATTTGAATCCACACATTTTTATCTCATCCTGCAATTAAGCTGGGCACTATATAAGTTCAAACGCTTAGGAGGCAAATTATTAGTTCTTGAATTTGGCGGTAGCGCCAATTAGTTTTAAAGTAAAATCACTTTAAGGCTTGATGGACAAGATTTATGTAGAAATCCAAACAAGACTGTTTTTGAATGGAACAATCGTTGCTGCTTGCAGTGAAAATATCTCATTGGTCTGCAACTGTTCTATATACAATTTTTTAAAATAGTGGAACTATTTGCCCAAAAATTGCAAGGCTGGTTGCCACATCCCAATACAGGATACAGACTCATTCCGAAGTAAAAAATTAACCCTGTGGTGGTCGACGAAAGACATAAAATCCCCACTTCAGGGGGGCTTTTGTGTTTGCCTTTTAACACACAAAAAACTTCTGCCAACAATTTATCCTACCCCGGTATATCCCACTGCAATCATCATCACGTCATTTAAACAAATTCATTAACTGCCTCACCAGATAGCAATTTGGAGAATTGTCGCAATCAACACACTTGTCTTGCCGAACATTTCTTTACCGGCTTCACGCCTTGACAAATGCATCACGATCATCATTTGATTACATTCGAAAGCGGAATTGATTATCAGCTAATTAATCCCGAAGGCGTATGAAATCCCATTCCTCCACTGCCCTGCGTAACGTGCGTAAAGAAGTCAAATTCATTATGGACGCACACACATCCTCGAATTGAATTCCGCCGCATGGCCACGGCCTATTCATCAAATGCTCAAGCACGCATCAATTAAAGATATTAATCATGCCTCCTGCCACATCATCATCATCAAACGATGTATGTTGTGCGACCACTCAAATTCTCATCTCCGCAAGACACCTACTGTTACACCTTGCGTTTAAGTGATAGACTCCCATTACGGTCAGGGTATCAGTCATCATAGCCAGCGAGCCGGGACGGGCACGGGACTCCCTTCTGTCGTGTCCTAGCGCAGACTTCCACGTACGCCGGCGCTGCCACGCGGGGCTGTTGCCTCTCCGGGCCTGGTTGCGTTGCGACGTATTGCACCTGTCCGCCGCGAAATTAATTCATATTAACCATCCTAATTCTAAGCATTTGCTACATTTACAAATGGCCTTCAGCCGAAGACTCAATTAATTATGTTTCCGTTTCGAGTCCTTGGCGGGCGGGATCGGGTTTGCACGTTTCCTCCTGCAGTCCATTTCAAGCGCGAAACTTTGGATTGGAGCCGAAGACCGAAGACTGGGTGAGTCAGTAGTTGCTCCCAATGAGATCAGGAAACGTGTTAGACAAGTGCTGAGTGCAGGTATACCCTGCGAAGGACCGGTGGACTGTCGGACTGTTCGAACGTTGCAACGTTGGACCGGTGGATTATGCAATAAACCGAAGAGGAACCGCGCGATCACAGTGGCGATGATGATGATGATGTTATGGAGCAGTGGAGGATGCAACCACACCACCACGAGATAGAGCAGTGAGCACACACTGCGACTAATAATCATAAAGTGGGCGGGCGGTCATTCAAAAATGATTAAACTGTGGCCCGTTAATCGATGTTTTACCTCGCCCCTTAATTAATATTTGCTTTGGCCCGTCATTCCATTTGAAGTTTGTGCAAGTTGCCGCACCTGCATTCGCAGACGCAGAGACTCAGCTCCTCGGTCGCCCAGTTGGCAGCAGTCCGCCGTCGCCATCGCCATCGCCATTGCCGACACTTCAGCCGCTTCCCAGCTCGGCTCGTGTTATGTTTTAATTTATTTTTCAGATTATTATTTCAAATTAGATGGCGCTGTTGGCTGGCTGGCTGGCTGGCTGGTCTCCTCCGCCGCCGAGGAGAGGATCTTCATCTGTTGCTTGGCGATCGTTTTTATCGTTGCGGGTAAACAAGCTGGGCTTGGCAGTGCTGATAGCCTGGCTCCGCCCTCGGAGGCGAGGAAGGCGTTCGATTTCAATTCGTATTCTGAATGGAAGTCCTTTTCGAAGATATCGTCATCGTTGGTGTGTTCATCGTCACACCACCGTCGTCTTTCCCGTTGCCTTCACCGTCGTCGTCAAGCTTCTGTCGGTACAGATGGAGGGCACTATTGTGTCTTGAATATGAATTACGATCGGAGCAGGTGATAGTTTAGGTCGTTACTTTAACGCGTTTAGAGGGTGATAAATATGGACCAGGATCGGTCGATCGGTCTGACATCACTATTGCTCGATTATGGTGGAAGGGGGCGCGGTACGATCGTAAATTTGATAATTCAGATAGACCACCCTCGATTTGTGGGTGCGAGAGTGTATGGTTTGAACCGAAACGTGGTAACGAAGGCAGACCAGATGATGTCCTAATGGTAATTGGAGTGTTCTAATTCAGTGTTTAAGTACAGACAAGTTAATGGATACGAAATACTGGGTGTGGAATTTCTGCAATGTGATGGAGAAGGGTGATAACAGAGTGATCGTGGTATTTGTGGACTTATTGATTGATCACTTAGTTTCGGTATGGGAATGCAGCTCTATCAATTCATTTAGAACACATCCGCGGAAGAGGTGCGTATGGGGATATGGTGCATATTAGGCACAATTGGGAGTATATGCCTTATAATCTGTGAAAACTTCGTTCATTATTCTCCTTGCGAACATCAGTCAGTTATTCGAGAAAGTGATTTCTAGAGACTGTGGGGTGTGGGTTGGGGATTGGTTAACGATTTCGGATAACCATCATTTATTCAAATTAAAGAAGTGCGCGAAATGTTATGTATATTATGAAATATTCAACCATACATTTTGAAATGAACTGCGATATACACTATTTCATGAGAAATAACAAATAGCCCCGATGGTTTGGCGACTCTCAACTGGCCTTGCGAAAAAAGCGTCAATTCAAGGTTTATTCCAAACACTTCTAACGATTGTCTTTGTGATTTATTAATTGTCATCGCGAACATTGAGTTTTCCTATGATTACTTCAATCAAATTGTCCATAATTTTTTTTAGCAACGAGTCTTGTTCCATTGCTCAATTTTGTCTGATTCAGACAGCGTAGCACAATTATCATAGATTTAACCTTGGATTGTAACTTATGTGGTGGTAATTTCGGCAATTACAATGAATTCCGTGCAATAATTGATTAACTTATCTTGGAACGATAATGAAATCAATCGATTAGTGCATTCGTCCATCAATTGAACTCTGAATTTTTAAATTTAAGTCAGCAACAAACCTCTAAGTACACTTCAAAACACATATACAGTGACTCAACTTTTTGGAATGTAGGCGTATGTGGAGAAAATGAAACAACAAAACACTACGAGTGTGTGATAATCCGTTTAATGAGCGCTGCTGCTGAGTTGGCAGATCTTTTATGCACTTGTTATGTACAAATGAGTGGAGAGTTCTCAGGGCGTTCACCTGATCGGATGATCGAACATACATTCATTTGCAGCTAAATAACTGACTCACAATATGAGTTGAACTTCTACGACAGTGGTGCACAAAAGTGCTAATTTCAAAATTCCCTACATGAATAACCATCATAACTGCATTATTTACTTAGATAACTTAACCACGTCCATTGACGACCATCCCAAAACTGTTAATTTTTGTATCGTCCGACCAAATCACCTTTGCCCAGTTTAAACACATAATTGCCCAGTCTAAATAACATAATTTTTGTACTTACAGGCGAAATCCAGTCGTAATTTCTTATGGCGATCAATCAGAAGGGACTTCTTTATTTTAGCGCTCCCATGAAACCCGTCCTTGCGCACAATTTTTGGAAGAACCTCAGATGTTACAGTAATTTTCTCATTCTGTGACAAATCTGGTACTGATCTGAGCGGCATTGTCATGTACTTCGTACTTTACTTGTCACAAAATACGGCTTTGTAAGGTACAGTTCAAAATGTTGGCTTCCTTCCAGCTCAGTTTTTTTCGATTTCTTGGTTCAAATTCTTGCGTGTGTTAGACATGGATCTCAATGAAACTCGAAGTTTTCGAGAAATTTGTCTATGACTCAATTTAGAAACAAGTAATCTTTTCTTGAGATCTACCATGATTTGTCATCATCTATTTAATTTAAGACGGTTAAAATGCCTTCTAAGTTCTGAAACTGAAATTTAAGCTGTGCACTTGCCTTATGAGGAATTCCAATAGTCAGTTTTTGTTTCAATAATTATTCAATATTATTTCGAAAGAAAACGCTTTGCAACTTTTACAACTACGACGCAACGGAATATATTTTTTGAAATAACTGTGTATTTCGGACCGCTTTAGCTCTGCACATTCTTAATCCCTACATTTATTTTGAGTGAAAATTTGGGTTTTTTAACAGTAAAATTGAAAAAGTTACAGTAAAAAGTTATATATTTCTGATCATGTGATCAAAAGTTGAGTCTCTCATACTCTTGAGTATGTATGTGTATACGAAATATATGCATTTGACGCATGACAGTATGACATTCTGTTTCCATTTGAAACAGATATCAGCGGGGATGTGATGAAATAATTGGCGGCATTCAAAAAATGTTTTACTCTCGTTTAGACGAATCATAAAATGATATCCGATTTTTGTTCAATTTCGTGCAGTCGTACGGAAGCTATGGAGCTACATACATTTATGCCATTGATTTTTATGTACACTAGTAACTCGATTCTTGCTCGCAATGAAAACCGGGCTCGGTTCAAGTTTGAAGGATTTTGCATGTACCGAATACTTACTTTTCTTGTAAATTATAAAGCCATTACAAGTCCAAAAAATCCATTATAAAAAAAAATACGTTTAATATAATGTACATATAATATGGATTTAAACAAGTTTATAGTTTTAGTTTGTTTTGTAAAGACTCTCTTGTTCAGTACCACCTTACTTCTAAGCCTCTGAAGCGTCATGACATCGTCTAAGGACGTATTGCTTTGCTTCGCTCATTCCAAACAAATACTAAATGCTGATATGGGCTTCTCCGGTATTAGTATTTTCTTCGGACTGTATGTGGTACTTGTGGGTCGCCGTGGCGTAGTGTGTTAGTGCATCGACTCCTACGCAGAGGGTGCGGGTTCGAGGTTCGATACCCGAATTTACCACCTATCATAATTCACGGTTCCACCTCTTTCGAGTCACTGACAATGCTAAAAGAGTATTCCTGTCTAGAAAGAGCTTCTCAACTTCGCCGTTCGGAGTCGGCATTAAACTGTAGGTCCCTTCCACTCGTGAAAGAACAATAGCACGCACAACACGAGTGGTTGCTGAGAAGCTAGGCCCAGGTCCACCTCGTACTGTCGCGCCACCCATATTATTATTATTAGTATGTGGTACTTCCCCGAATTTTATTTTTACAAAATGTGCAAGCAAAGGAGGAAATGTGCTTAAAAATACATGGATGTACTAAAAGAGACGTCATCTGCAATGACGATCAACCAAAATACATATCTAAGCATAATTCCACACTGATCAACCTAGATACAATCCGAACAGTATTCACGTTATTCCATGAGGGACTCGTGTTAGATCCGGTTCGAAGGATCAAAATATGCGGGTATTCGGCAAAAAACGGAAACTAAACCGACTGTTGATTAAACTCTTTATTCAACGTATAATGAATGTATTGCAGAATGTTTATGATCTCTATATAAAATATTAAATTCTACATTTTTTATGTTTGACGCTGGTATTGTTTGTTGCTGAGGTTGTATTTCATCTAACGTATTCTTTCAAAATTGTTAGGTTAGGGCTTTAGATATCCCAAGGCTGATAAGTAAATACATCGTCTTTTTATAAACAGTGCAACGATACTCATGAAAAAAAAACATGCAGAGCATATTTGAAGCCTGTTAGCAGGCCCAGAGTAAGTCTTTAAACAACTCCTCCCCTACTCCGCTTCATTTTCTGCTCCAAATAGTTTCTGAACAGTGGTGAATGTATCTTACTCAAGTAACACAACTGCCAGAACAATGAACTAGTTAGATCTACGTTCATTCCATGAACGAACTCAACGTACGTACCTACCTAGAATTAGTGCCCGTTGAACACACATTTTATGCGGTGTAACTGAATTTTCAAAATAAAAAGGTAGTAGCAAGTATGGAGCTTATATTGGACTTCTCGCTCTGCCTTTGGCTCGCATACATTGACCTCACCAAACATGGATCCACATGCATCGCCGTCGTGAGCAATTTGCTCCCAGATACGCACTTTTAGCTTTAGGTCCCTATAATGCTGATTATACCACGGGCGAATCCTATAGCGCTGTGCCAGTTGGGTTTTGAGTCGAATGCTTTCCGGGCCGGAGTCGGTACTAGAATTTCGAAATCATTTTAACAGATCAATGTCGCTGTACAATTCGCCGATCAATCCCCCAAACATACATCATCTGCACATACTGTACTGGCTCAATGTTATTTGAGGGAGTTTCCTCTCTACTTGGTTTTTCGAGAGAGGGCTTAATTCCTCATTTGATTTCCACGCGATTGCCTAGGGTGATCCTTCGTTTTATTGTCGCGGTGGCGCCAATGATTGCATTAATTTCGGTTTTTTTTTTCACTACTTCAAAGTTAAAGCTGTCTATGATTTCTTGCCTTAAGCTACTAGAAAAATGAAATAACTTTGAGGAAATCCCTAACGTGTGTTGAAAATAAATAATCACTTTGTGTGTACGTGTTCTTTCCTAGCTTCTTCGACAAACACTTGTGTTGCACGTGACACTCGAACTTATAGTTCTACACCCTCACCCAGCGTCGATTTTAACAAACTTCACATGATGGTCAACTCTCACTTAACACTCGCATGAGCTGTCGAGTATAAAAATACTTCTTTCTCCCAGCTTCTTCTCATTCCCCTTCCGATATTAAGTATTTAACGAGAAGGAAAACCAAAAATATTCTTGGCAAATCTTTCATAAAATTTGAAATTCCACAAACTCTTACCCAAAGAAAAATATTCATACAAATGGATATTTTCACGATAAATCGTAAAACAAATGGCAGACTTAAAGGAGCCCTAACCATGGCCTGTCTTCCATCAGAACCTCTTCATTACCCAGAGGGGTGAAGATAAAATATAAATAGATTTAAAAGCAAATTATAAATAATTCATGCAACCAACTGCAACCACATGTCGTATTTCACCTGAAACGGAAATATTAATCCCAGTTTCGGAAGCCATCCGTAAGCCACCGGCAAAGTGTCAACTGTCACAATAAATAAAAAGGAGAGGAAATTATTTTCAAAAATATTTTAGGCAAGTTGTGTGAAATGATATATGAAGGCGCGTGCCCCTGGCACTTTCCATGACAGGTACATGTTTCGAGGAGAAAACGAACATAAAAACGGTATAACCCGAACCCACACAATGTGCAGGTAAATTTTGATTAAAATTCCCAGCGTATGCAGTTCATTAACACTCAGTGACACTCCGTTGCGGAGGAGTTGGAGGTGGAGGTTGCCCGTTGTCCACCTGAAAACACCTGATGCATCCTCCTCGCACACTGGCTTGGAGGCATGGAAGTGATTCGAAGGCATGCACTCGCCCCAGCTCTATGAATGTATCCGTTTATTTTCGTCACGTAGCGTACAGTCATTCATGAGACGCGCTCACAATGGGTGGGTAGAACATAGTGCTGCCTTGTTTGTGGGAAATTCGCCAGACACACGGGCATGGGTTCGGACTGTGACATGACATGGCCAAGGTGAGTTCCCTCACATTGACGGCGCATAAAAAACGGTTACCCACCGAGATCTGTGACGCCAAGGTGACAATGATTTTACACTCCATTTCATTGTACCCCCAACTTAGAGGCACGACCAAACCGCCATCCAGTGAAACCCAGCCAGCGATGGCCGTTGCGCTGTCTCTCCACTGCAGTGTCTGTGCCTTATAGTGAAAATTAGTCTCTTCTTTTACAATTGTAACTTTTACAACTTGTTAAGTGTTTCATAAAATATCGAGAGGAGACACAAACACAAGCCCCCACCTCGAATCGAATCCGGGAAATGCTGGGCGTCCGCGGCCATCTCCGGAGGGTATCGATCGTAAAAGATTTTGAAGCGATTGCCCACACCATGCTGCCAAGCCCCGATGCTGGGGCTCTACAGGCTTTATCTGCCGTTCGATGGTTCGGTGTGTTTAATGAGCTCGTAAAGCGACATACATCATTAATTTTATAACTTAACGCAAATCAGAGGAATGTGTTTTTCCTTCCATGAAGTCAATGAGAAGAATGCTGCACGAGACACTGCAAAGACACTTTTTATTTGATTTCTTGGATCTTTCAGGTACGCACGCAACGTATTCTTCTTTTTGTTTTTATTTTCAACACTTAATCACTATTCAATCTGTCAATGCGAGATTGAAAAAGATATAAAACGCCAAAACAACTTCATATCTTACAAGTATCGCTCTGTCCCTCTCTGTGCCGTCCCCGCTCTCACTCACGCCGTCTGTGATCGGTCTAGTCGTTAAATTATTGTTTATTGCCAGGTTCCCCATAGGGCGGAATTGGAAATTGCCTTTCGGAAAATTTTAACTTAATTTAGTAAGTTAATTCAACACTAAAACGTGCAGTTGCATAATTGATGGCATGATCATTAATTGCCGGATGCTTTCATATTGGCAAATTAAGTCAGGTACGACATGGAACTCACGTGTTTATGGTATTTTATAAGAACTCGATGCGATTACAGTTGAACTCAGTTTGAAATTTGGCCGTACTTCGCCTTGAAATAACTACGAAATAAAGGCGAGTCGCAGTTATTTGGCTTTAAATATACACCTCCGTGGATACAAACGCATGTCTAACTTCGTAAACCACCCTGAAGTAACAATCGAGTGGGGTTGACGCCAGGAACCGAGCCCTCCTTTCCCTTGTGGCTTATCCGAAACGAAAAATAGTTAGCAAGCGCTGCGTTATTTCACCACAGCTTTCATGTAAGCTAGTAAAGAAGCTTAAAAATGAAATCAGATTTTTTTTTCTCTACACAGAACGTGATCCGAGTCCGAGTCGAAGACTTGGGCCGGAGCTGTGTTGCAAATACGCTCTACTTGGCCTAGTTTGGATCCGTCACAGGACTAGGATGATCAAGGAGTTATATAAAGTCAGCTTAGTCTCTCTAGAGAGGGCTCTATTATTCAATTACCTATTGAGCGTGTACAAACAGGAAAAGTTACTCCGCGTTTGATCTCAGTGCTGATGTTTTTCGTACTGTATACTGCGGAGCCAAGTTAGACAGTCCATCACCTTGTCGAAGTTATAGCTTCCCATTGTGATGCTCCTTACATACCATTACAATTTTACAAATTACAAGCAAATAATTATTTTAACATTAGACCTTAATTCGCTTTCAAATGACAAATAAGGACGAGCAATTCTTATTTGACATTGAATGTCTATTGCTTTTCCTTGCATATAGGCGGCCGACTTTGATAAGATGCCCTTGAGTAGATAAACAGGTCGAGTTCGGGGCTTTCCCACTATTAGTAGTGATGGGAATAATCGAATGATTCTATGAACCGATACTTTAATAATCGAATGATCACTCGAGGTGGGCGCATTCGAATGGTTATTCGAGTGATAATCCATTACTAACGAATAATTCTCGGAAAGAAATTCTAATCAAGAACATAACCTTCATTCTGGTTATATTATGAAAAATGCAAAGGATCCAAAAATGCAAAGAAATAACTGAAGTATTACTCCATTTCTTCGTTCATCAATAAAAAACCGAACTCATTGGAATGACTGTGATGAGGACATTTATCGACTTCTCGTGGATTAGAAGTTAGTAATTAGTAAGTAGTCATTTGTACGATTTTGATAATCGAGATGTTCTCGAGATGTTGTATTAATCGATTATCCCTCGAATCATCATTCGAATGCACCCATCACTTACTGCCACCAAATTCTGGGTGCCAGGAACAGAAGTCACTTATTTTTCGGCTGTATTTAGCATTCAAATTGCTTAAGCACAAAATTCGGTATAATTACGTTCTGTAGCAGTGGTATATATAAGCTTTACAAGAAAATCTATTTTTCTGCCCATCGAACGTGACTAGTTTCTGAAATTCACCAAATCATTTCTAATTCTTGTATGTGGTGTAACGTAGTGATGTAAAGGAATATCTCCGGCATCGTTAAGCCTTTAATAATTCAAAGTCATCATAATCAACTGGAATTGAGCGTACATTGAGTCATTTATTTATAACAGGTGTGTTTTTTTTTTGCGATTGTGTATCGTGACCATCACTTTAAATGCAAAAACACTTAATTATTATCAATTGAAACACATTTTTCATCGAATGATTGAAACAATGAAATGAATCGATAACGAAACACAAATGGAAAGTAGAGCACCAACAAAAATTGCATACTTATGGATGCAAAAACATTTCAAAATTATCTAATACATCAACCAAACCTAAAAATGCGTGAACAAAAGCGATCCGGGCCTAATATCGTAAGCCACATACAGCAACCTAAACAATTAATGAATCAATTCCGGAATGAAAACACAGAAAATAATGGTTGGAAGCATTGTTTTTATCCGCGCTTATTGCATAACCGGCGATTCATATGATGAGTAAACGGATATAGGATTTTTTGTTGGTGCATTTTACATGCAAATTGAAATTTAAGCATATATACGCTTGCAAATAAACACACCTAACTTTAAACAACTGCGTGTCATTGCAGCTTAATATTACATATTGAAGCATCACCTTTCAACGCTGTAGCCAAGTGCAATATACTACACGAGTTATTTTAAATTGATGTATACTTACACATGACGCGCTGTCTTTTGCTGGTATTGAAACGGACGGCAAAATGGATTAAGCCATGAAAGAGGGCAAAATGAAGTGTATTCTGTCGTCGAGAAAGGAAGCAAAACATCTAAGATTCGGCGAGAATGTCACCATATGCAGCTATAACTTCGAAGTAGTGAAAGTCATAGTCTAACTCTTGTCAGTCTGTTTCATTGGGCTCAAGAAAAAAATTGATTAGTAAAGCCCTCTCTCGAAGGACCAAGCTAACATTATATAACAACTTGATCATCTCTGTCTTGGTCTATGGCGCTAAAGTCTGGACAATCTCAAAGGCAGATGAAGAAACCTTAGTCTTTCCGAGAGAAAAGCTCTGCTCTCTATCTTTTGTCCTGCTTGTGGTTTTTGGAAAAGAAGATTCTACCATGGACTGTACGGGCTGTAGACCCATATGAACCTAGTCACGGGTCTACGAATGCAACGCCTGAGATGGCTAGGTCATATAGAGCGCATATACAACACTGCTCTAGCCGGAAAAGTCTTCTACTCCGAACCAGTGGGAGAAAGCAATAAAGGACGTTCACGGAACCAATGGCACACCCATGTGAAAATGGTCTCACCCAACTTGGCATGCCAAATTGTAGGCAACTGGCTAAAGATCGTGCCAGCTGGAGAGGTTTGTTGGCTAAGGCCCAGGTCAGCCAATAACTGTAGACTACCAACAGAGTGCATTTTATCGCCATTGGTTTTTTTTCAACACCAACTGTCATTTATGTACGTACAATTATTTGTTTCGCAGAAGTTAATGAAACTTAACGACACTTAACGAAACCTAACTAAGTTGTAAATATGGTCACAAAGTGTCATTCATGTCTGCTTGGGTTGCCTTGATCTCGTTAGAAAATCGATTTGAAAACATTCTTACGGCACCCCTCTTATCAAGGTTCCTTAGGGAATATCTGGCTGAAAATAGCTTCTCAAACTCTGATAAGACACGTCCTCAAGCGTCGGCTTGAAATCTCGAAATTAATTGGTTTACATCAAAGGTTGGACAGATGAAACTGGCGAAGCCTTACAAGCCAAGTCTTGGCATAAGTAAAGCCCAAATCGAACACAGAAATCACAGTTGATAGTGAAAGTATTAACTCCACAACCAAGCTCATCTCGATTCTTAACCGAAACTGCAGCTCAAAATAAGACGACATTTCCTTTCACTCTACACCACAGGAGACCGAACCCAAGAATTGAATGCTAACTGATACTTACAAGATTCCGGATTACCCTTACATCAAGAACTTCAAAAGTCACTGCTTTCTGGTCAAACAAGGACGAAAGCACAGCCTCCACCACATTATCCCCTTCATTTCGGTTTCGTTCACCGTTCAGTCATTAATTCGCAAATATTTACTCAAGCTTATCCCATAAAAACCACTCTCACGTGACCCGTTGACACCTTTTCCCTTCCATCCACATCGGTTAGGATCCCCCTCGATCGCTTTTAATTGATTCCTCCGGGAAGACCCACATCTCGATTTAATGCAAGTCATAAACACATCAACCACTTTCCATTATCGCACATCAAAACAAGAGCCATGACCGTGACGTCCTTCAATTGTTGCTTCACCACCGCCACAAGGGAGTCTCACTCAGTGCCAAGCGTACGGTCACTCCAAATTAACTTGCACTCTCCTACGCTCTCCCGCACAATTCCCACAATCGCTACCTCTCAAACACCACCACTGACATCGCCACCAGCCATCCACCGGAGCACCAGCAATGCCATGCAGTGGCAGGAGACGTCCAAGAGCACACTGATTGATGACTTTCATTTGCCACTCAGACAGTTGCACATTAATTTCACGACGCGCATTGACCATGCATACGTGCGAGGACTGTTGGTCACGGTTCTCTTCTAGAACACCCAGGAATTCAAAATATTCCAGAGCACATGCGTACGTGCATGCACACCAGCAGTACTCCGCCCGAGCCCAGCCGAGAGGATCCTCGCAAAAGATAACTATATCGAGAAGAATATTCCATTAGCATAATCTGTGCGAGACCTCATATGTCAAAGCTTCAGGGCATGCTCCTCCTCCGGTGAACTATTCCCTTAAGCCCTAGTGCAATGGCCACAGACCCTGCGGCCACGACGGATGAACGGGCGGACGGACAAATGATGTTCCGCACTTAATGCCATTTCAAAGCGATTCGAGTGGTCGATTTGATAAATTTTTGTCATTTATATAGCCACGGGAGAAACGGACTGGGCGGACTGCTAGCAGCCTCTTAAAGGCCATCCAACAAAGGCTCTCCTCGGCACGCAGATTCTTCTCTAGCTGCTGCTTGAGCGTCTGCTTGTTACCATTCTCGCTCGCATAGGTGTCTGTACGCGTGGACCTGTGGAGCTGGCGATAGTGCCGATAAGATCTCTGCAGCCGCGCCGCGCCACCACTCTCGCTGTGTGTGTATGTTATCCGATATTATTGATTCTAATGTTTTCGTATGTTTTGAGTCCTGGCATTATGGAATGCATTTTTCAGTTATACGATAGAAAATCACCGCCTATTAGGCGGAATCCTGGGCTGGATGTCGGTGTGGTGGTGCTGTGAGTAATGCCAGAGGAGATATGGACAGACATACGTAGGAAGAGCAGGCCGAGTGTGATATCCTCTAATCTCGGTGCAGAGCAAGGCGAAGGACGAGCAGTGGGGACCAAGATCGTGTGTGAATGGAGGGGAAACGCTGGAAGAACAGGTGGCTGGAGCGACAGCAGTGAGCAGAGCAACAGTTGCCGACTTAAAAGATGGACAACAAGCGCCTCTGAATCCAGCTTTCTCTTAAAAGGAATGTCACGTGGAGGAAGTGGAAGGAGTGGTCCATAATTGAGGGCAATCAAGTCGTAGGCATTGAAACAGCTGGTACTTGTGTCTGCCTACTGTTTAACTAGAAGCACTTCCGCTCACCTTAAGTTCACTCCATTCAAACCAGCACTGTGCGAAGGGGACCAACAGGCAAACAGCAAGATACAACTGTCCGCCGCTACGCACTCGAAGTGCTGCCCATTACTCAAACTAATCCCAGTCCCATTTAGGAGTTGAAATGAAAAATGATTCGCGATGTATTTAAAATTTTCCACCACCACGTAATCTACGAAATACATTTTCATTTCCACTTCCATTTCTACCGATAGGCCAAGTGAACACAGTGAACTCGCCTTTTTAGCTTGTCCTGTCACAGAGTGCTCCTCGCGATGCGATGGTTCGCAACTTACCACGAACACAGGAGGCATAGAGAAATTGAGTTGTTCCAACGCAACGGCTGCTTGTAGATTCCCTGATCATGGGGTTGCGATAGCTACGATGAGCGGTAAATATCATAATGGGATCGCATTTATATTCATATTGGCACAACAGATGTCGTTGCGGTGCGCGCCATCCTTGGGATTATGTTAACATTAAACCTTTCTTTGCTTTTCCTTCTTCGTCCTCCTTTTCTGCGTTCTGCCTTCAGATGGCGTTGGATCTTATAGTTGAGCGGTTAACGGTGTCTTAAAGATGCACCATCACTCGAACTCGAACGGTCGAGAATGTCTGTTCATCTTGCTGTGTGTTGTTGCGTTTCAGCGAGGATTTCGGACTAAGGAATTCAATTAATTAAGTTTGAACGTCTCGTTCCCAGAAAAGTCAGCACTCGATGCGACATGCACATGCCTCCGTGCCTCCGTGCGTTGCGTCGCACATGGAATGAGAATGTCAGTGACATTTGAAGTCGAGATGTCACTGTTGCGCATTTGATGTTCATCAGCGAGACTCGCAAGCAATCAAATTTTTGGCTTTCATCCTGTTACTCGTTGTTGCGATTAATTGCCAACGATTTGATCGGTATCGCTGACATAGCAATCGTGCCTTTCAAGGAAGCACATAAAATGCCGGTTTAAGTGGTCACCCGAGCGGCTATTTGATTGAGGCAGTAATTAAAATTGACAAATTCTCACCAAAACAGTGATGGAGCATCGTACACATGCACATACATGTGTATACCTAATTTGAGAAATTCAGGATGGGCTCAATTAATCGCTGAATGGAGTGCCAACAATGGTTTTCGCCGTCGCGTCGATCACTCTGTCCAAGAGATGAGAGCTTTGATGCCATTCCAATGCTTTGATTCGGCAGATAGTCGATTTATTTACCGATCGGACTCGGTCTTAATTGGCCAGTTTTTGCCGGGATTTGCGCGCTTCTTGGAAGCAATCATTGCGTTCTGGGAGTTGTTGAATCGTGAAGTTATGACGAATGATTGAGATGACAGTCAGAAAGTCGATTGATTGCTCCGCGTGCCAGTGGATGCACTGACCGAATATGTGATCAATGATCAGATTCTCATTGATTTTTGTAATCTAATGGCCTTGATTAATTCACACAAGTCAAGCATCAATAAAAGTAAAAAATAAAACGCCGAAACTTCCTTTGACGACTTAGAAAATGGTTACTCAGATGCATCAGCAGAAGAAACGAACCGATAATCAGGCCTAAGATTGACTCTGACCGGATACAGATCAATCAAAGATCATTTCACGAAAAACCCATTTGATCTTGTGACAGTTGTATGTGAAACCCCAAATGGTCCCAGCAACTTTCTCATTAATATGTATCGTCCGCCGCCCCAAGTGTCACATCACGAAATCATTTCCATAAATTTTCCAAAACAAACCTCAAACCTATCGCTCCGACATCAATTACACTCAACAATTCACTCCGCTAAAGTGACAGGAAAACCCTCTCGACATCCAGCACTCAGCCATCGTGACAAGACGAGACGAAAGGAAGTCCAACCCTATGAGATCTCCCACCTCTCTTTCTCTCTCTATCTTATCGCCGGTGACATTCGATCACCAAAAGTCAACCAATAACGCTGCCATTAGATCGCTTTGTGTACTGATTATCCCATTCCGTCCCATTGATCTAAACCGGAAAACACCAAGCGAACTGGGCCACGATACTGTCAATCTTGGTGCCGCTCGTCCCGACCATACAATTCGTCACGTTCTGCTGTGCGCACAGCACTTGTGTGTGTGTATGGGGTGGAGGAAAAACAAAACAAGAACAAGAGCACAATTATACAAAGACAACAAACCCACAACAGCCGGGGGAAGAAAAAAAAATAATGATGGTATAAAAATCATTTTATAGATTGCTAATGGATTCCCCTCCCCGCTCAGAGTAACTAAATACACCAGCGGAGTGTATCATTAAATTTAATACGGCGCGCGTACCTGCTGCAGAAGACGACGCCTACAGTTCGCCTCGCATTCGACTCGCGATAAAACCGAAAATATCCCAGCGAGCACACAACAGATGAGAGATCTCCTCACTAAGCTGTACACGTACGAATGAATTCAGGGTATTTGTGCGGCCATGTCCGGCCCCAGATCTGGAGCCGTATCTGCCCAAAAAACAATTCGATAATTACTCCGAACAATGCTAATGATGAGTTGAGCAAGAGAGCCTGTGATGGCGATGGCGGGCATGGGTGATGCGCTGGGGTCCCCAGTGATTGATGTCCCTCCGAGTGGGGTAAACACATTAACGATGGAATTAGAATAATACCTAGGGTCATGGGACATACCGAGCCGGGCGCAGAGCTGAACCTCTATCAATCGGATCTATATGTGTACCGTCCAACACCTTGGGGTCATCGCGGTCCTCCAAGTCGGTCTCGTGGATGTGCGTAAATCCACGAGATGTGTTTCAATAAAAATTTTATGTCCAAAACAGCGTCCTTTGTAATGTGTGCTGTGATGGTGATGATATCGGATTTGAATGCGGGAGTAGGGGGATCCAGTTTGATGGGGTTCCCAGAAATGGCATCTATCGAACGACCAAACATGATGGTCCACACAGAGATTCGTAGATATTATTGCATTTTAATAGACATCAAATTGCAACGTAGCCATGTGTTCCACAGTTGGGGGGCACGATAACACTTACCCGTACCGTCGCGTCGCGGAGGTTAACGACACGCGACAGTTCGTGTGGAGTGATATGGGCTAGGGGTGTCGAGTGTGACACTTTTATTTGTCAAAAACTTTTGTTTTTTTATTCTATTTTATATGTCGATCTTTATTACGTACTCCTTCGCTGTGGCCATCAAGATTCCTCTGCGCAAGATTGTATCCACATTGATGCTTTATTTGAGTCGGGATCACTCAGGGACTTCATACAAAGATTGATCCGATCTAGTGCGTTAATTGTGAGGCGAAACGATAGGTTTTCTGCTGATACTTGAGTGTCTCTTGAAGGAGATTCATCATGTCATGCTGGAATGCTGGATTCGATTTAAATAAATTTATTGTTCAAGAAGACAAATCAGACTGATCAATCTTAAACGTTGTCTCCTTTGCCGTAGAGGTTTAGTCGATCGTGATCGTATCTCTGTCGAAGTGAAAGATTGCTTCGAATTCCAAGACAGGCGGTCGAGCAAAGCATTACCAATTAACTAAATTATCTAATCGGTGTGCAGATTGATAAGCATTCAGAAATCAATTGTACTATTATATTGAATTTGCCACTGAGAACTTTATTCAATCGGGACATTTAGGTTGGGGCTGTAAGAGTAACAACAAATTGACTACCCATACGTATTCGTTACTTTGAATCTGAATACTCGTTACTTTAATCGGTCTAGTTACTTTCTTTTCATTCTTCAAAATTAATATTTTTATGTCAAAATTGAAACTTCAGATTTTATGACCTGAAATAGGAACATTGTATTCAACTGAACAAAGAACAATACTTTCTTGATTAACTCAACTCTCGATTAACGCAACTCCTCGATTAATAGCCATACCATAGTTTTTGCTTATGGAAAACTTTTCATTATACCTACCTCTTTCAAAACCACACTCTACTAAATCAAAACAAACGTCCACAAAATAGTCGCATTTTCAAGAGTAGCGTATACCAAACAATTGTATAGAAACTTTACCATGCCGCATCGATATCTACTGATAACAATAAGTAAATCTAAAATACTAAATACTAATACTATAAAAGGGGAAACGATTCCTTAATAGTAACGATATACATTGAGGAGTAACGTCTCGTTATATAGTAATTTATTGAATACCTGGGCTCTCATCGCGTAACTTTTCAGCCGACTATCGTCCTTTTGATTCGCTTCGATGATATCGTCGATGATTTGCTTCATGTAAGACCATAGTGATGTCTCGCCTATCGTTACAGTTTGAGTGCTCAGAAAGTAATAACTCTCACGTAAATATGACATCTGTGCTCTAATTCCTCTTAAATTTCACTAATACATTCTCATTTCAGTTTGCGAACAAAACTAATACAAATGCGATCTATCACTCTAAAAATTTCTCAGAAGTGTAGAACAATATATGTATACACAATTTTTCCTCATTCAAGAGGAGACGATGCTGAAATAGGTATCGCCAAAAATCAGTCGCCGCGACGATGGTTACTGACAGTTTCCAGTATACACGAAGAAGGCAAAACGATATCTCTCAGACTCTATTACGCTTACATGAAGCGTTTTATGCTTACATGAAGTCGAAACGCTAGTACTACACGATTTTTTTTTTTTTTTTTTAATTTCATTTTTATTTTATTTCTCAGGACAACTTATACTAGACAAAAATGACGTAAAAATCTTTCTATCTTAATATCTAAAAATTCATGTACTTAATTCTATCTTACTGACCCTTCGCGGGTACTCTAAAATATTCTAATCTATCTTACTATTTGCCTTTCGGCATCTAAAGTATTGTTTTTTCTTTTTTTTTCTTGTCCTTAGGACAGACTTTATTGTTTAGGGCTTACTGGCCAAGAAAACTAAGAAAAACTTGGCGCTCTATACATTGTTATTATTATTACCTGACCTAAATCTAAATCTAAAAAACCCTAATACCTATTAAAAAATACTTAATCTAACATAATCTATGTCCGTAATACTACGGACGTGTACGCAAGGGCGTGTATGTTATGTATATGCGTAACATATATAATCCACACGGCCTTGTGCAGCTCTTTTTTATTTTTATTTTTTTTTCTAATCTGCCTTACAACTAGGTAAGTGGGCCGTTATACCAACTAAACGATTAATATCATATAGGCAGGGACGGCGAAGGCGGGGATTGGTTCTGGTGTAACCACCAAAAGAAGCGCCGCTCCTTATCACTCTCTCTCCTGTCTCGAGCAGGGATCGCTCTACTGAACCGGAGAAGATCTTCGTGTTCGCGGACGACATCCGATTCGTAGAGGAGTCGCCTGTCAACTGTTCGGCGCATCGCGTGGTAGATTACAGGACATCCCTCCGGGTCCTGGATCAAGCCGATCGAATCGAAATAGAGGAATGCTTCAGGTGGGACAAAGCCGTTGTGGCGCACCCTCTCATGGTACATATAATTGGGATAGTAAACCCCGAAGATCAGACTGTTGGTAGAATTCATGCTTCTTGCAATGTGACTTATTATTAATTTAATGATAAAATTGTCTATCCTCTTCACGTCTGCTCTGTTGTACAGGACCTCGTTAGGATAGTACTTCTTGTACTCAGACTCGGGTGTTCGATACAACCGGAGACAAGTCCTAAGACACCGTCTCTCGAACACCCTCATCTTTTCCATCTGGGAAGGACTCACGTTGAACCCCAGGGGACACCCATACACCATGCCTGGCCTTATGAGGGCCATGTAGCAGATGACCTTCACCCTGGTATCAAGCTGGCTGCTGTAAAACAGCTTACTTATCACAGCAAAGACTTTTCTAGCATTGGTCAGAGCCTTCTCTAAATGTTTGTTAAAATACAGAAAATGATCCAACCAAATGCCAAGATGTCTAACTACAGTTTTCACGGCTAACGTCTGACCCTGGGGGTCAGCTATGCCGAACTTCTTCCAGTTTACGCGCGTATCCCTTGAGGCCATGGCCAGCGGGGTACGGAAAAGGACAGTCTCACACTTCTGGAAGTTGATACGCAGCTTCCAGTCATCGCAATATGTCAAAGTATTGTCAAAGTCACGTTGCAACAAGGTATTAATGACTTCTACCTTCGGGCCTGATCTGTACGCCACTAAGTCATCAGTACTATACTTCACAGTACTACACGATTCCCACCTTACGCGTGTGGAGCCCTGTTACCCAGTAACGAATACATACATTATGCTACAGTACTAATTTAGGCTGATGCTCATATAATTCACAGTGAAGGTAGGCACAGTATGCTTTTAAGAAGAACGAAAGTAAATCAAATCTTGCGATATTCACAAGAAATAAGTGAATAAATATTCAGGCCATAGCATTTTAGTAGTAGGAAGGACGTACAAACGAAAGTGCTTATCTGTACTATTATATATATCTGTAAATTTTATTAGCAAGATTCGTGCTCTGTGATAGACGTCTTTAGCGAAGAAGCGTATTGAATGGGTATGAGTATGAGCAACCATACAATATCAGACAATTCACTGTTCTTTGCTTGGTGCGGCTTATGCACCTATACAATCACTGAACTATATTTTTGAAAGATGACCATGATAACAACGCTACCATCATTGGCGTCCGCTATGGCTCAATGACTTCTAACTTTTTGTTAGGAAAAATGTCTAGACCGATAAACCAATTAGATGCTTTCTTGTAGAACAATATTAAACGCATTATTAGGGAAATATCATCCCACTTTCTCAAAAACGTCACAAAATTTGACTCTCTGCTTGGATTAGTTAAAAAGGAGTCCTATTTTGCATTTACACAAAACAATTTTGAAGAAGTCAAAAGTTTAATCATCAATAGAAATTAAAAAAATGTATATATTGTACGGTTTGCGTAGATTTTTTTCTTTTTACAAATCAGGCGCTTGAGTAACCACCCTTTATAAAAAAAAATGTGGAAATTGCCTACATTATAATATACAATCAATTTGAAACTTGTAAAATTTTAAAGTGGAATCCTTCTTTGTTTAACCACACACCAGATAGAAACAACTCAGCTGTGCTTAAAATTTAAAAATACATCACAACTTCACACGTTTGAGTTTAATGAAATTCAATCATTCTGCAATTAATGCAAGAACTAAAAAACATCCGCAATCTTAATGCTTGTGCCTATTCCATAAATACAGTGGACCTCCCCTAAGTCACAGAAAATATAGTTTGTTCGAATTAGAGAGTGTTTGACTTAGCGATAGGTTTTTGTACGGAAAATTGAGGGAAATGTAGGTAAAATATGTCGAAAAAGTTCGAGTTCGAGCGAGTTTAGAATTAGGAAAGTCCACTGTATATTAAAACTTATATGGAAAAAATAAATACAAAGAAAATGTGAGTGTTATTGTCTATAATTAACAGGTTTAAGATAAAACTAAAAAAATGTTCCTGTTCTTTTTCTTTTCCTCTGTATTGAGAACAGAAAATTGAACAGTTACGGTCACGGTAGAGAAACTCAGGCTCAAGGAGGCTAAATTGCACAAATAATTGCAGCCAAAATAGAAAAAAGTCGCTGATAAAGGAAAATAAAAGTAAGCTTAAAATTACAGATGATGATGGTAAGGAGTGCCATCGAAAAAACTTACCCACACTCATTTCGAATTTACTTCCGAAGAGTATTTTTTTTAAAATGTTTTTAATTGTTTTTAAAGGCCCCGCTCATAGAACACATTATTTGCGTAGTGTCAAAGCATCCGTTCACGGGGAAGTACCTGACTTAAGGCCCAATGAATACTTTAACGCAAAGGTGATTTCATTTGACAGTTTCAATTGAAACTTTTAAGTTGCTTTGGTTGTTAATGCACAATTAAAATATGTCTTTTAATTCTAAATACTCAATTACAAACATTTATTTATATTTTTATGTATTTTGAACTTTTTTTCGAAACTATAACAAAAAAACAAATTTAATAGAAATGTCGCAATTTGATGAGTGTCAACGCTGAAGGAGAGAGAAAATTTAAAAGTTGAACAACTACATTCGTCTTGAGGTATCGCTGACGCTGACGCAAGAAAAGTTTTTTATCTGTCGAAGCCTTAAGTCTTATCTCCTTTCTGTTTGGTAGTTAATATAATCAAAATGCAATCTGAATTGGGTGTAAGAAAAAATATTATCCAATGCCACGGGGTGGACATATATTAAAACCACAAAGTAACTAAAAGTCAATAGCAAAACAGTTACTAAATGTAAAGGGGAATGTTCAAATTAGTTGATTCATACAGTGAAGAGAACTACGGGCTTGAAAATGCATAAACTAAGGAAGGTTTCAGATCGAAACGCAAATAAAAAAATTGATTCCAAGCAACGGCAACACTTTTGCAATTAAATTTCGGTGAGATGAATTTTTCGATGGCACTCCTTGGAAGATTTGTACAAATGGTAGGAATAAGGTGAAATATACAAGACAATCGATTGATAAAGAAAGTAGCAGTGACTAGTTCAAAGGGGATGAAGTGGTTGATTGTTCCTGCTGACATTGTAACTCTCTGACTAATTCGACTGTATTGTGTTTCATCTCTCTCCCAACTGTGACTTCTGACGAAATGCTCAGCAGAGCTCTCCTTTGTTTGGAACCAATTCATCGAGTCAGGAGCAGCCTTTTCATTTTCAACATTCAAAGCCTTTCATGGTCCACAAAAAAAAACAATTCAAATCGCATAAAGCAAGATAACGTTCAACAATAATTCCACCCTGCTCGTTCGAAGTGAAAGTTGTCGCCGGCACCCCGCACAACATCATTCCACGAACAATCCTCTGCACAAAACAAAATCGCGCAGAGAAGATCAGAGCGAACAAATTTAGTCACAACAGGCATAGCAATCCGACACGAATGCCGTGCCGCAACGCGAGGAAACAGAACGAACAAAACGAGCTCAGCGAACTCGATGCATCTAACAGATACATTTCGGCGGGTCATAGTATCAACCTCAGCAGGCAAACGTTTTACTTGCTATCCCAACAATTCTTCCTTTTTTGTTTTATGAATTATAAAATAACATGGTAGCCGCACAGTTATCTTGTTAAGCGCAACCGCGGAGTCAAACGCGAATTTGTGGACCATGTCTGCTATCTTCGCTATCATCACCATCGGAGGACCATCAGAGACATCGCTTTGGGGCCACAACAAGGAGCATTGATTTGGCGTTGCTCCTCCGTTTGGACTGCGCCCGTTGTCCCCCGTACAACAAACAATGACACAACTTTCAGTTTTATTTCGTCTGCTTCTGCAGCAATTCCTTGTCGCTTTCAATTTCAGTCTGTCGACTTCCTGTGCTGAGCCAATCTGCCCTGCCGCTGTTGGGACTTGCACAACCGATTGTTTCCTAATTGTAGGTCAAACAAGATGGATAATATCCATTTTTATATTTTTATTTTTATATTTGGGCTACTTACCGGTATTTTGGTTGTCAGAGTAGTCCGCTGCTGCAGCCAGCGAAGAGGGCTTGTTGTGTCTCACTGAGAAACGTGTAGTATTCCCATTCAATTGCTGACATTCCGACAACGCTGGCTCCCCGGTTCAGAGTACAAGGAGTTGTTCGCCCTCCTTGCAGACAACACGATTTGCATATGATCAGATCTAGTAGACAGCCGCATGCAGCCTTATCCATCATTCGGGTGAATTTCATAATTTCAGGAACCCAAAATGTTCGCTCCCTCCCTCCTCCGTAAATGTCAAAAACTAATTAAATTCTCCACGAGATGGCGAAGCAGGGTGAGACCGTTTACGAAACAATAAACTTGTTTCATAACCATTAAAACGTGGGCCGTAAAAAACTGTTCGGTTTTGATCTTTACGCAGTGTACCTGTCATGCGAATGTCAAGACTACCATAAAACTCAACCGAAAGGAACCGAACGCCGTGTAATGCTATCTCGTTTACATGTTAACAATTAATTGACTTTTGCCTAGCCGCTGGGACCGCTCTTGTTAGACAGTGACGTTAGATAAAACCTTTGACCTCCGTGTACTGGAGGATGACGATGACAAGAACATGAAAATGTCTGTGGGGGGATCCATTACACTGCTGCGCTGTGTAATCCATCATTTGTATCGCGCGTATCTACAGCGGGAATGTTGACAGTGACGGGGTTGCCCCCTTGATCAGGTGTACAGAGGTTTGAGGTTAATGGATATGAATGGTCTTGTCATGAAGGTGGAACCTAAACCGCGTGGCGACGTTGTGTAATGGTGTAGAACGGAGAGTGCGTCGAAGAAATGGAAATGTGGACGGGCATAGATGTCGTCCCCTTGATTCCGGAGTGCCATTAGTTCGGTGAGTCACTTAGCAGATATTGTCGAAATTTATTTATTTATGAATGTGATCTGCTCCCTTCAATGAAGCGTTACGGTTGCAGACTGCGTTGGAGGGACAATTCGAAATCAATCAAATTCAAAGGTATTTGAAACTTTTAACTTAACTAATGAGTAACTTTACGCGTACGGGAACAAAATGTGTGGAATTAAGTTAAGTGTCGAGTGGATCACAATTTGTATCCTATCTGAATTGTACTTCCCTCGACCCCGATCACTCAATTACTTTTCAGCCAACGGCCCAAGTTCCTCCCTTTGTTTAAGTAGGTACTTAGTTTTTGCAAACTCCTCCCGATGCTGTGTTCCAACGCGTCCAGTTCGCGTTAGACGCTCGTGAGTACTTCTATGGATATGCGAGTAATGCCCGCTAACAGTACACTTTTGGTGTGATTCCAGGAATTTAATTTGGAAGCCAATGTCTGTATCCCGGACGTTGTCCGGGTAACCAAGCGAGAGTTTGACTAGTCAGTGTTGCACTGAATGGAGGACAAACTTGAACTTTTATAGATCGTAGTCAGACCTGGACTCAGTTGGAGTTAGTCTAACTCGGTGGCTTCGTGGTATATCTGTCCCCTTGGTCCTTAATATTTTTTTCCCACGAGTAATGTTGAGATGAAAGTTCACTGTCACAGAGTTTTAATGAATGAATAATTAGAGGGTTGTCAAAAAGTTGAACTTCATTCACTGTGAACGCACCCTTAAACGCACCACACTGCCAATCTCAAGAGACAATGTTTTGATCACGGTGAACTTCACTAATGAAGAAAATTTTGACATAATTAAAATGTATAAAACCAATATGGGGAGTTGGTAGCGATAACTCGTCTCTCTCGTCTTTGGTCGTTATTCTCGTCCCAGTATGTAAGCAATCCACAGTCTAGTGAGAAAGTTAGAGTCTACATTTTTGCATGAAGAGCCAGTGTGGCAACGGGCTCATTAAGGGTCCGTCACAAATGAGCCGAATACAGTCGATTCCATGACGTCCTCATGAATTGAAAACTGCAGACAGAGCGTCAGTGAGATATCCTTGGCAAACATGGTGACCCTAGGACACACTGGCATCCAAGGAAACGAAAATGTGGACCCTTACTCTCACACACCGCTTACCTCCATGAGAAGAAAAATGATAGACGAAATCTTGGATAGAGCCAGAACCCATTGGCTCATGCTGGAAATTGATAGAAAGGGTTCCTATGGCCAACGCTGAGCAAAAAAAGGTCAACATCACGGATCATCTTTGGCCGAAAGGAAGTGCGAAATCTTATAGGAGCCTTTAGGGATCACTCCGCCATAGGCACGCATGCATCGCGACTGAACATCCCACACAATGACTTTTACAGGAGATGCAGAGATGATACGGCATGTGCAGACGCCCATACCAAGGAGGCTGGAGACTCTGTCAAAGAGGACTTTTACCACCATTTAAATGGCGCCTACGGAGTATGATGTCAAAATCGTTCTCGAAGACTTCAATGCCAAAATGGACTTTGCGACAGGACGTTATGGTCATTAGCAGAACGAGGTTTCATCGCAAAAGAATTCACACAGCAACCTGGCGACCTCCAGATAGCCGAATGGCCAACCAAATCGAGCATGCGCTTATTGACGCAAGGCATGCGTCAAATAAACCGGATGTGGGAACATTCAGGGGGGGCAAACGCCGACTCTGACAAATTCCTCGTAGCGGTTCAGAGCTTGACTATTCAATGTCAGAAAGATGCACCAACCAACAACGAGCAGTTTCGACATTGGATTCCTAAATACACCGGAGATTTTCAGAACCTACGAATAGCAACTAAGTGAGAGACTCTTCGATATGCCCACATCGAACACAAACGCCAACGTGATGTGGCTGCATTGCCCCTCGGCCATCAAGGAGGTAGCGGAAACTACCTTAGGCTACCGACAAGAAACCCGTGGTATGATGCAAGGGTAAGCTGAAGAAACGTGTAACCGACGAGGCCTACCAAAAGGCGCTGCAACAGAAAACAAGAGCAGCGCAAGAGGAGTACCGGAAAAGCTCAAGGACATCTAAGAGTCTAAGGATAAGCAGAAGATACGAACCTTTTATAAAAAAGCCAAGGGCCTTGCTGCTGGTTTTTAGAAACAGCCAGGATCCTTGAAACTGTGAGAATAAATGTCTGACCGAGTCGTCGAAAACTGGGTTTAATGAATGGACCATTCCAATCGAGCCCACAATGGACATATGAATGAAGTCGACGTCCATCCATAAATGCTTTGATTGAGCTTCACGCCAATAGTACCACTTTCGAGATATCTCAATTGGTTTGCATTTTATTTAAAACAAAAAGTTGTCTAGTCATTTGAATTGTAAGGGGTTGGTCTTGTTAGATCTTTCTTTCCAGATCTCTCCCAGGATTTGTGTGAGTGAGGCTCTCCAACATGGTTATTGGCGAAGTGACTCATCTATATTTCTGCAAAAACAGCACGAGCGAATAGTAATACCCAATCCATGCTGAATCAGGGTCCATCAAACGTCATCTCACTTCACCCTCTATAATAGCGAATGTCATAACAAACTGGCCCCATCCCAAAAATCTCTTCAATTGAGTTGCAAATTTGAATGCAATTCCTCAGCACATCGAGCAATATATCATCATCAATTGCAGTCTGCCAACCCAACCCGATCCGGCAACAAAAGCCAGCTTTCTGATGCCTTGCCACTGTCATTTATCATCCTCTCAATCTCAATTAAGGCAGACAAATCACAAGCTATGACATCAACCATAGAGCCATCGTGCTGGCTCACGCAAAACTGCAGACTCCCGCAAATCCAGGTCAAATAGTCGCGCCAGTCCTGACCAGATGCAGAGATGCCAGAGGCAGACACCATCTGGGAGAAGGCCTCTGCCAGCCAACAATAGACTCAAAGCGCGATAGTAATCACTCCTGTTGCTGCTGCTGCTGCCGCTGAATTAGCCCAACTATCATAATAAACTCCCTTAACAGGCACATCAGACAACAGACAACAGACACAACAGTTATGCCATTAAGATCGAAAGTGTTCTTCCTGGACCAACTGACTTCAACTGAGTGCACCGGTGCACGACTCTGCCAACTGGGAACAATGGCCCACTCGGATTACGTTCGTCGTCGTTTTGTTTGCGATCATAGTGATGATGATTGTGATCACGGTGATGAGATGCTTCTTAGTGGCCGACACAGCCTCTTCAGCAAAGAGAGAGAGAGAGTGAGATCCTTTTCATCATCGTTGAAAGTAAGAGTGCAGTGGATGTTCGCTTTCTATGGTGAGGCGGGCAGAAATAAAACGAGACCCTCCGCCAGATGAAGAACCGCACAACAAAGGAGCCCGGGTCATGTGACTTTTGTGTCTAAATGCGCGATGAAATTTTATTAGAGTCACGATTTTATCGCGCCAGCGATTTTCACACCACACAAAGCGTCCGAGTCCACATCGCGTCGCCGTGGCTTTCGAGGGATATTACCAAACACACTCACACACTTATACTCATATGCGGCGGGCCGTTGGATGGGTATGTGAGTGTGAGTGAGTAACTCGGTTTCCAAAGTAGCTGGCGATGAGGAAATAATAAATTTTATTATTTTTTAATTTTTTATTCGTTTTTCTTTTCTTTTTCTTCTGCTTAAGTGGGTAGTTAGGAAAGTGCATTCCAGGGAAGAAAGAGAAACTTTTTACGGTTCCCCTTTGGGGATGGGTAGGGCTGATGCATATGGTGATTGGGGACATGAGGGAATCTGTGTTTTTGTTGATGGTTTCAGGGAAACCGAATATTGCCCGAAAAGAGCCAGGCAGATGGATTTGGTTCGTTGGCCAAATCATCGTGTGACTTCACACGTAGAAGAATGTTCCTCTGTTTTATTGAGAATTATTAAATTGGATTCCTGATGGTGATTGCAGTGGTGATTCAATCTGCTAGTACGTGACACAGAAAAACATAGCATATGCTCTGACAGAGTTTCTTGAAATTGAGGGAGCGTTAGTATCAGGGTGTCCTTGAGAGGGGCAATTTTAAGCTCAATTGTGATAACTGATGCAACTGTGCTCAGCCGAAGAATAATTGAGGACCGGCACGGCGGTCCATGTTTTATATTTTAGCTCCAAGAAGTCCTCCACATCAGCGATCATCCACACCAGTCAACAACGAAGTTCTGCACTAAAACAATCGCATACACTGGCGGCAGTGCGATAATCGATAAAAGAAAAATCCTCTCTACCCTTAGTGAACCAGCTTTTGCACTTAACTCTGAGTAATAGTTGGATATGACGGCTTTTTTCTTAGAAGCGGTGAGCCTTAAATTTTCGACATTGTTTTCTGGGACTGTTGCTATGACGGTTTTCAGTTAGTTTAGTTTGATACTTAATTATAAATAGGCCCAGGCAGAATTAACGTCTATTAAATTCTTGAAATTGTTTGGAAAACATGGTTCAATTCGAGAAACTCATACTGAAGCCGTTGTCGAAACACAGATGTCACAGTTTGGTGCAAAGACGGCCGGTGGAATCATCGTGGCAGATGCACTGGTGGCCATATGTCTAGAACTATGGTCAAAAACATACAATCCGTACAATAGGAAGCGAATACACATGCTATTGTGCTTTTATTTCATTACTATTAGAACTGCCTGTCGGCCTTTGTAACGGTTTCAGGCTTGGATGAGTGCAATTGTCTAAGTATAATTTTTGGGTACAGTATTATTACCTTATTACTTAGACTACTTAGACTACTACCACTGATTGAAAATTCTAATTGTAGTACCGTTAATTTAACCCCAACGGTAAATGGTGACTGGACCAGATTTGAAAACCCTATAAAAGCGTTTTAACTTTACTTTCACTGGGATACGAACCGGGCACCTCAGTAATCAAGGGCAACTGTGCCATCCAGTCATCTTGTTTTTAGATAAACTTGGAAATGATTTAACTTTTAACCATCTATGCGGAAGAGATTATGACGGACACTTTGGATTTTTAATGTTAATTTAATAAAAAAAATAAATAAACAGAATTATTGTTAAGGCTCCTAAGCTTTATTTTAAAGATTAAGAAAAACATATGCTAAAGTAATATTTCACCAAATTTTAAAATAAAAAAATAAACAAGCAGGTTTGAAATCTCCATGCCTTCTCTTAGACCAGTGCATACTGGTTCCGCTGTGCAAAAACAAATACCAAAAGTGACTAAGCGAAAAATCTCTGTCAAACTGTAAAGGTTTTCGATTTTACAAATATGAGAACCTAGTAACCCAACATTTTGTTGACTTTTAATGATTCCTTATGTGATCCGCTCAAGGTTGCGACTTTGCAATTTCCAAACATTAAAAGTGAATTTCTCAGACTAGGCCTATAAGTAAAGCTACCGTTTCAAGAAGGCATTTACATGTTTGATGGGCTGTAAGAAAAATGCCCCAAGAGTTTTCAAGGGTTAGGTTATTGATCATAAAAAAAATAAAACCATTTTTTTACCACTTTGAGATAACGAAGCGTTTATGTGTAGTGGTGTAGTACATTTATAGGTATTTTCAAACGATTAGATAATACACACAAGACAATTTTCTTGTTCGGCAACAAACGAAGATGGTATTCATTCGTGGGTGTCATCTGTTACCAGGATTGCGTATTTAAGGTCTGTATCAAAATGTGTAATCAAAAGAATTGCTTCTACTTAGTAATGAAGCGCACGGCTTATTATACACTCCGTTCCATAACTATATAGCCACCCTTAAAAATGTGTACGCCGATGGAAAAGATGCCGAGCGAACTCTCGCCTAGCTACTTTGTGGCATTCTGTAAGCCTTGGCTATGGCTTTAATTTTGAATGTCTTATCTTACCAGGCCTTACAATTAACCGGCGCACAGTGCTCTTGGACTTATCTAGACCAAGATTGGTCTTTAACAGACTAAGGGTCTTGGTTGACTTGCTTTCGGTAAAAATGCGCCGTCTTAAACAAGTGCTTCGTTTGTCGAACCGACAATTGTTCTTTTTTTTCTGACCCTCATGTCTTATAATAATATAACCTGCTGGGTCTTTCACAAGATTTTAGTGTGGTGGCGATGCAGTTTTAGGCCAATTTCCCTGAAATAGATCCATTGATCTTTTTCCATTTTCCTGTTCTGACAAATAGCTCCCGCTTGGCATTGAAATTCAAATATTTTTTTTAAGTTTTTAGCACGAAGGTTCTAGTGTTGGGTAAGACACGTAGTTGTAATGAGTTTGTATGAGGTACTCATTTCAGGGAGTGAAGTGATACAATGTCCACAATGTCCAACATCATCTGAGGTGTACAATTTTTCACTTTTACTCTATGACTATTGTAAAATAAATAATATTGTTTCGTACAACTAAAAGTCGACATTTTTCTGTGGCTATATAGTTATGAAACGGAGTGTATTTTCTTTATTTCCTTTTTTTAATGTATGTCCAAAATTCTGGAAAAACTTAATTTCTTTATATAAGTACACAATTTAAGACAAACAAAACAAAATTAAGACCCAATTCATTGTCATTGGCAGTAACATATAATTATTTTGTGTAGTTCAACAAAAAAGTAAGTTTTTTGTTTTAATTCATACGACCACGATAAGACCTCGTGGCACTTGTACTATGTATAAATTTATTTCCAACTATCCTACAACGGGACTATTTTGCAATGATAGCTATTTAAGGGCTAATGGTGTTACAACACTGTGTAGTGCTCAAATTAAAATGCATATCAACATGAGAGATAAGAATTCTTCAAAAATGTGAAGAGACCTGACGTTGGCTCATTCCTATTGTGGTCAGTATTTAACAAAAACATAAAATATACAACAAATACACACAACTTAACACGGTTAACTTCTTAGGGTGAAAATGGCTTCAATTCTGATTCTTCTGATCACCATTCGATGACTCCTTTTCCCAAAATAATCCCGCTTCAGATTGCCACGAAAAGCTTTTTATGACCTTTATACATTCGCATCACAATGCTGCCCAAGCAGCCGAACTTGCAGCCGATTTGTGCGCTGATTAGATAATTTCAGATACTAGAGACTTATATATGAGAAGTTTACCCTGGGAATTGACCCTGCATCTACTTAATATTACGACAATCCCGAGCATGACGCAATAGATTCTCCGCCACACACTGGTTTTTCCATCATCCATTTATCCGCCCTATTTCCAGGCAAAGCACTGAACACACATCGAAGTTGACATATCAATAATAAACCGAAAAAGTGTTCTCTGATGATTCCATCATTTGTGGGTCCCCGCCGACCGAGACTGAGATTCTTTTGATTGATTTCTCCACCTCCAACTTTTCCATCCACAACGGCGGCCAAGCCTGAAGCTTCAAAAGTTCCATTGTCTTTCTCACAGAAACCATAAATCCACTTTCACTTGAGAACAATGAAAAGTTTCTCCTAATCCCGTCACCCGGCTGAAGATGATGCATTTTCCAATTCAAAACACATAAGTATCCGATTATTAGAAATGAAAAATTGATCACTTTGTCTCCGAGGCGATAAAATATTGCATTTTGCTTCTTCGGTCACATTTGTTGTGGCACCAGATAGACCAAGGAAGCAGTCAAGTCAGCAGCTTGTGCAACGATATGACAGCTCTTTTTCTCTCTCCTGCTCTCCCACTCTCTTTCTCGGTGTCTGTCGTACTTCAGTCTCCTTTCAGAATGGGCACACATGCCCTGGCGCTTGCTGCTGTGTGGGGTTGTGTTGTGTTGTGCTGAAGCACATCAGCGGGGAAGACTGAAATGCGTGCGCTTCTTTGACAGCAAAATGATTTATTCGCTGTCTAATGTGACACAATCGGGAATCGAACTCGAATCACATTTAAATTAATTAGACTTCCAGGTGGGAGTGGATTAAACCGTGTGGGAGCTCCGATTCTGAGAACTCGCTTCGGTGCCTAATTGGATTCGAGAAGTAGTCCTCTGAGTTGTCGCATAAATCACGAATTCTCGATTCTGACAAACTCGCCGTGACGCGATTCGTTGTGTTCAGATAGTGTCAAAAAGGATGTCCCACAACCTCAGCTGTCACCCACATTCTTTGTGGCAGTCTGGCTCCGTTTCGGGATCCGGGTAATGGAGATATATCATGCAATGCGATATCCGTTGGATGTCAAGCCACCATAAACATTGCGTAGACCAGCTCGCATGCGCACATATTTATGTCACATTGGCGCTGTGGCATGAATTGTTGCTGCTTCGCACGACGGATATCAAAACTAGCGTCGTTATTGTTTCGCCCGACGTAACTCAATATAGACGGGCGACCGCGACTGGCGGACATCCTCAAGATGCGTGAAGGAATCATTGCGAAGTAATCTAAGCCAGTTGAAGGCATCCAGAATTTTGACAGCGAGCTTGGTTCCGTGACATCGTGACATGTGCTCGTGACACGTAATTTATATTTTATTTTGTAGACCCTTGAAAGCGACAAAATGGAGTGGTTTACAAAGCAGACTGAAACCTCTAGCCCGGGGTGACATCCGTATTTTATCATAAATATGTGAAACATCAGCGATGAGTGTTGCTGTGCAGCTGACGCACTACATTGTTGCAAGGAAGTTCACTTTGCGTGTCTGGATGAATTTTGCCATGCTTAGGAATTAACTTGTTCCAGCTGCTATCTGTGCGCGCTGTGAATAGGCTCCCTTGTCGTTGTCGATCGGCTTGTCAAAGGTGGTGCGTTGTATTTTATGGCGTGGGTAGTTAATTATGTCATGGACTTGGATAAGAGTCTATGCGCAGTAAGAACGTGATTGCAAGTATGTCCCCAGGGATGATGCGAAAAGAAGAAGGAGGTAATGGAATCCTCAATCAATTAAAAGCCATCGGGCGGTGTATGCTAATTGATTATAAATCAGTTGCTTTGAAAATGATCAAAATAAATCAGCAATTATTTATTTGACTACTTTTGAGGAATTGACTATACCTCGGGATAAACGTGGGCAACACAAACGATATCTTGGTGGAGATCTATTGTAGAATTGATCTTGTTGCTGTTTTTCATGTTTCAACTTGGATCAAAATTCCTGGTCATGCCCGAAAAATGACAAGTTCCATTACGATTTTACTAACTTTAATTATTCAAATTTACACCTCCACATTTTTCGAGTCATAGACAATAATCAAAGGGTATTCTAAAAGCTCAAAAAGCTTCACATGATTTTCATAGTAAATCGCGATATTTTTTCCGAAAATAATGCGTAAGATGTTTAGAAGGTCACGTATTGCACGAGTAATTGTGGGGCAATAAATAACACTTGTTACTTAAATCGATGCTTTTTCCAATTAAAAAAGTATGTTTCAACTACAAATTCAATCCCAGTTTCCACATGCTGAACGTAACAGCGAAATTTTGTTTATTTCTTTTACCTTTTTAAGGCATCACACATATACATGCAATAATGTACACCCACTTATACGCATAAGGATAAGCTTTGGTCTCTAAAACAAACAGAAAGAGATAACTAAGCCCAGTTGCAATAAATAACACTTGTTACTTAAATCGATGCTTTTTTCCAATTAAAAAAGTATGTTTGAACTACAAATTTATCAAAAAACAACAACCTCCAGTCACTGACAATACGCCTTAGTTGTTTAGGTAGGTAGGAGGAGCTGCTAGTGAACTCACCAGCACACTTAGACAGTATTGGTCGATTGTAATACCCACAGTCAGACTACTACCACTGATTGCCCATTCCCAAAAAAAAACCCAATTTAATACAGAATTCCATAAACACACAATTAGTTTGCAGAAATACGTCATTAGAAATCTTTGTCAAGAACCTACTAGACATGCTAGCTTTTCTTTGGTTTATGCCCTTAATTTTCTGCGCCGGAGCTGTTTTCATCGAACGATCGAACTCCATTTTTTTATGTCAGCAATTATTGTATTGAAATAGAGCCGCAAAGAGATATTACGTTGAAGTTGGTTGTCAGAAGTCAAAGTATCAATTACTTAATAAAATTCAATATTGATTATTATTCTAAGTAAGATTTGTGTTTTAATCTATTTAGTGGTACTTCGTGTTTCTTAACAAGTAAATGGTTAAAAGTTGCTGTGTATCGCTTTGTTCAGTTGCATCGCTGAAGCATTTTTGTGTACTTTTCTCAATTCTCTAACGCAAATACCAGTCTCCATTGGATCCAGGACAAGTAACTGGCGCGACGAGGGATTTTTGGCATATTTTAAAGTAGTGTACAGCTCAAGGCATAACAATATATTGAAATCTGGTAATCGCACTTATCGTTTAATTCTTCTTACAATCTCCGTGTAAGTCTTTCTGACATTTTAAGTGTAACTAATGTCAGTACCACTGCATACCGTAACAGACAAAAAATCTGTTTTATCCTTTCGACTATTTAATATACTTAGTCAGTCTTTCAGAACATTAACAATGCCTGGAATGTTTTTAAAACGCTTAAAAATCTCTTTAGTCTTGATTATGTTGCTATTGAATCTCATATTTCTGATGTTCTGGTCTAATATTTATTTTCATTGTGTTGCTGTTTTTTAGTATTATCTACCTTCCATCTCATTTATATTCTTTTTGTTTGTGAATTTCTCTCTATTATTTTGTCTATGTACTTCTCCGTACTTCTTTTAATTAATTAGTTTCAACTTATTTGTTTTATTTACTACTTTGAATTTTCTGAGGGCCAGACCTCTCAATATTTTGTATTTCTTTAATTAATAGGAGTGACATCCAACTTTATTTTTACTTGTACAGTGGACGTCCAGTTTAATGAATACTCGGTTTAACGAACTTACAGTATAACGAATGAGCATTTCTTTTCCATTGATGGTTCTATATTACGAAAGATGCAAAAATTGTCCGCTCGATTTAACGAATGCCTTGTAAATTCCGTCAAAATATCTACAACAACCTTATGCGATGTATTTATGTACAAACATATATGCGAGCACAAGCTTATTTTTGTTGCTTTTTGTCCTTTTTGTGCATTCATCACAACAACCCTCTATATGAATGTAGGTGATACACATCTGACCTGTTCTGTTGCCTTATAGGAGTCACATACGTCACAGTTTTGGGCACACAAAGGTAAGTGTAACGTGTGTAGCGGTAGGCGACACCGAACTGCGCACTCGGTCTTATCTGAAAAAAATAATAATATCGGTTTATTTTTGTGTACGTCTATTGTCTTAGATTTCATTTCTCTAAGTTTGTCTAGTGGTCGTTTGTGTTTTCTTAAGAAAATAATTTAAAGGGTCCCTAAACAGAAAAGGGCTTTCTTTCGGGGAAAAAGTAAATATTTTAGAGGAGCGTAAAAAAGGAGTGTCCGTGAGTGAAATTTCTTTCAAATACAATGGACTATCGAAGTTTTCGATTTGCACTATAAAAAAGCATAAAGACGTTGGATACTTCTTCAAATGGTTCTAAATCCAGACTTTCTATGAAGAATGGTAAATTCCCCAAAATGGAAGAAGAGCTTTTTACCTGTCTCCTTATTAAGCGCCGAAACAACATCCGAATGAGCGCGTTAATTTTAAAATCTAAGGCTAGCGAATTTCATAAGAAATTGTATAAAAGATCTTTTGCTGCCAGTGACGGTTGGCAATGGAGCTTGGAAGGAACAAAAAAGAAAATTACATTTTTAATTCCTTTTTTTCTATTGGATTTTTTTTCTATAAATACATATGTAAATTTATTTCAGTATGAGTCTTTAAATCTTTCATTTTCTTGTATTATTAGATATAAAATACGATCGATATAACGAATTTTTCGACTTAACGAAAGGCTGCGCATTATATCATTCGTTATATTGGACGTCCACTGTATATTAATATTAAGACGCACCTTTCTTATAAACATAAAAATTAACATCAAAAAATTCAATCCAAATCATAACAGCATTATAAGAAATAAACAATCAAACGGCTATTGCTGTTACCAATAGCCCCGCTCTCCCCTAACTCGAATTGAATCATATTTTCGCAAATTGTTTGAACGTTGCTCCGCCGTGTGTCTAGTCATAATGAATAAACCAGAATAACCTCAAATACCAAAACAACCGAGAACTGTCGAATAAGCTGTTCATTCTCCGCCTCAGAAAAACACCCTTTATATTGTTTTATTCAACCATGTACGGATCGAACATGAATCCGGATTTTAACCATGCTACCTTCACTTAGGCCAACTGACAGATTACATATAATAGGTACATATTATTTATTTATTTTTATTTTTTTTTATTTTTAAAGTGTTCTTGTTGTTCTTTCTCTTTGCAAAGAATAATTATTTAAAATTACACTTGTTTTTTTGAGATGTTCAGTAGAAAGATATAATATTACATTCCATAATATATCAAATCACTGATTTGTAAACTGTGCGGTGGCTCAATTTGTAAACTTATTAACGAAAAAAAGAGCCGTTCGGTCGGTCGCTTGCTAACTGCGAAACGCGAGCGACGAACTTCGCAAACTCTCACATTTTTTATTAATATCGAATTTTCTCTAATCGCATGTAGCTAGAGGTAGAATTTGATTTTTGGATCGTGTCTGCGACTTTGTCGATTGTGTTTTCAGTTTTACAGGTCGCGGATCATTTGTTTGATCAGTAGAATATCGATATTGTTGTTTTGCACCTAAGGATACAACAGGCAATTCCTCTTAGGTGCTATCACAAGTTTCTAATAATGTTGCAAGGTTATTCCAGGATTGCATTGCTTCGATTTTATGCTACACTGCCCTCAAGTTGTAAGCAGTTGAGTAATGCAATCGATCGGATGACACCGTGCTTTTGTCAAATTAGTGTACGATCACATATGCCTTGTGTGCCGCTGTGTTGGCCATATCTTCTCCGTTATCATGTACATCTGGTTCTCCGAGTCCAACTTAAAGAACTGGTTGTCCGCCATTTTGCCTAGCTCCATGGTTTTGTTTGATAAGTTTGATGTGTGCCATCTTAAGAAATCCACTTTTCCATAAACTCTCAGTACTCGGAGAACCTATTCAAGACCCAACTAGTTTCCAAATCTATCCAGGTGCACATAGGGATTTAAAAACATGTTTCCCACCAACATGTCACCAAACATCCTTCCTAACTAAACTAACCCCTTCACACTTTCACAACAAGTATCTCAGCCACGTACACAATATGCACCGCAACTTGCGACCAACGTGTAATCCCTGCATATACAAATTTTACAACAACTCAATTAAATCCACATCTCCATACTCCAACTCCAACTACATGCCAACAGGGTCTAAGCAGAGCCTTCCGGCACAGCAGCCATTACTCATGCAAATGTCTCCAAATGCATTTTGTCCAACACACAGAATCCTAGTATTAAGTCCTCATTGTTGTGACATATCTCAAACTTTAATCTCCGATTATGGCTCCTCCATGGCAATTGACATTATAGCCTGCACCACAGCACAGTTGGCTGTTGGCTGTGCCCTTAACGTCCATTCCATGTACGACTGCGACGAGGAGACACTCCGAATTACATTAACTGATCCGTCGCGTAAACAACGTGTTCACTTTATTTACTCTACGGCACGTCCACTTCGCTCGCGCGCTCGTCCAGTCCGCCGTTCGGCTATCGACCATCTCTCTTCCCAATGATTAGACAAATTTGCGGCCATAATACGAAGCCGTCCTTCTGTTCTCCAGGCCTGCCAGTCCAGTGGACTGCCGCCGTCGTGTGCGCCTGCCATTGATTTCGTTATTTCATCTGCAAATGCGTTCTACCATCGTCCATCCATCTATCCATCCGTTTGTGGCTGCAACTTCTGCCACAAAAGCAGCCAATATAAGTCGCCCAAGCAAATGCCTGCACTTTGTCAAAAGAGGATTTATAATGCGGCGGTCCTCGCCGCAGTGAGCTGCGCCACTGCCGTGGTGGTGTCCCTTTCTGTTGTCGACTTGTTGGCCATGCCAGGCGATGATGAACAGTGGAACGGGGGACCGACGGGGAGTAACAATCGATTTATCTGAATAACCGCAGAACATTTATATGCTAATATATTGAACCGAAACGGTTTGTCCAGATCGGCGGACGAAGGGAGTGCGGTCTCCTGTCTCCGGTGTTTGGTCTTCGGTCCTCGGTGCTCGGTCGCCGGCATGCGGCTGCGAGTCGGGAGACTCAGGAGACTGGGGCTATCCCGGTCGACCATGAAATCACTTTTGCACAATGTCATGTTGTAGTCCATCTCCGTGCGACGGCGGTGACTGGATGCGCGCAGGTAAATCGAACTAAAATCGATCGGTCAGGCGGTGGGGCGGTGCGGCATCTTCCTCGTTGTCTCTTCCTCAGCGTCGGCCCATGAGCGCGCACTCAAACACTTCGCGTCCGTCGTCTGTGGGGCAGATGAATGAATGCTGGCACGCTGGTATGCATGTGAGACGTAAGGTGCCTCTGCCCGGCATCCATCCACCGATGATCCGTATCGACGGATTAAACACGCCGGAATAAGTGAGAATAAGGAGCAAAGGAGGGCAGGGCTTGGCTGGCTGGCAGGAAGACCACAGAATGAATGCTAATCTGTGACTTTTGCTCTGCTCCGGTGGTTTGGTGTTGGTCGCGGTCGCCGTCGCCGTCGCAGTCGCGATGATAATGATGGTAGTGGTGCTCTCGTCTTGATGGCGGAGATGCCGAGCCAAACAAATTACACTGTAACGACCGACAGCTTGAGCAAATAATTTAATTCCATTGTTATGTCACTGGGCGCAAACGTTCCCCGTGCACTTCAATGGCTGGTCCCCAACAAAGGTGCGCGCGAAACAAACCACCGCGCAGCGCGATCAATCGAAGCGATCTTTATTCACTTGTCCCCGTCTTGGGGTGGACCAGCGACTCGATGCGGCGCAGCGCGGCTGTGTGCGGTGAACAGAGACGTCCGAGAGTCGAGAGCCAGCGAACAGTTGTGGTCGCCGTCCCGGCATATGCAAAGCAGTGAGTGAGTGTTGCTGTGGTTAACAAGAGTTTTTATTGTGCTCGGAATTTGTGCTGTAATGGCGTTGGAGCTTCGTCAGCGAATCGAGGACTGTGGCGGTGGATGGTGGCGGTGGCGGCAACATTGACGACGGCACTGGAGGTTGTCGGAAGGTGGTGATGATGGTGTTGCTGTGAGATATTTGAACAGAGTGTGCACCGAACGATTCGCCGCTGAAGACAGTTGCAGATATTTTGTCACCTTAATGGTGGCTGGTGTTAGGTTGTTTTCACACCTGTAATGAGTCTCCCCGTACATCGGGTTGACTTTGATTACATGCGCTCTGGGGATATGTCAGACCATGATATATGACCATAATTGGACTGGAGTTGGCTTCCTTTGGAGGGTATGCTCGCTCAAGGGTGGTCCTAGCCAGGGTTTAGGTTGGCATATTAAGCGGGATCACTTTATACTGTGTTGTCCCGTCAAGGGCAGGTCATGATTGGCATGATTGACTTACGCGATCTGTGTCACCTTAAAGTTCACACATCCTACAAGCATAACTTGCTTGTGGTATAAAACAAATCTTTTCTAAGCCAGTCCCGTTTCAAATGACCACCCATTCCTACACTCGATAGCAATTAAAATTTCAAGACTTAATCTCTTGTCACATTTTTTGTTACCCTCGGTACCGCCGCAACCAGTGTTGCATGTCAGAAATGGTCATCCCTAAGTAAGTGCTCCAAATACTGATTGTCATTTGTTGTGATTCTTTCAGCGGTCGAGCCGAGCAATCTGCGCCGCAGAACATCGTTCAACGTCAATCGGGTCCTTTTTTATCCGGCTGCCTACACCGAATGCAATCAGAGCGACCACTTGTGTCGTCTTTCTCTCACTCCCAGCAGACTATGATAATCTTGTCCAGAAACTCAGCGAGTGACGCTTATTAATGTACCTGTGCTCCCATTTCGGTCAGCAGTCATTGTTTCCGTTGGAGTGCTTTTGTGTCCTGTCCTCTGTTGGGACGGGGTTTTGCTGTTTTTTTCTTCTCCGTCGTTTGCTCTTTCCCGTCAGCTGGTTGTTTTTTTTTTCTTTTTTTCGCTCCGCGAACGCGTTCGTTTTATGTAATCTCCATGGGATTGGCGCTCCTTGGGCCCGAGAACAGCAATCGCACGCGCGGACCCATTCGGATGTACTTAGTCATTTTCGACGTCGTCGTCGTTGTTGTCGTTGTCGAGTGGTTGAGCGGTGGCGATGGTGGGACTGAAATCCTTTCTGGTCACGGAACAAGAAAACCACACATTCACATGCGGTGGCTGACTGGCGGGCTGGCTGGTGGAGCGTGATTCTGATGACATTGTGTGTGCAGATGTCTGAAATGTCAATTAAACTTGAAAACTATATCAATTTGTTGTTCGCCCGGAGATATGTCACAAGTCAGCGAAATTGAAAGCTTTTGGTGGTCGTCGATCGGTTGCATGTCTATTTGCTCCTCAGTCTGGGTCTGTGTCATGTGGTGTGTGGCGGCGCAGCGCGGCGTTGGTGTGGTAAATGCTGTCGGTCTGTCCGTTTGTCCGCTGGAACAGTTGTGATGGGTGATTTAATGTTTTGCGATCGTTATCTTGGCGTGCAATCTGTACACTGTTTGACTCTGAAATAGTTATGAATCATGGACGTGTAGTGCCGGTACGTGTTTACACTTGGGAATCCACCTCTAAGGCGAATTGCTTTGCAATGAGTTGTCTTCGAAACGGGTCGTAAAATTCAAGTTAACTCTGACTAACCATTATCACTCGGTGCCTCTGGGACTGGCCTGTTCCAGCTTTCCACAACTAGGTACATAGAATTGTTGTTCTTTCGAGGACAGGTGGGGGATGTAGAATACTTTACAAGGACCTCAGGGACAATGGGCAAAGATACTCGTTGCCATGGTTGGCCCTAATCATTTTGTTTGATTATTTCCTTAATTTACCAAGAAGTGCATAAATTCATCTCACGAACATTCAGCGACATTACATAAAACTTACAGCGAAACACCATCAAAAGCGAACGCGCCTATCGGCGGGCCATTTCCACAATTTTGCGGCTGTTAAAACCGACTTCACCCACTAAAGTGGCGAACGACTTTAACGAGTCACGATACCGCTAGCGGCCCAAGCCCGCCGCACAGCATAATGTCGCTCTCCTCAATCACACAAAAGCAAACAAATGTTCGCACAAAATAATCTCCCCCGCCGCCACCACGGCTCTGCTTGCACAATCCACAAATCGATACCAATTATGATTGCGCGCCATCGATAGAGCACACGATAGACGGACGATGGAGATCATAAAAAGTCAGCCAAACATGAAATTTACTCTGCCATTGTCCCAGTGAGCCCTGCGAACTCGACGAGCGGAGATGGCCAGGTTCCTTGCTGTCAGCGCGAAGAAGAGTGTGGTCAAGTGGAGAGCTACGAGCTCCGTTGCCACAGCCGCCATCGTCATCGCCACGTACGTCAACCACAAGCCCGCGCGACGAAGCACTGCACGGACAACAGGCGCTGTTTGTTTGGTTTATGAGCGTCAAAGGTTACACTAGGTCGGTCGTGGAACGGAACCGTACCAGGAAAATCGTGCAAATTTCATTTGATCGGGTTGCTGCGATTCTCGTTGCCACAGATTGATGTGACTGATGGTGGGAGAGCGCTGGTGAGCTTGTCCGGCCGTAACCCTTGCGGCGGCGCAAATGAAAATGTCGGAAGTGCTCACAAGTAAACACCACAACGGCGGCTCATGACGAGAATTGGGAAGTGGGCTCTGGGAGGCTCATTAAATCTCCACACGTCGAGCGAAAGAGTTGGTGCACAAACTTGAATATTGTATTTTTTGCTCACGTTTCTGTCGGTTTAGTGCCGAAAATACTTCAAGCCGCAAGCCCACCCCTAGCCGGAGGCATACTTTATGCAAACGACGGAGTTGACAACTTTAATCTCTGCACGTACACCTGATGGGATTTTAATATGGCGCGCAACTTGAATACAAAGCGATCCGTGCGCACTCACACAGCCGCACACGGGATGGTGATTTACTACTGCCGAAAGGGAATAAAGCATTTTTCTGGGTTGTGATTCTCGTATTGACGCACAATTCGGGAGTGCTGTTGGCTAGCTACATGCGTGAGATTGCGGCGAATTGTCAAACGGAGGAATGCCCATTAGGAGTGTTAATGACTCTAGAGAGAATGACCAACAAATTAAATACTCCGCATGTCATCGACTTGCAGACGGAGCACATTAGTGGGATGGTGTGTACCCAGTGCTGAGGGATTTTATTGCCTCGTTAGCATACTGTCGATGTAAGGATAAGCTATAAGATAGGTCTCCCATGGGAAGACACAGGCGGAAACGTGAGCCTAATGGAGGCATCATTCACAGTGGGCAATCTTATGCTGATGTGGTCGCGAAAGTTTTCGTGATCAACCGGATAAGAGATCCGTTCGTCAAGAGAAGTTTCACAGTATCATCACCGATTTATAGAGGATATCATTCAAGACAAATATCAACCTATACGTCAGCTTAACCTCAACCCGCTTGATAAAGTTCAGCCGATGACAAACATTTCTAACAGACAGTAGCAAGTATGGCGATGAAACTGCGGCATATGTTGAAAGAACTTCGGTATGGACGGCTCACCGAACACAACCAGCAGCCCCCTAAGATTTTACTGGGAGTCTGAATACCCAGTGTGACGCTGGATGGTGAATATTCACAGATGGATGGTTCTATGGGTGCTGGCATCTATTCTAAGGATCTAAACACGCAGCCACCACTGTAGAGTATTACAGGCTGAAACAAAAGCGATTAAGGCAATTCTGTCCTGGCTAAAAAAAGCAATAAACAGTCGAACTCTCCCTAAGTCGAAACTTTCTCCAGAGCCTTTTTACCATATTTTAGATACAACATCATCATCATGATCTACAAACCCACATGATCCACTAAAGGGGTAGCGGGGGTAAACCACGCAAGAGCGATCTCCAGACAACTCAATCCTCCGCCATCGACTCTAACTCATCAGGGGTTATGCCCAAGCGTAACCAGGCGAGCTTATGGACTTTGTGCATTTGTCCAAGTGGTCGCCTACCTCATCGAATCGCATTCAAGGCCCGCCTCGGTAGTCGTGATGGTGGGGACATACGTGTTACGTGACCAAAGCTCTTTTCGTTCGGAGAAGCAGTTGCTCAACGTTGTGTTCCTCGAGCACTGTCGTGTTCCTCATCCTGTAACGGCGAGTAATTCCCACAACAGCACGAAGAAATCTCATCTGAGCAGCTTGTATTCGCGATCTTATTCTTCCGGTCGTTACCCAAATTTCGTGATCATAGGTGAGAGTTGTAACAAATACTGAGTTGAAAAATGCTAACTAGAATCAGCACATACGGCCACAAACCTATCGAGTTCGCGCTGGAGTTCCGTCTGGGAAGATGTGAGGATAACTAAGTTATCCGCAAAAAGAAGATGACATACCTTCAACGCTCCCAATGTGAAACATTCCTCGCATCGGCTGCGCTTCAACATCCAATCCATATAAACAATGAAAAGGAGAGGTGACTAGACGCACCCTTGGCGAAGTCCAACGCCCACGGTGAAAGTTTTTGATTTAGCACCGATAACCCGAACACAGCTGCTTCAGTTTGTGTGGCCCTCAAAAGAGGACCCTGAATCCCATACTCCTGCAGCACACTCCAGAGTTTACCTCGAGGAACTTTTTCAATTCTACAAAACAGCTGTATTTGGCATACTTGCAAGCCTTCTCAAGTACCATTCTTAGAGTAAGAGGCTGGTCGGTTGTACTTCTGCCGGGACGAAAGCCGCACTGTTCATCCCCCATCCTTGACTCGACCATAGCTCTAGAACGCGCTTCGAAAAACCTTAGCGTAGACTTTCCCGGGGAAACTTAAGAGGGATATGCCCCTGTAACTGGAGCAGTCTCTTTTGGCCCCCTTCTTAAAAAGACGGACAATCACTCCACTTTGCCAATAACCAGGTGTCTTACCGCGTCTTTACCGCCCTAAAACTCCCTCTTTACCCATTGCCTTAAGCATTTCTGGCCGGATTCCATCCACACCGACAAATTTTTGCGAATCTATCGCCACAATGACTTCCTCCACCGTTGGACTATTCTCCGCCCCACTTAAGACTTCGGGTCTGTTATCCTCAGAGCCCTGTTCGGGATTGACAGCTCCTACAAGTGCTCGCTCCATCTGCGTAAGATGTCCTCCTCATTGGAAAGCTCATTTCCCTCAATTTTCCATACAAAACCTCTCTCTATGTCAGACTACCTCTAACTCGAACAAATTATGGTACCAATTATGGTACAAATTATGGTCCACTGTAATCGAAGATATCGTCATCTGCTCTGAGAGGCAGCAGCGGTCAAATCTCTGAATTCAGTCACATCCAACGCTAAGACCTCCCTCATGTAACATCCGACTTATGTGAGTGCCCGTGACATTTTATTGAATTCCGAAGGGTTGCGAACTCTTTCCGAACGGTGATCTACCATCCATGTCTATCGCGACTGCAAAACGTCAACTGAAACTCGAACCACTTGCTCAAGTAAATCGTAGATAGATAATAGCCGTAGTATAAAACAATTCTGGCTCACGCTCGACCCTAAGCGATCACTTAGTCTGATCAGATTAAGCAGGCAAAATCTTAAAACATCAATGTAATAACATGACATGGCGCCATTGGAACTCAAGCCTCTAGAGTAGGCCTTCCTTACAACGACTTCTGCAGAAGCTGCAGAGACGAAGAGGAGTTAGAATCTACTATGCGTTTGCTATGAAATTACAGTGACCCCACCCCCCCCCCCCCATCCCCCTCCCTGCATTTTAATGACATCTTCTTGAACCCTACTACTTCAGCAACCTGAATTAGAATTGGAAAACTCCTCATCAAACCCAACTTATTGAAGCTCAGGAGTACCGCAAGGTAGTCACCTAGGTCCTCTATTATTTCTTTTATTCATTAACGGTATTACTTTCGCAATTAAACACAGCGACTTTTTGCTATATTTTCTTCTGTGATCATCAAGATTGAATGAAACATTGTGCCTGTTAGCGTATTTGGCTCCTCGTCGCCAGTGATCGATATTCAGTATCGATTGTGATTCTACTACAAATTGTCTCATTTCATCCCAGTACGCTTCTCTCATCGCAGCTCCAATGACAGAATGTGGACCTTTAGATAAATGCCCCACCCTCATGTACAGCTTTCGGCCATAGCATCTTTCCAAGTCCCTTGAAAGGTCCTTAAGATAGTGTTGCTTGAACATCGATAGTTTACATTTCCGATAATTTTGAACAAAAAATGCCGATGGTCTCGATTCCATGGATAGTTTTGCACAAAGGTTAAATTAATTAGAAAATCGTGCTAAATGTCGAATCTGCCCCGTTTTTATCACGTCTTGGGCTTTGTCCGTCACTTTTCACGAATTTCAAACTCCGTAACATTTCAGAAGGTTTAATATTTTATTTTACTTGAAACCTTGCATCAGCAGTATAATGGCCGCAGTTCATACAACCTTAACAAAGGCGATTTCAACTCTCTGCTGTGAATAAAATGACAAGTGAGTGCGTGAATTCCCAGACTTGTCCAAATGCCAGTAGAGATTGCACGGAATTTTAATTTATCATCCATCTCCTTGCACTATAGAGAAATCCATAAAAATATTGAGACTCGAGGGGTTCAACGCACGCAAGCCTACAACCCCACGGCCATCACTATGCAGAAATCAATATTGTCTTAAGAAACCGTTCTTTATGGCAATTCATACTTGTTCAAAGCAAAATCGAACTTCTCGGGTAACGGGTACATGATCGAAAATTCGAAACGGCGTAAAATCACGTATGATCGTTTGATAATTCCCTTGATTTTTTTGAAAATGCATTTATTTCGGCTTTTTTACTTTTCAATACGTTTTCACTGAACTGCTAAATGGCTTTCTGCTCTTGTTTGTTTTCTAGCTGCATCTTGATCTGGCTCTAATTTCAAATCTCTTTGTTTTTTAAGTTCAGGCGGGATTTTTTCTTTTCCATTTTCCGTTTGTCTATATTCTTTATTGAGTAAGGAACATATGACAGATTAACTGTCTGGATCGAAAAATTGCAACATCAATGACATTCTTCGTGATGTTGACATCGCTGATTATATAGACACGTAATGATGAAGTAACCTCAGAATATGTTTTAAACAATACCTTCGGAAAAATAATTACTACGGGAGCCGCTAATGCCTACAGAAAAACAAATTTCGCTCGTTCGGTATAACAATTTTGAATTATTAAAAAAGTCGATAGTTTTTTAAAACCATCGATGTACGCCATGATACACAGAATACCACTTCCTGAACCTTATTTTTGTTCATCCCTTTTGTGTGTGTCGTCACGTGTATCCTACAAATCTGCCAGTTGTATATGCAGATTCATTTTCTTGTGTGTATTTTTTTTTTAAATGGCAATTTGCGCAATATTTGGTTGCAATACAAATAATAAGGAGAGAGGAAAACACAGCCAGTGAAATGAAACTTTTTCAACTTTCCAGCTTAACTTTTACAGCTTTCATTTGCTCTAAGCGTTTCACTTAGGAACAATATGCGCAATTTAAACACGAATTGCTTAGTTCCTAAAAATGCAGGGATCTTCAGTCATTAACGCAGCCACGAGTCCACCTCAAGAGAAAAATAAAAAGGGGTGAAAAGGCACAAAAAAGAAGATATCAGGTTCTGGCAGGATCCTTGGTCAAACAATCTGATAGTCAGGATGGCCGAAAATGCAACAACAAACTGACTTTTTTAAAAAGGAGAATTAAATACTGCACTCAAAGTCCTTAAATTCTCCTACGGGAACGATAAGCTCCAACAAGAGTGCAATACAACGAACATAATATTCTTCGCCACACTATAGAGGAAACTGAGCTTAGGAGGTGCGAGGATAAAGTGGTCAGTGGATTTTATGTCCAAATGTACAGCCATACACACTTGAGTTTAAATACCGTCTAGCATCCTATTTAGTCTGTAGTAATGAAGTATTAATGGCGCAAACGTCTAGAGAAACACAAATGGGGGCTCATCTTCAGGCGGAAAACGACCACATAATAGAAAGTAAAACCACACGGTTTGACAGATAAAGAGTATGATACCGTGTATTCTGTATATCATGGATGTACGCTATAGTTTTTTACTATCGGTACAATCGATAGACTATCGATGTAAAAACAACTCTACCTTAAGAGTACGTTTGTATTATACCACTATAGTGTTATTTCCCTTCTCAGAAAGTGTGCAACCGAAATTATTGCTCTCAAAGTCGCAAGCACTATTCAATTCGCCTTACATCAAAAATAATCTATTCCCGTTTTATAGTTCATCTTGCTGTTCACCAGATAAACTTGTCAAGTCTTGCCCATAAAAAAGTGGACTCATCAAAGGCCACAAGCAAACGTCAAAAGTTTATTGCCACCTAAGCTGGTTATGCAAACGTAAACTGCTACCGATTGCCCGAGAGTTGAGTAATAAAAATTAGTCGCACTGGACAGTGGACACCCCTAAACTGAAACGAGGCCAATATGAGCTGCTACTCCCTTCCGCCTACTTAACACTCTAAATCTGGACAGCTTCTTGCACAGTATACAGTTCTAATCGATAAAAGTGAGGATTTCAGACATTCACACTTAAATATTCAGTAGCTCAGATTACAGGCTACGAGCCGAATAAGTTTTGCTAATTAAGCAATAAACTTCCTCACAAATTTATGCCTCGCCAATCCAGTACTTAATCTATTATACACTCAAGCCACAGGTTAACATTTTATTGTTTCACGGCGCGGCGGTTTGATGGTCTCTCACATTCGTTCACGCTATTCATGAGTACTTTAATGTGAGTAGCTGCAGAATGAGTAATTCTGGTGGACACAATCGGAGATGACTGAGAAGACCTTGACTGGGCAGATGACGCTACCGCAGGTGCCTTATCCCACCAACAACACGTTCTTCACTGCCCTAACAAAATTTGTTGTTGTCGCTCGTAGTCATCTATGAGAAATACTCGTATAAACAAGAAGTCAATCATGTACACAAACCACATAACCAACCCATCATATACATAAACCACATTGTACTAGCGGCACCTATCACCGGCTAGTGAAACCGAAGAAGGAGGAACACCGAAAAGTAGTGCCAAGTCAAACCTAGAATGAGTCTTTGAAAAATAGTGAGTGCATTCAAGAACTCAGTCAACAAACAGAGCTGAAGAAAAATGCAGTTGGAATGATATATGATAACCCGTGACTCTGCAGCATTGTTTGTTCTTAGCGGCCAGACACAACAATTTGTCGTGACGATTTGCCTTACAGCCGTGGCTAATGGGCCAATTCGTCAATGTAAGCCCTCGTCACTACAAAACTGCAGACTTGTAGTGTGGTAGACAAAATATTTGATTGGTCGACATGTAGACAGGTGCGTACACGTGTTGTACAACTTCAGGAAGGGGATTTTAGTGAGTGCACATCGACGGAATAAGATAAGGCGTCAAAAGTGGAAGAATAATGATGGCTTGATTTTTTTTGAGTTATATATAATTGCCAGAGGCTTAGAAAATATAAATCAAGTGGTAATATTAAAGGACAAAAGCTTATGCAGTGTTATGGACCTAACAAAACGGATGCTAAGATCTGTGAAAATTCTTTCTGTATCTATAAATCTTACAGTTGCAGATCAACGTTTATGCGGTAGAATAGAGTATCTTAAAATGGTGAAATTTTGTTTTATGTATGTGCTTACTTTCCTCAATAACGATTCATACGTCGGTGCAACCATTTACAAATTATTGTCAAAATCATCGGCAGAATTTTCATTTAATTCTATTAACATCATTACAAAAGAGAAATCACTCCTTTGTTTTAATCAATCCTTGGTTTGGCCTAAACTTTATTCGATCTAGCGTTTTCCTCTATTATATTCAAACACTTTAAACTTTCTTTCTAAACTTAAGTATGTCAAGCAATTTTTGTCTGTGAACGCTAAGCTTCAATTTGTTGTCAAGCTACGTCAAATTGTTATGTCTGAACGGCGTTATTGATGTGAAACTCTCAAGTAAATTTGTCTTAATAAAGCTTAGGTAAGTACCAGAATCAATGCAAAAACGGGAAATTATTCAAGTCGGACTAATTTTTACCATTAATGATTTTTTAGTTATTCACAACTATCAAGTATAGAAAGTGTTGAATTTACATGCACTAACATCATTTATTACCACATTGCGTTAATGCCTTAAACAAGCACAGATGACATCTGGCATAGAGCAACAAATGAAAATGTCACTTTGCCTAGTCACTGACAGCTTGTCACTTCAATAATCTGTTTTGAAGTCGTTGCACAAATTTCGATTTCACTCTATTTAACCATAAGTAAATAAACCCAACAAAAAACGGAAAAAACATTCCGAACAAAATATGCAGAAAAAGGTACTTGTAACCGGTGGCACAGGTCTTGTTGGCAAAGCTCTGGAGGCAGTCATCGAAGAAGAAAATCCAAGCGATGAAGAGTGGTATTTTGCCGGCTCCAAGGATGCAGATTTAACGTTAGGACAACGATTATACTCATGGAATGCATTCGGTATTGATTGAATATTTTACAGAAATCTGACAGAAACCAAAGCACTATTTGATAAAATCAATCCAACCCATGTAATCCACCTGGCAGCGATGGTCGGGGGACTCTTTCACAACATGAGCAACAACTTGGATTTCTTGGTAATATTATACATTCACCTACGCTCAATGAGTACTCAAATCGTATCAAATTTAGAGAAAAAATCTACAAATAAACGATAATGTTCTTCAAACTGCCTTCGATTATGGGTGTGTCAAGGTTGTCTCTTGCCTGTCGACGTGTATCTTTCCTGATAAGACCCCCTACCCCATAAACGAGACAATGGTGCACAACGGACCGCCACATGATTCAAACTATGGCTATTCGTACGCAAAGCGATTAATAGACATACAGAATAGAGCCTACTTCGAAAAGTATAGATCACTGTTCACCTCGGTGATTCCTTGTAACATATTCGGACCTCACGATAACTACAAGCCAGATGTAAGCCATGTTATTCCGGGAATGATATATCGGATGCATCAACTGATCAATGAGAATGCTGATGTGAAGGAAGAGGAGAAAGTCTTCACTGTTTTCGGCAGTGGAAAGCCACTGCGGCAGTTTATCTACTCAATCGATTTGGCTAAGCTTATGATTTGGGTGATGAGGGAATACCAAGAGGTGACTCCTATAATCCTTTCTGGTAAAACAAGACAAATTTGTATGAATTGAAATAGCACTCACGGTCGAAATTTATAGTTGACGAATCAGACGAGGTGACCATCGCACAAGTGGCTGAGTCCATCGCCAAGGCATTTAATTTTAAGGTACGCATAAATCAATCAGCTTAGCTCGGTTTCCTAAATTTCTTTCTCTCTACAGGGAAAGATAGTCTGCGACACAAGCAAAGCTGATGGACAGTATAAGAAGACAGCTTCCAACAAAAAGTTGCGCACGCTTTATCCGGACTTTAAGTTTTCTGACTTTGAAGAATCAATCAAAACGTCCGTCCAGTGGTTCATTGACAATTACGATAGTGCCCGAAAGTAATTGTGAAACTTCTAATAGCTGCTATAATAATGTAAAAAAAAAGTATTTTTTCAATAACCGAACCAAACTTTGAAAAAGAAATAATGCATTGTGCTCTTGACATTTGTTTTTTGGGCAGAAACCATACCGGTGAATAAGGTACTGCGCGGGTTTGACGCCTGCGATTAAATCTTTACAATGTCAGTTTCCATTCAAGTATTTCCCTCAATTCGTGGTCGTCTTTTTAGAGATAGCTGACCTCTAGTAGGTGCCGTACCGGGCAAGGCAATGAACTCGCTGAGAGTAAACTCTCCCTCTATGTCGCAAGCAACAGCGGGGCCACCATTTATGACGACAAATCGCAACATGTTGGAAGGCACTACGGATTAAGGACAAAGGAGATGACTTGTGTCAAACGTTCACTTTTTGTACTAAGACCAAGCTGGATGTATTCGCTAAGTATAATGTGTCTGCATGATTTCTGTAGAATTCAAATGGACGAGGTGGATACATCAAGGATTTATTCGCAAGGTGCCTTCGCTATCCTCGAAACAATACTAGAACATGCGTACATATTGACTTGTAGACCGGGTTCTATCCTCTTAAATCTAATTCAACCTAACCTGACAAAAATTAACCAGTGTTGGAACAACAGGGATGGTATTAAATACGCAAGGACGTACAGGGAAACAGGCTACAATCCCAAACGAACCAAGGAGGTGAGAAAGATGTGGATCAATTGCATCGCACGGAACATGTAATTATCACCTCCATAATATGGAGTGGAAATCTGTAGCCACTGTGACCAGGCGAATGAAACTGTGGACACATACTAATCGACTACCCAAGCTTTGTCTGAGAAAGATTCAAAATGATTACCGAATTATCCCTAACAGGGAATGTCTTTCAAGAAATCGCATCTAGAGAAATTGTCAAATGTCTAAAGGCAGCACTTAAATCTTGGGGGTACAATAGATCTTTATGGGCGCAGTACTAGCGTATGTTATTAAACACCACGAATTCTTCAGTGCAATCTGTCTACTGGAACAAAGAAAGAAAGTGGCGAGAAGTATACAATTTATTCTACGCACTGCGCACAAAATATGTTAAAGTTAACATATTTCAGTGATGGGATCTAGTTATTCACTTGCCAGACATTGTTAAAAGTTTGGATGTGACCATATCTGCCCGACTTCAATAGCAGAAGTATAGCGAGAAGTCACTGCGCTTTACTGGTGTAAATGATACATTGTACCACATCTCTCACGGCATATTTCATAGAAACTTGGAAGTATGCAATAAAATTGAGTGTGTCCATATCAACTTATGACAGAGTGACATGCGACCACCACTGTGTTCAAGCCATCAATGCTGAGTGTAGCTTGCGTTTCTTACTGTTTCAAAAGACGACTCACTTACATTAGCTGCATCGCGTGAGTCACTTTCCCTGTCACTAGTGGTTGCGTTTTTTCCCCATTGTAGGTATGTGCTGCCTGAATTGAAGTCACTGTGCAACTGCAATCAAATTGTGAGTGGACAACCTTTAGCAAATCTGGATTAGGGCTTGAAATTTTCATAATACAATCAATTTGATTGTATTATCAAATGTTCTTATTGTATGCAATAAGCCCTCGAGAAGTGGGAATGTGATAAGATTGTATTCGGTTTCTTCTTCGTTAACTTAAGTTTGCTTAAAGAAGGTGTTATAGCGGTGAAGCTTACATTGTTCTGTCCTTTTGCCGGGTGGAGTCAAATTTCAGATTGCAGATCATCCCAAGTCGTTTTTTACTCATTGTCATTATTCTTAGCATTCAGAAGTTCTATGAAAACTCAAAGAAGAAAAATAATATTCGTACGAACCTTATATTATTACATTGATATACAGTCAATGGTGCATGCCAAGCACAAAGCGGATGTCTACACAAGCCATCGGGGTGGGCGATTCCAGTTACATAACTAGTAGAAGCATCAATCACATCACGCAAATGCATAATAACAATTCTTTGCATTACTCAATTCATTAAATTAGAATGAACAATATCATGATAGAATGTTACTGTAAACGATCAACATTGTTGTTGGTTGAGTAACATAAATGTTCGTATAAGTTTTGTGGCTAACGTGGAAGTATGACAGACACCACCTAAACTTTTTAAAAGTTTAGAGATACGCGAGCAGTCGTGCCGTGCTTGTCGTGGTGAAGCGGATGCTCAATGTTCAAAGACACTTCGTGATAATCGCCAAAAAAAATTGAATCAATGATGTGTTAACTTTAATAAATTAACAAGTAAATGAAGAAAGTACTTAAGTTGATTTTTGGAAAAATGATTTATGTCATACCAATAATAATGTTGTTTAACATTATATGTCTTTAATTTTTTTATATTTGTAATTTAAAATAATAACGCACACACCGTAAATATGTAATAGTTAAAAAAAGGAATATATAACGAACTTTTGAATATAAAAGCCGTCAAAGCCGTGGTGTCTGGTCTACTACTACGTCAGTAGGTTAGGTTAGGTTAGGTTGAGGTGGCTGAATGCCGCGCATACGAGGAGCACACACACTTATGCCAAACATAGGCCCATTGTGTTACCACGCGGATCTTAGGCTACCTATTCCCCAAACCAATCTGTGCTTTTGATAAAGCGAAGAAGAGGGCTGATTTTGATACTGCTCAGTTCGACCAGATTAACAAAGAAAAGGGCCCCCAGAAGTCTGAATCTGCGGGATGAGAGAGCACTGCAATTACATAGCAAGTGTTCGATGGTTTCTTCCTCATCCTCGTCCAAGCAGCTTCTACAGAAATCATTAAAGGGAAGGTCTATTCTAGAGGCGTGAGTTCCGATGGCACAATGCCCTGTTAGAACGCCAATAAGAGATCTGAGATTTACCCTGCTTAATCTGATCAAGCTAAGCGGAGGCATGGAGGGTGTTGTTGGTTGAGTTTGTGCCCTTTCTAGCAAGCTCGTCCGCTTTGCAATTCTCTGGAATGTCACAGTGTCCCGGCACCCAAATCAGTTGGATGCTAAAATACTTGGCCATCTTGTTAAGAGATAGGCGGCAATTAAGGGAAGTCTTGAAATTTATAGTGACTGAATCCAGAGATTTGATTGCTGCCTGGCTATCGGAACAGATGACGATATCTGTGAGAGATTTGTTTTTCAGCCAGGACAGTGCTTCCTTAATCGCTATAGTTTCAGCCTGAAAGACGCTACCGTGATAAGGTAGTCGAAAAGATAGCTAGAAATTTAGATCCTTGTAATTGACACCAGCATCTGGTGTTCAGACTCCCAGTAAGATCTGGGCGGAATGCGGATTATGTTTAATGCTTCGCCGGAGTTAGTCCTTAGCGCCCTCTGCACTATATCGAGTGGGGTGGGTTCCTAGTAAAGAGGACTAGATCCGTTTTTGCGGATAGACACCTTGGCCGCATTCGCTAGTCCATTTCACTACCTTGAATAGGGCAGATTGCATAATATCTCTGATCGTGGACAAATATTTCCCAGATACAGCTATGGCAATGTCATCTGCATAGGCAATGACCTTACACCCAGACCCTTCTACTTTCACAAGTAATTCGTTGACCACTATGTTCCACTGTAGAGGGGAGAGTACATTACCCAGCGGTGTGCCCCTGTTCACAGATTTACGGATCGTGGTATCACAAAGCTTCGAGCTTATCACTCTGTTATTGAGAAGCCGGTGGATAAAAGTCACTATAGGCTTTTCGATCCCAAGTCTGTTGAGTGCTGAGGTTATTGCGTGAGGTTCTACGTTATTAAAGGCTCGCTCAAAATCGACAAAGGCAGTGAATTTAAATTCCTTGAATACGTCAGTTGCAGAAGGTTAAAATGGTCTCAGTATCACATTCCGTTTCACTACTTTCAGTTCAGCAGTAACAGAAGGAAGCGGGAAGATGTGTAGATGCATTACTTGGTTCCGGGTACAAAAACGTTAACTCTCGAGAAATAGATGCACCTGAGACAATTCTATCACTTCTACCAACGTGGCGTAGTGAGTAGATCCGTCGCGTCTATGCTGTGTGTCTAGGTTTCACTTGCGTACTTACTTATTAGGCCAGATACCCATGGAGGGTATGAGCCTGAGCTATTGCTTTTTATCGCTGGCGGTCGTGGGCCCTCTGGTTCCATTCATCTAAGCGGCGGCACTAGGCCCCCTCCGCTGGATCATTGGTTTCTATGCGGCCGATGTCACCAAGCGAGTGTAGTAGATTTGCAACTTTCATAATGCACCTCATTCTTGCGTTCTCTAAGGTCAGCATAAAATTGTAAGAATCCTCCACTCGTGAAAGAAAAATATAACTTGCACAACACAAGTGATTACTGCAGAATCGGATTAGAAGATTGTAATTCCAAGTGCCAAAAAAGAACCCAGAGCGTTATAAATCAAAATTTAAAGAACAATTTTGTATTTGTAAAAAATAAGTTTATTAAATAGAACGAAAATTACTATTTTACACACACAGTGAGAGAAGCTTACAAAAAGTACTGACAAATCGACTTATCTACACATTTTAGCACAGACTAAAGGCTAGTTAAGTTTTCTTTCTTCAAGAAGAGACGCATCTTCCAAGGAGTGGCGGTGTAGCATGTAGCATAATTAAAACTAAATTTTCTTCTTTTTTTATACAAATTTGTTCACATTTCCTTTACTCTATGCAACAAAACAAAAATAAAATTATAAAATTATAAAAAATAAAAAATAAAAAATAAAAATCGGTTAAGATGAGTTTGAATAGGAAAGAATGGAAAAATAAAAACATGTAAGTATGGTTCATAAATAAAAAAAAATAACTAAAAAATATACAAATTGTATTAACAAACAGAAAAAGAAGATAAATAGGCCAGAGAGTAGAGCGCGATATATGTAGACATTTTTCTAGTTATATGAGACGCACGCCTGGACGCGGATAGAGGCTTGAGTTATAGTTATAAAATTAACATTACGAAACATCAATTATGCACTAACTTAAATTAAATAAAATTTTAATCTAATGACAGTATTCGCTTGTTTGAGTTGTAAGATTGTTTTCGTTGTTTTCTTTTCTTTCCTTTTTGTGTTTGTGTCTTTTCCTTCAGTTACTTACACAAGTAAAAAACAAAAAAAAAAAAACTAAAAAACAAAATTATCAATTCTTCTTCACACCGAAATAGGATCTGAAATTGCACCAAGGTACCGAAATTTTTGTGTATCTTCTGGGGAGCTTGTGTCAGGCGCTTAACCGAGAGCAAGAGCGCGTTTGTTACCGTTGAAGGCAGTGTTGATCCATTTAATGTCGGGCTTGGTGAATTTCGCCACCGAATTACCGCACTGGTCTTCGGACGTGAATGTGCCCTTGAGTACGTAGCCGGTTCCTGTACCACAGGCGAGTGCACTACCGTAGTCCACGTTGCAGGCATCGTACTTCGTTTTGGCGCACACTTGTGCACTGTTTGCACCACATTCGCTGCGTGATACAGTTTGGGCCACCGTCTGGTGCATGATTGCTCCCTCTTGATGGACTGAAATTGAGAAACGCATTAGTGTGGTCATTGAAGGAATGAATGACATTGGCAGGCTTACTTTTCAGGGCGTTCTTGCCCCATCCAGTTACAATACAGTTTTCGGAAGGACTGGGGTCCTTGTCGCTTATACAGATTGGACTAACGTGAATGGCAGTTTGGAAGTTCTTCTCTAAGAGAATGACCGCTAAGTTGTTCTGTCCTGAAGAAGCGTCGTATGAGGGGTGAATTTGAATTGCTGAAGCGCGGACCAATTGGAATGGAAGTGGTTCATCGTCGCTGCCCAGTTGCCATTCTCCGGCTTTTACGAGAACGTCCTTGGTGTCTTGACTGTGAGAAGATGTGAAACGTTGAAGTTACTCACCCCCAGTATGATTTTCCTATTTCAACTTACCCTGTGACACAGTCAGCTGATGTCAGGATCATTCCGTAACCGATGATAGCTCCACCACAGAGGAGAGTCTTAGTTGATTCCTTAACAACCATCACTTGCCATGGGATCTCGGCGAAGTTGGTATCTTCCTCAGTCACACCACGTGGCTTAGTGTTCTACAATAAAGGGGAGGTTTGAATTTAATTCTGTCTGTGGAGGAAAGTCAATGTTGCTTACGCGATTTCTAGTAGCACACTGTCCGCTGGGGTTCACTGGCCATGGGTCGACGTAGTTGGCGTCACGACAGCACTTGCCTGGAGCTCCGGATCCTTCAATAGCACAGTCGGTCAATGGTACGCGGAAAATGGACTGTTGTGGCGTGAGGTTGCTGGGGGAGTCGGTGATGAATCCCTGGACGTTGCAGAAGTTGATATCGGTACAGATGAGGGCGGCAGAGCATTTGCTTGGGGCTACGTCATTCCTTGGGGGGAAGATAGGCAGGGAAAGAAGCTCTTCACCACGGAGGACCACTTCTGATGCGCTTGGGACTAAGGGCTTGGGTGGAAGGTATTCCTTGGTCACTTTTGGAGCTGCAGTAGGTCTTGGTGCTGGGGTTTGACGTGGTGGCTGAGGTGCTGGTGGGATGTAGGTCGCTGGCTTGTACGGAGTTACTGGTGGTCTAACTGAGATGACTGGTGGAGTTGATGGGGATGGCTGATATGGAGCTGGTTGATACGGAGTCTTGGGGATGGTGTATACTGGTGGTTTTGTAGGAGCTGGTGGTGCAGGTGGAATGTACTTGGGTGGGGATGTGGGTGGAATGTACTTGGGTGGGGATGTGGGTGGGATGTACTTGGGTGGTGAAGTGGGTGGAATGTACTTGGGTGGTGAAGTGGGTGGAATGTACTTGGGTGGTGAAGTGGGTGGAATGTACTTTGGTGGTGGTGGGAATGGCACCTCTGGTACAGTCAAAACGTAGCCATCTGGAGTCAGTGTAGTAGCTGGCAGACGACAGCAAACACCCTCGGGAGAGTAGCAGCGGCTTGACTGCAAAAAAAATTAGAAGAAAACCAACCCATGATTCGTTAGTAAGAGTGATTAATTGACATCAAAGCGGTTGCAGTTGAGTTGGGTCATAAATTATCCGGAGGCCAAATTCGCAGCTTCTTCTATAACCATTTTTTTCGCGATTTCACAAGTCAGTGCCATAGCCTGTTGAGTGTCTCTCTCATAAATGTCTACGATGCCTAGCCTGTGAAGCACTGTTTACAACGTTGTTCGGCAAATGATGAGTGACTTCTTCGAGGCTGAGTGCCTCTCGGGATGTCATTTACCATTTAACCCAGAAGTTGTTGCTCTTAAGTGTGCAATTATAGTTACAGAATCAAAGATCAAGCGTATATTCAAGAAGGTGGCGAAGGTGTGATGTTTATTGCAAAGATATGTGCATCCACTAGCCTGTGGATGGATTGTGCCTATAAACGTAAGTGACGGCTCAGTGTCAAAACGTTTACAGTGACAAATATGCACAAATTCATTCTCCATAGGTGGGCAGCTAAATTGCCGAAGAATAATGACTGTATTCCATATAAAATTGTGGGTTGGTAGCGATGATGAATGTCCGGTGAAAGGTTTTTGTTTCACAGCCATATTGAAAACTGTCTTCAAGCAAGTATGAATTTTGCCAAACTGACCTCGTTGGCTAGCGTGGGAGTGACGCCAAATCTACACCCAACGACCAGTTATTCACATAAATGGGTATTAGCTGAGTGCGAACATTGCGTGACGGAATTTCCTAAAGGCGGACACACACAGAAGCTGTTCACACTGAGAGGAGGAACGTGTCCAGCAGTCTTCTGCAGAAGCCAGGTCTTCAATTAAGATTCCAATCTATAGAATTCAGACGATGCTGTTGACTAGAAGCCGAAACGTTTGAAAGGTGTGTTGCACAAACCGAAAGAATCACACAAGCATACCACCTGACGACGAGGGAATTTATATGAAAGAAATGCAATGCTGTTCGCTGTTAGCTGTTAGCTGTTAGCGAACGATTCGAAAACTTGTTCCTTGACGTGGCAATTGATGCGTTCAATTAATGTTCTGGTGATTCTGCGTTAAATGCCTTGCCAACTAATAATTAATTTATTAAATTCTTTGCCACCTATCATTGGTATTAACGAGATATGGATTTATTGACTGCTGGTAGTTGTTAATGCATTATTTGATTTATAATATACATGAACAGCTACAGCATACGAATGAGCAGACAAGTCTTCATTAATCTACCCTACGAGGCTTGTCTTTGCTTCCTGGATTCAGAAATGTGCAAGGTCATGTATGACACATTTCACACACGAGTTCCGGACAGTCAGCATTTGAAATTCGTTAAACCGAAATGCTTTCAGCTGCATTCCGATGATTATTATGTCAACAACATTTCAGTGCCATCACCTTCTACTGAAAGATCATGCAGACAGTAAATTGAGTGACACACATTTGACCCCGCTGGCCTGTTGAAACAAAGAAGATATCAAATGAAGTTCCTCCCCATCAAGCCGCCAACAGGCGAGTACTATTAATATACCGTGCAATTATCTTTAATATACCATAAGTGCTGGAGTTGTGCAATAGTGTCTCATTCTTCCTCCGCCGCCACTGTATAGGTTACTGTGTTAAGTTATCTCTTGCACACGTATCTAAGCATGCAAATCCAGCTTAAGACCTTACAGACCCATGCCAGCGCTCCTCCACAGATCCACAGTGCCGCACTAAGTGCGCGAACAGACGTACGCTTACGTATGGTGTACGTACATGGTGGCACGGCCAAATACACCGCCTCTCGAAAAAGGTGTCACATATAATGTAAGCGACATGCACATTCAATAACGCGCGATGGCATTTTATGCGATATTGTTTTTATGTTTTTATTATGAATAACCAACTCCGAAAATGGATGCTTCGAGATATGAACAGCGGACAAGAGCCTTGTGCGGACGGTGGATGGCGTCTTGTGACGAACAGTGTGCAGTTTGTTGCAAATATGCCCCGCTGGGGTTTTGTATTACTGGCCTCTCGTGAGCCAGGCAGGCTAGACTCTATCGGCCGTCGCTGAAGGTTGCGTTTCTTGCAAATCTATTCCCAAAAACAATGCCAACAGCAACACATTCGAGCGCGTGTAGCTTTTCAAAGAGGACGCTTGTGCGCAACACGGGTGGCAAGCTTTTTCAAATATTTACCAAACTCAAGAATTCATAGTTCAAACAGTGATCTCTCGTGTACAAATAAATCATGCGATATTGCGTAGAGTGTCGTCGGAGAGGAGAGATTCTTGCCGAAAAAGTCACAGATCGGAATGGGCATGTGCGCGCATGGGCCACCGATCTCTGTGAACACGTTTGGTTCTCAGAAATTCTGATTTTACAATTTGCATATTAAATTGATATTCGCATTTTGGCTCTAGGTTGGGATTTGCATTTTCATATCAGATGGCAGTCGGGTGGGAAGTCGCTGGGAATTTCCTTTGTCAGGAAGACTAATGATGTGGTAGGCACAGGCTACGAAATGTGTGGCATGTGTTATTTGAAAATTCACAAGAGATCACATCGCATTGCCCATGCGGACGCGCTGTGCAAGTTGTAAGAGAGGCAAATGAAATCATTCCCAGATGGAGAAACTGAAAACTCAACATCAACTGAGAGACTGTTACTGAGACTAAGATGAAACTCGTTATACATATTTCGATACGATAAAAATGAGGGGAAAATGTCAATCGATGTGGCAGGGAGCAATCACTTGCATGGGCATGGAGTCCAATAAATTGTTCGATCTCTGTCAAACAATGGGCAGGGAGCGAAATCAATTAAATTAATGGTAATTGTTAAAGCTTAAGCTTGCCGCTGCCGAAGCCGGACGGCAGGCCGGTGGTATGAATATTTGCAGATACAATGGGTAATCTGAGAATGTTAAATCGCAAAGATTACATAAACACGCGATTTATGTGTTTTTGTTGGTTTTTTTGTTTTTTTCTTGCTGTAATTACATAACTTCAACAAGACTTTTTACAATCGATTTATGGCTGAATGGATCTGAATTTATGTATAACTTTCAGATTTAAGAATCCACATCATGTATGTCGTCATACAACTGCAACAAGTTTGTGCGGCGAGACTTTGGGACGAGGCGAGTTCTTTAATGATTCTGCCAAGACGGCTTCCTTAGCTGACGCCAGTTGACGATTGATTGATGGCTCATTAACCAACTTTAAAGTTCCTGCCAGATGATTGAGAAGAAGATCGAGTATGAAGCAACTTTCTTCAAAAATTCCCATTCTAGTTGATTTATTTATTGCATGTCAATAAAATGTTAAATTAATCAAATCTCCCGGATTTAGCAATAAATTATCTTCTAGAACCATTCTCTATTGAATAAAATTAACATCAGTGGTTGTTTTCGCACCAATTTTGTTTTGTTTGTCCCATTAGCGTGGTTAATGTTTATTTGAAATGTTTCGCTTCTGCTCATGCATATATTTCCGAAAATGCATGCGCAAGCTTTAGAATCTCGGAAGAGGAAAATGCTTACTTAATAGTGTGATCGCGTGTACGCTGTCGCAGCTTATCAAACATATCTTGGCGTCTAATGAAATTAAAAATGCTAAAGTTCGCCAGCTCTGTCGTTTTTCCCACACACACTCGGTGTGATTTTTTTCGTTCGCTAGGCAACGACAATTCAATTACTTTATCTCGTCTGGCATGAATTGTGTAAGCCGCAATCAAAGGAAAAAGAGACACCAGCAAAACAAAAACAAAAAAGGAAGAAACAACAGCAATTGACCAGCCGACCGACTAACCTCAATGATGGTTGCAGCACAAAAAGCAACAAAGACAGTCTCTGGTGAAAATGAATCAAACATGACTAAGTACCGCTGAATTTGTCATGCATCTTGTAGCGACACAAGCGTGTTAAGGCGAGTCTTATTGATGAAACCCATCATCGGAGCCTTTTCACCTTGGCGGGATGGACAAATGAAACATTAGCTCGTTTTATGCAACACTCGCGAGTTGAGGATGGACGTAGTGCCATCAAGGTCTAGGTCATAACATTCAAAATAAAGTGAAAAAGATTCCGGTCCGGTATTTCAAAAGCCTCTCCAGTGAAACTGCCTAATTAACCACGCTAATGGTATCACTTGAAATTCGTGTTTTGTTTAGAGGCGATCGTCTCACGAGAAAGTATCACTTCTGTTTTTTTAAATTTTTTTTTTGTTGGTTGGTTCCACCATGTGATGTATTCATTCCGGCAGTCAGAAAACGTGCCTCAGCAGACAATCATCATTAGGCGAGAGGGCAACACTCAGTGTGATGTGTGTGCGCAAGCGTACACACAGTTGGGCATTCGATATATTATTTAATCGTTTCGATCATAAGCGATGCGCATAATCAACGTCACGAGACGACCTTGCCAACGATTTTGTTTTGATGGTGATCTTCGCTTTTGTTGTTGAAGTTTTGTGTTTCCCCTGCCTACCGTGGTGCATGCGTTAAGCATTAAATTTTTGAAGGCACGCAAACTGGTATACTGGCCTGATGGAAGAGACGGAGAGAAAAAAATATGACAGGTTTTTCCTTTTCACGATGTGCAGTGCGTTGATTTCTTTTGTTAGCTTTTTGTTTTTGTTGCATTCTTTGTAAATTATGTAATGGCCCACCATAATCTGCAGTTCTTTTCATCACACTATCTCAGACTTCTGTGAACAAATTGGAATTCATTCATCTTTTGCGTTTGTATCTTCCCCGAGAGGCAGGGATACCATTACGGGCTGCTGAGCTGCTACTTGACTGGCAGTTGCCAGTGTGCTGTTTTTTCTGTTTTTGGCATGACTTGAGGCACGCCGCGCCGTTGCTGCACACAGTGGCATGAACTTATCTTATCTCAATCAGGAATAAAAATGAAGTGGAAGAAGGGAGCAAAAAATATAAAAGCAATCTGTCATAATATGCATACCACTGGCAGTTATCGGAATGAGAGCATGGGAGCATGGCTTGTGACTGTTGGGTAATCCTGCTGCTATGGCATGCAACTGGAGTTCTTTATCTACTTTTAACACACATCTGAAGATGGTTATTTTAATAGATTTAATTATAGTTATGACCACATGATCAGCAGTGAATTGCAGATGGATTGCCATTTCGGCACCCTCTTCGGCTGCAAGTCATTATTTGTGTCAAGTCGTGGGCTTGTCAACTCGTATATTGAGGATTTGTTATTGAACTCACAAATTACCATAGACATTAAATGCGCTTTAAATATACTTCACTGCGCGGTTCGACCTTCGGACAGGTTAAGATTAGATTTCCGATGACTTACCGATGCTTTCTTGACATAGTTTGGCAGATTTATTGTTCCACCGTTGCATTGATATGGCAAGACACAGTCCGAATCGGAGGCACACAGGACATAGGGGCGTTGAGTGGTTGTGGTCGTGGTGGTGGTTGTTGTCGTCGTCGTGGTTGGTGGTGGACGGTATGTACAACACACATCAGTCGATGGTTCACAGTTCTGCAAGAAAAAAGAAGAAAAATATAATTAATACAACAAGGATACCGGGAGGTTTTCTTTTTTTTCCATTCAACAAAACATGGATAATGCCCAGCGTCGACTGGTTGACTCGTCTCTATGCAAACCAACACATGAATTACAGCTGCATGATAACTTTAACATTTCGTGCGCGGGTCTATCGGTCAATGGTTACGTTTATCTATCTACCCGTGCCGCGCTTGTCTGCTTTGTTGGTCAATAGACCCCGCTCAGTTGCAACAGACGGTAGTCTTGTTGGGGGGTTATCTCTAGAGTTAAGCATATGTTTGAAAAATGGGTTGAGAGTGTTGTTTCAATTAAGTTCCTCTGACATGTTTACGATTTATTTACTGTGATGGTTTTACCAATTTCTTCATCATTTAAATCGTGTTTGTTTTGTTTTTCGAAAATGGTATGCCACCGAAGTGGCGAATTCGAAGAAGCAACTGCTGCTTCAAATACATTTCAAATGACACAACGTCTAAAATTAGAATCAAGAACTAGTAAGGAGTTTAGAATCGGCCAGTGATTAACATATCACCCTAAAAAAAATATTAACAAAAAAATGTAAGTTCTACAATATACAATTCAAAACCCACTGGATCGATTCGCAAAGAAGTCGAAGAAGAAAAACAAGTCCAATAATGTGGCAATACCTAAAAGCAGCAGACAAATTTAATCTATTGAATCGATTTATACTGATTTGTATGGAAATGTGGTTGAGACTCGAGAAGAAGGCTTGGGGAGAAACAACAGCTTATCTGCAAAGAAACATCGTGGCGTTAATATATTCATTCCATATTACGCATGCAAACTCTAACCCCATCTTGAAGTGGTTTATAGATAGTCTGCGACTTACAGGGCTTAGAACTTGGTTTACGAGACACACAAAGCAGTCCACTGTAGTAATTACTTTCTATTTTAGCTAATTCCACAGTTGCTGCGACACCGGTTAGTGTTGAACATATTTATGAAATGATGTAAGACAGAAAAAAAAGTAGTATTCCATCCCACATGCATGGCGTATGATGAGAGGTGTATAAGTTCTGTTGGAATTTCAAATTGAACATCTTGGTAATTAATCATTTTAATGAACCAACAGAGACTAATCGGATGTCTAATCAACCGGGATACAGAAAGAGAAAGGTTATTACACTTTCTGAAATCATCCGTCTTCGCGACACTTCATCCGGCAATCGGAATGACTCAGTCGTTCTGTCGATTCTGAATTGGCAAATATCAATATTGAACAGCTAAGTGGGTTTGCTTTGAATGCGATACCTCCTACGTACTCAACTGCGCTCGCGTAAAATACATTTTCCATCGGCTTTTATGGCCATACTGCTTCCATTCCGATTGAATCATGGGTTTTTCTTAGTACACCGCGCTGATTTTTATGTGCCTGCTCAAGATGCAAATATGATTATGATGTGTGTCGTTAAGTGTGAAACACTGACGGCGATTGGTATTCATTGGTGATGTGCATTCGTTCGGTCCGATGAATGGTCTGAAATGAATGCAAAACATGCCAGGCCAAGCTTGATGTCAAAGTCAAGTGCATTGGATCGTGGATTTTTTTTTTCTGTTTTGTTTGATTTTCTTTCATTTTTTGACGGCTCAATGAACGGCTAATAATTCATGCCCCACCGCAGAGGTCGATGATCGTGGAGGGTAATTAGATCAGCATACCGTTTGAGAAATGAGCTTAGTCATTACATCACTGGCTGTGGACACTTTTGCTTTTTATGGACTGCTATCCCGGATGCCAGTTAGTCATCTCGGTCAACAGTAGCTCATTTCAAATGTAAATCGGTCATCGTGATAGACAATTAAGAACCGGATTGAGAACCGGTGAAACAAATAAATTGACTGCTGTGATGGTACTTTGAACTTAATTGCTTGCTCGGAAGAGAACTGCTATGCAGATCCTTCGTTGCGATGAAAACTCCTTGTATTTGCATTCATTTGAGATGACAATCGAGAATTTTTGTTGAGGAAATTTGGGGCAGTTAGAATTCATGTCATGCCGTATAGGATGACCAGAGCTAAAGATTTCTTAAGTATGACGCTGCTTTCTAAACTCATATCTGGATCGCTGTATACAGCTCTGAAATAAGGCGACTGAACCTTCTTCAGCCATTTTCAGTGAAACTTCTCAACAGCGGACAGCAGTGGGACAGACAAGACCGTTCGTTTTGTAGGGGTGTCTGTACTGAAGGGGTTGAAATAAACGAAAACCTTCATGACGGGAGAACGACGAATGTGAGGTGTCCCTTATAGAGGGGTGACCTTATAGAGGGGTGTCCATTATAAATGAGTGTCCCTTATAGAGGGGTGTCCGTAATGAGAAGTTTCACTGTAGTTAATTTATTAATGACTTCGTGAAATCTTTCCAGTTCATCAGAGTCAACATTCAAGTTTCGTTAAGAAAAGCGTCTATTTTGTAATATTTTTAACATTTTTCTCCATTCGATGGCATACCATGCAAATTTGAGGCGCCAAACGAAGTGAATGTCTGAATAGTACCCACACTCGCCACTTCACTTCACACGCTTGCAACTACCGCATTCAAAAGATATCCATCACTACTCACTGGGTATTGTTGAAGGCTCAAAAACTCCATCGCCAGGCATTAAATCTCTCCATCACCAACTTGACAACCACTTCTTCCAGGTATTTGACCTTTACACCAGCTCGGGTATCAGTTAATGCCAACGAGCACACAATTTTTTCTTCCGTAAAACATTTTGAATAAACTAAAAATGTAACTAATGCTCGGATTACACTCGTCCAGTGAACATTATCATAAATTACACAAGACGAAGACAAGGTTTTCTGGTCAGGCCTCAGTTTGCGTCTTCATATTTCATGACTTATGTAATCGCACAATCTTCGCCTGGTTGTGACAATACAAATTATGAATAATTATCGTGCAAACAAATTATTCTCAAGAGAACCCGAGAGGAAACTTATCTCTGAAGATTTATCAATTTAATAGAGTTGTTTAGGGACGATTGCTGTGAGTGGAAATGGACGAGAGCTTCTGACTCGTTGTTGCTCGGAACAAAGAGCCGCCTCTGGAGGTGAGCATAATGGGAATATTGCATAAGATGCAACCTAATGATTATTTTAACTGACCGGCCTGACCTATTGACGGGTTCGGGCTGGCTTTGCAGTTCGTCAAAACTAAACAGCAGTTTAATCAAATGTAACCCCAATAGAAGTGGTAAATTGATTTTCTGAATATTTGAAGTGGCACACAAAAACTGGTTAACAGGGGCTGATATTCGAATACTGAAACTGCATATTTCTCGTCTCTCTTCTGTGAATCGGGACGTACAGTAGGTACAAGTGATTAAAGGAAAACGACTATCTGTGCGGATACGTAAGAAGATCCGTGTTCAGTTGTTTTCCTTCCCCTGTGACTTTGGAAATTCAAATCGTTCTTCGATCTCCTCGTCCAATCAAGAAGTAGGCTCAATTAATTTTCCAGCCGCTGTGGCGAAAGGTGACGTGAATTGAATGAGTTGATAAAGGAGTAAAAAGTAATCAAGTTTGCGCCAAAAAATAAAATCTACCACAAATAAATAAAAAAAAAACGAAACGAAATGAGAGGATATTCAGGCGGCAGGTGATCTGACCACTTTCTTTCTTCCTCAGTTGAGGCACGTTGTTGTTGTTATTGTAATATTATGTGATTGTGCCACTGGAAAAATGAAAAAAAAGAAAAAATAAACACCGTTGTGGTTGCACTGAAATCAAAATATCATGAAAATAATTTTTTTGATTACGAAATGTGTGTACGGGGAGGCACAAGTGCGTCGGTATCAACAGTGCATACACAAAACTGCACTTAAGGGAATGGTACCGTTTTTGTTGGCCGGGTTGAGCCGTTTTTTTGCCTTCTTTCAGTCTCTCAGAGGTACATTGTACACACGGTATTGGGATATGTGAATATTCTTGATTTGTTATATAAACTTAATCTTATATGCACGAGGTGGATATGTCTTCGAGTTTATTACGATGATAAGGTCGCTGGGTAAGATACGGATGTCAGGGCAAGTTTTTTTTCTCACTTTCTGCTCAGATTTACGTTTTCTTTTCGAGACGGATTTCTTAGGTTTCCGTGTCCTCAAGTGATGTAAAACTTTCCGTCGTCTGTTTTTTGCTTGCTTTTGTTAAAGTTCCCAAAGGGTCATCAAGATCGATTATCTCTACAAATGTGGGAACACGAAAAAGACTTATAGGCTTGTACAGGTACATGGTCAACGTGTCTGTTGATGAAGAAGTTCATGTTCCCAAGTCAAGGGCAGCATAACCAGCAACTAACCAGCTCAAGTGAAGGGCATCTCTTTAACATTAACATAATTTCACCATTAGCAATGAACTGGCCGGATGACTATCTGGTGGGGTTTCTCCCACGTTTCTATCTGATAAGCAAAAATTACTGGTTTCAGACTGATCTTTATGTGAATGAGCGCGCGAAAGGTAGCAGAATTTTTTTTCCCGTCTGACTTATAATATTTAAATAACTTTTTTTTTGCTTATAGATTTAAGATCATATGAAATTATTCAACAAAAAATTCTGGTGTGCCATATGGACTTTCTCTCGGATTCCTTGCCGCACGTGTAGAAATTATCATCTCGTCAAATATTATCAAATGCACCAACCGGTTCGGGGTTATCAAGATCTGAAGAATAGGAACTCATTCCTACATCGAGAACTAGTTTATCTTCGGCGTTCGTGTTTAAATATGTCGCACGATAATAATCATGTGTCTAATTAAGGCGGACATTTCATTTAAGTATCCCCTAAGCACCGCTGAAATGGAAATGATTGCCTCAACTCACCTGAATGTATCCGTATGGGTTGTTGGTGAAGTATCCACCGACGCAAACGTTTTTCTTCACACACTGTTGTCCACCGCTGCACTTAAGGTACTCCACAGGTGGCAAGTATGTTGGCCCACTGAAGGGTTGCGCTTGTCTGCTAAAGATCGCATGCTCCAAGAAAATATTCTTATTCATCGAATTTTCAAAATCTGATGAATATGGATGAGAATCGATTGAGTTTTTAAACTGTCCATTGAGGAAAATATTTGAGCCCACGTCTCCATATGCTGAGTGCAATACTAGCACTATGGCTAGCTGTAAGAATCTACACCGCGCCATTGTCACTAAAAAAAAAATAAACAATAATATTAAACTATAAAAAATTTATTAAATTAAGAATTAAACAAAAATAGATTATGTCCCTAGTGATACCTCACACCTGGTATGTGCATTTTAAAACCGATGACATAACTTTTATAGTCCCTCGATTACCACCATTAGACAGAAAAAGATGCGAAAAAAAACATCGTTTCTTTTTGTCAAATTTGAGAATGAAATTCATTTCGCGTGGAAGGCAATTTTCGTCAGTTAACTGAAATTTGTCTCGCCCGCCATGCGCTTGTGTGATTCTGACATTTGCATGCATGTCTAAAAATTGACGAATGACTAATATAGGCATATTTAAATTTATGGTGGATAGATAATAATATCCGTGGTATTTACTGCCTGATTATGCAAACAAGTCTCAAATTGATGAGATGAAGACAAGATTTACAAGAAGTCACGCCATAAAACAGAGGTAAAAAAAAGAAACGTGTAGAATGAAATAAACATCTAACCGAGTTGGCTACAAAATAGCTGAATTTGAAGAATTCGTACACACAAACACGCACGCACACTGATACGAATCATGCATCAACAATTTGCATACACACAGCTCATTAGCCTTGTCACTGGCATTGAGTACCACAAATTCTTGCGAAATACTACAACATTATGAAATGTCCAACGATGGATATCGATATTACTTAACGCATCCTACTTGTGGTCTAGGGAACTCTAAATAAACCAAGTTTATGCTTGAGCACGTTCGCTCACCAACTCTTTTGATTAAACGCTAATTGTTTTTGAAGAAAATTATAAAATTCAATTTAACGCTTATCATTTCAAAAGTGTTTGACTTTGACAGAGTGGAATGATCAATTAGCATCTGGGTTCGATTTTGTGAGTGAGTGAGTGATTTCGAATTCATTTGTTTTGGGTGAGCTTTTATTAATGAAGACGATTCGAGATGGTATCTCTACACTTATCGCTTTTCACACAGTAGCCACAATCAATCAATCATAAAACGAGTAGTCTCAGCTGTAAAATGAATTCACTTAGAATCGAGACGAGTGTGTCCAGATGTTCGATTCGACATGTGTGGATAGTCCTTGGAAAAGTGTCTACAGTCTCGTTTTATTGATCATCTAAACTCCATGCACTTGGCAAAGTTTATTGCTTTTTCCTATTGAATTGTACTTTGATATTTCACTGTGATTAATTATGCAAACACTTTCATTAAGCATTGGCTTTTAGAAAGGAACTAAGAAAGAATTTATTTTCGGCTCCAAGCACACCCACGGAAACAACCACTTCCAGTCAGACAGGATGTCTTGTATCTTCCCTGAATCTGAATCTCACATTCTCACAAATTGAAATTAACCACTCAACACAGAATAATAAATAATAATCTTGTTCGCAGGTGAGAATCGCCTCGGGCGAACACAGAAATTATTGATTGAAGTTGTGTGCTGGCTTGGTGATAATCAGGAATGTTTTATATTGGTTTATTTCAATTGACACACACACAAATGCACACTGTAAAAATTCACATTCTCCACACAATGTCCACTAAACAACAGTCTATATTCTTATGATTTTTTTTTTTCGATTTTTCTTATTTTGCCAGAGTTTATTTATTTATTTTTTGTTTTCTTGTTTATTCTATTCCTTGTAAATGCGCCCCTTACGTTTTGTTCTTTTCACTTGGATCCTGTGTGAATATCCTTTACACACTCGATAAAGACTAAATGAAGACAATTCAGTATTTTTTTAGTTTTCTTGATGTGCTTATCAAGTTCCACCGGCGTTTTGCTTAGAGCACACACGATCGGAACGAGCGACGGACTTTGATTGTACAATTTTTGCTAAGACAGCTTTTTATATGCCCACACCACTGCAAAGATGTTCGCCAGTTGGATTTAGTTGTGGCGTCATTGTGTGTAAAACGGACTTTTTCACTGATGAGAGATGACGATTTACCATATGAGCGCAACTTCTTCCTCATCTGCGCAGTGGGGCACTGCTCACTGTGATGCTACCATCGCCGCCGTCGCCGCGCCGTCGCGCACACACCCTCACCATGGTTCGATGGAATTCATTGTGCTGTTGTGTTTTTGGGGCTGGAATGGATGAGGTCAAATGCACACACAGAGAGCTATGAGTAGCAGCAGCCAGTGACGGCTCTGGGCCTACACCAACATTTTCGCTGAGTTCATTTCATTTGATTGTGAATTCATTATTCTCATCGAATTCATTGGACACGAATGAATCTTACATGATACGACTGGTTTTTCTCAGTTCGCTTGCGCGGGAATGTATCTTTGGAAATTTTTTGAATTTCGAACTTAGTCTGGCGTTTATTATTTGAGATTATGCCCCTGGGATGTACAGAGAGTTGGGGAGGCGACCACGAGAATGCATACAGATGGTTTGTTTTTTTCTGCGCGACAACTTGTGTGACTGATTTTGAATGTCCGTGTATTTTAGTGTTCTGCTGAATGGAAGTGTTAACGATTTTGCTATTTCACTACATTAGAATTTCAAGGTTCTCTTAGTTAATTTGCCAAATATCATATAACTTTTCGATGATCTTTGTAAACACCATAAGTTATTACTGAATTAATTTAATAAATATTTCTTGGAAAATTATTGACAATCTTGATTTGCATAGTCAATTGACAAAACCACCAATGTCAAGTAGTTGTATTTGCCTAAATTGGCCATAAGCAATGATGTGCGAAATTTATGTGGATGTCGCCTCCTTAACCTGCGCTGAAATGAGATAGTTCGAATAGAATAGCATTTGTTTCACTTTTTCAATTATCCCGAATTCAACTGTCGCACTGAGGAGAGTCTTGTGAAAAATGCATCAACGTTTACTGTGTCATCCATCGGTTATGTCAAAACAAATATGAAAACATTTTGTTTGAAATGAATAAACACGTTGTTTTGGAGAAAACCAAACTACGACCACTACTCATCGAATTCATGAATACCAGCCAAAGCAGAATTGTTCTCAATAAAAACTCTTAAATATGTATCCGAAATTTGAATTTATTTGACTATTAAAAGAAATACTTGAAAATATCAGACACCGACACTTACTTACTTCATCAGGAATTCTATTTCTCAAGATGATCTCCACTGTCATCTGCAGGCATTGATTTACTGAACAAATCAAATAAAAATATTTAAATTCAAAGCGACTTTAAAGCGAACCTTAAACTTTAAAATATTACGGAATATAACGATAGATTAAAAACTTAATGGGGTTTTTATTAATAAAATAAGATAAAAAAACACCAAAAAAAACTTGAAACTGTAAGGAATATGTGGTAGAAAATCCTCTTAGAAAGAACAAAATACGATATTTTCTCTTTCTGATATGATACGTTCTTTCGTTTGGTGTGGGCGTGTCTAAGAGATCCGTTACGAATACTTATGAAAACGATTATACTGATTTGATTCCATTCCGTTGATTTTAATTGTAAATTTTTCACGATGTGTCTGTGTTTCGTTTTAAACTCATGCCGATCGTTCTAATTGGGTTAAAAAAGTGATCACAGGTTTATTGGAGTATTTCGTAGATTATCACTGATATTGACTGTAACCAGCGACTGCGTTCAGGTGGAAATTGAAATATGTAATGTCCTAGAATCATACTGGTTACGAGCAAATGTGTTGGTACATGGAGTCGCATTGAAGCAGGTGGAAACATTTAAATATCTCGGGGTATTTTTCACCAGTGATGGGAGGAATAATGCTGGGCTATCCTGCAGATCAAGCTGTATCAGTTGTGAAGCAATTTGAGAGGCCTGAAATCAGGAAGGACAAGTTTAGTTGGAAAATACGGCAGTGCGCGAGGAACTCAATCTTGAGCAGCTGCTTCTTCGAACGGTAAGGGCTATGTTAAGGCACAAATGTACCCACCATTACGGCTTCCGAGGTGGGCGCTACCTAGGATGAGGAGGTTGGACCACGTCCCAAACTCGCCTGATTACGAGGATCGAGTTGCCTGAAGACCTCTCGTGTGTGCTTTAAAGCGGAAACCCATAAAATCCGTTGCTCTTGGAATCCACAAAAATCGTATCTGACGGATTGTAAAGAAGTGCTCAATGACTCTCGTATAAGTCTTAGAAATTCGAAATTTTAACCTTCCTATATTGTTAGGAATTATTCAAAACAATTTTAAACAAAACAAGACGTATTCTAGCATGCATAAAATATCGTAAAACCAGCAATGAAGTATTACAGAGATGGCCGACTTCACAGCCGATTGCCCTTTAATCCATTGAATTTGAGTGCCTTTTTTGAGAGATATTCACGAATTTTTGACGGTTATTCTCGAAATAACGTAAATGCCGTCGTCTGATTGGTCAATTTGGTTTAAGAAAACGTTCTACAATACATTTGTCGTAAGTTTTAAGGGGCAAGAGAGGTAGAAGTCGGTTATCTCGGTAATGCTTCATTTCTGGTAAGAACAATCACATAAGGAGCAACAAAATGAGTTTCCATGGAAGCAACTGTCAGCCGCTCAAAGAGTTAAGAGTTGACCAAGTTCATGGCGTAAGGATAATAAGAAAGCTGGACAGATGGAATAAGTCAGCTTAACGAACAATTTGTTTGTTTTGTTGCGTCACTCAGGATCCGTTTTTGACATCTAGATGTGCTGATTAAGCTAAAAACGTGATGAATGAAAAACACGAATTGAATTGTAATTTGTTGTTAGTTGAAGGAATTTAATTCATTTACTTATGGTATTATATAGGAAAATTCCTTAATGTGAAGTGAATTGTAATCCTTTTTTTATTTTTAAGTGTGTGAAAAATATTTATCCATTTTTATATTTATTATTATATTTATTTTCCCGCGTTGTTCATCACATCTTATTATCCTTACACCACTAAGAACTCCATCCGTCGTGATGGACACTACTTCTGGGCTCGATTTTTTGTCCCTGAGTCGTCAATTGTTGGACAGGACGCAACGCAATCAACAGATTGTATGTGTTAAGGCCTAAATTACCGCATTTCATTTTTTCCCTTATGTTTCTTCAACTCAAAACGAATCAGAGAAAAATTTTCATTTAGTATTTTCGGTGTGAGTGCGTATGCGCGAGCCTCATATATTGATAAAAGTCAAACACAATTGATTTAAAATTCAACCCAAGCTACATTTCTCAGCCGTTGGCAGTTCCAACGGTACAGAAATGTAATACGCTCCTCCATTTTTTACCCAGCAACGGCGATGTCGCGTTTTAAAGAAACAAAATTTGGGTGTCGCATAGCTCAAGCCAGTCTCTAAAACGTGCTATAGGTTGCGAAAAGGGTCACTAGATCCACTGGACATGCAGCTGGAACCACAATCAGAATAGCAATCCATGCTTTTTTTTTGTCTGTCGGCGAACTATGCCATGTCGTTCTACTTTAAATTTGGCTGCGAAGGAGTCAACATCAAGAAACGGCCAATCAACGAAAATAGCTTGTTCTAAAAGTTGTGCTGTTTTACTATTATTCTCATCATGGAGCACTAAAATTAAAAAAAAAAATCGCGCAAGTATAGTAAAACGTCAAATGTCATGTCCAACTTTTGAATAGAGCTCATGTCATGTCTTAAAATCGTGATTCTCCGAAATGTGTGCTTGGACAAATGGCGTGTAAGGAAAAAAACGACGCAAATATGGCTGATTCCAAACTTCATTCCCACGGATGAGTGGCGCTCTAGAAGCTTGAGCGAAGACTTGTTGGAAGGTGCCTGGTTTATTTCAAATCAGTGTTGTGTTGACAATATTCTCTAAAACATTTGCTTGTTAGAATACTTCTCAGGTCTTAACAACTTTTTGCAGAAAAATGGTGATTATAAGTGACGCCCCACCAAAACAACAAGATGACTGGGTGGTTTTCACATTGAAGACATACCGTGATGACTGAGTATTAATCCTATCATTCTGTTTGTTGAATGACTCTTCAATAGTAAATATTTTTTCATCATTAAAAATATTTTTGGAGTTCCCCAGCATCTTGTCACATTCCATGATTCCAGAATCTTTCCATAAATGTCACTAATCAAATAGCAATCAAGTTCATTTAGATGCGGACAATGCTTTTTGGGAATCAATGAGATGATTTCGCGTACCAAAACATTTGCTTGTAGTAGGTAGCAGCATCGATAACAACTTAAATCCATGAATTTTGTTTTATTGACTTAAGTTACTGTCTTAGATATATTTATTTTACTTTCAATCTTGATACTCGTTATTTTACGTATTTTGTCAATTACGTCGGACTTGCGGTTAACTTGATGTCTCAGTGACATGACATTCAGCATGATAAATTCCGCACTTGCGACTACATGGTGTGCTAATTGGTACACGTTCCGTTTGTTTAATTCTTTACAACTCTTTTTGAAGTGACGTCTCTGCCAATCTGATATGAATCAAGGATGATTTACTTCCGGCTTTCAAGAATAATCATATATTATCTTCTTCCTTAAAATTTAAATTACACATCATTCTTAAAAGTCAGACAAATCTTCATCATCCGATAAATATCACAAGGTACAAAGACGCTTATACTAAATGTATCCAATGTTGAATGCTTGTCGTCCGAAGCGGTTGAAGACTGGGTGATCTCCAAGGAGTACCAACTGAAGCTAATGTCACAGAATCACGGAGATAGATTACGTCAATTCCGGTGGATCCCCGTAATTGTTAGCGTATGTTCTGGGTGATGCTCTTATGTTTCCTAAGATTGCCTAAAGCGAATGCAGGGATTCATTCGCTTTAGGCAATCTGAAAGCGTAGGGAAAATTCAACAAAACTTAAAATTATACCCAGTTAGCATAGAATCGCGTTCTTGACTTAAAATCTTTAGTTTTGATAGTGACAATTCAATGAATTCTTACAGAAAAATAATGTGTGGAATGACCGGTTCCGTTTGTTTACAATTACCAAAACTATTTGAATTTTGACGTTTAGTAAAACTGTCATGGAAGTAAAGCAAAGTCACGAACCAACTCGACGCAAAAAAGTAATCCTGAGTAAAGAGCGTTTTTTTTTTTTTGGGATTTCACTTACTATGCTGTTTCAGTATCTCAAAACCACTAGCCTATTCATGACACAAACCAAAATCGTATGAACTTAAGCCTTGGTTCCATTTCGCTTTCGATATTATTAACATTTCCACTTTATGCTGTACCTGTGGTGAAACTTTTATTGACTACCATCAGCTGCTGGGTGAACATCCCAGTAGCCATTGACTCAGTGGTGCTTCTTCATTCCTATTTAAAATTTTAATTGTAACATCTGAAAAAACAGCCATCCGAAATTCGAAAATTTAGAATCGAGTTCAGAGAAAAGTTGTCATCTTCTCTCTAGTTACTGCAGTTGGATGGTTTGAGTCCATGAAAACGTTTAAAGCTGTGGTCCCCATTTTGCTTTTTTTGGTCCTCCTCCCTACACGCAGGGATCCCTGACTTTCTGTGATGTAACAACGCTTGCTGTAGAACAGACGTTAGGTAAACTAACCGGGTTCATCATTGTGGACTCAGTTCCCAACGGCATCTTTGTGCTCACCGCAACCATGGGTACTATTAAGCATTATCCAAAGGAAGAAATATGTTTCATGGATGCCAGGAAAATCTGCACAAGCACTTACAAATCTTAAAGATTATTAACGTTTTTTTAAATTATTCTTACAATGTGGCTTGGAATATGTTTACAACTAATCCCACGGTCGGGCGAGGTTGTAACACCATGGCTTTTTTAATGTTATATCTTGACATATTCCAAGCAGATGTTGTTGAACTTTTTTTTGTGTATTTGGTAGTTGATGACATTTTAAAATTAAAAAAGATATCACCGACTTGCGATCAAGGCTTAAGGAGGATGCTCTCGCCTACATGTCCTTTACTTGCTGGAAGAAAACATTAATTTAACCGCCTTTAAACCTTAGGGTCTTGACGATCGGATCTTTTTTTTTAGCAAATTGTTAATGTTGATTAAGGTAATACAAAAATTCAAATATAAAAATAAATTGATATTAGGATTTTCAGGTCCGACATATTCATCATCAATTTCATCTTCGAAATTCCAATCACTACTGAAGATCTTCAAGGAAATACGACACAACAACAATTTATACCGTGATGCAGCCATGGGTATATCCCATACAAGAGTTTTGTGATTCTTTGCCAAAACATATGTTGTGGTATAAATCGAACTTCATGTTTTGAAGAAAAAGTTAGACCTCCTGTTAAAAGGCCGGCCATTCACTACACAAAATAACTGTGCAAATTGACGTTGGTGCAGTGTATTTGCATTGTGAATCTGTGCGGTGTTTATATAAAAAAATGTATTTTTTTCTCAAATTTTAAGACGGCGATCAGCGCAGTTGTTCAGAACATAATATAGAGATATAAATATCTATGTACCAAATCTAAATCAATTCTGAACACCCGTCGAGGAGCTAAGTCTACACAAACATCCAATTCCGTAAAAACTGTCAACATTGAAGCCACTAATGCCATTAGCCCTAACCTACTTAACTGACTCCATGAGCATGACATATATTTCTATAAGCCAATCGTTGTCACGCATTCGATCTGGCTGAGATGCATTCACAGGCTTATCTTCAGAAAGATAATTATGAAATATTAACAACAAACATTCATCAAGGCCTCTGACGATCCATCAACAATTACTTTTATCTAAAACCAAAAAGAGCTCACGGATTCAAGCAACATGCACTATTAAATTGTAAAACTCATTTCGCCAAGCGGAAAGGTCAGTTCCGATAATGTCTAGCATGTTAATGATTTTTCTCTTATCCGGCATCTTTGTTTCGTCTTGCCAAATGTATGCTGAGAGCAACAACCTCTTCGCCTTGTAAAATCGATAATTTGTCCAAATACCTGATGACTAGACGAAAAGGGTATTAATTTCAAATTTAGCATTGATTTTTAAAACCATTATGTTGAATCTTGAATCACGCAAATCTTTTATGGGCTGCTAACCGTTTGTGATTCATCGCTTATGAGAATGAATGTTGACGCGCGGATACGTTATAAATGGAAACGTTAATTTCTCTGCGATAAGTCATAATTGCATTATTGCAAAATAAAATGATGCAATAAATACATAAAAATGTATAAATAAGTAATAAATATTGATCGCCATGGCGTGGTGGGTACGCACGTCGGCTCCTGTGCACTTGAACCCACTGTGATCGATTCTCGGTACGACACAAAATGTTCACGGCGTCACCTCTTTCGAACGTCTAGAAAAGGCTTCTCAAGCTTGACCGTTCGGAGTCGACATAAAATTGTAGTTCCCCTCCAACAAAAGCCCGCACAACTCAAGAGGTTGCTGTAGAGGCTTGGCCTTGGAGGCTGCAGCGCGACCCATATTTCATTAAGAAATAAATATTATTAAATTACTTAAGACCATGCTTGACATAATCAAATAGAATAGATTTACGAGCTATGATGTAAATTAAACTAGCTTTACAGTTTCCCCAATTTCAAAAATGCCATCCTCTTTAATCTCTCCTAAGCCTTAACTTCTCACAAAATACTTTAAACTCCGATCAGACGTAATGCAGTTGGCTGTGTAAGCTTATGTATCAATTAACATAGATATTAACGACGTTAAATCAGCCCTAATTTAATGCGTCGATGAATTAAGGCGTCAAACTGAACAGTGAGTTCCCTTCGGAAGCCCATTAAAGTCATTGAATTATAACGCCGCTCAATTTGTTTTATGCATTTCGATGAGGCCATTGACGTAAGCCCAATTCATAACGCGGTTTTTAACTCTGAAGAATCTTAATCGGATAATAGCACACTTGATATGCTTTGAAAGCCTCTTAGCTCTAGAGCTTTTGCAATTGTTGTTGCTTGATAATGTTAATTAAGCTATTGGGTTTTACGAATTTATGAAAGATACAGATTCAGATAGTCACGGAGTGGTGTTTAAGTAGGCTTCTCTGCGGACAGAAATGAATATGATGCTCCCACTTATTTAATCTGATCTAGTTTTTATGGAGAGGTAATGAGTTAATTAAGTTCAAAGCGGTTTGATTTAGATATCAATCAATAGGTATTAAGGAAGAATTAGTATATCTTGTCCTTTCAGGAAGTGATTCTGATCTCTGCAGGGTTTCAACTAATTGCGTGAACTAATAAGACCTCGGAAGCTAGACCTTAGGAGGGCAACTTTCTGTTAAGAAAAGAGGCACTAGAGACCTTCATCAGACCACATCAGTCACGTCTATTCTAATTGGCCTCGGCGTGTTTTCCAATTGCGACTTGAAATCTTCGAACTTTAACTGTAAGCACACCCTTAAGCCAATGAGTAAACTGTCAATGTCAAAACATTCATTGAAAACAATACATTCATCATGGTGGGGGTTATTTAACAAAGATCATTTACATACACGAGGGTGGTCCGATAAGTACTTATACTCACCGCATGAGGGCGCCACATTCGGAAGAGAAATTTACTATTGTGTAGTATATTCTCGTACACGGCTAAGAAATTTAAGCTGAATTGGCCTCTTAGTTTTGTTTTGACCGCGCGTGGAAGCGGACGTGTCCGCAAATTTCAAACAAATCAAAGAGCACTTGACTGCTGTGTACTCTTCTCTTTTGATAGCGACCATCGAGTTTCAACCTGCTTGCACAACGGTTATTGAGAAGCCACGTCCGAGGTGCCCTGAAAACGGCTACCACGGAAGATAACGTGACAAAAATCCACGATCTCATATTGGCAGATCTCCAGTTGAAGTTGCGCGAGTTAGCTGAAATATTGGGTATGAGAAAGCTGTCTGTGTGATGAGTGCGTTGCTCACTCCGGACAACATGTGTAACCATCCACCGTCGCCACGGCCAAATTAGTCAAATTTGTTTCCAACCCTGAAAAAGTCGCTTGCCGGACAGAAGTCGAATGAGCGGGTTATAGCCGCCACGTAGGCCCAATTGTGCAGACCTCCAGAAAAGTTATTTTTAAGACGTGTTAGAGAAGTGCAACCGCTGGGTCAAGTGTATCGATCAAAAGGAGTCTATTTTGCCCGATAAATCACCATTTTTTCCAAGATGTAAGATTTTCTTTTATAGGGTAAGTAGTTATCACACCACCCTCGAAATTCAAATTTGTTACCAAAATTCCGAGTCATTGATGGCAACTCAAAAACTGTTAACGCCAATTTTTGGTGCGAATTCTCATCGCAGTAGACAAAAAATTCATAGTCGTCGAATGAAATTGAGTCCAAAGCTTTGCTCCTAACGAGACAACGCGGTGGTCGATGTGGCAAAATTATTGCTGCCGTTCAAGTATCCCTCAAAGGTAGGTAAGCGCGGCAGCCAGTGAATTCACCAGCACACTTAGACCATATTGGTCCATTGTGATACCCATTGACAGACTCCTACCACTGATCGACTACTCTCATGATACTGCCGTTAATTTGATCCCAACGAAAAATGGTGACTGGACCAGATTTGAAAGCCAGATAAAAGCGTATTAAATTTGCTTTCACTGGGATTCAAACCGGGGACCCTGCTAACCAACTACGCCATCCAATCGGCCACATGTTGCTTATTTATTTCGTTGGTCAATTGCAAGGATTTGACATTAATGAAATTTGGTTTCAACAAGACGATGTAACTAGCCACATAGGGGATGTAACAATGGACTTAGTGCAAACTCAATTGAATGAATTTATTATATAGGAAAATAGTTGTGTTTTTTGGCAACTTGGGTCACCTCTAGACTACATTAAATCATTAGTCTATACCAACAAATAGGCTCTGCGCCCTTAGAGGAGCTCAGTGCCAATATTGAACGAGAAATACCGACTGTTTCTGTGGAAAATAGGGGGCGAAAACTGAGTACGTCCCACTGTACGGCGACACGTGGAAGAAAATCAGAAAATGTTTGCCAAAAATGATTCTTAGAAAACGGATAAATATTGTCGCACATGACAAACTGAAGGTCGTAGTAGGCGGAATTCACGCGTTCGTATTCGTGGAGTCCACTAAGCCTGAGCTTAGTTTATAATTCAATTCGTTATAGTAAGTTATAGAAGCCGAAAAACTTCGCTGAAAAACGATTTTCACTTAGTTCATATTGAGAAGAAAAGTTTTTATTTTATTATTTTTATTTGCACATACAACTTTCCGGCTAGTCAGATAAATATTTTCTTTCAGACCTACTTTACCGACGGTAAGCTCATTTTATAGATACTTATCTAGTGAGCGTCAAACGATGTCAAGAAATTTAAGATTTTATAATCTTTGTAAGAATCATCCACATCTACTTGACCTTCTCATCAAATGCCCTTTCAAAATGTGCATAAATACGGGACTTTTCCAACTGTGGTCATGCAGTTAAACCAACCGATTTTCTGTTATGCTGGAGATTATTACGCAACCTAAGGAAATTTGATGCCACTATTAAAACCTACCTAATTTTCTGCGAAGATCAAAGAAATTATAACATATTGTACCCTACTTTCATTGTTTGGAACTAAGGTTTTATTATTTATCTTTGTGTTACCAGCCTCCAATGATTTTTTTTTGTTTCATACTACAGTACAAACTCGATTTACGCAACCCTCTCTTCGCGCGACTCCTCTTAGTTACATAAATCGAGTTTGTACTGTGTTTATACTCGCAACACAATAAACACAAAATTGGTAATATGAAGATATTTGATTTATATTTTACTACTTTGTACTGACTCACTGCACCGCACTGTAACCATTTACACTCGTGGTGAGCATAGAACGATGGCCCCGAATTGCATTTATAAATATTTTGATTCTCTGATGAAATTCATCTCAGCAAAATAATGCAGGTTTTTCCACATGATGATGCATAATGGTATTTGAATTTGACTCACAAAGGTTACACGACTAAAAGCGGAACAAAAACCCATAATTTGTGGTAAATGCATAAATTGTGATTAGATATATCAACAATAGTGTCACCACCAACCTAGAAGGATGTAGGCGCAATTGTGTGGCTTGCTAATGGTCGCCCACTCTTTCAATTTACGAAGTCATTGATTTCGTCTAATTATATCCTCTCGTGGGCGATGAATTGTGTGTAACTGCTTGCGGTCTGATTTCGTTTTGAGAAGAAGAATTATGTCACTGTAGCAGCACAGAAAAATTGAGAACAAGGAGATTGAATCAATGGAATTAAAGTAAGGTGGATAGTAAGATATTTAATGCTGAGCACAGAGTTTTTACATGTGTTATGTTTCAGCAGTTGTTAAAGTTCCAAAGGCAACAATTTGCGCCATCATAGCTTGAGTGTGTACTAAAATCGTCGCACAGTGGATATGTTTGATGAGCACATTCGTTTGGACCCTTAGCCACCGATCAGAATGAGAATAGCATGACATGAAGAAAAAACATAGTCGTTGTAATGGCCAGTATCGAAGAAGACACAGGAATGTTGATTTGCAGCAGATCGCCTTGTGAAAGTCTTATTTTGCGGTTGGAAGTGGTCCCACATCCGTATAAGATTATGCTGATATCAGCATCGAAGCGGGACGACAATAAGCAATGCTGTGAGTAAATGGGCGCTGGAAATGCTGACCGGAGATCCGGACAGAACCTCAACTCATCTCATCTTTTCGTGCGATGCCTAATTTTGACTCAGCGACTATTTGAATAAGCCGTTTTTGGAGTGAACACAATCCACATGTATTCTCACAAGCAACAATGATTAGCTGTTTAGTCGTACTGTCGCAAAATGCATATATTCGTTACTCAGTAACGAGTATTCAATAAAGCACCATATAATGAAACGTTACTTATCAATATCGTTACTTTTAATGTATCGTTACCTTTTTGGCCTATTTGTATCGGCAACCGACATCGGTTTGTTCACTTTCTTCTCTTCCAGTATACATTGTCTCTGCACTGTTTTCGATGGGTTGTGCCACATCACGCATAGATATGGTACGCATCCTATGTATATGTTATATCACCCTTGAATGCGAAGAGCGTAATTAGAATTTTTTGTGGGGAATACGATCGTGTCGCTGTGTATCTAGTATTCTTAGGTATGTTTCGGGTGGTATACAGGAAGATTTATTTATTCGTATCGGTAGATATCGATGCGGTATAGTAACGTTTCTATACATTTGCTTGGTATACGTTACTTTTGAAAATGCGAATATCTTGTGGACGTTTGTTTTGATTTAGCAGAGTAATTCCATTGTGCTTTGTAAAAAGGTAGGTAAAATGAAAAGTGTTCTACTAACAAAAACTATGGTTATTAATATGGTTAATTTTCGTGCGAATTTTGTGACCTCCAATGATCATACTGCCATTATCAGTGATTGCTTCATGTAATTAACCAAAAAAGGAGATATCTTTAATAAATAATCATATCCTTAATCAGAAGTATCAATTTTAACATAAAAATATAAAATTTTGAAGAAATTAACCAGTAACGATATCAAAGTAACGAGTATTCACATTCAAAGTAACGAATATGTACGGGTACTCAATTTGTCGTTACTATTAAAGGCCTACTGTTTAGTACTTTTTATAGAATGGCTGCTTCATTGGACCTTATTTCTTTCGAAATAAAAGGAGAGACCGTTACCGTCAATGATTTCAGGTATAGAGCGATGTTCGTCAATTCGTCAACAAACGAGATCTGGTTCCAACAAGACAAGTCTACATACCATAAAAGCGACTCAACGTCTGGTGTTGCTTAGAAGATATTTGGTGAGAAGCTCATCTTACGCGGACAACCCGCCGCGATTATGCGACTTAAACAACTCGATTACCCACTTTGGACAAGCTCAAGGCCAGCATTCTAGAAGCTATTGAATAAGGACGCCTAAAAGATCCGTATCATCCAAACTTTGCAACCGACCTGTTGAAGCATAGCCTGCGAAGCAGAGGCGGAAATTGAAATTATGTGCTATTCCACACGAAATGACATGAATGTAGCTTCACAATAAGACCAGAGTAAAATCCATTTCTTACACCATTGATGTTTAATTTAAATTTGTTTTCCTATCGTTCTTATCTGGTTACCTTGGTGTGTTATCTGGCCTGGGTGTAGTATCTACGGTAACTACTTGTATTTTGTGTGTTAATTTTCTTCCATGGGTGAAGAGTAGCTTTAGTTTTATGAAGATCCCGGATAAGAAAGCTTTAGAAGGTTTTTCTTGACGCCTTTGAAGGTTTTTCGTAACAGTTATTCTATCTGATCTTTATCAGTGACTCTGTACACAAAAGTAAAATGAATGAACGCTGATATCTTAGATGTGGCACTTTAAATTACGAGGGGAACCGATGTTCCCTTGCTCGTTCTCCATTAGTTTTGCATCAGATTGAAGGTAATCAATCCATTAATCCAACACGAGGTACAATGAATGGTCTGACACGTACGACATGAGGCCGTGTAAAACCACATGTAAATCATTAATAAAATACCCCCCAGTGAGAAAAATCATTCAGTACAAGACAAGTGATTAGTTAAGGTCAGTGCAATGAAAATGTAAGAAAAAATCAAGAGCCACTTCCTCTTTAGCTCAACTTCAAACTTCAAGTAGTGTTTCAAACTTAAACTTAAAACTAAAAAAATACGAAATTGTTGTTCTCGCCAGCAAGGTGATCACAGCAATTTACACTCGCCCATTCCCACAGTACGGTGGCTGCCCTCTAAATGTGCTATACGAAACGGTTTCATTTATGAAATTTTAATTAAGGTCAGTAGCCTCATGTCACAGTCTGAAACACGCAGTCTTACATCCCAAGACGAAGGTGCTAAAATGGCTAATTTTGTTTCGCTTGCTTTTGCGTAACAATACAATGACACAGGCACGGACGCCAGACAAATGACTTGAGTAACGAACTCGACTTGAGACGCAGATGCATTATTTGGCCCTCAGCCTAATTGATAGCAACCACAGCTAAGTAGACAAGTGGCCGATTTTCCCCAAATGATTGGCTAATAAAGTTATTGAAATTGTATTGGTCCAGGCCTGCGTCTCGATCAGCTCGTTAATCAAAGATTTATCCGTGGAGGAGAAGAATCCGTAATTATAGGGTTTATGCGCGCACTCATGCCGTCCAATGAGCTGGCATGCAAGATGGGTTTCTTCGTTTCCTCCGCCACTTTGTGGTTTGAATTCGCCCGTCGATGACGACGGTGAAGAAGTCGTTAAACGAATTGAATGATTGCATGGGCGGTGTGGAACAACCCAATGGGGAATTAACAATTCTGTGTATTTTTCTTCGGTGACCTTGCCGGAGTTGGAGCCAATTATGCATTGGCTGCTTGGTTTGTGTGGTGAAGATGATTCAAATGTCCGCTATGCTGGACTGTGGAACTGGAGTGTTCAATTGTTCACATTGTTCAAACGGTAGCAAATGGTGGAGATCGTGCGGCTAATCAAGTATGCGGTTCTTGATTATGAGTGATTCACTGTTGATTTTTCGATTTTGGTATTTGTTTTTTTGTTTGGGTTTCAAGGGCGCGTATAGCATACCTCAGCCAGTGTTGTTGTTGTTGACTTCTTTGACCTCTGGTTTGAGGTGGATCTTGAAGGTCATTGCGTGGTGGTTGATTGTAAATTGTGAGTCAGACGGCGAAAGTGCTGACGTTTAATCATGCTTTACTTTGGATTTTAAGCGGATTTCTCTTGGTCACGTGTGCCTTCGATTGGTAGTGGAATACCGAATTTGCAATATGATACAATCCGGTCAATACCGTGGGCGTAAATGCCAAGTCATCGACCTTCAACAATGATATCCCTGTATGAAAAAGAGTTTGAATGAATCTAAGCACCACAGTTAATACCGACAAATCAAAACCATTTTGAATAGAATACATTTTACAAGATGAAAGAGCTCGTCATGTTTTCTATTCAATTTCAGATTGTATCTTTAATAAAAGCTATCACTCGTGCATGTAGAGCACTTCTTGTTGAGAGACGTTATTTTCATTCGATTGGTACTATTGACATGTTAAGCACTTGTAAGCTCTATTTGTACATAAATACACATGAATGTGGGGTCAAGATACCAACAACAGATAAGTGAAACCGGTCAAGTGGTTATTGGGGAATAAAATTGTAAGCATATTCATTCGAGTGAGATCACCCATCACACAAGGGGTTGGTAAATACACAAGGCAACGATCTATATCTTGATGAGATCAACCTTTGCTGATGCCGGAACTCTACGGAAATGGAAAATTCCAAACTTGCAAGACATGCTACCGGCTTTTCCAGTTGCAGACATGCCATCAAGCCATAGGTAGGCAGGTAGCTAGGAATGACTTTCATGGTTTCTTAACCATACTCCAATTGGACCCTAGATTTGGTAGATTGTGATGTGTACTTTCCAGCTCGTCCATCTTTCCGCATTTCTTCCTGTTTCTCAATATGTTGTAAGCATTTCATTGTTATAAGATCGAATTTTGACCAATTCTAAAACCATCCAACCAACCAAACGGTTTTATGGTTTTAAGTCGTCTCTTGGATTTCAAAGCCACCTGGTGAAATCTGGGACCCGAGCACCTTCAATTGAAGATGGGGCACCAAGCCCACGTGGGAAGTTGTTGGCGGCTGCAGACTGCAGAGCGGGAAAGTCAGTCTTTACCAGGGCTCTTCTCTTTGTATGGATGGCAGCGGAGGAGTTGGCGAACTGACCGGTCGATCCGTAACTGCAGTTAGCAGAAGCTTCCTGGCGCGCTTTGAAGGTCAAATATGTGGCTTTCAAAATAAATCTTACTCCGTTCGTAAGAGTACCGAGACTTGCCTAAAAAATCATTCTTTTTTATAAATTTTAAAATGTCAGTTTCAACTAACAGTACAAGGCAACGAAACACCAAAAAATCCTACAAGATTTAATTTTTAGTTTTCGAAAAAATCGACAACACATGTCTTCGTAAGTATTTTAATTTAAGCTAATTTTTCGTGTATGGATCCACTGTGGGGCGCCACGTGTCTCAAATTTGGCCTACTCTCAACTGTAAGCGTTCCATTAGTGTAATTCAGTTGAGTAGACCAGACATAGGACTCTGTCTCACTCAGAATCCTACTTTTTCGATTACTAAGGCGTTCAAAACAAATCTTGCCTCAGTTTGACTAATCCTTGCCGCCAGTCACTTGTCCCTAACCGAACTTAGCCAACGAGTCATACACTGAATAGAAAACCTTATCTACTCAAAGACACGCTATATATACCACATCTGCAAGTGAAAGGGTGATGCTACCTTAATGAACCTACTTACGTGCCTAGAGACATATTTAATAGCCAGTAAATCCCCCTTGTTATTTGTAAAACCGTACATTCGCTTTCGATTTATTAAACACTTATCATCAAGTCTTTCCATCTTATGCAGTCACTGACCTTCCACGCTTTCAAGCAGAGTCCAACAACTCTGACCTTGAAAGAAGGCCCCCTCAGAGGTTATAACAACATAAAATAGGTCACACAACCATCAGCTGACAACTGCATTGAGCACACACTCCTCCGTCAAGACCGACTCTGCATGCATCTTCACAATTGCTCATTGCTCAACCCTGCGGCAAACAATTTGGCATGTGTCTGTATCTGTTTACCAAACCAGTAGCAAGAGTTTTCACAATCAAGGAGAAGCCCCATCAAACGAAACACTTAAGCCTAACGCCAAGCGCTTGCCGAACACCATCCATACCATCGCAGCAGCACTCCATTCCATTATTTGTAAGTTCACACAATTAATCGCACCGTTTGTTCATGCGAAAGAAATCCAATTTCTTGAGTGTATCTATCCGTTTTGCTAAGTCATCTTAGCAACCTTTCAAGCTGCGTGCCACCACCACGGCACGGCAACGGCCCGATGTGCGCTCTTTAGACGTCAAGATGAGGAAAAAACCTTTCAGTGAAAACGAAAGCCCTCTTGTGCATGGAATTAAGGAGACTTATCTCTTCTCTCGATTACGGCCCATTGACCGTGTTACTGCTTTCGCTACGACCACAGATTTGTTATTTTTTCACACTTGTGCAACGATCCGGTGCAGACGGTTGAAATGCGGTTCAGATTGATGGACAAGTTAAATTACATGGCACTCCGGTACGAGAGGTTATCGCCATTGTGCAGACAGAAGTTCATCTCGATGACTAGGCGAGTCCCATTGTCAGCAGGGATTAGCGTGGATCCATAACTAGCAAGCACTCAGGCTGCACATTGTAGTCAAGTCATATTCGAGAACACATCCGTCTGGGGAAAAACATGAAGGTACACACTTCCAATCGAGCACTTGAATGGTAATTTGTCTTCGATAACATTCCACACAGCTAATGCCCAGAGTGTGTCGGCTGGAGTGCATGATAAATTTCCCAATTGACTTAAGTATTTGCTTTGAGCAGATTACTTACTCGCATAGCTGGTTTTCGAGTGGGTTTAGTTTGAAATCGCACTACAGACCTTACGGGGTACTCAAGACAAACCGAGCGAGTGGGGCTTTCGTCTGGACGAAAACTAGTTTATCAAATTCGCAGAGTTTCGTTACATGCCTTCGTATTTCCTATTTGTGTTTTTTCCGGATTATCTTTTACAAGAAGTAATCAGAAAAGAATTAAGAGTTGTGTATCCAATACGAATGATAATAATAACATGGGTGGAGCTAGAGTCCGGTGCTAAAACCCTACAGCAACCTCTTGTGTTTTGCGTGCTATTCTTCACTCACAAGTGGAAGAGACCAAGAGTTTTATGTGGACTCAGAAGGAGGATGTGTGAGGACAGTGCTGGGGATAAACATTTTCAAAAGGTAGTAGATTTATATGAAAAAGAGTGCTAGATTTGGAAACAACCGTATTAGATCTGCTTTACATATTTCATTTACTCACTTTCCCTTGTGTTACACTTTGAAGCGAGGTTTGTATCTCGGGTAGTAGACGGGTGAGATTTGACAAGTTCGCAAAATACGGGCAGATCTACCACAATTGTGTTAAAGTTCCAACACTGTTTCAGAAGCCCTAACACTGTTTTCAGAAACATTTCCGGTAGCTTGAGAAAATTTAACCTGTGGATTATGAAGGCTTTTGAACTTTGGCTTACTTTGTCTAACGTAGGTGTACATACGCACTGCATCACGGCTGCCACATCAAGTACTCTTTGCAAAAGATGTTGGCAACATTGACACCGGGAGCATCCACGCTCTTAAACAATTATTTTGAGGGAAAAAACGGCACCTAATTGTATTCAATCAAGCTTCTTTCAATTTTATCCTCTTTCTGCACCCTACTACTACTTAACTATAACTAAATTTAACCGGCAGTCAAAATAAACCGACCGGCAGAAGTAAGATCGCTGATGAACTTGCTAGACAGGGATCGGCAGGGATGTGGCATGACTCTCCAGATTGCAGACAGACCAAGGCTTTCTTGTTATCCCTGACAAAAAAGACATCTTTCTAATGGGTGGAGCAACAATTCGAGGCAAACGTAGGTTACTCCTACGACAAAAAAAAAATCGCGATTGGATGTATGTTACGTATCTCTAGAATGACCATTGCCAGCCTCAATCCCTTCGGAATGAATTCTGTTCTTTGGCAAAGAAGGTGTCAAGGATTTGTTTTACAGAATATCGCAAAAAAAAAAATTATAGAAACAGGTCCACACTGCTCCAGCCCAAAGAGTCTTCGGACGATGAACACAAGCAGCTTGTTGGTTAAGGGCTAGGTCTATCACGGTCAGTAGCCAAACCAGAAGAAAACCCGTTGTGAAGTAAATCAATTTATGCAGCGAACGTTTTAATGGCGAACAGTCTGGGTGTTGTGCGAAGGGCTAACAACCGACAAACGTTGTGAGGGAGCAACATACCTTGGAGCAACAAACGGACATTCAAGGAGGGATTAATGATACCATCCTTAGCAAATCTTAAAATACGCCGTTTCAAAAAGAGCTCACGAACTCAATTTGAACATATTTCTCAGTCCAGCGGCCCATGGAGAGTCTCCTCCTCCATTCGTATTCCTCACAAACAGGACCAAACATCGAAGTCATGGGCAGAGGTAATAAATGCATACCTTCTTCTTTATCATAATACATATCAAAACAAAGAACTTAGAACAAGTTACAATTCCAGTCCAGAAATATATTAGAAAGTTAACTTGTGTCCAAAGCATTACTTCATCACTAGTTGTTGTCTTTCGTTCTCGGAATTATCTGGAAGCACATCGGTGAAAGGAACACACAGCAACACAACAGTAAGCAATATGATTGGATGATTAATTGATAGATGCACACGTTGCAGCACTCATCGTCTTAGACCTTACAAAGCTTACCATACAATGACCGTGGCCTTCAGAGCACAAGCTCAAACTTGTCCATGGCTTGTGGAAACAATTAGCCACTTTTATGAGACAGATCATATCGAGTCACAGAAACAGGCCTTTCCAGAACTGAGACCAAAGATTTTACGATTTGACTCATCCACACGAGTCCTTTCACATTGCCAAGCGATAGCCATCTCTCTCCCTCTTTGTACGGTCAACATTCCAAGCAAATTTAATGACTCCAGTACCATAAAATAATAAACACAACAAAAGACCTTGGCAACAGTGGTATGCATTCACTTACAAGTACACCCTAACGGACGCGCTTAAGTTTCGTTTCTTAATTCAGCTGATGTACCCTGAAAGGCATGCAATTAACACAGCACTAAACACTATTGAAAATAACCATTCATTCAGCTGCCACCCACCCCAGCACCGCAGCACCTCTTCATCGATTTCGGTGGTCCCTGAAGCCTAACCTTCAAAAACTAAATGTATCATTAAATGAATATCAGCGTGCCGCCACCGGCTGCCGGCCTTGAACGCTTAAAAAGTAATTTAAGGCATCAACTCTTGAGGTGACTTGAGTGAATTGCTCTAGGAGCAGACGCCGCCGATACCACACATGTGTACCGTGTCGCCCTCTGCTACATCTAACACCGCCATCATTGCCTGATTTACAGCTTTTTCATTTCATTTCCCTCTACATAAACCGTTTTATACTGTACAATGCTTAACATCTCGCCGCCAGAATCTTGATGAATCTATTTTTAATCAGTGATGTGCGACCAATTGAAAACCACCGCAAGAGGTTTACAAACAAAGCCATGCCAAAGTTTTATGTTCACTTATTTGCCATCCTGTGGCCACTCACTTGGTCCATTGCCCACCAAGCTCCTAATTACTTACACACATGCACGTAAGCCAATCGCAAGCTAAGCCCGAATCCATCGGCAGACGAAGAATCGGCTAAGCTACCGAACAGATGCGTCATCGGATTGAACCGGATTTAGATTCCTCTCGATTCCAATTAAGGTTATGAATCTGTTTTCTTCTCTTTTGTTCTACGATTTCTGCTGAATTCGTCGCTTGGCCGAAGTGAGGCTGGTTCTCGAGCAGCCGATGTTCTCTTGCTTTTATTCTCATTTCACCGCTAGAGGCAGTCAAGATGGATTTAGAACCAAGTTATGAATTAATTGACGGCGGCAGGTTGGAGAGGCCGTACAGACACACTTCTGGAATAATGGGATCTTCTGTTGACCAAAAGCTATTTGTTGGGCTAAGCCAGGGCCTGTTGAGAGCCGTCTCTCACTTGAGCATAAGGAGGTCATTGCTTGGTGGCCGATGCTCGAGAGAATCGTGTGGATTAGGAAGTTGGGTTTTTCTGGGTTCTAGGTCCGGCTGCAATAATTTATCCAACTGGGTGCCGCTCTCTCGAGTATACATACCTGGACTACTTCGGGATGGGAGAATTAATGCGGAGAAAAACTAGATTCCAAAAAATATAATGCGAACGGCATGCAAAGTGCAAAACTATCAACATCTTAATTTGTTTACTAAGTTATATTGTTAATGAATATTTATTGTTGTGGCATTTGATAGACGAATGCTTTTATCTTTCATTCATCCACACACTTGTATGCTTACACTTCCGGCAAGGTAAGTCGGTTGGATCGTACACCGCCGACTGATCCATCGGAGGTAAACTGTTGTCGCGAATATGTTGAGTTGGTTGACTCTGTTTTGTTATTCTATTCACCATTAGTTTTTGTGTAAATCGAAAATACAAACTTTGCTTTGAATGGGGAGTTTTTGTTTATCAATCGGTCTTAAAACTCAGTAAACCACGTGTTTCCCTGTGGTTAATAGTCTACTCATGTGGATGGAGCATAAAAAGATGTCTCTTTCGGAATGAATAACAGCGAGTCGACAGAAAAGTTTCAAGACAACGGACGGACGACAGACATAAAAGCGTTTTTAGGAAGAAGATTAGGAGACATGTGCTTACCTTCAGCGGCAAACCGTCGTGTCGTGCGTGCGTTATTCCTTTATGAATGGAATGGGTCTGCAGTTCTATGCCAACAAAGCTTAACCCTCTTATCATTGTCAGGGTGTCTCTCTTGGGCTCTTTTTCCCCAGGATCTGCCGTAATGTGAATATATGGTCGATGGTGAACTTGCCCGGCCTGAAACCGTACTAACAAGGACCAAATGGGTTCAGGCGCTCGCACAAAACGGCAGAGAAAAATTTGTAAATGATTTTTAGGAGAGTTATTCCTCGGCAGTTGACGCAGTTGAAGGGGTCTCTTTTCTTGTGGATCGAGCAAACGATACTGAGATTCCGTTCAGTGCCTACCTATTCGTCGATTTCAAGGCCGCATGTGACAGCGTGCACAGGAACTAGCTATACAACGCCATGTTTTGACATTCTTGCCAAACTTGTCACTTTATGCAGGATTTTCGCATCAAGGTCGGTAATGAACTGAATGAGACCATCAATGGCAAACAAAGTTTTAGACAGGGCGACGCGCTATCATGTGCACACAATTGCAGAAGGATCTCAAGAACTGGAGGCAGAGGGCTAAAGATCGAGCTAGCTGGAGAGGTTTGTTGCGGCTGGGATCAAATTAACGGTACTACTACTGGAGTGTTCAATCAGTAGTGAATTTACTAACAGACCTACCTACCTACCGATGCCGACTCCAAATTTAGGAAGCTTTTTGTAGACAGGAGCACTCTCTAAGCTTAGTGAGTGACTTGAGGAGAAGTGATTTCTGAAAGTTGTCCGGGATATAATCTGGCATTTCCGACTTAGGAGTCCACGTACAAGACCATAACCCTAGAACGACCGAATCTGGCCATTTTCGCAATATGCCCGCTCACTGTGGACTATGAACATCCTTAAGGGTCCGGAATTAAGACATGCCACGGTCAGAGGATTAGAGGAGTAAAGGAGTAGAAAGAGGACGAACTTATGAAAATTCTCTTAAATGGCAATGGATTGGTAAGTTGGCAAGCATGTTTGACACTAAGCTGATGAGGGTTCCTGGGCAAGGAACTACGGGTGAATTCAAGGAAAGGAGGAATGCAAATGGCTTTCTTACTTGAGCATCGTTTGTTAAACTAGCGGACAAAAAACACCTCGGTGTTCGAGAGAGTCTAATTACCTTGCGATACTGTTGTCTCCTTTGAGTTGAATCGCCCGCTTCTGGATAGTACATAGTAAAAGCAGATTATTTATTATTTATTTTTATTATTTATTTATTTATTTATATACATAATTATTTATTTATTTATTTACTTATTTATTTGTTTATTATTTATTTATTTATATTAACATATTTATTTATTGTCAATCATTTTTGTGTTTTCTAAAACATTCTAGTCTGAAATTTGAAATCAAGACTAACCACTTCTCTCTTCCCTCCAACTTAATTAGAATTTTTTTTTTCTTTTTTTTGCCATGAAGGTTTTTTAAGTGGCTTTTCCTTCAGACTAAAATCCAATACTTCTGTGATAAATTATATAAAGATTATATGAATATTTTAGTAGTAAGGTGATGCAAACCAAATCTCTGTACAACTAAATGTATGCAATACATTGTAAAATTTGTGCCACTATAAAAAAAAAAATAGTAAAAGCAGATTATCTATAGCAGAATGTGAGAAGATTAAAATACTATCACGAGCAAAGGAGTAAATTGGATTAAACCTAGCAAACAGAAGTCGCATTTAATTGGTGGGTATCAGTTTTGAACTCATCCTGGACAATTTGAACGGTACAAAATGCAATTTCTAATCCATAGAAGAAACGATTCATCGATGCCATTGGCACTCATTTTTCCTGCATTGTAGATTTTTTGAGACACTGGACAATAAGGCAGATGTAAGGATACCTTCTTTTTGTGTAGTCGATGAAATCCAATACGGACAGTTAAGCAGTAGCATTCAATCCATGACTTCAGTCCACAGTAATGCCGCTATTATACGGTAAAAATGTCGTCCCAAATACCGCCATTTATCCGAAGTTATCGTATCACAGTAAAATGAAAAATTCGATTAAATATCATTTTTGGTGTTTTTCATTCTATCCCATACAAAAGTCACATGCTTCCAATATCCAATGCTGAAAATAAAAATATAATTTTTTTTTTATAGGAAAATGTTCGGCACTCATGCGACACGGGTGCGTACTTTTGGATATTAACAAACTGGCTGCCGAGGCTCCAGGACAAGTTTTAAGTGTTGCACGAAAACGTGCGACGTGGCAGCCATTCTGTTAAAAGTCGCATAACTTGTACAAGAACGTACCTGAGATAAGGCTTGAGGGGGTTTTGAAACTCAAATTTGTTGTTTTAAACCAAACTTTTGTCACATTTTCGGGTAAAAAATAAAAAAAATAATAATCGTCAGAAAAAACCCTTCGTTCCACGGATATAATATAGAAAGAGATATAATATAGAAAAATTTTAAACTGATCGGTACAGCCTTTCTCAAGTTACAGTGATCACCGACTTCGAAAACCTGGTTTCGAGAAAAACATATTCAAAGTTTTCAAGAGGTGGCTCTACTCACAGTTATTTATTTCCATAAATAATAGTCTGATCTTTAGGAAAATTAGAAAAAATAAATTTAAATTTTCTGCAAATCCCAACTAGATCCACAACAGCTCAACCTAGGAAATATTCATGGACATTGGTGACTTTTGTAGGCCAAGATATAGTTTCAAATTTCCACCCAAATGTCAACAATCACCCAAACACTACATAAAGTAGTCATATTTGATTAGTTCCTAGAACAAGACACCCTTACTGTCCTCATTCCATCGCAATTATGTGTGATACGCAATTAAAATGTATACCTATCATTATCAGTAGTGGCAACTTGAAAATTGTGTTAAGATTCTTGGTTTACTAGACTGTTATGATGACTTAGGAGTTTAAATCAATACATTTTTTCTTATTTTGAACAGAAGCAACCAATTTGGAGATAGATCTTCACGAACATTCGACAAACTAAACATCAAAACTTTCTAATTTGAAATATTAGTAAGATCAGATAAAATCGGCTGTAGGGTTGCCTGATCGGTAGATGAAGCTCGCGCATGCTTGGAGCTCAAAACACGTAATCCATCTGCCATTTCTAATAGTGGTGGTAAACCTGTCTACGCAAGTATTATGACCACCACTTACTCGCTCTGCTGATTGCTTGAACTAAAAGACACGTCGTTTAAGCCAACACCGCTTTTAGCAACAATGCGTACTTTTGCGAAAATACATGAGGCACAAATAAACGTAATTATGATCAGTTAACGAACTTAAATAGGGATTGAAGATGTAATCATGTTTATTCCGTATCTTGTCAGATCTTCATTTGCACTGAAGTGCGAGGAACTTGTATCGTCTATCCGATGACGTCCAGTCCTAATCACCATTGCGTGCGTGAAAAATGTTTGTGTATCTCTTATCTAGTTTCGCGATGGACAGTAATTTGTGGTTACTTCCGTGTGTCTAGACTGCTGAAGAAACCGCTTTCAAGGAATTTTGAAAATAATTTTTACTTCAGTCGCTGAACTGGTTTTCAAATTCTTCAGAAGCAGTTAATTCAATTGAAAATTTTGAAAATTATTTTAACTGAACTGGTTCCCAAATTCATCAGACGTAGTAAACTCAATTGAAAGATCTACCACAGACAAGCCATAAGGTGGTTAATTATACAAGAATGTGTCCTGTGCGACAGACACGGCGAGTCGAAACAAAGAAAAGTATCGAAATTACTTTTTTGTCTGCACATCGAGTTGACCAAATTAACATAAATAATGTATGCAGCAGCAATTCGGCTTACGTACACGTTTCAATTTAAAATATTCATATTCAAAAGGGTGTCTGCTTCACCTTGGGGAATTTGAAACAAAGATCTAGCAATTCTCCCTTTTGCCACACTTTAGACTTAATTTCAAACGCGGTGTGTCTCGTTAATGGTTATTGTTGTGTTCCCAGCGAAGGGCACTGATGACGCATTCAATCGAATAAGAAATTAACCTACTTCCAGTTCTACAATGTCTAGCCCTTTGTTGATACAACTTTAATTAAGATGCCTCATCTGAGGTTACTTGAAATTATGTTTGTGGCGTGGGCTTATACGTGTTTGAGTTCGACACAATGAAAGAAAAATAACTGAATGTTCAACGTCTAACGGTGTAACATTATGTGAAGCTACAACAAAGAGGCTGGTTTGCTTGTACTTTTGCAATTTTTTGTGTAATTTGCAGAGCATACTTGAGATTGTGAATGTAAGATCTGTTATATTTTGCAATCTGACTTTTTGTTTTTGATGCGTTTATGACACATTACATCAAGGCCGCGAGCTGTCACTTTTATTTTTCATGATAATTCTTGAGTTGATCATGCCCATGACTCACAGGGCAACATTAGAAGCACGATCTTTCAGAACTGTGTGCAATGATTGGCATTGAAACAGAACCGGGTTAACGGGTCTTACGGTACACGAGGGCAAAACGAAGTGTGTACAATATGACAAGGAAAGCCGAACTAAGGTAGTCGTTGAAGAACTTGCTCATTGGTAGGATATACCGTCAAGAGAAGGCAAATGTGGCCAAAAACTCCCTTGAATGGTATTACCAAGAGTTAAAAACAAAAATTAAATTAAAATGTTATCTTCGAGAAGGACCCTCAATATCTACGGAACGGACTCAAACTAGACATAATGCAGAAACGACTTCGGGCAAGTAGTCTGAGTCTCTACCCCAGCTACCCTATTGTAATGCAGGACATGCCTCTATTATTTGTAAGTGTTTTGTCGTATCTGTATGGTAGTTAATATAATCAGAATGGAATCTGAAATGGATGTAAGAAAAAAATATCATGTGTCACTTACTACATCTAGAGTAGACATATATACAAATTGCAAAGAAATAAAAAGTTAATAAAAAACAGTTGCTACTGCTATTAAGAATTATAAAGAGAACCTGTTATTTGAAAGAGAGGTCTGGCCGAAAACTCACTAAGATTTTGAGCGTCCTTGAGAAAAACCTGATTGAAAATTTCTGAAAGTCATTTTCCAAACAAAGTGGAATGTTTAAATTTTTGGTTCATAAAGTGGAAAGCTACGGGCTTGAAAACAGAGACAGCAAAACGTTCCAGATCGCAATAAAAAAAAATTGAATGCGAAACAATGGACAAAACTTTAAGAATCAAATTTCTGTGGGTACACTTTTTCGATGGCATTCCTTATACAGGTACAACTCTACGGTGCAGAGGTGTAGAATATATTGGAAGGCGGTTGAAGAAATTGACAAGTCGCACGAGTCGGTCATCTGACATAGCTTGATGGAAAAAAATATTCTAGGTAGTACTGTGTGAATACTCTTATGACGTACGAATTGGTTGATTGGTAGGTGAACCTCGCCGACTTTATCCTTAATTAGACTTGCCCAGCTGCTGCCATGCATCTGATTGTTGCGAAATGTGCAAAGAAAACAATCATGAGACTTGGACAAGAAGGAGACGATTCGATGCACTAGTCAAAAAGCTACCGCTCTTGGCTAATCCGAAGGAAGACGTGATTAGGGAATTCTATTTCCACAAGAAAGTTTACCATCAAGCTCGGCACAAAAAACGACTGGATCAATGAGTCCATAGTCCGTAGACTAAGCAGCAAAACGGTGAAATGAATTAAGTCAGGAGCATTTGGTCAATTTTGATATGAACTATATCAACAATAACCAACAATAATGTCGGACAGTCGTGCCGCTATCTTGCTAGTAGGCACGTTAAATTCAAGCTTGTGTGGGAATGCTTTTAGAGCCTTAAAGAGTTGAGTCGGAGAAACAGAGTAAAACTCTGCTGGATACCTTGAAATAGAGAGATTGAAGGCCGACTCCCTAGCTAAGAAAACCCTTCACAGGCTCTGAACAATTTTGCCCTGTGGGAGACCATGTTCTCGGAAATTCTCGGAACTAAAAAGAAGGAACCAGACAGAAACCTGGAACAATGCTCATAGCATAAATCAGACCAAGAAACTCTCGAAAGAGGTTTGAGGCATGTATCAGAATGAGCAAGAACAACTTCCGTATCCTAACAGGCTTCGGAAGTTGTTCTTGCTAGTAGTACCGTGTGAACGCCGCTAATGACGATTGGAAAAGAATCTACACAGAGGCATGTATTAAGACAGACGTTATGAAAAACCTTGGGTACCTGGGCCTCTGTTCCGAAAAGTCCCAAGTCTGAAGGAAACCGCAACTGGTGGTGCCTACAAGTAGGTGCCGACTGCAACCATGTTGGTATGTAAAGCTCGAGACCGCAAAAAATAGATGTCCGGTTGAGGACCTGGTCCACCTCGAGCATTGGCGCCACACAAAGTTGACCGAAGACTAATATAGCATACAAATGTAGCTGATGGCCTTGCGCAGTTCCTGATTTACACCTAGGAGCCGGTGGTGTTTACAATAACGATCTTGCATAATTATGAACTTCAGACCTCCCGTTAATCATGATATCGATTCCATTGATGAAACATTGACTCCTACGTATTCATTTTGATCAATCAACTTTTGCGACGTGTAACTTAAAGCAAGAGCCCATACATTGGGCTCTTCTCCGTCAATCCGCGTGACCACCTAACCTCTGTGTATGTATGTGTGGTCGATCGACCGGCAACAATTCACCCCACTAGAACACACACAAAGTCTTTCAACAAGTTTTACGAATAATTTCGGACAAAGTTTACAAAGTGAACCAAAAGTCATCGAACAAATTTATTTTGAAGCCACTTATTAGCAAATTTTCCAAGCCAACCGAATTGATCAGTCAAGGCGAACAAGATCGAAATTATTCACAAATGAATTCAGTGCGAAAATTTGTCACACATTGTCAGCACCAACTGCGAAGTCGTTCTGAATCGAATTTAAAACACCTATACCCGTTGACACCGACCAAACCGCTGGCCGGCTGGAGGTTTTCAAATTTGAATATGGGTTACGTGTGTCCGTCTAGTTAACGTCTTTCCTCAAGAACGCTCAAAAGAAAATATCCAAACAAGAATTTCATGCAAATTAGAGAGACAATGTGGTCTATTCGAGTGGAAGATTTTAAATGTAAATGACCGGGACAGCATGTACTGTCGTCTGAGTCTACAAGCCAAGATCAATTAAGATGACGTGTGCTGTAGCGTATTTTGGCAAAAGTAGGATGCGGGTCAGGTCAGGTCCAAGCAATGAATATTTATGTTCTCATAATTCACGAACAAGCAATGTGCCACGTGTGGTACGTATTTACATTTGCCTTCCGAACCAGAACGCGCGTGCATATATCATCTTGAGTCTTCAAGATCGGCTGCGTGCTTGAGATGGGACTGAGAATGTCTGCTCGGAGGCACAGAATTTCACATGTGAGACAGAACTTAGGCAACCACCAGGCGAAGTCTGGCTCCAAACTTCGAACGGTAAGGTCGTTAGACGCACTTAAGTAAAAGTCCTTGGCCAAATTCCATCGGCCGCAATCATAGCTCATAAAAATCTATACGTAATCACTTAACTATGCTTAATTGACTGAACAATACCCGCTTAGGAGAAAATTAATTATCTTGCAAGAGGTTCATTTCAAAGAGGGCTCCGGCACGCAGATGCGATAATTCTGTGGTACTTATCATCGAGATGATCGCCTCTGTGAAGGTTACTTCACTCTTCGGCCGACGAAGGAAGTGTGAATTTGAGTGAAACTCTTCTCGATCCATTCACTCCTCTTATCGCTCGGCATCAACAGGAAAATCAATTACACTGCGTGCCGTGGTAGCTGTGATGCTGGGTGCCAGTGGTGCGATGATGCTGGCTGAAAGCCCAGAGCAATTGTACATCGGAAGCACCTTGACTCATGAGGTGATGTCAGGCATTTCAATTGTTTCTGTCGACCAGCATATTTTGGGTGACTCCTCCAATGGCGATGTTTGAAAAGTGAGATGGATTCAATTAGTTTGGCAATGAAATGTGATTTGTTTTAATCCGCACTGAGGGTTGAGTAGGTGGGCTTCAACTTATTTTCAGTCCAACAGCGATATTCTTGCGACTCAGCGCGGATTTCCTACAAAATTTGTGTAAGATTTTCTATTTATTTTTCTACCGAATGTGGGTGTTGAAGGACACGTCATGAAGTTCATGAGACTTTAAAGTAGCGACGATGACAATTCATGAGAGGATGATGACATACAGAGCTTAGTTTCAAACGTAGTATTGACAATCACTTGATTTCTTGAACTTCGAGTGAAAATTATTTAAGTGAAATTGTTAAAATTAACAACAATTGGAGGAGGCGCAAATCGGTATTGGCGCTTACTGACTGATTAAATAAATTCCAGGAAATATTTTGTGATGCTTATGGGATTTTACGGTGTCGCACTGTGATGTCTCACCTTGCGATAAGAAGGTAGGTAGGTGGGTAGGAGGGGCTGGTAGTGAATTCACTAGAACACTTATACCATTTTGCTTGATCACTCCAGTGATAGATCCGTTAATTTTATCCCAACGGCAAATGGTGACTGGATCAGATTTGAAAAATAGATAAAAGCATTTTAACTTTGATCTCAATGGGATTCGAATCGAGGGCCGCACAAACCAAAGGCAGGCACTTAGCCAACTGCGTCATGTAGCATATGTAATGTAGCATATGTAAGCAAAAGTGTTGAAAAACATACACGCCATGACTGATCTCATATCCATTGGAAAACACGCCATTGAACTCCTACTAAAGCGGTTCGATTGTAGTTGGTTAAGTGCCTGCCCCTGATTAGTGGGGACCCGGTTCGAATCCCAGTGAGAGCAAAGTTAACACGCTATTATCTGGTTTTAAATCTGGTCCAGTCATCAATTGCCGTTGGGATCAAATTAACGGCACTATCACTGTAGTGGTCAAACAGTGGTAGTCTGATTGTGGTTCACAATGAACCAAACTTTCCATTGTGAGCCAATGATTCACAATGGTCTGACATTATTATCAGATCTGGCAAACGTGTGAACATAGGCCTATAACTGATACCTAATCAGTCACAACACAGTGCCAAAATTTACTAAGGATCCATAGAATAGTTTAGGAGTTTAGCGTCCATACACAAACAATAAAATTTGAATCCATACCCCTAGCACAAAAAGTGTTTCATTGTCCGTTATAGACTTTGAAACCATTTAATCAAAAGAAACTTGTTTCATTTGAAAGGCAATAATGCGAAGATGGTCTTAAACCATTAAGACAATGCATTATGTGCATTCGGTCCTTTGTAGTCGATTTTCGACTCGAAGGCCAATCTGGCTATTGCATCATCATCTACCACTACTACATAAAGATGTAAGGCTTGTAAATTTCTGAGTTTTTTGTGAGAAGTAGTAATTGGAACTACGGAACCAATTTTGAGAATTCTTTCGCTAGTGGGTAAGATTACGACCACGCTATAACATGATTTTGTTTTTGGAACTGTAAGGGAAAAAAATTGCTATGGCTTTATGAGTAGAAGTGGCTTATGCACAACAAGCAAACAGATCATAAAATACAAATTCAAACATTTGCTTCATTTTAACTTTTTGAAACCCTTTACAAATTCAATAATTTTAAATTGACTAAAAATGACAAATTCAAACATTTGCTTCATTTTAACTTTTTGAAACCCTTTACAAATTCAATAATTTTAAATTGACAACTTTGGAATAGAGGATCGCCGTGGCGTAGTGGGTAAGTGCGTCGACTCCTACGCAGAGAGTGCCAAGTTCGATACCCGAATTGTGACCACTTTTGATAATTCACGGTTCCACCTCTTTCGAGTCACTGACAATACTCAAAGAGTATTCCTGTCAAGACAAAGCGTCTCAACTTCGCCGTTCGGAGTCGGCATTAAGCTGTAGGACCCTTCCACTAGTGAAAGAACAACAGCATGTACAACACGAGTGGTTGCTGAGAAGATAGACCTAGGTCCGCCTCGGACTGTCGCGCCACCAACTTGGTACAGCTTAAGGAGTGGAATATGCACAAACAAAAACAATTCATAAAATACAAATTCAAACATTAGCTTCATTTACGAATTCAATACTTTTAAATTGATTACTTAGGAATGTTACGAATGAATACAATACATAAAATTGATTCAACGTACTATATCTATCCAGCCAAGGCGACGCGTGTCAGCTAGTTTTATATGAAGAGATGCAGGACTCTCACCGAGGTAGTCACTTCAACTGCCAGAACAGAATTAAGAAAACCATATTTCTGGAAAGAACATGTGTTTATGCCGTTTATCTGACATCAGATCCATTCTCAGACCGCAACGTTAATAAAAGACAAATTTATTTATGTCCTTAATCTTGTTTTCTTAAGCCCTCTTCTCATTTCTTACACATTTAATGTGATTTGGAACTCTTTAAAATTCATGTGTTTACTCTACTGCAAGCGGTTAACATTGATTTTAGCACCTTGCATGGATACACATTCATCTTTGTTACTGACCATCTCACCTAGCTAACTATACCACAAGCAAAATATTCTTAAAAAGATGATCAAACAAATACAACGCACATATGTAAATATTTTCCAGTTCTCATAAGTACGTCATTTGATGGCAGCGATGTCATCGGCCATTCACAAAATACCTGACCCATGTAAAATATAAAATTTATCGTTTGCACCAAACTTATGCAACAACAAATTTTTTGAAAGACCACAACACTGAATGTTTCGGATAAAATGTCAAAGAAGAAGTCAATAAATTAATTATAGTTCCGTATGTAGTACGAGTCGTTTGGCCTGTTTGTACCGCTTTCACTTTTAAGCCGACAAGCCCAATCGAAAACAAAGTGATGTCATAAATTCGAATGTCGCACCAAGTAGTTCTGTCACTTTGACAGAAAATATGTCACATGCTATGATATCTTATCCGGTAATATTATATGTACATAGTAGCTAATCTTCCTATGAATAATATGACCTTGAAGCGTCCGCCTACACGCACACATCGGCAACTCGTAATCTCGTCATAAAAATTCCAAAATGACAGAAGCCAAAACCGAACCAGAAAACAACTTAACTCCAAAACATTAATTCAAATGTCTACACCACCACACAGCAAACATCACATCTTAAGATATTCGATTCGTCTATGGATCGCCAAGTCAATCAATCAGATTGATAGACAGGACACGTTGGCAGGGGTAGATGGACCGATTGGGATTTTAATAATTTTCAAGTTTTAACAATTATTTGATTTATTTGAATATGCATGAGGCAGTTCGATGAAATCAAATCACAAAATCTCGAGTAGTTTTAATTATCGCTTCGTGACGCGGTTTCGTGCAGACAATCGGGTAGCGTATGTACGCGGAATGAAATGCCTTGCAGGCTTTGGAAACATTGACCAACAGGTTGTATCTTCAAGCTACTCTTTGATGACTACAGATTACTGGGATAAGTGTGAAGGAAAATAGTTGCTTGTCGAGGCAATGAGCAGCAATCAAGTCTTCACAATATTTTGACCGCAAGATAGCCACAAAAAAGAAGGGAAGGGTGATGCCAATTTTATTGCTTTCAGTGTGCGTCAAGGCGAATGAAAGTGAAAATCTGGTTTGCTTTAGAAAGAATATGGTCATTGTACACTCCAATGATTGACCACGGCATTCCTCCACGCCAGAGTAAAACCTTCACACCATTCGGCTCACGCTCTAATCTGACAGCCTTTCCCACATGAATCAACACTTGACCTATAGTCTGACCGCCACAATCATGTCGGAGGAACAATTCATTTTCGTCTGCGGTATCTGCCATCCACAGCACACCAGATCCCCGACTCTCGGTGGAATTCCTAAAGGCTGCCTGCCAATAATTAATGGGCCAGCATTTACTAACATTTAACCACTGTCCACTGAAGCATTAACAACCTCAAAGAACCTATCACCCACCTCAGTGACGTTTCGTAATTTCATTAGCGGTGCTTCATAAATATGCAAAAGAGGCTAATAAACCACAGGCGCAGCCCCCACCATTCCCACCGACACCGTGCCACCGTCTTAGATTCTTAATCCCAGATTCAATGTACCATGAAATGTCCCCTTCGCAGCTAAGTAATTGTAGACATCGGCACCATGTTGCTGCTTCCAACTAAGATGTGCACTGCGCGCTGTTCGGATGTCTAACAGTTGTCGGTTGTCGCCAAGCGCTTGTTCTTTGAGGCTGTCCCATGGCTCGAACACGGATTCCGACTGATAAACAAATTATCGCGCACAGATGACCTAGACAGATGGCGCATTGCCGTGCAAACTCTTGCTGCTTTCAATCACTTATTAGCATATCATTGCGGCAATTTGCTTACCCGCTTTACCGTTGCACACTAACTTAATTAAAAATATTCAATTTTAGCTTTTGGACGAACAATTGCCACCGGGACGGGAGTAGACTGGACAAAAATGTACACGGTAATGGTCATTACTATTAGGCTTCTAACGATGCCTCATGCTGGGTGACATCTTAAGATATCAATGGTGTTCGGATGGCTTCAGTGTATGGTGGGTTGTTGTTTTGCCATTTAAATTGAAATTTGTTTTCTTGTTGTATGACGGAGAAGGAAGTCGAGGCGCGAAGAGTATGGCCGTTCTAGTCGATGGATGAGCTATGCTGATTGCATTGCGAACGATGTGCTCACTAAATCAGAATGGATAAGTACTCGTATGACACGGGGGCTGTTTGCGAGATTTGTACTCATATTTGGCTTGTCAGATGACTTGCGTGTAAATTGAATGTTAGGCCAAATGGAGGTTATTGGGACAGAGGCTTGTAGAGGAAGTTGAACTTTAGTGGTCATTAATCAATTTTCTGGTTGGGAGGTGTTGCTCACTGGACAGGTTCGGATTGGATTTATGAAAAGTGAGACATTTATGCGGTGGGGGAAGTAGGCCCACTCGTTAAATGTAGGTGAAGACAATTGCCGATTATCAGGATTGTGAACTCTTTCAGGAATTCTGGCAGCAACGTTGTAGCGACGAACTTCCTTTTTATGCTGCCAAACTCTTGTCTCGCTCTACGGAAGTGCATGACTTGATAGGCTCGTCCGTTAGCGGCGAGATGTAAGACTTAATGCCCTCGTTGATGATAAAAACGTTTGCCTGTTAGGTGGCAAATAAATGTCCCCAAGTATCCTTGTGGTGGAAAAGTCGAAGTAACTTGGATGTTTACGACGAGTAAGAACTGTGACCCAAATTTTTTACAGCCCGTGATTATGTAAAAGTTTCCTGAATCAAATTAAATCAGTAGTCTTACCGATAATAATTCAAGTTTTAATAGATGAATACAACATCTAGAGAAAAGTAATATTACTTACCAGGCTCATGAAGGGCCAGAGCTTCAGCTATAGCTGCCTTTCATATTATAGGATTCTGAGCATACTTTTATTCCAGTCATCAATAGCAAGCTGTCTTGCATTCGCGATTACTTAGTCTTTATACCGGAGATTCGGTCTTCCACTCTTTCTCGAACCAGGAGTTTCGTATTCGATAGCCTTCTTAGTTGGAGCGTTAGTGCTCAATGTGGCCGAGTCTGCGTAGTCGACGGATTTTCGCTTAACAGACTACATCCTCATCCTGGTATAGCTCGTAGATTTTGCGGTTGTGTCTTCTCCTCTATTCACCTTCTTCGCGGACGTGACCATATATCCGACGTAGAATTTTTCTTTCGAAGGTACTAAGAATCAGCGCCCCAGTTTTGCTTGGCTTTCAGCTTTCGTCTCCTTATAGCAGAACGGGCAAAATAAGAGTTTTTTGGAGCATGAATCTCATTTCAGGAGTATTGAGCCCAGTTGTTTTGAAAAATTGAAGTAACAGCGATTGCCGAGAGCAATACTACGTCGATCTCCTCTGTGATGTCATTTGTGGAGTCCACGTTTGCCCCAAGGTTGTCTGCCTCTAACTGCTTAACACCTCGAAACTATAGCCGCCGAACATTATGTTTTGTCCAAGTTTGACGGAGTGTTCCTTTGTTGATAGCATATACGTCCTGTCCTCATTGACCTTGAGAGCAGTTCCTTTCGCTTGTTCTTTAATCGCCGTAAAAGCTTATAGATGGTGTCTTCCATGTTTACAGCTCCCCGTCGCACTTTCTTTTCCAGTTGCCGAAATCTGTTGCAGGTTGCCAACGACTCAGAAATCCTTGAGCCAAACTGCACGGTGCGTCGTATGTGGAAAACAGTCTTAGACAAGAACATCTGGATTATCAAAATCATTTGAATGACTATTAATTATCGAACTGTCTTGAGTTAGTAGTTAGTTAATAATCATTCGAATGATTTGAGAATCGACATATTGTACTAAGCGACATGTCAAACTAGGAAAGGACTCCCTGGGTGTCCAACTGAGTCTTGCGAAGCTTTCAAAGTCTGTATTTTGCAGGGACGCGGAGAATGAAGGAATGTTCCCCGTCAAAAGTTGTTTGGGTCCTTGGGTCCATCTCGAATGCCAATACGAACCGGACTTCCGTTTGACGCTGTTCGTTTAGTGCAGTCAACAAAATAAATCAGCAGCAAATAAGCAACACCTGCCAGAATATTTACCTGCGCACTGTTGTCCTCTAATCTGAATAATTGAACAATTAACTGCGCACCACCTGCAGGGTCAGCTGAATACGCAAAAGCATCCTATGCATACCAATTGCCTTCTGACTGTTGTAAGCTTCAACTTAAGCACCGAATAATAGCTTGTCGTTATTAACCGATAACTAAATCAGGTTCCTTTATATCAAAATAACAATAGCTTCTAACCAATTCCAAGTATTTTACAACGGCAGAGAGGGGCCTATAAGGAAACGTCGTTTGCCTCCGCTGCGCCACATCATGACTCAACTAATCCCAAAAGTCAGATGACTATGACATTCGGCGACATAGTAACATTGCCAACAACATGCCAATCATGTACATCTTCATCGCGTGCATGACAGGTACAACACACACACACACAAGCACACGCTATCGCGTCTGTAACCGGATTATATTGAGCCGATTAATTGCAACGAAACCAGAAATACCACCGATCAAACACAAGCAGCCAATGTTTAAAGTTGTCAACATACCCATAACATTCGGATGCCAAGCGTTCACTCCAAACAACAGAAGTACGATCAGACCACTAAAACAAAAAAATTATCACAACTCGAAATAAAATGTTTACAGCCCGCGAAGGACCTAGAACAGAAGAGAACGAAACTAGTTTCCGTTTAGTGATAATCAAAAATCGATTTAACAGATTCTGTCAGATCGCCACCCAGATAGAGTTCGTTTTATTGATGCTACTGCCAGCAGAGGCAGCAGACAGCAGTCCCTTCTGGGACGTGGACTGAGCCCACGCCGTGATCATAAATTTAAATTTAAAAAAGCTCTACCAAGGCCAGTCTTAATCGTCCAATTTACTTAAGAACAAAACTAAGTTCTCTTGTTTCTAGATGTCCATCGAGAATCTGAAACGGGTTCGATTCGATTCCGAAGTGTAAACCATGTCCAGATCATAAATCATCGTCTAATTACTATGCAATTTAATGTTCCTGTTTGGGTTATTCCCGCGCATTGTATTGTTCTCAATCATAACAAAATTAAATTCAATTATATTTGATTTGCATATTTCGCACTGGCTGCTAATTGATTAAAAACCAAATGCATATTAAGCAACTTCAGGTTCAAGTTCGGATTCATTCAGATGTAGAACAAGTTCAATTAAATACGGCGGACCCATCAAGTCTGTCGTGGTCTTTAACTGGGATATAATCAGTCAAATAGCGTGGAAAGTTCGGTTTGTTTATGACGATTTAGCATACTCCGCCGTGGATGTTGCGATGGAGATGTTCAAATGAATTTATACATTTTTCATTAAAAATTTAACGACGATTTTATTGGCTGTTTAATTGAATGAATTCAATGATGGTAGCTTTGAGGTTGAATAGAACATAGTTGGCGCCTGTATTACTGTATTGCTTCTTGGAGTTGATGTATTAACTCAACAATCTTGACACCACAGCCTATTTGAGAAGACAACTTTGTCGATAGACGTAAAGAAGTGGCACAAGGCTTATCATACGTTTTTTTTTTTAGTAAAACGCAGACAGAATTTCATGTTTGATGTGTGTGGTATTTTGTGTTAGCAAGGCTAAGAAGTTATTTTTATCAGGTACACGCCTTTAGTAAGTCCGCGTGAAGAAACTCTGAGCGAAATTAAGCCTAGCGGGCATCATAACATTTTGAATTCACAACTCTTTGGTCACAGGCGTCTCCCTGACAACTGTTAAATCATTCTCTTTATGGTTGAGTTGAATTGAAAAATTGCGACAATGCGCGCTTCCTCTGTCACAGAAAAGGGTTGTGTCAGGAACAGGGTACACAGTGACGAGATTAGATTTCAAAACTTTGAGATTTAATAAAAATTCAACTTAAATTTTACATTTAAATTTTAGTTCAAATTAAACTTAAATTTAATTAAATAGCTTTTCAGGCTTGTTGACCTTAAGAAAGTAAAAAAGCAGAACATAACACTGGAAAAGGCTAAAAAGGACACTTTTAAAAAAAAAGGAATTTTAGTTATAGTAGCATGGAACAACCAAGAGATTTGTACTGTAAGTACAGTCACGTGCACGCAATTAGAAACACCAAAAATTGGATTAATGTTTTCCTAAAAACACAGTTGTTTCCACCTTAAGGAATTGCAGTATCTTCATGAAATTTTAAAACATATCTTCCTTTTTTAATGAAGAATAGAGTAGTATAATTGAAAAAAGTCCGTGTACTTGCATAAAGTACCGTTACATTGGTACCGTTTTCTATGACAGGAGACGAAAAGTTGATTAAAGTGATCGTTCACATAATTAGAAACGCTGCCATTTTTTGAAGAAATCTAATTGATGTTTCTTGAAACAATTATGGTACTTTAATATTAATACTAATAGCATAGCCTCTATTTAGAATTACAGCTTGCAATTCCCCATGCATAGAGTCAACAAGTTTTGGCAGACACTCTGTGGAATGTTCTCCCCTTTGTTTCCTCATGGAGGGAATTGAAGTTTCCAATTTTGAAGGGTATCATAGTCGCCAAATACTTGTGTCCTTATTTCATTAACGGTGGTGTGAGGGAATTTTTTGCTATAACGCACGATGTGCTGGTCTTCTCGGTGGGTATAAGTAGTAATGTTGAATAGCATTAAAAACCTTATTTTTGAAACATCTCAGCATTTTTATAATTTGGCCATAACTTCTACCATCGTAGTACAAATTTAAAATTATCACTCTGGTCTCGACGCTGTAGGGTGCGTTTCTTCCCCATGCCTATTGAAGTAAGAATTAATTATTTAACATTATTTCCAATTAAAAAACGTAAAAACTGGTATTCTAACCCGTTCCTTATTAAAGTGATCGCAAAAACAGAAATTATGAGTGCGTTTCTAATTACGTGCAGGACCACTTTAATCAACTTTTTGTCTCCTGTCATAGAAAACCCAAGGTAACGGTACTTTATACACGGTACACGGACTTTTTCAGTTAGTCTACTCTATTCTACATTAAAAAAAACGAAGAGATGTTTAAAATTTCATGAATATACTGCAATTCTCTAAGATGAAAATTTCTATGTTTTTAACGTGCACGTGACTGTCTGTTTCTTGTGAATCTCCGAAAATTCGTTTTCTTGGTCGCCTACAAACCCAAATTGTGGGTAGTCGTGGCGTACGCACGAGCGTAGGAACAAACCATACAAATTTGACCCAATTCGGTTTAACCGTTCGTGAGTTATAAAGTCACAACGCACTTGCAACAATTTTGTATTTGCACAGATAAGTTTGTCGGTGGTAGATATGTATACTTGTGTAAGTTGAGTTCCAAGTCAATTATGTATGTAAAAATATATTAATCAGTGAAAATGAATGTAATTAATACTACTAACTTCATACTCACATTTCCAATCACAGGAAAGGTCGTTCGTTCGTCATTTCACGGCACCACATTTGTGTACACTGCTTAGAGCAAGGTCATTCCACATATGAACAAGACAATCAATTTATCGATTTATCAAAATAGTTCTAGAGTGATTAGTTCAGGGAAACAAGTGGCGGTGGCGTAGTTGCGTTGATTCCTTCTTGGACATCCTTGTTTAAAAACCGACACAAACATATTTCTTGTCATCCCTCTTGAAGTCTTCTCAAACATCTTTTGTATGTTGTTCCCCTCCACTCTTCGTAAGAGAACAATAAGGACGCACAGCTGTAGAAGCTAGACCCAGGTCATCTTTGAAAAGCATCCAAATTGCCATTAATATCCAAGCGAAAGTGGCTAAAAACTTCAAAAGTCAGCTTTCAAGTGTCCATTTGATTTAAATTATTTCCAGAACTAGGGTTTTCGAAATATTGGCCAAATATGAGTAGCAGTTATGTTCAATGAAATGGGTATGGATACAAAATTAGATGTGTTTGGACTAACTATTGAGATAAACTAAGTAGAATGAACTGAAATCGCTTGAAGTCATTGCTTAATATTCAGAACAGATTCTTTCACATCAGATTTAAGGTGTGGAACCCTCGGAATGCGGGTACTACTCGCCAGCGTCATTTTATATTTACTTCAAACCTCTTTTGCATTCGTTGATTATAATCTAGCGTCGGTCACATATTTAAAAATGCGCTGAATTAGATTCATTTTATTGCTCAAATGCCTCAAATTAAGCAATGTGCTCAATCAGATACAGCCGCGGGAAATTTATCTACACGATCACCTTAATTTCGACTTGAAATAGTTCCTTAACTGAATCAAGAAGAGATCAGCATCTTTATAATTTAAAGCCTTTAAATTTTATTTTATCAAGAAACCACATTCGTCTGAACTATATTGGTGTCACTAACCTTCCGATTATCGGGTGTTTATCACAAGGTAACCTCAAGTCAACATCGAATCCACCCATACACACATTTACTGTATTTGTTTCCATTAATTTTTGTTTTTAATTTATCTCATAAATCGGCGGTGAAACCAAAGCATGTGCGCATCTGCCACTCGACTTTGTTAAGTGATAACATTCCATCTGATGGTCGAACAAAAAGAAAAATATTAGCGAATCGTGATTCGCATTGTAATGTACCACAGATTCATCATTACCATTAAAATGACAAATTGCATCTAGTTAGCATATAATTTAGCAGATTAAACAGAAATCTCATTCGATTCGATCATCGACTGAGCTCGAGCACGCTGCCCGACGTCGACGTGAGCGCCAACAAAAATGACAAAAATATGCCTTAATCAGTTAAGACTTCCTTATTGCCATCGGTCCCAAATATTTCGTTAATAACGATAACCGATCTGCATACAGTAGCAACGTCCTCACCCCTGACAAATATCAATTAGTCTGTTTATTGTTTTTTCCCATGCCTACGCGCCCAAATGATGTAATCATTCGGGCACATTAAATGACAATGCATTGAATTATTTGGCACATATCCAATGATACCGTGATTTATCGCAGTATTCCGCGATGTCCACGTCAGCGGCGCACGGTGTGATCTTGAAACACAGTGTCTTCGGATCGGATCTTATCGATGGAATTCAAATTCAAACCGTGAATCAATCTATCAACAACAATGTACGAATATTTTCGCGTTTCAAAGTTGATGACTACGTCTCTGCACGTCCATTCGGTTATTCATGCGGTACCCATCACGCGAGGTATTTCGATTGTTTATTGAGTTACAGATACAGATGTGTGTATGGCTGTTGATGGTGCCGACCTTCCTCAACTTTTGTTTATGACAAATTGTTCTGGTTTCGTGGTTTTATACTTCTGTCGGGATGGACTGCGGAATTGATTAAGGAAAACAAAAATGTATTGCAAAACAAAAAAAAAATCCCCAGAGATGCGATCATAGTATTTTCGTTGGCATGGCCTGGTTTTGCCGAATGAGAAAAACATGTAAGGCTATTTAATTAAAATACACGAATCACATTTAATCTGGCGACATTTTTATTGTAATTTGCACTTAATAAGACCTCCATTGCAGCAGCATCGGGAGCTGTTCGCCGATTCTGTCGACAAGTGTGCTGGCAACTGTTTACCCAAAAGACAAGGTTCCCTCGTGTTAGCCGATATCGGCCACGGTCGTGGTCGTTGTTGTCCTCTTTCTGTACATCTTAATGAGTCCCGCAAAAATAAATGCGAAATTATATAAGAGAGCATCTTCTTTGGCTTGGTTGAAAATACAAATCAATCGTTAACTTTATGATGTCTTGAATGTGAGGAATTTCTCGAGGGATAAAGACAATGCTTTTAACCAAATTACATAGTAACAAGTAAGCGATCAAGTAAAACACAGTTTATTTCGCCCTTCGAAGTTTCGATGGTTATTGCCTCATTTTTGTCGAAATATGTGAGCGGCCCTGTTAGCTTAGTGCACGAGTACACCCCCCACTCGTGAACGAATATTAGACTTCGCCTTAAACAAGGACATAATCGATTAGCCTTGCAAGCACATCCGCTTTTCGTACCAGTTACAAATTCATCACGTATCGAAATGCAACATAATCCGACATAAAATGACTTTTAAAACAAATGTCAACGTCACGGGGAAAAGACCCAAGCCAATGAAAAGCAAAACAGCGGAGAGGACACGTCCGCGCATGCACACTCATGTGCACGAGCTCAAAACGATATTTCAATAAATTTTGATGCAATTGCCTACGTCTTCGATGATTGAGTATTCCAAGATCTCAATTGCAGCGCGGCTCGGCGGCATTTGTCTCGATGCAGGTGCCAGTTGCCAGGTGTAGAGGGGTCATTCACAACCGATATCACGGACGAACATGCCGTGAATAAAGAATCGGTACCGAAGTCCAGATTAAACTTGAGTTGGCTTCCCTCGGTCGTATGAGTTTCTGAGGTTTTTGCCTTTTTTGGTTGAAAAATTAGACACGGTCATGCGCGCAACTCGAATTATGTTGCGCATTGTGAATTGTAAGGACAGTGAACGATGAGTAATGACGCTGAATGTAATTGGCGAAGGAAAGAAGGATTAATTGAGTTAATGGGTGAAAGGTCATTAAGCGCAATTTATTTTGAAACATATAGTTAATTTGCGCGTGAGTCCTTTTTAGTACTCTTAATCACTTTATTAGGTCAATTTTTGTGAAATTCAGTGGTTGTTTTCAAGCCTGCCCAGTGAACGGTGATGGCATGAGCAGCTGGTGGCAGCGGACAGTGATAAATGACATATTAATGAGGGACTTAAATTGGCAAATTGGGTGAAGGAAAATGAGAGGAAGTGCTCTTTAAAATTAATGTGGCTGAAGGAAACAAGTTTTTGGGAATATTCATGCGAGTACCTTGCGTCAAGCTTGGAATGCAGACTAGTTCGTCTGAATTGAATTGAAATGCTGCTGTGGACTGCCAGCGGTGGCAAACATGTTTGACTAGTCAAAGGACAACCATAAAACTTTGTTGTTTTACTGAAAATAGGAATGAAACTGAATAGTTCGTTAATACAGGGAATAGTAAGGGACTGACTTAAGGATGCATTTGTAAAACAATCGATGACGGGATTTACTCAGTGTTTGCTTGACTTACTCGATGTGTCGATCCATCGCTAAACTCAGAATCAATATAAATTTCGTTTTCACAGTGGAAGTTAAGTGTGAGATTCCATTTGAATAGTGGTTTAATCTAAGCCATCGATTACTATGGCTTAAATTAGGTTAGGTTAGGTACGGGAGCTGCTAGTGCATTCACCAGTACACTTAGACCATATTGGTCCATTGTGATACCCCTAGTCAGACTACTACCACTGATTGACTACTCCAGGGATAGTAGTAATTTGATCCCAATGGCAAATGGTGACCGGACCAGATTTGAAAACCAGATAAAAGCGTATTAACTTTGCTTTCTCTGGGATTCGAACCGGATGCCCCGCTAACCAGGGGCAGGCACTCTGCCAACGCGCCATCCAGTCGTTTGATGGCTTAAGTGTCAATCCAGAGAGTACATAATTGCCATTAGTGTAATAAAATAATTTCAACCCCAAGCTACAAAGAGAAAACCCCCATAAGCAACAAATTACTTTGTTTGGCCTTGCTCTTGAAGAGAACAGAAAGTAAACAAATTAATATATGCTCGCATATTATATTAATATTCTTACATGCATGAACATTCGCTTGTTGAGTTGGTGTGTTTTGTTTTCCTTTTTTTTCAGCAGGGTGCTTTTCAATAACAGTCACTTTTTTGTTCATCGATCACATGGCTGGTGGATTCGATAGTTCACAATGGCAGTCATTCCATGGCCTACCTAAACCAACCGGAAATATTGAGTGTGAAAACGAAATATTCTTGAGTGAAGTTGAAGTACTATCCTACACTTATCCTTAACTAAACCAGCAGATAAGGTTGCAGTGTAAAATCGGGCATAAGTGATCCATGGTCGTTATTTTGTCAAAGATACAAAAAAAAATAATTGTTGCCATTTGGGAATTATTGAAACGATTGGAATCAATGAAAGTCCGATGACACAATATGGGTCGAATTTGATGAGTGAAGCAATATTTATCCTGCGATGTTTATAATCCTTTTGCAAAATAACACCCTGTCTGTTGGCAATCACTGGGCAATGGCTTTATTACTTTTGTATTTATTTAATTACTACATAGAAAACAATTGTCTGCAGTAAAGACCAGAAATCACAATTTGTCTAGGTTGTAACTTTTCAAAAGAAGAAACTCCGCAAATCCTGCATCAAACACACATTACCTCATTTTAGGGGTATAACCGTACATAAGAACTAATTTCCTGCGATTCAGTCGAAGAGGTCGCAGTACGGCCGACAATAAGCAGCATAAGAGTCAGTCATCTTCTTCGTTTTTATAAGAGCACTAGGTGCCTTGAGGAATAGGCATCTTCTACCCTGTTTTTTATTCAAGTTCAATTCCGAGCTCTACTCCGAGATTTATGGACAGCTCATACTGAACCTGGACTTGGATCTGGATATAGCTTCTACAGCAACCATTCTTGTTCTGATTGCTGTTATTATGCCCCTCGGAAATACTTGAAGCCTCTAATTATGAAAATTGTTAGGTTAGGTAAGAGTGGGTGACTTGTGAGTTAGACTAAGGCGAGAGTAGGCCCATTGTCTTACCACGGGGATATATGTGATCATATTCTGCTTTTGAGAAAGTTGTGAAGATGACTGACATAAACACTGTAATACTGCTTAGTTTGGAAGTGACATCTCCCCGGGAGGAGAGGGCACTAAAAGTATAGAGAACATGCATTACCCAATCTTGAGCCAGAATGCCAGAACTCCAATCGGGAAGAGTACTGAACTGGTAACATTTCTAAGGTGTGCGTCCACTTCGTAATTTTCTCGAATGTCGCAGTGACATAAGTTGATGATAAAATTCTCGGCCATCTAGTTAATATGTAGGCTGCAGTTTAAGGTAGCCTTTGAGTTAACCCTGGCACTCAAGCTTATTTTTTATACCTTAAGACATAATTAGACGTTTCAAATGGCTATATACGAAAAACGATCACAAACCAAACATAAACACGGCAGAAAACCGATTAGATGTCAAGTTACGTCGTCGGTCTCGACAGGATGTGCTTTCAGGGTTAATTGTAACTGCATCCACAGATTTTTTAGCCAAGACAAAGCTTCCTTCATCGCTATAGTTTCTGCCTTAAAGACGCTTCTTTCAATAGTCAGAATGATGCACAATATATATCCTTTGAGTAAACGCTCCCGCCCCACCTTCACCCATCTTCGATGCATCTGTGAAGACTCGCAGAGATTAAACTACAATGCTGTTCCATGCTGCAGAGGGAGTTTTCTTTAACGCTCCGCTGATACATACAAATTTCCGTTGCACACTGTCGAACGGTTCGCAGTTCGTGACATTATCAAGTGCAGTCTACCAAGTTAGCATCGGCATCCGTCTGACAACTGATATGAATAGCCAGTAAACCATTCGAGGTTGTAGATCCCATTTGTATCATTATGGCTACTTGCGGGAACATAAAGCCGTAGAGGCTTTTCTGACACGCCGCTGGTTTTTGGCTTTGGACCCAAGAGTTTTGCGCTGTAATTTACATCTTGTTGCTCATGTAATAAATGGAACCTACACACTCAGAGCAGGTCTCCACACGCAACAGCTCACTTTGTCACGAACTTCACCAAAGTACAATTAATAGAATCTCTTGTATCTAAATTCTCAAATGACAGAATCAGTTTCCACTCTCGATGTGTATTCTTCCCCTATTCTGTGTCTCACTCCTTTCCATTACGCCACGCAATCGATTACTTCATCAATGAATGTTTCGAAAGCTTACATTAAAATGAACATCGTACGGTCAGTTAACAAACACAATGATTATTATTTATGGAAATCCCATTTGTCTTGATGAATTTCATCTTCACTGAAATGCTTTTTTCGGCGTCGTGATCATAGCATAATAAAACCCATGGAACATTGAAAACAATATTTAGGCCATCAAATTAAGTTTGGTAAGGCTGTGATTTCGCCATCAATCAAACAAATCTTATATCATTCATTCTGAAGCAGACTTCAAACTCGCTCACGTAACGTTTGATCAATCGGAAATCGACAGATCGCCTACGGCATTCCGGAAGCCCTTTACGGTGCTTTGCTATTTGATTTTCGTTCGAACATAAAAATAAAATCTATACTAATTTAACACTCATTCATGAAGTCACACTTTACCCTCGATGATCTCTCAGCTGTAAAAATAAAAACAAATCACACTCATTAGTGTGATGACTATAAAAGTAAAATTTATAACTCCAACCGCAGCGGTCAATGTCATAGATCTCCTAAACGAAACGTTCATGCTACACCCCCGACTTGAGTAAATGGCACGACTCTCAGTGGGTGAATTGCTAAATTTAAAATCTCTCACACACACACAGTCTGAGCACAGTCACGGTAATGACCCATTACAAATTTTGCTTACAGATTTCTTGATTGCATTAAAAAAGAAAAACAAATTCTTTGCCTGACCTACATCCAGCCGCAAGTGTTTAGCAACACGGGTTAAGGGCCAGCTAATGCGGATTATTTTTTTTTTAATTTTCACGAACATTTCAAGAACCGTGAACGCGTTGAACTTGAAATAAATCACAACCGACCTTCCGCAGTGTTTCTCGGTGTTTGAATTCTTTGAAAGTTGCGGCAGAAGCTACCGAGCTGAAACATTCAAATGAAATGTTGATTATGAAAAGAATATGTTTTATATGATTTCCATAAGACACATCTTATAATTTTCGCATTGTCTGTGATCGTTGGTTTAAGGTAGCACTTGACGGAAGGGTCTACCTTATTAGCATTGTTAATGTAAATAAATATGGATATGTTTATTTCCCTTGGTATTTGTTGTATATTATTTATCTTTGTCAACTTTTTTCGGTTTGAACGCTAATAGGGCATCCGGTTACATTCTTGTTTATGTCCAAATTATTATAAGCCGCCAACGATACTGTACATCAGAAGCTAACTTGATAGTGTTACACGATAAATTAGCATTAGGAAAGCTCATTTCAATAACTTTATTTGACTTAACGGTTTTCAAAAACAGTTTATGGAGCGGTTTTTTTATCCATCATGACAGAGCAATTCACTTTCGCTGAGATTTCAGAACAAACAAGAAGCCGCGAACATTTTTAGTGCCATCTTTAAGTCCGACCACAAGCAACTAAAGAAAGCTTAAACTTATGTCTGAAGCGAACAAAATGTAACCAGAGGAATAGATATACTTCAAAGTGCCAATAATTGCCTTTGGGGACTTAAACCCCTTTTTCCACCGACCGAAATTAAGTGATTTCATCAAATTTCTCCGAATCTACTAAATTCCGCCTTACATTATCGGTGCTTTGAAAACAATCAATTCCATAAAAATCTAGTTAAATCCTCCTCGAGTTCATCCGTCCGCGAGAGCTTGTGAAACCAAGCAAACCAACAGCGTGAACTTCTGTTTATCCTAGTAATTTTGGTGTTCATTTTCTCTGTTTCTCTCCCTTTATATTCTGGTGTTCTCACAATATTTTTACTGTCATACAGATGTTTTGGAAACCATTATAAATATTGATATTTCAGTTCATCCAATTTACCCGGTTTCGGTACGGTGAAAATGTGATAAAAAAAAAAAGAGAGAAGTTTAGAGAGAGAAAATTAGAAAACGAACACCAAAATTAACTGTCTACGTTGTAGGCATGTTCGGTTTATTAAACTCTCACGGACGAATGATCTCAAGGGGCTTCAGCTAGCCGAAAGCGTATTGCTTTGGTGGAAACATGGCCTAAAGCTAAATTTCAAACCCGGCTCTCATTTACGTAGAGAACGATTTATGTCATCGAAACAGTAAAAGTGAACAAACCTCGACGAAACTGAACTGAGTGGTTACTATGGTATCAGTGTGAAGTTGAATCCTTTATAACAGCGACATTTATCAGACTTAGCAGCTTTAAATTTGACATTTATTGCTGCAAAACCAAACAGTGATACCATACGGATGTCAACATACAACGGTTTATTGTCGCGTGAAATATAAGTTTATTTGGCCAACACATATATAACATAGCCATTCCTTATAATTCCTCAATACAACAACATGCCTGGGAAAGACCTAGAAAATATTTAATATCTTGAAAAATTTACATATTCGAGCATTTATGTGCCTGGCTTCCACATTTTTAAGGTTTATTTGACTAATTTTTCAAAATTTAACACGTCAGTCGCTATTATTATGCCAATATGCAATTAGTCATCAATAAATCAAATTAATTTGGGAACAAAAAAATCAATTCCGCACAATAGACGATATTCCATTAAAAAACGATGCTCATTGACATCTGTCAACCTTAACTAATCATTCAAGCGATGCGATTCAAAGAAGCATCTTCACAACAAAGGCACTACAATTTAAACCCATCCACGATACGCATTCTTATGTTAAACAGGAAAATCCCCCAGCGCCCCTCCCCACAAAACCGACACCTGACCAAAACAAAAGGCATGTCTTTAGTCACATCCAAACACAGAGAAACAGATGTCATCCTATGAACTGATGACTTATGTTGAACGGCAGCTACTGTTCGTGGTAATTTGTAAGATCAACGTGAAGATTGCCTTCCCCACCGACCGACCGACGCACGGCGACATGAAGGTTTTACCCATTTTTAACTCCATGAAGCGTGTGTAGAGAAGACTGTCGGCATTTGAGTAGTTCGCTCGATGGATATTTAGTCGCGGGGTATTTCAGCAGACAGCGCCCATTACTTATCTACTACTGTCTCATCCTGCGCAGACATTTTGCAACCGACATTCACATTCCAATGACCGCTTAACTATTTTGATGAGCCAGACAAGATTCCGATGAGATCGGCGGTTTTCCGCTTAAAGAAGCTGTTGCACTTTGCAGCTTCCAGCCGAACATTGCAAATGTTGCTTTACAACTTAACTGACCCAGCCAAGTTTTATGAGCAATAACTTCACCATACCCAATTAGGAGACAGTGGCTCACTGACCCACAATGGTGTCCGTAAACTTTCCTGTTTACACAGACGAAACCATGTTTTCTTCTTTTTTTCCAACGAACTGCCGTTTGACATGCGTACGTGAGCACTGAAACATTGAAGGTGGCATGTGAGTGTTCGGACACTCTTGAAGGCACGTAGGGGTCGATCGGAAAATTCATATCGACATATCTCATTATGGTGATTCAATCGAAAGTAGTTACAACGATGGCAAATGCCAACCCCTTGAGCAGAGAGGTTACATTCATTGAATTTCTAATGAGCTCATATCCATAATCGCAAATTAATTTAAGTTAAATGGACCCACTTATCGTTTACATATATTTAAAGTTAAGTTTCGTTATATCATTAGGCACAAGTTTTAACAGAACAAGTGATCGTGGGACCGATTATGTTAAGTCTGTTCTTCGATCATGATCAGAAAGCATCGAAAATTGCTCTCTTCAAGGACATCCTGTTTGCCTAAGATGCTTGCATAAGTGTGGGAATGAATATCTTTTGTTATCGAGCACCACGACCCACATCTCCCATACCATCGCACAACCGTTTTAAGGCAGCGAAGATTCATGCATTTTACTTATTGCTCAGTTCATGCCCGACCTTCTCAGTACGAACACGGAGATATTCGGCAAGTTTGTCCGAACCTTAGCAAAGTTTACTTGATTGAGTGGACAATTTATCTGATAGGTGAAAGTTGAATTCCTGCGAGTGCGAAAGACCACATGTTGATTCTAATAGGATATAATTTAACTTAGATGGCTTCATTGGCTGCAGAGCAAGAGCAGTATTATCCAACATTTGTTTCAAGGCGCAGCGAACCAGGGACTCTGTCACCGCAGCACTGCGTCAAGCAATGACTGATACACCCACGGGTACAATCTACATCTTTGAACTTAATCCGCTGTTTCACAGGTAATCCTTTCAAGTGAGAATACTTGTACACAAGCTTGTCGCCAAGATAATTTGACCAACTTGCATCGCTAATGATAAACAATTTCATAAATCAACTCGGCGTTGAAGGTCTCCTCGTGAAGAAACCACAAATTCCTGCCGCCGTCCGTCGACGCAATGCTTACTACGTAGTCTGTGCAAGCTGGTGAGCTTCTTTTCGATTTTAATTTTCTGTTTTTTTCTCCTGCTGACCGGAAAATTAATAACTTGTCAGGTGTTTAAGCTGGTAATTTGGAAACCGAAGAAAGACGTTAAGAAGCTTAACTGTGTGTAGCCCTTCGCAGGCGATTATTATGTCACCTGGTCTGGCATATTGGCTATCGTGTCTGGCAATGAGAAAATCTCTCGTGCGCGCATGTACTTAGTGTCTTTATCAACGCCCACCTTAAAGCACACCCAACAACAGTGTAGGATAAGGTAAATTAAAAACAAGTAAAATCTTTCCAGACATTGCCTGTTATTGATACCTTACTGTTCAGAATGTAACCAGACAACAATCTAATTTATTAATAGAATTTGTGACACATCCAGACCGTCGCCGGACGTTCACGACGAAATTATAAAGGTTCAGAACCTTAAAAACTACCTGTTTAGGTGATCACATCTGGTTTCGCAACACTTTTTGCTACAGACATCGAAATGACTTGTTTTAGTCGTCATATTGTATAATCATGAAGTAATTGGTTTATTCTCGCTGATTAAGAGCTATAACTCAATTTTAATTGGGTTTCCAGCAACCGGACAAGAGAACCAATTCTATACAAATTTCTGTAATTGATTCGACAAAACTCTCACATTTTAGTATATTTTGAGCAACAAGTAAATCATTTTCTCGGCAGAATCAGAAGTTTTGAGTGATTAATGCAATTTTTAACAACAATGGTGTCTCGGGCTCATTGTGAAATTGGACCCACGTCATAGCGGTTGTTTTCTACCGACAAAACAAATCATCTCGAAATTGTCCACGTCTTCTCATCTTTGTTTGAAATGTATCAAGCGTAACTTGGTGTATTGTGCTTATTTTCAATTGTATTCTACTTTTGTTAGTGGCATTCTTCATATAAAACATTTGTTTTGATTCAGATCATGATTTTGCAAATCTGAATTTGAATCGTTCCTAATTATCTCCTGTTTACAAAAATGCTGTCGTCGCCGCGGTCAGTTGTTAATGTACACATTGTAGGTTCAATGACCGGCCTTGATGAAGCCATTTTCAACTTCAGTTTAGAGAGTCACGTTACTCCAAGATTCTTATTCTTCCGAACGCCCAATTCACAATTACTCGTTAGAAATCGTTCAAAACTGTTTAACATGATTCTGGAACAACACGATTTACTAATAACAGCTTAATCTGAATTAAATAAAGCTAAATGTTTTTAATTATAGCCAAAAAACGTATAGTATACACGGGAATTAATTATTTCTAGCTGGAGAAAAACTTAAAAGGAACAAGCCGAACAAAACTGTCTGCACTCGTTTTAAAGCATACCGAAGAAAGAAATTCCTGCGCGACGTCAAACAAGTACGAAGGGACAGTTTTAAGATAATATTACAGCTCGATCGATAGAATCTGATCTTTTCATATAGATAATTTGGCGATTTCTTGTTAATAATTATTGTAAATACTAATATGAGGTCTGTGGCATAAAAATGTTTCCATTTCACCTCCAAGCAGAAATAGCACCGTCGCATGCTCAAATCATCGAAGGTTATTAACATACGGTGTATTCAAGTTGATGATGCCTTTATCAATTTTTTCAGAAGAAAATTGGCATTTTAAGTATGGTAAGTGCGGCAAATATGGCCTACGTGGTTAATATGGTCCACCCTTATATTTCCTAAAAGCGAAAACGCACAGAGTTAAACTTACTTTCACAACAAACTTATTAGACTCGAGTCTGCCCGAGCCTGTCGTCTTTGGCCTGGTGCGAGAAATGTGCAACATACAACATAGTTTTATAATTGAGTTTTTTCTGTTTTCATTGTAATTTCTTGGTATGTTTTAATAAGTGTTTTTTTTAAAGTGAATGTTCGTTGATTTCATGATATCTTTTTAAGGTTAAATAATACTGAATGTGTTCTTATTTTTCCTGCAATTTCGCCTATAATGTTTATGTTACTTAAGTGTGAAGGTAAATTGATTTTAATGATTATAAAAAAATAATTAAAAGAATTCAACATAAATTGATGGTTTTATTTTTAAAAATGATAAGGGTGGGCCATATTTGCGTACTTACTCTACTCTGGCCAGAAAGCAAATTCTATAGAGATCGTCGGCATTGTAGCTGGTTGCCCTTGTCCACCGACGGCTTTCAGCGAGTTTTTGGCAGTTATTCACTTATTTCTTAATGTTGTTTCCGAAATCAGTCTTAACATCAGAGCTGACAGCTAATTACAAATTGCCTAAGTAATCGAGCCCAATGAGTTGTCATTGGAGAATATTCTTCTAGAACGATGAATACTATGGAAAAATCGAATCATACTAATCAGGAAACAAACCCAAAGACCGCGAAAGACACAGTTGTACGTCATTAGAGCAGAGATGAAAAGACATGACCGATGACATTTATAAAAAAAAGTATCGGACCAATAATTCAAGCTTGAGGGACACCATTGCGTTCATCGCAAAAAAGATGAATTATTTACTCGATTAGCAAGATACTATATATAAAAAATCACTCAATATAATTTTTAATGATTCGACGACGACAGATTCAAAAATGGTCGATGAAAATTTTAGCAATAGGTCAATAGCACTATGTTAAAAATCTTTAGTAAATAATTCAACTGTTGATTTTTTTAAATGCATGTCGTTGGTAAGACCGACTTGAATCATCCATTCACTGCCTATTACGCTGAAAAGCAATCAGTGCTACGATTGGGAATATGTTTGTCTTCTAATTTGTAAATGGATATTTTAAAATATTGGCATATTAACACACTTATTATATGGATATAGTTTAGGCGTACATTAACTGAATAACCAAACTCTTGTTTGTGGACATCTTCTTAATCGGATGAATTCGAATAAAATGTAGTACAGTGATTATGGACAAATCAGCATGGTCCCGCCATGAAGGTAAAACAATGCGTCTATATAACCTTTAAACGGACTCGTTCTGGACAATCGTGTTGTGTTTTAACTTTCCAAAATACCTAAACCGATAGAAACAATGAATGCGATTAGGTTTTTTGTTTTTCAACCGAACTGAGTGTTAAGCTAATTAAATGAAGTATTTGTTCTAATGCTAGTAAAGAAATTATTCACTTTAAAACATAAAGTGTAAACAGGAACTAGAACGGACCCTCCTATACAACAGACAATTATTATGGTCTCGCAGGTGTCCGCTATAAAGAAGCTCCACCGTATACAGTGCGTCTGTTCCTGTTCTGTTATATTTCATCAAAAAACCAAGACAGTGGTATTGTCTTACTGCTCAAGGTTTACACTTCAGAAGGATACACAGCAACGATGACCCCCAATGCTCTTTCTCTCTGCCTTTTAACAACTTTTTGCTTAACTTAAGACTCGCCTATTTAAAAGCATAAACACGATTTAGATTTCGACTGTCAGTCGAAAAAACTAAAACAAACTGGAAACCAAACAAAACAAAATATTTCAAATTATAATTTATTCAAACGCGAATGTGTGGCCAATTCCGACACATTACACACTTAATGATTAAAAACTTTCAAACCAAATATATTCAGTGTTCAGTAAGCCCCTGACGCCCACATTTTAAGTAAGTAGAAGTGTATATGCGTGTATACTTTCAAGACACCATAAGCTTGTTGCTAATTTACACCAGACAGCTAATAGAACTTCTTTAGTCGATCGACTGCTTTTGTTTTTTCCTTTCCTCCAACGAATCGAATAACTAGTTTCATATTATAAAATATATCCAAACAAATAAAAAGAGAATGATGATAGAATACTGGTTTAAGAATATTTTTTTTTGTGAAAAATGTCAGTAAAAGAATAAAATGTGTGACAAAGTGCTGGCAAATTTTAATGTCTCCATCTTTTTATTGACCGACAAATTCATTTGGTAAAACCCAAGAAATACCTATGTAAATCCGGAACAATACAATGGCAATCAATACCCTGCCTTAGATGGATTTGCGATGCCAACACACGCAGTACTCTATCCGAAGTTATTGTGAGCGCGCTGTCGGATGTCATGCAATCAATTTTAATTAAGTTAGCGAATAGTGTGGTAGCTGTTCCTTTGGCCAACAGCAGGTTACATGAATTAGCAAAAGGAAATGTATTTATCAGTTCCGGTTCTGAGAGTGGGATTTCAAATTTAGAAGTGACATGTTCGAGAGGAGTCTATGCGTAAAGTGCTATTTAGCATAGACTCTTCCAAATTGATGGGCTTCAGTGATGTCTGTCAGATCTATACAAACTGGTATTCGAGGCTTTGTTATTTTTGTTTTACAATAATTTGTTTTGTTTTTCTTTCTTTTGTAAAATTTAAGACTCGCTAAATACGACTGTCGAAGTCAGTCGACGGGGGCTTGTGCGAATATTTTTGTCCATCTGGGATTCCCTTTGCCGGAATAATTCATGCGACACCACAATTAGAATGCTTATTATAAGTGGAAGGGTTTCCTCAAGTGGACGTGGAAGGTCTGCCGCTCTGTCTGTATCATATTGTTTTTGTAAACCAAGCGCAGACACGTGACAGGCAAACACAACGACTGCAGCTTACGTTACCGTCCGGCTTTCGGTGTGCACTCCAATTTAAATAAAGCCATAATGTTGCTAAGCAGGCAAATAAGTTGCGAAACACATCTTAATGATACTTTCGTGAGGTGACTCCTTACGAGTGCATTCATATTTGAATGCAGAATGCATTTATTAACACAGAGCAACAAATCACTCACGGGTATGGATTGTGGGCGTTGTAAAAATACAAAAAAGGTCTGTCCACTTCATTGTTTAACACACAATCTACCCACACTCACAGAAATGTCTTTAGTAGAAGGAAAAAGAATTGGGTCCACTGTAAGCAGATACAAAATATATGATTAACGATATGAGTGATCAATTCAAAAGTCATCCATCAAAGGCGTCACGTGTCGCGTACGCAGGCGTGTTAACTCCCAAAGCACAGATTTTTTCATTGGTAAAAATCACAAATTCTAATCACACAACTCCAGTCCACTCGTTGGCATCGATCACCTTTACCGAATGGAAAAATCCACATAAAAAAACCATCGAAGAAACCAAGTCTGCATCTGCCTCTCGAAAGCCTTGAACGCTCCAATAACTTATGAATAGCACCAGAAACCAACAATCACATTCCATGCCAGTAAATTCCGGCAACGAGTATGCATATCTATCGCACAGATATCTTACTTGGATAAGAGTTGTCTTTTGAATCCACCTTCTAACCTTGCAATCGATTTCGAGCATCGTTCGCATCACAGCCCTGTGAACAAACTACGACGACCACCACCAAAAGCTACCACCACCACAATTACGGGGAAACGCAATTTATGCAAATCACTTTGATTGGAAGACAATGCTTCTGTCCGCCAACATCATGAGCACACCGGTTTGTGTTAATGAGTCTGAAGCATAAGAGACATGTTCCGTTTTACGCAATGGCAGAGCTTCACAGCGCCACAGTATTCCTCACATTCGCCACCGTGCGGCGCACCGGCGCGGCGTGCAGACCTCAGACGAAGCAGCAGAGGATTGATCATGATAGGAGGCAGCCAACACTTCAAGTTCATTTTTATGGCTCAGTTGGTTCTGGAAGCCAGCTAGATGAGATCTCCAAAGAATACTTATTTGTTCATCTTGATCTATGCTGGCATAAAATTTAATGGAGCATTCGGCCGATGGAATGCGAGTACCACCGACGGCGCTGTCAGTGAAACCAGGGATGAATCAGTTGTGGATTTGCTGGGAATCTTGAATTAAAAAAATACTCCCATTGTCTCTGCTGACGGTTGAGTGAATGGTCGTGGTACATACAAGATACGTATCAGAGACAAAGATTTTGAAATATTTTCAGTTTGTAAATTCCTAAGTGAACTTGTTGTCTTTGAAAAGGGTGAGTGATGAGGAGTATTCTATGTGAGAGACTCACGGATTGTGCAATGAGACCTAGAGCTGATTTGAATAGATTCGGAATGAGGTTGAGATACAGTATCGTTTGTTCATCCAACTGAGCAAACTTGAGATACAGATTGCTACACAAATTGTTACACAAAGCGAGTAAAACACGCCTTCTTTCTTCTGCCTAAGCATTGAAGTAATGCAAATCGTGCAAAAACTTCCGACAAAAAATAAACATTTGTATGCGCTTTCGTATTCTTCGTAGCTGCCGTTTGGTTATCGAAGTGCATCTGCGCGCTTAAGCTTGCTTCTTGACTGGATCATAAAACTTGGGAAGTAAAAAATCAAGTTCTTATGCAAAGGTCGCTTGTATCTACACCGTTGTCAAGACTCAGCACTTTACCCGAAACAATTAACTGAGGAATTCGCTTAAGGTTACACTAAATCCGCGGATCAATAAGCATTAATTCACTATCAATGCGGAGAGTATTTGAACTCAGTGAACTCCAAAGCCGTCGGCAGAGTAGCCTTCCGAAGTCGTGACAATCGCAATCGCCAATCGCCATCTGCATTCAAAGTGGTATATGCCTTATACGGCCTAAGTTGATAGACCCATATCCACGGGGCATGTCATGTCATCAGGATGTTGCGGATCTTAATCTTGATGGCATCAATAAATTTACTGGAACATCGCATCAGTTTGTGCGTGTCGTCAGCAGCTGTCAATACTGTCAGACTGTAGCGCAATGCCTCTCCTGAGTTTTCCTCAACTGAGACTAGCTTCGGTCTCACAAAACCCGCAAAAGCAAATGCTTAAGACAATGACTTTCTTCTCGTCCCATTGCAGTTTGACCTTTCCCAAATCTGTGCTGCCTGTTAAGCGAGAAGATCTTATAATTTACTTAAACAACCTTCGGAAGGTTATTAATGCCGTTATATCACGCTACTGCCAAACCAAAGCTTCAGGTTTCGTTCTGGTTTAGTGCTCGGCGCCGTGCCGTCAGCCTAAATTATTGTGACAACCCGTATGAGCGTTAACAACGCGATGTGGTCAAGGTGTGGAGCGTTGGAAATGCGCCTCACTCGTTTGCACTGTCACTGCGACTCATGTAAAGAGTGGTCAGTTTAGAGGAGGCGATCGCTCTAGAGGTTTCTTATTTACGATTGGCCGCAAGGTTAATGAAGATTTGTATCTGGTGTGAAGTTAGATGTAATCCAAGTAGCAGGAGTGATTTATGTCTCCATAATTAGAACTTTTTGTTGTGCTTAGAGCTCGAAGCGTATCAAAGCCTTCTCGGAACCTAGGTCGAAGTCGAACAATTAAACCGAATAAATGGCAAATAAAAAAGCCTGCTGCCTGAGAGTGTTCTTCTCGCTTGGAGAGAAAATACAAGAGAATCTTAATTCTGTGACCTTACCGTTTGAGTGGCAGGCGAAGCATTACCCCTCGTGGCATGTGGTTTCCTTTGTCAACGATTTTGAAGATTCGTTTAAAAAACAAAAATTGCATTTACATACGTTTTCATTTAAAATATATCAAAGATTTGATTCGCCGTACGCGGACGCGAGCCATTAATCTTCGTTGGCGGAAGTAAAACAGATCCAATTCTTTGAGAGTCCTTCAATGCTCCTGTTTATTATTTATACAAGCAGTTGATCGTAACAGGTACCGATTCTCAATCACATCGCGCTTATTCTGGAAACTCAACTAGAAACCAAACTTAAGGAACCATATTCCCAAAAAAGCATAAGCACTCTGTAGGAAGACCATATGTAAAATTAGGTGGCCCATACTCTTAATCGAGTTACTTGCACATAAGAAAAACCGTCCACTTCGTAGGCGCCTCTGCACATGTACATTACGATAGACTCCGTCAGACGTCTTTAACATCATCTTTCTCTCCTGTTTCAGTCTGCACTTTACAGTGTAATTCTGCTTTCAACAATGAAATGGTTGCCCGATAAACCCACGAAAAGAATTTCCCCGCTAGTTTTTTGAAGGCGTATAGGTATTACTACAATTTTTGGGTTTCACAAAATTACTTATGTACATATTTTTAATTAAAATTCTTTCCTGCAGTTTATACTCAAGTTGGCGCGTTCAAGAGACCCACATCTAGGAAGTTTCCAGAGTAGCTCTCAGTCACAAAATTGGATGTTCTACCGAAAAATAATCTTTGGATGTGACAAACTAGCCGCATATTTTGAAATAAAATCATTTCTCCAGATCGTTAAATGGAGACGAATCCCAAAAACCGCATTAAGATATGGTCGTCCACTTACATTTTCCAAGCAGCTAGAAATTATTCGAAAATAAAGTATATTTTGTTAATTTATCGAAAAACACGCAACATTTGGGGTAGAATCTACTGCCAAATAAATGCCAGAAACGCCTTCATAATCGTCGAACTGAGGAACTCACGAAATCAAGTAAATGATGAGTTTTTTTTAAATTATAAACAAGTCTCACTGGTGCGCATGTTCATATGCAAATGGCAAATGGGGTAGAAGTCGCCTATCTAAGTAATACTTGATTTGAAAATTGATAAAAACTAGATTCATTTTAAGTCTGAAATTTAGCATGAAGCTTGAACTTGATTGCGTTGAAGGTTTTTTAGAAGATTCAACCACGAACTGTAAGCGTTGTACAGAGACTTGAGCCTAGTCAGGCGCCTTTGGATCCAATGCTTAAGATGGATAGGACATGTGGAGCGTATGGACAGCACAGCTCCGGCCCGTAGAGTCTTCGAATCCGAACCTATGGGACAACGCAACAAAAGATACCCGCGTTTAAGGAAGCGCAACCAGTTGGAGAACTGGTTGCGCAACTAACTTGGAGTGCGGCACTGGAGGCAGCTAGCCAGAGAGTTGGAGAGGCTTGTTGGTTGACGCCCAGGTTCACCCCGGTCAAATAAAAAAAAAAAAAAACTGGATTATGGTAATTTCGACTTCTCTCGGCAAGGGCACCTGTTTTCAATCATGTATACTGATTGATCCAATTTCAAAGTAAGTCGAAACTATCAAAATCATTACTTTGAATGCGCTTATTGTCGAGGGATAAATTAAGCGAGTCTAGAAGATAAGGTATCAAAGGAAGTCCGGGTAAGCAGACAAAAATGCATAACAAGAGTTAAAACAAGAGATCGTGTTGCCTGAAAAGGGACACAGAATCAAGTTCTAGTATCTGCAAAGAGGCATTATTTTCACATGCCTCGAATGAGTCCAGTAGTATCTACAGTCAGTCGTACAAGTGAGCTTACATAATAAAAGTGCCAAAAATGAATTTCCAACAGAACTCCAAGGAAAAAACTTCAGTAGTGTCTGAGTTTTTACTGCATGTAAGTAATAATGTTACTAATGTAATTAAAAGTTCCACAGCTGAATTAATTTGCACTCATGGCAGATCTTTCCTCCTAGACGTATTTTCATTTGTCTGTCTCTGTTCCTCAATTCTGAGAGGAAGACTATTTTTTTTGCTGTTTCTTCCTACCCCTGTTAAAATCAGCCCCGCTCTACCCTACTTATCTTCTGAAAATCAGAAAAATAGTGCTTAGTCTTCGTCTACGACCATAGCTAGACCTACAGTCACCTAGATAGCTCGTAACTCTTCTCGATAAACCCATCAGGAACAGCCTACGTAAGTGTCAATATGATGTCTTTCTATTTCGGCTGTTGAAACACTGTTGAACACGTACACTTAATCAAATTCAAGGTTTGATGCGTTATTTTTTCGAGCTTCGTTCGATTGCCAAGTCTAATTTGATTCTAAAATTAAAAAAATGTTTGATTTCAACTTCATTTACCAGCAGAATGAGTTGGTTGTGGGGCAAAAAGTCTACAATCTCCCTCAAACTCCAACAGGGAAACGTTTCTAGAAGTTTATGAGCACATCTTGGCTGGGGTCCTCCATCTCACTTGGACGTTTATCCAGAAAAGAGCCTTCAAAATAATATGCCATAAATGAAAATCAGCTTACGTTCGATCCCAATTTTGGACGAACGGTTAAATATAGAGATTCTTTCTTGAGCAGTAGCACTCAGTATATAATTTAAAATTATAAAAAAAAATGTGTCAATAACACCGGTGGTTCAAAACCTGTATTTCCGCTTGTAAAATATTAACCTTTAGGATGTCTGCCAACAAAGCGAGCAATAAAATCTATTAGATCTCAAGACAAAAAAAAATAAAAATCTCAAGTCTAGTCATCAAGTCATGTAAACGTATGATTTTTCACCTAAAATGACATATTCATGTTTTATGGAGCATATTCCGCGCTAATCAAACGGAAGATTAACCAAAAACGGATGTTTTCTATTAGCTACATCGATTAGTATGAATGAAATGTGATGATATATAGTAAACACCATATATCGAGCTCGTTCCAAGAAACCTCCCTCTCAAGTCCAAGGTCTAAACTTGAGCACACGAAATCAAATATAAAACGCCAATTATAGAGCCAAAGATCAAGGTTAGTTTGAAATATAGGCAATGATTTAGGAAATCGAAAAAAGTGACTTAATAGAATGCCTAAGCGAAACCCGAATACCTAGATTACCAAAAGAGACGCCTCATTCTATCGCTTTGCTTTGTTTTCATTGAGAAGTGTCAAAGCAGGCATTTGACACATAAATCCGACGTTCATTTCATTTTTCTTCTGACAAAACTTCGTTTCAGTGTTGCTGCTGTTGTACCTGTCGACGTACACGAGTGCATATGTAAAGTTTGCTGGCTTAGGTGGATTATGAATACCACGCGATGATTCAGTTGGGAATTGAATGGAAGCCAGCCCGGATTTAAGCCGCAATTTCCCCACGCATTTAGAAATTTGCATTTAATTCTTTTGTGTTTCTTTTCACCTTTTCTCTCAGACTCTGATTCATGAATCAATCAGTTTATGGGGTTTTGTAGATCTTTCCATAGATAGTTATGTTCGGATTGAATCTAGACAAGCCCACAAACACTCGCTATGTGTGAAAGAACTTAGCTTCGATCTATTTTTAGAACTCATTTGCATTTTGTTTATTAAATTTGACCAAACAATTTAAACACACCATTTGACAGTGCAAATGTGTGGCACGTTGACGCTTTTAATTGCTTCGCTGTATTAAGTTACCATTCGACTGCCTTCATTATCACTCGATTGGATCATGATCCATGATTTGGATTGCTTCATTAAAAAGACTTCTTTATAAATTCGTTTAATGCAGAAGACCGCGTGAATTACTGTGGACATTCATTTTTGGACAGTTGCCCTGTTGCCAAAAACACAATTAATGACAACAGAATTTCGGAAACAAGCCAAACCACCCAGAAATACTTTCGACACTATGATGGATCAAAGAAATTCCTGTCAAATTCCTCTTTATCTACTTGACGGATTGCCATTTACTTCCTCGAACCACCAATGACTCACTAAGCAGAAATTCTCGGGCAAATCAATCTCTTAACTAAACAGAGGACTTGAGCTAAAGTTAAGCGAATGCAAAAGCTGTTTTACTCCTTTCTACAATCGCCATGATTGCAATTGAACACGTCAATCCTAAGAAGGGATCTGGTAACCAAATCAAACAACAAACATTCCTTCCAACACAGGCTCCCAATAAAATAAAAAGTCACCGACATACCAACCATCTCAAGCGTAGATTCGTTCTATTCGATAAGTCCGCCAAGGTCGGTGGCGGCATTTCGTAGACCACACGATTGATTAACGAATAGAAATCATACACTATCGCCTGGAACAATCTAGATACAAGCGACAGGTAAAAAAGCTATTTTTCAAATTGCAAATTTTTGCCTATCAGCGTCGACCTTCAATAGACACTTCGATTTTGATAGATGCGGTTCGAAGCGTTCATCTTCCGTGATCATATGCGAAAGCATCTGAACCTCAATGCATCAGTCACAGCGAAGGATTTTCTCCGCCTGACGTTCTCATTTTGACGCGCATCTTTGAGGGGTTTTCATTTTATTTGCTCTCGAAAAGCGTGACAAGTGTCCACTTAGCGTGGACATCGGCGATGACAACTTCATCGCTCACATTCACGTGGACCGCAGGCTGAATTGTGGTAAATTGATATCCACCCATATACCACAACATCTGTTGAAGAGAGCGACACTAACATTGCTGAACATTGAAGGAGTGGATCGCAACTGGGGGCGATCAGATCACGCAGGCGGCAGCAAGTAAGTGCGGTACGAGTCGGCGGCGACTGATTCCAGCATGCACCACGACGACGACAGATTCCCTGCAGAGTTGTGTCGCACAGCAGACGAATCCCCATGTGCAACATTCCCGAAGCAGATGGTTGCATAACATTCGGACTCCGATGTTATCCAACAAAGGGAGTGCTGGGAGTGTGCAGTGAGTGGTGTTATTTGAATTGCATCGCGTATCCATGTTCGGTGTCCTGAGGTTAATGGGTTCAGGTCGGCAGCAGTTGGTTGGGGTACCAACTGCCAGTGATCCAGGCTATTTTTAGACATTTCATACAGATTGGAATGCGCTGAAGGTCAGTGCGGAGATGGAGTCGTATCTTCAGTCAGCAGTCCGATTATTTTCTGCTGTGTTTACATGTAGGCGTGTGGATTAAATTGACGCCCCATTGATGCACACACAATAGAATTGAATTAAATAAACAACACTCCCTCGTCCGCACCTCCTGCAGAATATACGAGTATTTTCAAACTCATTTGCAATGCAAATAAATGAGCGACTGTCAAATTAAGACCTCCCGCATGAGCTTAGAAGTTTGAAATAAATAAATCCAGCGATTCGCTAAGTTATGGCTTTCATTAATTTCTCGAGAATTTCAAAAATGGAAAGACTAAGCCAAAGCGCCATGGAAAAGCGGTTCTGAACCCAGGGAATACCCAAATGAGGAACTTAATTCGTCGACCGATGATGGTTATCGAACAAGATCTCGAGACAAAAGTCCGGATCGAGCTAAGTTCGAGTTATGATCCGGTGATGAACAGCTACTGTGCCAAATTGCGATGAGAGATCAACAGATATCAAAGCGAAATTTATTTAAAAAGGATTCCAGTTTCGGTGTTGATTTGAATGACACTTCGTGGGTGGATATTTGGATGGAATATAAATAACGTACTTTTATCAGAAATCAATATCGCGCGTTTAATGGGCGATGATCCTCTAACTGGTTCTACCTGTAAACGCCTCTCAAATTGAAATGTTTATTTATGTGTATTTAACCGTACCTAAGCGATTCAGACACGAAACCCCGTCATCGAGTTCGCGGCCAGTCAATCACAGCTTTCAGATCCGCATGGCAGCCCGGATTCTTTCAATCGGAAATATCAACACGCTTCAAACTTAAGTCGCCGAATGAGCTTGTGACGAATTTTGACATTTGAGATATAGCAATATGCATAAGCAGAAATGACTACTGTTCAAGGATTCTCCTGGCTGAGTCGGCACGGAATGGAATTGAAATTGACTTGTGTTGTCCGTTAAATACATTGTTTAGAGCATGAGTGGGATAACCTGGTGTGGCAAATCAGCTTCCAACTCATTAGTTTGTGTGGACGAACGTTCACCATTTTGTTGCCAAAAACTACAGACGTTGATCAAAATGCACCACTATTGTATTCCGCCTGCGGCTTCAATTGAAGTAACATTGAATAGAATAATGAAGTGGCATCTTCAGCTAGACGTAGAATTGACAGACGTCATGTATGAATACATTTGTCGAGAGCAATGTGCTCCGCCGCCAAAATAATGATCGACCTTTGTTCACGTCCACGTTCGTCTCTCACAAAATCCAGTTTTAGTCGTCACACACGAGCAATTATCTTCATTTATTCAACCTTGAAGTGCATTTGTCCAAATTAAGCCACAATGACATCTTTATTCAACTTCCACTTCCACGTTAACCGCACAATTCTGAGTGGCAGCATCATAAACTCGAGCCAAAGTCAACTTTAATACGCACTTAAGACAAACGAACAAAAAACTACCAAATCTAGCCTTTACACCCCATTGTGATCGGCATAGCGTATAATTTTCACATCATTAGCTCATCATCTTCCCAAAAGCACCACCAAATACCAATTCAGGCATCTGCTTTCAATGTCACGAGCCAACAATGCCTTTTCAAATAATAACGGGCAATTAAGTGTACGCCTAAAGACTCGGCCTCGTTACTCTCAACTAATTTCGCCGAGATAAAAAAGGAAGCCCCCAAGCCCCTCCTTTCCATTCTTGATGTTCATGTTCGATTTGACAAGGGTCCCTCATGGGTCTCAGACCTCATCATCATTATCAGCATCAGCATACGTCGACGCGCTGCTGTGCTGTACGCGCACCCTGTTCATGTCACGAAAGCATTCATCCTCACTGCCTTCGTCACCGTCGCCGTCGTCTACCGTCATTGCGCCAATCAAAACAATTGCCACTCCACGCTGACACCACTGACACCGTGTGCAGTGTCAAGCCGAGGATGTTATGCAACCGGGCGTAGTACCCACCGAGTCGCACCGCAAGACATGTCATTTGAACGTCGTATATGGCCAATCGGAAAACCAGTAGGGGACCGATGAACGGAATGGAAACGACCATAGGAAATGGTCGACAATTATCTGAAGAGCTTCTGCGTCGACACTGCGGTGCGATACTTTTGGCCGAGTGGCCACTTAGTGCCAACTACCTGTCTTCAGTGGCACATCTTAATGCTGCCTGTGGGGACGTCTATCGTCGTATTGGCATTACTCCTTGTACTTTTGGGTGTTTCGCCGTTTGACGGACCATTTCATAACATCAGATGCAAATGACGAAGCCGCTGAAACGCGGTGCGGCTGCAAAAACAAGCGAGCCAACAGATTCGTAGATTTGTAGATTTGCCTTTGATGGATGTGCACGAATTGTTAGGAAATCGCAGCTTATATCCATGTTGCAAATTTAATTGCAGATCGAATAAAATTTCGGGCTGGTCGGGACGGTGACCTCAGCCATAAGCTGAATTAGCTCGTCACTTACCAACAAGTTGTTTAATATTGAATCGTTAACTCGTTGATGAGTCGATGTGCAAGGTCGGCCGATTAGAAAGGAATTTTTCTTTATACGTAGGTTTTCATGTTGAATTTTCTGGTTTTAATTATGGGTTGCCGTGCCCATATAGTTGCTTAATTAACACATTTGTGTATGGTCAAGTACTTCAAGTGCAAGTGGAGTTGACTGCCACATTCAATTGACATCAGCCAGAGCGTACTTGTAATTTTTGAATAAATGCTTTCTAGCTCTACCACCACTAGACCGAATGTATGGCATGTTCCATTTTAAGAGACTTTGAGTAAACCTCTCTCATCTCTCATCAGTGCCATCTTCATGTTATGAATGATTTCGTGAGAAGTGAGGCCTTGGCTGTTTTGACATCTTATTTTAATTTCGTTATTTTTGTTTGTATCAGCAATTAACACTCAAGTAACGATATCTTGATTAAAGAAATGTCTTTCCAATTCCTCCAGATTCAATCGATTACATGTTCACGGCCGTAAACAAAGCAAATTCGCCAACTGAAGTGGATTGATTGGATTCCCTTAATTAGGAATATTATTTTTGTTGTGTTAATTTTACGTGAAAAATTAAATTTTAATTTTGACTGAGCCCAGACTGTATGAACTGAATACAAACTGTGATCGTTTTCTTTTTTAATTATGTAACGCAAAATGGGCTAGGTTGCAGACGTCTTTTAAGCCGTCGCGACGCTGCGTGGCTGCGTACATACATACCGCCCCATCTGCTGAAAGTCTCAACTATTATGGACGTAAAGAGTGTTAAATCAAGCTCGATTGTGACAGTCGGTCAGTTTCGTTAATTTTTTCTTACTTCATTAGCGAAATTCCCAAAGGACTACTTATTCGTATAAGTTAACTCGAACCAGATATGGCTATGCCTTAAGTTCTATAATTTCTCGATATAGCCACTGTATCGCAGATGATCAATTCACTGCTTGTAGTCAGTTACGACGTGTGGTTACCAAGTGTGATTCAACTTGTGTGCTTATCCGGACACTGTGTCATCGGACCTATCTCAGACTGTGTCGTACGTTTCAACCCGTATAAATAAGAACATTTCTATTCTTACTTATTCTTGTCCAACAAGGGAAAGTTTAACTAAAAGCTATTTCTTCTACTAACAGCTAATATAAATTGTCATGACACTTACTACTCGCACTCTGCGCCTTAACGGTTTTATTCTACTCCGAACCATTACTCTTCCTACTATGAACTCTGTTCGCAGCAGCGCACTATTCACTAAAAGAATGATGCAGAAAGTCTAAAAAATGGATAATAGAAAAAATAGAAATAAGTGAGGGCTCTGGGCTATAAGCAACGTTGAGCAGGATGATATCATCATGAAAAGGACCCAACACGTTGATATTAGTGAGCCACGACCATAAGGGCGCCTGTATATTTGTCTGATAGGTAAGCTACATGAAAGCCAATCTTCGCCACCTCAGACTTAGCACACTGTGTGCCTTGTACTAGTGAGGTGCGTTTACTAATACGCTATATGTCAATGTTCAATTCCCGACAGTAACAATTTTTCCAATTTTTCCTTCTAAATAATTGACAACGCTCTGAGAATATAAGTAGCTTTTTAATATCGCAACTCGGTCTACTCTAACTCAGGACCTAGCCCAAGCGTAACCAGGCGAGTTTTTGTACTTTTTCCAACGACCTCGCCCGGATCTGCTAAGGGCGCCTATCTGATGGAATCGTATTCAAGGCCCGCCTCGGGCTTGATGATGGGGACATTCGTGCCACGTGTCCAAACCATCAAAGAGGCAGCACCAAAATATTGAGTTCCTCTAGTACTGCCGTGGTTCTTACTCCATCCTGGCTCATCAACACGAAGAAATCTCATCTCGGCAATTTCTATTCGCAATCCTATTTTTTTCGGTCGTTATCCAAATTTCATGACCATATGTGGAAGTTAGAATATATTTTTGAAAATAATAAAAATGAATGACACCAAGCTTGGCTTTCCTGATTACATATCTTCTAACCTGTATTAAAATTGGCTTACAGGAAATCTTAGCATTAATTAAGGTCACTTTGTTCACTACAAGTTAAGCACAACTTTGGGATTTTTGTCACCAACTTCTGGGCTTGCTTTCATTCACTCAAATTGTATGGTTTCAACTTTCAATTTACAACTCAAGAGCTTATCAACTCCTGATGTTTTCAACTTATGGACATAGCAGAAGTTAAGGAATGAAATCGGAGGTTCTGCTTTCTCTCTCTCTCTTTTCTTCTATTATCGTTGTGTAGACGCCTGCTCGCGTGTGTATACAATATTGGATACTGTGTATAAGCGTACATATATATACATATCCGGAATTCAGTTCATCCATTGATTAAAATGGAAAAGAAAACCAGTTTGTTACTAGAATCTAAATTTGATAAACGCATCTTGTGATTTTCCTTCTCATAACGCACACAACGTAAATTCAAAGTTGAAATGACTTGTCAAAATATCACAAGTAAAATTTAAAACTGAAAGTTGGACAAATTCTGGATTTTAAATTTCAGACTGTGAGTTAAAATAATGAACAAAATTAACTGTCAATTCTCCTGTTAAATTACGAGTTGAGACCAACTCCAAAGTTGATCAACTCCCAGGTTTCCGGCAAGTTGAGTAATAGTGAACAAAATGACCCTTAAAATTCTCCAAAACCCGTTAAAATCGAACAACCTGCATCAATGGGACGATGCACCCTATGCCTCACAATATGCTATCCATATGTATAATATGGATGCCCCGACAGTTCGAGGCGGACCTGGGCATAGCTTCTCAGCAAACACTCGTGCTGTGCGTGCTATTGTTCTTTCGCGAGTGGAAAGAACCCACACAGTTTTATGCCGACCCCGAACAGCTAAGTTGTTAGGGGTCGGTTCGGAGTATTTCTGGACAGGAATACTCTTTGAGGTGGAATAAGTACCCGAAAGAGTTGGAGGCCTAAATGATGAAAGTCGATATATTGGTACGTGGCACCCTCTGCGTAGGAGTCGACGCACTAACCCACTTCGCCACGCGACCCACATCTTATCCATATGCGATCCATACTTTATTTTATTTATTTAGTACATTCTCAATAAAATGGTCACATTAACTTTATTTCAAAAATCGTGGTTGTAGCTACATTCAATGACATTAACTGTCAAACTCATTTTAGCAGCTGTCACCGAGCTATGTGAAAGCCTATAATTGAACTCAGAAATGAAATATTACCGAGATGCCCGATTTTTTTTTGACAGATATTCATGCATTTTTGACGGTTGTTAATGAATAATGTGAATGCCGTTCTCTGATTGGTCAATTTGGGAGGGATGTAGACGTCGGTCATCTCTGTAATACTTATACATCTCTGTAATACTTACGATACAAAGTATGTACTTCAAAAACTAATCTTTGTCATTCAACTTTTGAAACAATCGGAAATTACTTGAGAGCCGTCTGGAATTCGGCTCGTAAACAAACTTAGGTTACTGCCTGATTTACAGACATTTCGTGCTTGTTGTTGTTTTGTGTGTAAGCATTTACAGAGCGCACAGTTCCGATCCACTTGTGTAAAAAACACATCTCTTTACCCAATCGTCAGAACAATATTAACAGATTAATTACAAAACCAAACACAGGATCCCGATTGACTTTAAACTACTTCTATCGATTCGTCCTTCAAAGCGAAAACGAAAACAAATCTTCAAGATGTGCCGTAATTACACCTCATCCTGGTTCAACGGCCGCACAAATGATAAGTGAATTATGTGGGATCTAAATCGACTGAAGGTCGGAATGGATACACACAAATGTTATTCACCCTAAGCCGTTAAGCTGTTGGTAAACAAATATCCCGCTACGACCATTAACAAATACATGCACGACAAGCCTTACACTCAAGCAAATGGCAAATGGCAACTGCATTCGACTAGATGGCTGCAAAATAGACCAAGGCAAAAATAAAACCCTAAACAACATGTGAGTGCAGAGAGAGATTAATAGTTTGGGTTTAGTTTAGTGGCACAACACGTGCGAAGTTGAATCGAATTCATCACGCCCCTTCACGTAACCATCCCTCACTTTCACTACATCCAAAGCAAAGCCACCGCACTATTAGTTTCTAATTAGGACTAATCAATGTGCGTAACACAGTTTTCCTAATATTTACCCATCAACAAAGGGGAGACCGACCAGCCGTCGAATGAGTAGCGTAATCAAACGTATTCCGCTCAAAGTAAACGAATCGAATTAAGAAACAAGACAAAAGTCTGAACTTCATCGACTGAGGAAATGAAATGCCAATCCGTCCTGAGCGGGGGCGACTTCACATGCACCACTCAGTTGCTTGACCTACGCCAGTGTGTCGTCGTGCGTCATCGCCATGATTATTGTGCCCAGACTCTAGCGTGCGGTGTAAATTGCTGAATTACCCCAAGTAATTCCCCAGATCCGGGAGGACTGGCGGAGCGCGTTGATGAATAGTTTGTTTTTGGTTTTACATGTGGTCAAAGACAAAAACTTCCAACCAGAGTTTAGATAATGCGTGTGAAAAGAAAACCACAAAATAACAGTCACTGATTATCAGTGACAGTCTTCGGTATGCGGCTATGACGAATCTCAATTCAGCGAGTTAATTGTCGGCACACAGAGGCGGCAGAATCAACGTACAAGTGGATCATCTTTATGTGGTTGTTGCGAAAAATTGGTGCTAAACTTTAATTTATTGAGTTTTCAGAGAAACACCATTGAAGGCTTGGCGCTGCGTGAGTCTGCAGCTCACGCTGTCTTAAATGCTGGCTAATCTGTACCCGCAGCAACTTTATGGTCACTTTAGCATCTCCCTCTTATCAGATTTCAAGGCTAAAACGCTTTTATCTTAAACGTTTGAATGGGTTCTTGGATCCAAAGTGAAGATGTGTTTGATACTGCTCCAGCGTCAAGGTTAACAAACCTTTCAAGTTTAATGGCTAAATTGAGTCATCTTCCAATTGGTATTCTCTGGAGGCTGCATTCTGGCTCTCGGGCATCAACTTGATGATTCAACGTTGCGCTGTCGTTCTTTAAGCAATACGGAATAAAATGGGTGACTAAGTGGATCTCATTTGGCTAAGTTCCTCATTCACTCTCTTCACAAACGGAAATGGAGGCACTCTTATTCAGACACATAATCTTTTCTTCTAGAATATAAAATCTCGTATTAATTGATGGTGACCTTTTGAGCACGACTTCGGAATCATTGATAATGGCGGTGTTGCACAGTGGAACAAGGAAAAGGTAACAAGAACCAAGAGGAATGCAATTAAATCAGGGCACTGCGTTTCGAAGCATCTTATGGTATCATCTTATTGTATTTACAACAAATACGTTAGGTTAGGTTAGGTCGATGGGTAGACGTGGTGTGGTCTAGTCTCACTTAGATCCAGTTGGACTCATTGTGATCCCGAAGGGGGGATGTTAAACTTTCCAATCCCACTCGCGTACTATAAGTGTTGTTGTATCTGTTCCGTCCAGCCATCCAGAGATTCTGATGAACCTGCAAATAGACGTTATTTGGACATCTCATGGGTAAGTTCATAACACTATTTAGCCATAACATTTGAGAGGTCTCATAGGTGGAGAGAGAGTTCCACCTTTCATTAGCTAACTCCAGAGATAGATATCCAGAGGTAGAGATGGATCTAACCATGGGATTGCGTGGGGTGGGTCGGTTTCGGCCACTTTCCTGGAATGTCCCTATGACCTGGGACCCAGCATAGAATAATCGAATGCTGGTTACCAAGAACCGTGAGCACTTCGCGTCAGCTTGCGATCAGCTTACATTTTATTTCTCAAGCCGAAATTGCTTTATTGACCGCTTAACTATCCATTAGGATGGTGAGTGGGTGAGGTTTATTGTTCAATTTTGCAATACAATATAAGATTGTCTTCCAACGCCACTATGGAGTTATCTCTTCAATGTTGGATACAACCTTGAAGCTGTAGAGGAGAGTCCATGTGAGACGTCAGTTGACCTTATTACATATTTTATAAAAATTTATTCTATAATTACATAAAAGACAATAGAGAATCTGCGAAGTCTAGATGCTTTTCTGCAGAAGTAATATCAGCCGGTGGTATTTCCAACAATGATATGATTTTGGACGCTTCATTCATCGCCAGGACCTCCGCTAAAAAAACACTGCCGTAGTCAAGTAATCTGTTAGAGCAGTCCATATTTAACAATTCGGAGAAAATGCCTGCGCCTGTTCCTTTTTTCTGTGTAGACGTGGATGGATGTTGATTTGTTGAGGGGTGCATTTGAGTTCCACTCCTCCCTCGTTGGGTGATAACACCGGAAAAGTATTTCGAAATCAAGGGAAGAGAGGGAATAGTCGCTTACGACTTGTTCTACTTGTAGTCTGTCTAGAATAGTCACATGAATATTGAAGCTCCTGTGCCAGCTTTTAGAATGGATAATCCTTATCTTATATCTTATTATAGTCTTCTGTTTAAAGAGGTCAATTAGAAGAAGAAGCGGTAGAACCTCTAGGCACGCTGTAGGAGTAGTGGAGATCGCTCCTGTCATACCTAGGTATGCTTGCTGATAGCTTTGAGTCGGAGGCTTTTAGGCAAGCTTGCCACCAAACTACGCTGCCATATGTCATGATCGGCATGACAACCGCTATGTACATCCGCAGTATTGTTCTGGGACCAATTTTTGCCGGATATCCTGTTACACTGGTATGGGCACAGCCCGCTTTCTTTGCTCTTTCATGTACATTAAGTTTCCAGATAAGCCTTCTGTCTTGGAAGAGACCAAGGTATATCGGGCTTTTCCTTAGAGTGAGGGTTGTGCCCTCCATTGATGGAAGTGTACAACAAATGCTGAATAATAATCTTGAATAGCACTTCTTTGGACAGACTTCAAAACTTGTTGTTTTCACGAGCTTACAAAATTATATGCGTTTTTCCAAAATGGACGGGTAGTTGTTAATGCTATATTCCCATCGAACCAAACCGCCAGGTTGCATGAAATTTCTAAAAAAGCTTTTGAGGTTTCGCTCTACAGAACCTGGAAAAGATTCAAGAATGGTGGGTAACTCCCATAAGTGGGAGTTATGAATCGCTATGTGCACTTTCGACATTCCTGTCAGACTCGTCAGGTTGTGAACTGTGGCGATTATTCTAAGGAAGATAAAGAAGATTATTCTAAAGAAGATCGTGTAAAACTCAAGGCCTGCACTAGAAGCACGATCTTCTAGAACTACTGTTACCATGAGCTGATAACAATAAGGTGGTTTGCAGAACACAGCGAGTAGTCAATGGTCAAGGCGTTTGTTGTTATTGTTGTCAGGTAAAATTAGTCCGGCGGTGAACGAGTGTGGACGCAATATATGCTATCCTCTAGAAAGGCCACACAACAGCGACATCTTAGAAAGAGCGTCACAATAGCAGGATAGTTTTGTTGGGGCCTTCATATACTTTGGCTGCATGTACGGTGCAGATGCATGGACGATGTGAAAATTCGAATGGGCGATTCAGACATTTGGTCTTATTGTTTGTTTTGTGGTATTGACAAGGAATCATCAACTATGAGTTGATCTCTTTCGGGAAAACGTTTACTTCGGACGTGTAATGTCAATAATTCCACAGTCTGAAGGAAGCAATCGGTCAGAAGCTGCCAGCCTCGGCCCGTAGGAGAGGAATTGTGTTCTACCAGCACATAGATAGCGACTCGCCAAAAGCTCCATGAGCTTGGATTGGGGTCCTTATGCATCCACCATATAGTCCGGCACCATGTGATTGACACCTGTTCCTGTACATGGAGGCAAGTACGGTTGAGGGCTTTTAAAGCATACAGTGGGACAGAATGGCCAAAAAGCGAACATAAATTTATATCCCGAGTTCGGTGAGTGCTATTGAATTGGGAATAGTCTAATTCGATTTAGGACGAACAAAAACGAAAAACTATTTTTACGATAAAGCTCATGCAATTAGGACGCACATTCAATAAGGAAGTGATGTGATGTCCTTCAAACAAATTCCACTCCCGGTACCCATTTTGTTCATTGTTTGGGTTATTAGGTTCCGCCACTGCACTCTCTGTTTTTTGCCTGATGTCCTTGTTTTTATGGCCTTATTTCCACAGTTGTCTACTGTTGTCAATAGAATTTATAGGAATGGTTGGTATTGGTACTAGCGTCGAAAAATGGAAAAATATCAAGCTTTGACTGGAGCTCGGCGGAGATTTGTTTGAATGACTAGCCAAAATCGCATAGTCTTCCCTCTCTCTCTCCATATAATACTTCTTTACGGTAATGTTTTCTTAATATTTTGGGGTGTTGCAGTTTTCCCTATTTCCTTTAAGATTCAACATGCTGTCACTAACGAACCAAAATGAAAAAAAAAATAAGAAGAAGTGTTTTCTTCCACAAATTATTTAAACAATGAGCCATCAAACACAGCCAAAATAAGAAAATTTTTATTTGATTTTTTTCCGTGGTTGCACCACTGTGATCGAATCGGTAGATTTCGTCGACTGGTGTATTTTAAGTTATTAGAAAACAGTTGGAAATCTCGCGTACCCTTACCGATCACTCAAGGAATGAAAAATAAAACGCCAATAATGTTTACAGCCACTGCCAGAGCTTCACCCTACGGTAATGTCTATGCGATCCAAGCACAGGTTGAGTTTATGGGAAAGTCCCTCCAGCAACCACGAGTGCTGAATGTGCTATTATTCTTGGCTTTCAAGTGGAAAAAACCTACAGTTTTACCCCCGTATCTCTAAATTCGTTACTAGACGTTGAAATTTTATCCACCTGAACGCAACGAATATGGGGAAATAAATGATACTAAATTCATGAAATTCTACCCAAATTTATTCTTATCATATGCACAAACCACAAACGCAGCCTAGCTTCCATATGCCAACCCCGTTCATAAATGCTACCAAATTCTAGAAAAATGAGTACATTCAATAATTAGTTAGTTTTATGTTGATACTCTTGAATTTCATTGGATTAAACATCCACTTCATTCTCGCAAAAGGAAATACTCCCCCACATTCTGATAATCATCGATCTACTCGTTATATGACGAACAAAACTAACTCCAAAAAGGAATTACCTATGAACACACATTTTGAAGGCTGTCAAATACACGGAGAAATAAATTGAATACCTATTCCACATAATTTGTAAATCGACGTTGCATATGTGCTAGGTTTCGACGTGATCTTAAGAGCAATAAAAGCAGAGGAGATATAACTAGTACTTTGAGAGTAAATCAAAATCATTACTATTCCGACTACATTTCGTGTTCAAATTTTTTCAATTGGATACTAATAATTTAAATTTTTTCCAAAACTAAAATATCTTCACAAAATCCATTTTGTTTCTTCGACACAATTCTGGTTCCCAACTTGAATATCCCAAAACACAACCACATCCAACTTCGTTGGGAAATCGTCACTCAGACTGTCAGCTAGATTTTCTGTGTCTTCCTGGGTTTTCCTATTTTTCAGTGACAGCTAGACAAACGCCGTATGAACTTCGTTTTTCAATAACTCAACATTTCGCGTGATTCGCAAGGCCGTCTTTAGAAAAAAAAATATTTTCGCCCCATCAGAGTCGCTTGAAATTTATTATTAAACAAAAAGTCTTCGACCGATTAATTATTCGATAAACAGTGCAGTGACTAAGTAGTTCACTTTCGTTGCGCTGTTGTGTTCGTCGTGTGCGTGAATTTTTGTTTTTATTTTTTTTTCCTTTCAATTCTTCGAAAGAGCCCCTTCCCGAAGTTCATTATCAGGTCAAATCGATGTTCCTCTATCAGACGGCGGTCAGGTGCTGTACCCGCACAGCAAAATCAGAAATGCAACAAGAATTGCCCGAGGCCGATGCCCAATTGTAAGTGCGTGGACTTTTTCCTGCTCTCAGATTTTCCTCTGCCCCTCTAGTGTAAACAAACTGGTAAATGAATTTATTTGCACTTTTTTTTCCAGATCGGACACTGCTCAACTTGAATTGGCTTGTAATTTCAACTGTTGAAGATAAAACTAAATCCACGTATCGCTTCGTGTGTGTCGCTTAGATATCGAACTTATTCCTCAGGAACATCCCAATAAAAAAGGAAATCCATTCACTTGTGTAAGCCCAACACGAAAGGGGAGGATCTGTGTTTGCTAAAGTGAAGTTAAAGTGGAAAAAAAGGAATTGCATTTCGGTTGGGAATAGATAAAATCGCGGTGGTCGTGTGTGACGTGACGTGAAAGTCTGTAGCGGAGTGTTTTGAATCGTCTGAATTTTGCGCAAATTAGGAAAAAAGTGAAAACAAGGCGAACGAACGAGATTTTGTTTGTTTGAATAATTTAAATGAATAACAAATTTGTTATATCAGTCTCACACGAAGATCACGGGAATCAACGCAGGTGGCGGCAATGCGAACAAAAAATTTTGTTCTAATCCTTTGCTGCGTTGTGCTCACGAGTTTTATTTTCATAATCCTGGGGCCAGCCGGACAACAAAATGATTCACTTAAAAACATCGTCACACAAACGCATGAGCAACTAAACAAACTACAGGTGAGTGCAATGTCAGGATATTGAACATTAAGGACATTATGTAAGTATATTGGCATGGACTGACTAGGTACTTCCGGGGAATGTAATGCCTGTGGGTGAGGATGAATTTAATTGTGTGACGTTTTTGACATTCGCCTAATGTTGCAAATGGGATTACAAAAATATTCGTATATGCTTTAGATCGGCGATAGAAATCCATGTAATGACCAGTCATTGATTTCGGAATACTGAATTACTGGGCATTTTGCATGTTGTCATGAACGACATATTATGATTCATTTCTATAGGATTACTGTTTATCGCGCTGTTATCGTAGATTTCGATAGAAATAAAGCACGTTTGATTTTCCAGAGTGCCAACTGCGTTTTCAATGGCGAACAAAGACCTTTGCAGCTGCTCACGTTACAGGCTTGAGTCAGTGATTATTTTTAAGAAGACGATCAGAAAGTCACATTTCTCTCTTGTTCAGACTAATCGAGAAACATACCATTTACATTTCTTCACTGGCTTAAAACAACGCGTCAACTCATTACAAGCGTAATTATTTCCAGTTTTGCTCTTGTTATTGCTCAATTGTTGCAAACTGAATTCGACATTTTCATTTTCGTTTCTTACTATCCATTTTCTGTCTTAGATTTCCCCATTTACTTTACGAAATAACCGTCAACGTACACAAATAGCACAAGTAGAGCGTCATGCATGCTTGCCAGTGTACGCATAGATGGCAAGCCATACAAGGCAAGCAATTTTTCGCAACTCTGTCTAAAGTGTCCAAATTGTTTTGGTAGGTATATGAAACAGATACGCTTTAGAAATCCTTATCGTCATGGAATGTGTTTTTCACTTTGGAAAACAAGCAAACATATTCATCCTACTGTGTAATCATTTACAAATAAGTAAATAAAATGTGGTTGCGACCGAATCGTAACCTAAGCTGCATGTCTACTTTGAAGTTCTGACCTATTCCGAGACACTCATGAAAAGGATTTCAAAGCCACATGTATAAATAAATGTCCTTTTTGAACACAGGACACAGAACGACGAAACTTCGACAAGGCCATAGTGTAAGCATAACATGGTGTGCTGAGCAGTTTGGTTGTTGAATCATTGCAAGTGTCAAAGTGAAGCATGTTCAGTTAGCATTGCCATTTCATCATGTAAAGAAAGGAACACAAACAACGCTTTGGTAAATGCTCTGATGAGTAACTTCAAGTAATTCAAGAGTTGGTAATGCACCCGGAAAATATGCGCTGCATGGTTCGGTTTACTTCCGTCGGAATCATTGGCCCGCATATTTTCAAGGACGACCGCGAGAACAACGTTAACGTCAGTGGCGGCCTCTATCGTACATTAATTTCAAACTTGTGTCAGCTGAACTTAATAGACTTTGGGATCCAGCAAGGGGACGCTACATGCCCCACAACACGCGAATCGATAGACCAATGTGTTCAGTGAGCAACTCTCTCTCGTCTTGGAACCGTGAATTAACCGGCTGCATCCTGCGATTTGATGGATTTTGACAATTTTTCTGTCTATCTCTCCATTTACTAAATTATCTGATCACCCACCCTTGGACATATTGTATTCTTTGACATCGTTCTCCCCACAATACTAAATCAATAAACAATCTAATAGAATATAGGCTAAAGCCAGTTGAAATTTCAGTGAATACAAAATGCTGTGTCGCGTGTTTGAGTAAAGGTAATGTAATTTGAAAGCAGCTTATTCCTATTTATTGTGTATTCAATAATGTCATAACTTCTTATTATGCATTTCGCGGCTTACATTTCCTTCAATATGGAGGTGGGGAGACGTGACTTAATCATTGTATGAATGAACAGACGATTAAGCAATGTGTGTGTTTTGTTTCTGACACGCAGTTGATCAGAATATCGTCATAATTATCATTCTTGAAATCAGAATTTGTTTTTTAATAAATATATTACCAAGGCCACATAATTTACTGGCAGGAGATCACAAGCGCGTTGATGAATGCTAAATTGACTTAAACAAATCAAGGATATGCCAGTTACATCGCTATTTTAAAGCTTTAATGCTTCACACACGAAGTGGACAATTATAAAGTGGCAAGCTAATAAGCACAACCTTAGCCGAATTAGATGTTTATCTTACATAAAGTTGAAGAGCTATTTCAATGTGTTATTAACTGGTCAATATGTGTCATTAAGTTATTAATTTTGACAGGTATAGACCAGAATGATTCAAGTATTAAATCTGTCTAGAAATGTATCCATGATGGCATTTTGATAGAAAATTGTACATTATTCAATCATTGATTCCTTTCGAAGACCTCGTTCATGAGTAGATGGGACCTACTGTTTTAAGCCGACTCCGAAGTGCGAAGTTGAGAAGCCTCTTTTAGACAGAAATACTCTTTGAACATTGTCAGAGACTCGAAAGAGGTTGAGCCGTGAATTAAGAATGTTGTCCCACTACGCCACGGCGACCATATGACGGCACATGCTCGGGAGTACATTGCCAATTGGCACTTCAAATAAAAGCAACTTAATAAGCGACTCTTGCTGTCGCTGATATCATTGAAGCGAGAACTTCCACTATATGTACATAACAAAAGTGGTTACGATGCCGCAGAAAAGTTAAGATCAGTCTCAGAGTATCCCGGGCAACGAAGACCCGATGCCAGAAAGTGAGCAAATTGCATGTGGATTTGTTTACAAGGAGCTTTAGGAGGCGTAGGGGTTGTAGAGACAAGAATGAAAAAAATCAGACGACCCTCCATTCCATCCACATGTGCCAAAGCTGTTAGAAAAACAAATTGTTATTCGTTCAACTCCTGGGAAACTATCACCATACCTAGGAAAGGAATATCGGAAAATTGGGATCCCTTAACTAAAGGTCTTTCAAGCTGGAGAGTTGCAGCACAACAAACTGACACCAGTGCCTAAGGGGGTCTTTGGCTATACTAACCTTTTCACTCACTGAATCTACAATATTTGGGTTTACATGGCATATAGCATTTTTCATTTTAAAACCTTTTGAATGCCATAAAAATGAAAGTGAACCTTATCAGCTTGGTTTTCTCACCGAAACTGCCAAACCTTTGTTATTTATAAAAATGTTGCTCAGCGATGAAAACGATTTGCGTGACACTATAGTTATAATAATCCTGAACATTCAGGCTGTACAATTTATTCTTGGCAGTATTGTACCGCACAAAAAGACGAACACGCGTGAATAAATAGGAAAAGATTTATTTACCTTGATAAGTTGCTTCTGCTAAAGTGTGTACATCCGAAAAATAAATTACGAACAACTATTGATATGAATCTTATCGGAGATTATTTTATGTACTGAAAGTAAATTTCTACTCATGCATTTCGATAAGATAAATATATGTACTCTTCTTGCAGCCGTCACCACCCATTGATCTGATGGATAACAGTTTATATGGCCACTGGTTTAAATTTACAAGCATTCCGTCTTCTTGATGCATTATTGTTTTGTTGGGAGCAATAATATGAACGGAAAATCCCCTGTTATAAAAATAATAGTTTGGACAACATTGATTTATACGACTGGTTGTCCAGTCGCATAAGCGTGGCGGGTCTTTGGATTGAGCCATTTGAACTCGTTTCTCATGTGTAGGACAGACTCTGCGCCGGCCAAAGAAATATAGTTCTCTCTTTAATCCGAAAATCGACTACCCAACAACAAATATTATCCGGCGGGCAAGTATTTGGCAAGAATCCGCCATCTTTCTTCTCACACAGTCATAAGAAAGCACTCTTTAGTCCCTCTATGACATTCAAGATAAAAATCGCGCACTGCACGCTGCATTTGTGTGAAGTAAAAAACTCAAATGCAGTAATCCGCCGATCGTGAAACAATTTCGAATGCGCCGAATTTTGAAACTCGGCGTTATTCATTATTAAACTAAAACAAAGCAAAGCATTGTCTCCGCAATGAAACCGTACATTAAGGTGGAGGCAATGATAGGTGCACTTCACTTTTCCGGGTGGTTTAACTTGTTCGTCTCTCCGCTAAGATACCCAAAAACTGTTGCTTTCAACGGATTTTGACGGCGAGTGCACAAATGTGTAGTTTTTAAAAGAGTCAAGGTGGTGCAATCATTCTGTCATTCAGATGTTATAATTTTTGCAAATGGCGTCATCTTACCTCAATCATATTTGACATTTGTGAACTAGACAGCTGCAGTATACAAACATAAACGTTAAATAATTGTGTCGATTTCTTTTAACCAATAATCGTTCGGTGGTGTTAGCGCAGCGTGAATTTCGACGTCGATTTCCTTATCGTATCCCACCAACTGGGCAAACATTCCGGCGCTTAGTTACTGGGCATAAACAGACTGGAACCACGGGAGACCATGCAAGACGTGTCCGCCCAGGATTGCGAACAGTTATTACCAGAAATCTTGCAGGAAATCATGAAAAATGCGATAAAACGGGCACAATTGTGTATCAACAACGGCGGCAGGCACTTGACGGATATCATCTTTTCCACTTAAAATAAATATAAAAAAATACGGTATGCCCTCTAAATAGACGGCCAAATGATGGTTACCGAAACTTGTTCAGTATATCATAGGAATTGTGCTCCCCATTTCTGTCCTGTGCCTAAACACCGTTCTACTCAACCGATGGCATGATACACCATTTAGAGGTAATTTCGCCTAGATGTGCACAGGGTGTTTTCTTTTTGACAAACGATTGAGTAGAACCATGGTAAACACTTGTACAAAATTAGGTTATTTCACAACATATTTACAATTTTACGTAACCCCTGTCAATTTTCGACTATGGACGAGCCTAGTGTAAATAAGAGTTGTGACCATAAAGTCAGTCTTAATACTTTTCGAAACTATTCATAACAATCTTTAAACTGGAACAGAGTCCCAACAAGATGATTGCCCTTTAAATACGGATATGAATTGTACTTATTTTATGGCTTCGAATCAACGTTTCCAGCGCTCTATCAGGATCAATTCTTGTGTCACCAGAATCATGAATCGCTTGTAGGCCCAGATCCAACTGCAAAATAAGCTGGGTTGACTCTGGCAATGCTCAATTCAGTGTTGACTGCGAGACTTGTCGCTGTGATGGCTATGTTTTCATCATATCACAAATATCTCACGTTAGTGTTGTAGGGTATTTTGTACCCTGTAGTCAGGCTCAAACTATTACTCGGCCTACGAATTGCCTCCTGATGCAGTGACTTCACGGGTGAGACTTCACGACTGGGAAACCACTCATATAAAACCGGCAAACTTTACTAAATCTTTTGACAGCTGGATGTCATTATTTAATTCTGCTAGCTGCAGAAATCAAGTACAGAAGTTATTTATTAGTATTTAAGTTTGTCATGAATTTTTGACGATTTATCCATGAAATAATGTAAATAACATTCTCCCATTGATCAGCTTGATTTAAGAAAAGCATGTAAAAAACGCGGTCAAACCATTTTTAAAGTACAAGAGGTAGAAGTTGGCTTTGTCTTTTTTACTTTACTTCTGAACATCACAATTCGAAAAACGTACATACATCTGGTCGCCCTTTATCTTCTAAACACTGCCAAAGGCAATTAATCAGAGTGCCCTTCCCCTGAAAGCGATCTGTCAATGGTTTGCTTTTTCCCAGAGAAGAAGTTACATAAATATTTATTCATTCACTAACTTAATGCAAGGTACCCAAAATGTGTTACACACATTTGCAAAAACCAAAACAATATTAAAGGAAACTGTCAAAGGATGCCTAGACGTTTATCTTTTCACGGAATACCATAGACTCGTCTGTCTGTAACTATTTACCTTTTTTACGACGCATTAAATAATTCTTTATCGCAAAAAGAAAAACACAAGATGTTACGGAGAGGCACAGGAAACACTTTGGCTTATGCAGAGATTATGTTTACCTCCTGAATGGGGAGTTATTCAGGAGGTATACCCTCAAAAAGGTATACCCTCAAACACTTGGCCATGGTTTCACAATGGGCGACCTTGGATCTTTCCTCACATAATTCGACATTAAACTATCATTAATTAATCTTCCAAGATTTTCAAACATTTTCCACTTAAAAAAAGGGATGCGCACACACATTTGCCAATCATAACGGCAGCTACCAGAGGTGGATCCATTCATCCAACCCACAAGCATCGAAGCCCTCAATTATTTTTGGCAACTGGAAGCTGACTGGGGTTATGGGCATATATCGCTTCCACTTTGTCTGCCATCCCGAAAACTCTACTAACATGTTACATTATCATCGTCAACCTATCTGTGGGGTAAATTTATTGGGCAAGGTCATAGCCAAGCGCTCGAAGCTTTTCATTAGTCAGCAAGACGTAGCCACCCTCTGTTGTCATTCATTCACATGATAAATAGAGGGAATCTTCTCAACTCGAATATAAATAGCAGAGCATCAGAGACTTAAGTTAAAAGCCCAGCGTATTCCAAAGTAATTTACTGCGCGATATTTTAAGATACACGACACGGTTCGCTTGGAAGTTGTGTGGCAGCAGCATCGTCTCAGTGAATGGAGTGATGACGCCGACGTAGAGGTAGAATGAATAAGGAAGAACGGATGTTGTTTATGTTTTATGGGAAAGAAAGCGGCGGTGATAAGCGAACGACGTTTGAAGGTCAAACACATCCATGAAAGGAGAAAATGAATTGCTGAAAGCTCCTTGCTGGGACGTCCTCTAAGGTTCGCACAGAGAAGACGAGAATGATACTTCAGCAAGTAATGAGTTCCGATGAGAAAACCTCTCCGTCATTCAGCTCAATGTTATTGCCTTGTTTTTGTATGTGCTTCTTGATTCAACTCAAAGGGATACCAGCAGACATGGGATTTCTCTTTTATGAGATTTTGTAACATTCATATCTGTGTACGTCCGCAGAGATGAATCATGAGGCGATGTAAATTCGGTACCCATGTTCGTGCGTCAAGTACGAGTATCGTAGTTGACCTTTGCGCTATCACTCAATTAACTTCAGTTTTCTTTTTATCTGCTATCATTGCAAGGATGCTAACCATGATGTCAGTAGCTCATGCGGTCATTATCAAGTTTGAATAGTTGTTCTAGAGTGAACTGTCATAGCTGTCAAGCTTTATTCATCTACATACGTACATTTGTTTACCTTGCATGCAATCATCGTTCTATTGAAAGCGAAGTGTGTCATTCGCCTTGATTGTGAGTGCGTTTCGTAGATGCTTTGCTCTGAATTTACAAACTCGGGAATGGGAAAAATACTCTGACTCACCCCCGGGGTTTCTGAAGTAAATACTGCCTGCCGCCGGGAGATAATGATAATAATTACTTAGCAGATACTGGTTTGCTTTTCAAAACCCTTTGTGTTGCCTTGTACACACTTAGAAGATTCTAGAGTATAATGAACTATTAAGTAAAGAAATGTTAGTGGAAATTAATTTCTAGTTTGCTTTTCCCACTCACAAGAGGGTCTTATAAATATTCAAGAAAATGCTAGTCGATTGAACTTGCATCTTAATCACGAGTAGTTAACTGCACCAACTGCTTTTGTTGCACAAGCGTTTACCAAATCCCATGCCTGTATATTAATGGTCAAAAGCTCCACAACATGTGTCCAAGTAAATATTAAATCAAGTCAAGTTGTCAGTACATGCCTGGCGATAATACACGTGGGACCAGTTCCGACATCAGAACTAAGCAAACTAATTTAAAAGTCACAACAAACACACTCACTCATGTCACTGCACTGTCTACTATCGTGCTCGAAAAGAAGAAAAACAAAATGCCCTAAAAACGCCTGTCAACAAGCAGTGATAAGTCTCAAGGGTATGCTAAACGACGAAATGCGGCAACTTGAAAATATTGTGATCTAAATCGGTAAACACAAAATACCGGGTATCTTTGTTTGTTCAAATGCCAGCAACTCTTCTGAAAGCAGGCAAATATTTGGTGATGGAGGTAAAAATCTGTGCTACGAGCATATCCATTCATGGTATCCAAAAGAGGGTTTGTCATGCTAAACAACCTGCCATTGAATTGAACCGAATAAATGGGTCATTTAACGTGTTCAGCCTATGCAACTCATGTAGCATAAATCAGTCACGATAAAGGGTTACATCGGTTGCACACCACGGCAAAGGGGAAATAATTTCATCCTAAAATGCTCTGTTTATTTATTCAGTACACCATAAAGGGAGGCAGAGGAGTGGGAAACCACCTCGTTTATTTATTTATATGCAATTCGTTATTAATGACATGGGATATTTGGCATAACAACCGAAGAGTGAAACATGTTACGGCGAATATGCCCAATGACCGAAATAAAATTAATTTGAGCACACATGGCGTATACGCAACTAAATGGGACTTTGAAGACACATGCCGGCACACACCGGCACTTGAACAGTTCAACTTGAATCCACATAAGTTGTCTTTGACTCTGAACTTGTTTATGCTGCCCGTATTCCAAGAATGCCACAGATCACGTTTATTGGGGCCGCACGAACTTATGACTATTTTTATGTCCAATTCACTTGCCGCTGCTGTTCGGAGAGTCGGAACTCGTGTTTTAAGAGAGAGCATATGCGACAGAGGGCACGGTGGTAGGCAATCAGCCTTGGATGTGTATAAATAATTCGAGCATATGCAGTCGTTCTGTAGAATATGAGTCGTATTTCAGTTTCGAACAAAAGCTCTGCAGCCACCCACATGTTTGTGTGACCTTGAGGATGCTGATGCATCTGAAAGGAAGATATATTCTTTCAATTACTTTTTTGTAGAAGCAATTCAACATAAAGTGAATTTTAGTATTTATTTTGAAAATGTGGATATAAAAACAATTTAAAAATGATGAATGATGAATTGGTGGGGGGTAGGCATTTAATTGTCTTGAAAAGCCGACAAATTAAATCAGGAATATTTAATATGCTCTGGGTTGGGCTGATCTGTTTTAACCCAAAGTACTATTTAACAAACTAAAACGAATAGAAACCTGCAATTATTTTAAAGCAGCTGTATGCGACCAACGAAATCATTTCCAGCTGTAGAAAAGATTTTCGCAGACAACCTCTCGCCGATAGCAGCTTTTTTGGACACTGGTCATCATTTTTCTATCTCTTCTTGTCAAGATTGTGTGAAGGATTCTGCCTTTCTGCATTCGGATCCTTATTGTCTGCAGTAATAATTCCTCCTAATTGTACCTCAAATTGTCCATTTTTGCCTCGGCGACTGTCTAAACCTTATATCCCTTGGTAAATTGTTTCACTCTCTGCTAAATCTTTGGGACATCATTTCTGACGTATCTCTCCTCCTTCACGATCAGGTGCTTCTCGTGCTCCCTGCTCATTGTTCTGTTGGTTTCGTGAAACGAAGCACATCAGTAGCAGCTTCTTTGATTGCTTCTTCACAATGCCTCCAATTTGTTTCAATTGTTTGTGCAAGTGGTGTGTGAGAGAGAGAGAGCTTCGAACGGCAAAGATCTCAACTTATCAATGCGCTTTTCGACGTTAAGTTACGTTGTTCTTCCACGACTTCGGCGATAAGCTATTCGGTATTCTGGTAAACAGCTTACAAGAATTCAGAATAGAATACAGTCGAACCTCCCTCCGTAAGTCGAATAGTCACGGGAACGAATATACTGTTCGAAATATGGAGCATCCGATGATGTACTTCAGGCTTTTCCAAGCCTTACGCGGCTACATTTTAGTGAACGAAGTGTCCTAAGACAAGTCAAATTTCTACAACGTCGAAGAATTCAATTATAACATACAGATGCGACTCCTGTATACATTTATATGTTATGTATGTAACCAACATACACTTATTCGTTTCTTTTTTCCCTTTTTGCTATGCAGTTTTAGTATGATATATGGAATTTTCTACAAAGTGTTAGACGAATAAACATGTCGCAAAGTTTGATTTAAGGAGGTTTTCGACTTACAGAAAGTCGATTTGTGGAGTGGTGAATATGGGAAAATTAAGCCTTGAGTCCAACTGAAAAATTCGTTCCATAGACAGACTGAATTCGGATTTAAGGATGTTCGGTTCAGAGGTTTCACTATAGTTACACGGGTGTGCTCATTTATTATCTTTCATTGTATGTGCATTGATTGTGTACTGATTAGAACGCGTAAATGAAAATAAAATAATGTATTCAATTCAACTTGGTTGAATTGCAAGCCTAAGGCAGTTTTAACTAACATCGCATTGCCGGCATTTTCCTCGAAAAAGGCTGGATTGCCTTTTGAACAATTGCAAAATATTATTAATGGATATGTTTCTTTTAATTTTTGATCATATTTTTGCATTCTAACATCTCTTTGCCCAGTTCCATAAGTTGTTTCTCAATAGTATGTGTGGCCGAGATGAACCTCGAGCCTGATCTGAACTCCTTTAGCAACAGCTAGAGTTGTGCGTGCTATATCCTCCATCACAAGTGGATAGGACAAACAGTTTTGCTTACATATGCCGACTACAAACGGCGCAGTTTGAGAAGCTCTTTCTTCTAGACAGGAATGCTCTTAGCATTGGCAGTGAATCATAAAAGCCTAGTCGTGAATTACAAAATTTGCTAAATTCGGAGGTGAGTGACTGGTGCCTGGTTCGAATCACCAATCTACCAAATTTCATAATTCCCGGCTTCCACATTTGTCCAGTCATCGACAATGCTATATATATTTTCGGAGGTTGAACCTAGAACCCCAATCGCAGGTGTCGACGTACCCTACCACAATGCGACTGTTAACATTGCTAAGTAAATACGCAAAATTTCATAATTTCCACAAAAGAAGAACCTCTACTATATCCGATGTACACATGCATGTATCTTTTGCAAATATATCAACGTCGCAGGATTTGAAATTATAGAAAAGCACGCAAGCGGTACTAGCATCCCTTGTACATGACGCCAAACTTCGGCTCGTGTGTACCTCCAACAGAGGTGTGGTTGACATTAATAATTTACGTAATTAGAGCTACAATAGCGAAGCGACCACGCTGAGTAGAGCGCTTCGAAGTTGCTAACGATATGAATCTTTTCTCGTTCACGTATCCATGTGGGAAGCATTACACTAAGTACTTTAGGACTGGTCAGTGTTAAGAGACATTTTGCCACCCTGCACTTTGCATTAAATGGGAAATTTAGATTTATACATATAGATGAGACTGCGGAAGAGCTTTCGCCAAAAATGAAATCCCCACTTTAACGGCAAAAGCGCTTATATAGACCATGTCTGCATGAGTCGGCCGGGAACTAATAAATTTGACATCGTTATGCGGTGGAAAGACGAGGAGCAATGGTCATTTCCGCTGCAGTAAAGCGTAATATCCAATAGTCTTTCGACTATGTATTTACTTGGTTGGTTGTCCTTTACCAAAGCTGGGAGCGGAATGTATTTGGTGAGTGGAATTTTATGCGCTGGCATTGGGAAAGGGATACGCATACGCGTAGGATGCTCGCAGTGGGAATCGCCATTCAGAAAAAAGGTATGAAAAGCAATGAAAAACATTTTGTGTGGGCTTGCCCTTTTTTATGGAATGTCTTCGTATTGACTTTGCGTTATTCGGTCAAAAATAAAATAGCCTTCTCTTCGTTCCTCCTACACAATACATGAATTTTCTTTATAGTCGCTGAACATGAAATGTGTATGTGCAATGGTATTATTTAAACGTTAAAGATTGTAAAAATGGCTACATAACTAGGAAAATAACTTTAAATTGAAATCAAACACAGAAAAATGGTGGATGTAAATCAGTGAGATTTAATTTATTCGACAGATAATATCACGGCTTTGATGTTTGAATGTGATTTCCGGCATGTGGTTGCCGTTTACATGACGAAGTCTGTCAAATGCAAACTCTTCGTAGTGCGGGTCGAATGTTGGATTCTAAGTCCAGAAGAAGTCATATCCCTGTACCCTCACAATTGACTGCAACGTTTTATCCATCGTCAGTTTTGAAGACATGGGCCAATTATTCCATCCGCCCGTAAAGGGTACCAAATGGTGAATTTTTCTGAATGTAAAAACAAAAATTCGATGACTTTCTTGACGTTGGTAAGGATGCATCACTATTAAAGGATCCGATCCGCCACGATCACACAGTCTGATCAGAGAGAGTAGCAGTCAACAGCTAAATTCTGATCGTTTGCCTGCTTTTTGTCTGCAAATGGAAAAAATCCGTTTTCTACACGCAGCCGACAGGCAGGCTGCAGTCATTTTATAATTTTCTGTTCATAATTGCCATGGCAGTGGGAAGGATTGTTTTGAGTTCTGTTGTGAAGAAGAGATTGAGAAATGAAGAAAAATGTTTGATAATTGATCTACTCAAAGAAAAGAAAAAACAATTATTGGAAGGTGTACATTTAATGGACATAGCCGTTTTATGGCAAAAATTGTAAACGTTATTGGTACAAAGAAAATACCCCGACGAAATATTTCAAAGCCACTACAGAACGGCAAAAACGATTGGGAGATTTGCATTTCATACAATACCGGTACCCATAAATCTAAAATCTTTTTCTTCTCTTCAACACATTTGGGCTCCGTGGTCAATCGAGTCAAAAGTCACCGCCGTGACTCCACCATTTTCTCTCCCCTGCAATGAATACATTAACATTAAGTTGTTTAGTTTACTATCTAAATTTCCACGAAAATACCCACATTCTTCCACAAATCAAATCTGCCTGCTTTCCTGCAGCTATTTTATTTTGACTGAGCTATCAGCCAAACGCCTACTTTTTTAATGTGAACGAACGAGCAAATGACGGTCAGACTGCGTTAGTTGGGTTTGATTTTGACAAAACTAACGCAGATTTTTGTTAGACTGTGTTTACCAAGACGCCCCAAACCGCAGACCTCTTATCGTCGTCATAACTTGGCACAATCATAGTGAATCTTTTTGAGATTGGTATGTGCTACAACGACAGCATATACTTCGTTTTGCATCGTAGGCTACCTCTTTTTTTTCACTGCCAGCAAACGCTTCATTAACGGCTCGCTGTTTGCGACCTATTATCACGTCAATGTCGTCCGCGCAAACGCAATTGTATGGACTTTTTGGAAGATCGTTCCTCTTGTATTAGCGAGTGGGTTCTGCCCGACATTCTCAAGAATAATTTTGAAAAATTCAAATAGCTCGTCGTTTTGTCAAAAGCCTTTTTTAACATTGATAGTCTCGATGAGTTCGTTATCAATGTTGATGGAGCTGCGACAGTTATCCATCTTCATCCTGCGCAACTTGACGAGTTTGGCAGGAATGTTAAAACTGGATATAGCGTTGTACATTGCGGCCTTGCAGTCGAGGTATAGGTGTTTGGTCGATGGAATAGGTGTTTGGGACTAACCCCGTCTGAAACCGTACTGATAAGGACTTATCAGGTAATGAATACGAATGGTTTCAGACGCTCACACAAAACAGTATCCCTCGGTAGTTGGTGCAAGTAAAGGGCTCTGCTTATATAAATACAAATTTTATAAAAAAAATTTGGAGTCACTGACAATGATCAAATAGTACTCCTGTCTAGAAAAAACTTCTCAAACTTCACCGCTTGGAGTCGGCATAAAACTTTAGGTCCCTATGCAGTTTTGAACAATTACACGCACAACTCGAATGCTTGCTGTAGAAACTATTATTTTATAAAATACAAAATAAAATATTTTTGTATAGTATTCTAGGTTATACTCACCGCTAGATCTTTTATGTTCCTGTAAACAGTATGTAAAGTTATTCTTTTAAAAGGGTTTTCAGTAATCATAAAAAAAAATTATTTTTTTTTGGTCTAAATATAAATTTATGGGGCATAACACGTCCGTTAGAAAGTCGTATTACGACCGCCTATTAGACTCAAGAAATGTGTTAATGTCAGTAATGGCTTACAAATGTTAATGTTTGCTATGCTGAACAAAACATCATAAAGGCATTGTACGGGAAAAATCCTTCTTCATTGCAAAAGCCAATTTGGGTTACATCTCACTTCTTTTTTGTGATGTGGAAAATATAATTAAAAAAATATATATATAAATACAGACGGTAAACATCCTTGAGTGTGCCACTGCCCCACAGCCATACAGAAAGCATTTTCGTGTAACAATTCTCATGCTGCTTGCAAAAAGTTTTTCCTGAATTTCCGCCTTCCGTGGTGACAATTGTTTTCAACGTCAATTATACACTTTTACCGTTCCTCTAATCGCACCGCAATTCCCACTTGTTGTCAACAACAACCGTGGTTATGTATTGAAGTGTGTACGTAGCTGTATTCTTTCTAGAGAAGCTTTATTCTTCCCTTTCTTTTTGCCTTGCACAGAAAAACATTTAGAGCGGACGTTCACAAAGAATGTGCTTTCTTGAAATACCACGGACAAGTAGGGTCAGCCCACTTTTCGTCTTGCACAGCCCAAGATCTCCTTGAGGGAATGTCAATTGTTCAATTTGTGCGAAACTCTGCTGTGCTCATTCCTCATTCTCCTCCCTCTTCGATGTCAAACAAATAGAAGTAGAAAATTACATTTGTGACACGAATCAACGCTGGGCAATTGCACGTAAAAGCCTAATCCGTTCTGATTAAAATTCAATAAATCAGTGAATGCAAATTCGAGTCTGTGACGCAGAGGTAGTCACATATGTTGAACTTGCAGCAATTTGCTTGGCTTTTCAAAAACGTAAGCATTGTAATCACTTTACCTGTGCGTGTCAACTGCACTCTTGTACAGGAAAAACCCTTGGTGCCATGTTGTAGGTAGACAAGCAAAGTATCCGAACGTCGGACCACGGTATACTGGTTGTAACTGTGTTTTGAAGGGCGAAATTAAAACAGGAAATTGTTGTCACGGGTCCAATAGAACCGCGCAGAGTGCTCCAACTTCGTCGTTCTTCCGTCTGCTTGTGTGTTTAATCTGTGTCGAGACTACACAACTTGCCCAGATGTACATATGTATATATACATGAACCGGTATGTGTACCCGCAAAAGTGTGTACAAATATTTTTGTATAAAACTACCGCGATTGCCTGTTTGTTCACTTGGATTCTGGGCGTTGATTGTTTGCTCTAGTGAAATAGGCTTGGGCAAATTAGATTCTAAAGGGGGTTTCAATTTTAATTACTCCAGCGGAAACCTCGCCAAAAAGCTACTAACTTAACCCGTTTATCTCAATGTGACGGTAATTTTTGGGCTTTGCGGAAGTGAAGGCAATATACACGAAACGGAAAAAGCTATGCAATAAAATAATAAATTATAAAGGCAAATTAAATAACATATATCAATTCAAGGAAAACATTGTAAAGGCTAGAAGTTAATTGCAGAAATAAACAATTTATTTTGGATGTTACCTCACTTATTTTAAGTTTTTTATGACAGTGACTTGCAACCGCAAAATCAAACACACGTTTCTTCGAAATAATTTCATTAGACTCTAAATCCAACTCCATTCCAAGCCAAACAATGCTTTCCTTTGTTTCCGCAACGAATCTCGTGTAAAGTGAAACTTCATAAAGCTGTCAAAATGTCAGCATAATACCTATAATAAACACATCGCTTAAAATAGACAGGAATAAAAAATGTGTTGCGACAAAATTGTTTATTACTTGTGGAAGTATTTTTCCCTTAATTATAGCTGGTTTCTTCTTCAATCTTGTCATCTTGCTCGTGAGAATCCATTTAGCATCCTGCCTTACAAATTGATCAGGCTAATAACTCTGTTCACTGAAAGAAGTGTGTTGTGATTTAAGTTTTATCACTTAACTGATATACATTTTTTTCTCGCTTTTTGTTGATTTTTTTAATGTGTTTTTTGATCACACATTTAAGTAGAATCTAGCACGTATGTACATTTGTGTGTGCTAATAAATTACTCTGCAATTCAACTACCTACAAGAGACAAACAATATTGTCTTGAAAAGATTTATTATTCTTGAGTACAAAGGAATGATCGATGAAATAAAGATAAATTACAATTGTCGAAAACAGCACTCAGCCAACTTCAATCGGCTTTAACAATGTAATACTCAAGAGAACAGAATGGCTTTGCGGAAAGGGATTTTTACTGGAGAGTCTACGCTGAGGGCTCTGAAACGGACGGTAGAGGCGAGGCGGGTGTGTGCTCGGAATTCCTGACCACTTCCAAAGCCTACACTGCCCTGACTGTCGGATAATTCCAATGTGCTCCAGGCGACTATTTGCGTTCCCGGAAGTGTGTCGTCAAGTCCAAATACGAGGGTGGTTCGATAATTACTAAGCCTCACCGCCCGATCGCGCCACTATCGCAAGAGAAGTGTAGTACATTTTCGTAGATGGTTAATGTCAAAATCTCAGTCGAATCGAAACTCGTAGTTTTGTTTTGACCACGTGTGTAAGCTAGTGTGTTTGCGGATTTTATGAAAATGACAGAAGAGCAATATCCGTCAGTGGTTTGATTCTTGTTTTTTTCAGTAGGGTAACTTCTCCTTCAATGTCGACCGCCAAAAACTTCCGAGTTTCTACGTACTCGCGTGTTGGTTATTGATGAGCCATGCACAAGCATCCCGAAAACGGTTACTGAGGATAACGTGACAAAAAACGAATTCGTATTGAATACGATTGAGTGCTCGCGAGTTAGCTGAGACAGTAGGCATCTGAAAAGACGGCGTGGGTCATTTCCTACATGAAAGTCACTCGCCGGACAGAAATTTGAGTCGAATGAGGAGGCCTCCCCTACGTAGGTCTACTTTGCAGACGCCTAAAAAAACTTTTTTTTTCAGAGGGGTTAAAGAATCGCTGGGTCAAGTGCGTCGAGCTGAAAGGAGTCTTTGTTGAGAAATAAATTGCCACTTTTCTCAAATTTTCGTTTTTCTTTTGCAGGCTAAGTACTTATCGGACCACCCTCGCAAAACCAAATATTTTGCCAAGGCAAAAGGTTGTCATATTTCCCGACAGCCAAGCAGCCAGCAAAGCTATTTCCTCTTTGACTTCATCGTCGTCATTAGAAGGCAAGCTCAATATTTTCTTTATATGGGGTCCAGGTCGCAGTGACATCTCCGGAAATGAGAAGAACTGGCTAGATAGGGATGCGTCCAGTGCTCTCTTGTAGAAGAAGTGGACATCTCACAAGAAGCAGTCACTATTTCTACGCACTTCCTTGAAATATAAAACTTCGGATAAGCCAGGGTGATAAGCTCTACAATATCAAGAAAAATATGGTCTGAGTACAACCGATATTAAATAGGTGATCTGCAAGCACTTCTGAACTTTACGAATGACATCTAAATGGAGATCCGACGTAGAATCACCCTTGGCAACTGACTCTACTTCGGTTTGTCGAAACAACTGGGGGCAAAACTCTTATTTTACCAGTCCTACTGCAGTGCGACCTCAATAAAAGCAAATCCTCAAAACGTGCAACTTCACGAAAAAGCAACACCTAAAATGGTTGTTGACTCAGTAGTTGCAACTCCTCAAAAAAGGTGGCTCGATAAAAACAACTACAAAAATGTCTTTTGGTAAATGTGGTCAGAAGCCGAAGGTATGATTATTTGACTAAAACATCTTATGGCTAATGTATGGGACAAACTCCAGTCTAGGGCAATACAAACGTGCTATAGCCATTTAATGAATCTAAGACATAATTAATAAGATGTTGAGCTACATTTGTGTATCTATAAGGACCAAATCCTAAAAGACCGCGGGACTGCCCAAATTTCTATTAGTTGTTTCTATTGAGGTCGCACTGAATATGGAGCCGAATGTTGGAAGCTAAGCAAAACTGCAGACCTGATCCTTGGTGGATTCGAAAGGCAAGTTTACGTCAGATATATTGGTCCCGTCTGAAAGGTGAATATAGTCTGGAAGGCAAGACTGGGGAAGACCCAACATCCGGTATAAAGACACGCAAGACAGCCTGGTCTTGAGGAATATAAGCAGTGTACCTAGGATCGCCATCGTGGAATGGAAGACAGCTTTTGCTCAAAACTTTTCTGTGACAAAAGTACATCTTCGCACTCGAAAATTAAGTTTCGCCCGCTTGGATCCCATTCTGGCACACTGGATGCGGGCTTGTCGATTCGATTACATTCGTCTTATCATATTCTGACGAATTTGAATATTTGTAAAGCATATCATATCTAAATTGACTGTTTGATTAGGTGTGCTCATAATGTTTCAAAACGAGAAAAGTGCTTCGTCGGAGAGGTGTTCTACTAAAGCATGATTTTATATCATCCTTTTATGACCTTTCGGAATTTAAAATCCCTCATAATGTCTCAGCTGTCAGTGCTCGGTGGAGGATATAAACAAAATCACTATAAAGCAAACTACATGGTCTACTAAACATTTGGCCTCTGTGCTGACATGAGGGAGCACAAAGCAAAAATGTATATTTCGACAAGTTAATTTGTGTGGTCGTACACATATCCATGCATCCGTAAAATCTATTCAATTTGAATATTTAACTGCTTTATGTTCCGTTTTTTTTTATTTTGGAAATCTTGAAATTCCTGTCCTGCCAGATTTTAGTGTGTGCATGGTTAGACCAGATAAACATATCCCATGCTTCGTTAATCAATAAATTTCCTTTGTTATTTTATCGATTTCCCTAAAACTCATAGCATTTTATATGGCTAATGCTGTAAACGAGTTTGCTACCACACGGAAAGAGATAACGGTTGGTTTGGTTGTAACACTGAATACATTGCAGTGCACAAAAGGCATGTGCTATGTAATTTGTGGGTCATAGTTATTTTCATGGATTTTCTGGTTGAATTTTTAACCTTTTTACCTTCTAACGCCCTTGTAGTGATGGTAATGTGCAGGGAGAGAGCAATTTACGGTAATATTGGAATTCGAAGTGTACGAAAAGTAAAATGCATGTTTTAAAGCTATCTGTTATCGGAGATTGAGTAAATATTTGACTAAACGAGAATGTACTTGAGGACATTAAATATAATCTCACGTCAAGTGTACCGTGCGTAAATAAATATGGAGCTGAGTTCAGAGGAGATAATTGAATTACAATGTACAAGGTCATCCTTTTCATGGTTCCGAAAATAAATAAAACAAAGCACATTCATGATCTAGATCCACGGAAGTTCTTTCTCTCAATTTGCCACATATTTGCACTTAACAACAACTTGACGAATATTCGTTTTCAAAGAGGAAACAGTTTGTGAGTATAAAATGTCATTCGGAAAACCTCACGGAAATAAATCCAATGCCGGCAATAGCCAGTTGAGTTAAGGACGACTGCAGGGTTTTTCAGGCCGAAGTAGTTGCGACACTCGCATTGGGAGACATGGAGAATCGATCATCATTCTATAGCTAAGTGGCAATAAAGGCAATGATATCAGACATTCTGACCTCGAAGGCTCCTAGGTGAATTCGGTGAGACTTGATTCCAAGGAAATGAAAATGCGGCTCACAGCCGGGAGAATCTCTAGTGAAGAAGTCCTGGATAGGGGCAGAACTCGCTGGCTTGATCTGAGTATTGGAGGAACAGCAAGGGCTCTATGTTCGACGCTGAGCATAAAGGGATCTACATCCTTGATCGGTTTAAGTCGCAAGGATATACGCGCGTTAATTGGAATCCTTACTGTGAACTGTGCCATAGGTATTCATGCAGTGCGCCTGAAAATAAAGCACAACGACTAGCTGAATCTGCAGAGATGAGGAAGAAACAGAATCTATCCAACATGTGATCTGCAAGAGCCCAGCCGTAGCAAGGAAAAGAAGGCAGTTTCTAGGAAAGTATTTTTTCAAAAAGCTGGAGTACTTAAGTAGTTTTGAAATAATTCATATTAGAAGCTAGCTGGTTTAGAAATAAAGTAGGTCTTACAATTTTAAATTCAATTACCTAATTAAATTTTACATATTTAAGGAAAATAGCTCGTTCAGAAAATGTCTCTTGGAATAAAGTATAAACGGATCGCGTTGTCAAACGGTGTACTGAACAGAGCTGATGCTTCGGGGATAATTGTCATAATGTTAATAAGGTTGCACTTTGTAACTAGTCAATGTCGATGTAAACGACATAAATTGATTGACTAAAAGTGATGACTGCTTGAAAAATAAGGTTTTTAAAAAGTGGTCGCGTTAATATTCCTGACAGCATTTATCTGGACTCATGGCTTGGGACAAGTTCAAAAATCAAGCTTGTTTCTTAATTGGCCGGCAAAAATGAGACTAAATAAATACCTCAGATCCTCAAAGCGATGTTTTTGCAGCAAGCTAAAAAGTTTAAGTTGGCATGCGATTCGACAGTCAATCGTAACCCTAACCTAAAACGACACAAACATGGCTAAAAAAAAAGGTATGGTCACCTGAGCTAGATTGTTCATAGTAACGATCGTGGGCACCTTGAAGCAAATTTTATCAAAATGTGTGTATACATGTACGTACAGTTAATCAGACATAGAACAAATTTTCTTTATATAATAATAATATGGGTGGCGCGCCAGTCCGAGGTGGACCTGGGCCTAGCTTCTCAGCAACCACTTGCGTTGTGCGTGCTATTGTTCTTTCACGCGTGGAAGAACCTACAGTTTAATGCCGACTCCGAAAGGCGAATTTGAGAATCTTTTTCTAAACAGGAGTACTCTTTGAGCATTGTCAGTGACTCGAAAGAGGTGGAGCCGTGAATTATGATATCGAATTATGATAAATTTGGGTATCGAACCTGGCACCCTTTGCGTAGGAGTCGACGCACTTACACACTGCGCCACGGCGACCTATTTATAAAAAAAAAATGAAATTTTATTAAAAAAGCAATCGGTAAAAAAATGTAAAACGCAAAAAAATAATACATTCCATGTGCTTAAAAAAACAACAAACTTAAGCTGAGACAAAAAAAAGGACCAAAACATCCGTGTAATCCACTTTATTGCCTAGTCTCAAATAATTGAACAGCAGAGGACACCAAACAAATCCGATGATCTGCATCTATATATATATATATATGCTAGGTTTAGCATTAATCACATCTTCCGTGGCTACTGTGTTAGTATTAGACGCTAAATTCTTGCGAAGAATACTGAGAGGTATTTCATCTTCATCCGCAAAATCATCTTTCGGACTTCAAACGAATGGACGTTTTTCCAGAATCTCACTGACTGAGGATCCCAATTTGTCCCAAGTTACGAACAGAGTCACGCACTTTGTATTTGCACTACAAACAACAGCAATCTATGTACAAATATAATCATGCATAACACATTGAGAAGAACGAACGGTAAACTAATGAGTTTAATACCACGTTTCCACCGGACCGAAACGGCGAGGTTCAGATGAACTTTTACTGAACCCTCAATAGGCCGTTTCCAACCAGGTTGAAGGGGTTTCGCTCTCGATATTCGAGTCATTCGCTCTCAATGCTCTGAAAATGTATGGAGGAACCTGGTAGTTTCGTAGAAAATTGATGAAACCTAACGGTTTCGTTCGGTGGAAACGCGGTATAAGATGTGTGTACGACAAGCTCAAGTGGAGTGCTCAGTGAAATGGGCGGATTTGGATCTTCACCATTTCTTTTTCATACGGCAACCATATCATCTATAGAACGTGCACGGGTTTAATGACGGTATATAACATCGAAAAATATGATCACTAATTAGTGAAATCACATTCATACGACGTCGCGCAAAAGTGACTAAACGTAGCACCAACAAAGTACCTGCCAACATGATTGGTTCAAATTACTGTCATATTCATAAAGTATGCTCTTGATGAACCCTCTGAACTGACAACATGAATCATATACTCTATTCAACTTTAATACGTCGTTTAGTGCCTGAATTACGTCAATGACGAAATTGTCTAAATCTACTAAGAAATCAGAATTCTTAATCTGATCGTTGAGGCAATTTTCAACTTCAAATAATTACCCTTATTTTCTTAACTACTCCCAAATAAAATGTTAACGAATTCCTGTAGACATTTCGTGTCGCATACAAAATTTTTTGTTTTTTTCTTCAGCATTTAAAATGAAATAAACTTGAAAATGTTATCAAACAAAGGGTAATTTTCTTAAAGGTCATTACGAACACAACCAAAATGAAATCTCGTTTAAATACGCCAAGCTGTATTATGATAACAGTTGTTTGTCTTTTATTCGTTAATTACTCCATTGAAAGCTTAAATGAAAAATATATTTTTATAACTTTATCTGCACTGATAGCGACAGAACCACAGCCAGTTGAATGAGCATAATGAGTACAAAGCTGTGTGCAAGTCACATCACACACAACCTACCGTCTGGTACTCTAGAATAATCGATTGACAGTCATCGCCGGCAGAACCCTTTTCCTTAGTACATATCGCATATACAATATCGCACTCTCATCGATTTGACAATCGCAGGGCCCAGCGTTGAATTATTAAGTCCAACGCATTAGTTCCCACCCACCGACAATACACCTTGTAATTATAAATTGATACTCTCTGTTCTTGTGACCGCATTGTGGATGGGGCTAAATAAACGTACGTTAAAAGCTAAGCTATACGCTAAGATTTTAATTATTTATTAAGTGTCTCTGATGCGTGACGCTATCACTTATATCAATTGTAAATGTACGTAGTTCGAAAGATTAGTGAAGCCGAAGTTGAAAATGCAATTGAACTACATTTTGTGTGTGCTTGCTCCTGACGTTTGACAAGTTCGATTAGAATTTAAGTAGAACGTCGGAATACCCTTGTTGACAGTATCCTGAATTCCCAAAAATTGATTACGAACCGCACGAAGAAGAACACCCTGGGAGCCACATTCTGAGGATACTTTGAATTTATTGTCTTTCGCATTAAGGTGGTAATAATTGACACATTTTCAATAAACACTTCCTTTGATGATTACGTTGAGTGGATCGACTGTGTAACTATGTAGCAATGTGGACAATCCGGCATTGTATAAGACTGACAGTTTTTCTGTGTCACGCGTTAAATATTTGATACATATTCCAAGTTCTTTCCTTTGATGTCCTGGTAAAATGATATGGGGGTGGTTTTTTGTAATTAATCGGAACGATTTTTTCTTTTGTTTCGTCTACGATTATCGGATATCGTAGCGGAATAATTATTTAATGTGTCGCTTAATGAATGCTTTGCAGCGGCTTTACTAGATTCAAGAATAATTAAAGGGTGTCCTAATGTAGAAGTATCTGCTAGGTTTAATAAGAGGTTAACCTGTGAATTCAGTTTTTAGGACACTTCTCATGCATTTTGGAATATTATTTCATTTAAATGTTTTTCTTTGTTATGTACATCTTCCAGCGTTGCAACCGGTATTTGTCAAGTTTTGCGATTAATGTTCTTTTTAAAATCCTTGTTGAGACCTGACTTGTTGTATCTTCAAATATTGTACATTGATGCCCAGTTTCACAGTGAAGATTTAATCTTAGGATCAGCTTAACCTTAGTTGAGAGTTCATATATCTAAATCTGAACTGCAGTTTAGTTGAACTCCGTTTGTGTAATGCGGGCGACAATAAAATCGCAACCCTTCTTTTGGTGCGTATTATTTACTATAATTCTCATTGATTTTTTAATGTATTTGCTATACTTTGAAGTTTTAAAATGTCATTGGTTAATTCCTTTTGAACTTTTTTAGACCGTCTTTTTATCGGAAAAGGGAGATTTTGATAACAAATAAACAAAACCACCTCAGATAATTCATTCTCAGTGGAAATAAAAACTCCCTAGTCGGTGAGCATAAAAGGGACAAACATTTATTCTTCAATTGTCTTACTCCAACGAAGAACGCAAAGTTGCTGGAAATGTTGTTCAATGAAAGGTTCAGATTTAAGAACCACGTGGATGCTATTCTCAAACGAAAACCTTTTGCCATTGGTGCAAAGACCAAAGTGCTTATTAAAAAGCAACTTATAAGACCAGGAACAACATACGTATGCCCGATCTGGTAGACAACAAACCCCATAGCAATGGAAAGAATAAAAAATGGTCTCCACATTCGACACTGAAGTTCATCTCTACCAGAAGGACCCCACGAAGGAGCAAATATCTTGCTGTTCCCATGAGAGAAACACGGACTTTCTAAATTCATGTCACATACTTGTAAAGATTGTCCTTGTGCCGTGTTGATGGTCATTGCATACTTGAAGTTTTTTTAGTTAAAAAATCATATAAAGTGGTGTAAAGCCCCAATAACGGAATTAGGATACTAAAAACTAAAACCAAAACATATTTCACAGAATTCTGAACAAAGTGGCAAAAGCATCAAACAAACATTGATTTGTATGTATAGATTATTCTGTAATTCATTCATAAGATTTAGCATGTCAAAATTATTTTAAAATGATACAATGTAAAAAATGCCAAATGAAATATGTCGGGCGCCTATTGTTGAGCTTACATTCCTGTCTTATTTATAAGGCTAGTTGTACGTTATTTTATACAGCTAATAATCTTCTTCAAATGCTTCTTCAATGCACTGTGAAACTGGACATGAGACTCGAATTTCCGGATGACAATGACAATAAAAGACTCAGAAGATCAATCATGCACACCATATTATGTTGCGATGTGCACTCAAAATTGTTCACAGAAAGTTGATATTCGCATACAACTAAATAATCTTGAAAGGGTGCACGTTTTCCATAAACGTTTTGTCAAACAATACTGAATAAGAATAATAAGACTTACGAGGTTCAGTTTCGCAGGACAAACTTAAAAAACATCCTATAAAAAATAGAAACAAGTCTAAATGAATCATTAGAAAAAAATTGATTAAGATCCATCACTTGAAACTTTTTAAGCAGTCGTGATGTAGTAGGTAGCTGTGTAGTCCACTGTGCATATCGTTGCAGGTTCGATTTCTCACGAGGTCACATTTTCACTTACACGTACACGTCACTACCTCTAGAGACCGACACCAGTGTAAAACTGTAACTGACATCTAAACCTTCTTTGTTGGCATTCAACTGCATATATAACAATATATCACTCACAACACACCAGCTCTTCGTGAGCTGTCAAATTTGTTGAATTTCTCTGTGTCGAGTCATATGCTAATTGATTGATTGGCTTATCTATTTTTGTATTAAAAAATTAATTTGAAATTCGTTTAGATTAAGTGGCCAATCAAACATTGTTGAGCACCCTTGTGCAAGTGCTAGTTCAAAGAGTCTTATATTCTCGTTGTTCTCTGATTTGACTAAAGTTCCACAAACGTTTTAAGCATATTCAACTTTCTTATTTGTATTTATGAATGCTGGAACGGACCCAACAAATGAAGGGTGATTTCTTCCTTTCCTCCTCGTTATAGAAATCAACACAAATATAAAATAATACATCTTATGAAAAGGATATGGGCGATGCAGCATGAGAGAAGCCAACATTATGTCGGTACAAAAAGCTTTTCAGAACACAACCAACAAAAGTTAAACGATATGTCAGATAAATACATGGAAAATGGACAGTATACGATACCAAACACTGGAACTGTTTGACACAGAAATGCAACTGACGCCCAAGACCATACGTACGGACAAACATCAAAAAGCTTTACTTTGAAGAAATGAAAATACATACATACATCTTTCGTCCTATAAGGCAAAAATCCGAAGAAAGTGCTCAAAATGTTGATTGTAAAAGGATTAATTCATTATGTACGACATTTTTTAGGATTTAATTTATACTTATAAAATTCGCTTCTACCTCCATTTCTACTATTTAAGCTTTTCTCACAATATGGGTCATGTTCAAATCGACGACATTGAATTGTTGAATTGAATAAACATGACTGTAACAAGCACTTTGTTTTAATAGACTTCATCCTTTTCACAAATTCAAGCCGTGTACATAGAGATTCTATACTCAAATTGTATGAGTGTGCCAAATACAATTTCGGCTGGGGATGCTTTGTATTAGACTTTTATAAAAACAAATCATTTCAAAGGCGCAAGCAGCAAGGAAAACGGATAAAATTAAAAACTGAATATTCATTCGCAGCATGCACTGTTACGTGGTATGGGTTTCCACAACAGACACTTTTTTTCAAAAATTAATTAAAATTCCTGAAGAGATTGTATTCTGTGGATAAATGTATCTGCACTACGACAGACAAGAATTGCAACGCGATGTGCTCGTGTCCTACAAAACCAATGGGATTTTGTTGTTTTACATAAAATGTGAAAGGTGCTTCTTACGTGGCATACAATGAGTGTTAGAACGGAGTAGGGAGAGCTTGAAAATGTGTATTGAAACTAGGTACGTTTTTTGTAAAGGGGCTATCAATAAGCGCTTTCTATGTTTAAATTTAAATAAAACAAAGTATGTCTGACATATCACAGACATTTTTTATTCTTTTGGAAGGACTATCAATACCATTATTTATGGAATATAACGTCGTTAAAATGTCCGCCGAAATTTTACATGGCGCATAAATAAGGCCGACTTGACCGTTGGCAAGGGTTATGTCGGATTTGAGGATCACTGTGGTTTTTGGCTTATTCGCATAAACCTTCGACATCAGAAAAGCCCACAAGGAAAAGTCTAACGGGGTCACATCGAACGATTTATGTGGCACGGACGTTAAGAAATTTCAAAAAAAAAAAAAGAAATATAGAAGGCCCCAGCCCAAAATCCACAAAAAAAGTGAGTTTTTCGGGATGCATTGGACTCTCGGATCGCACGTGGATTGGTATCGTGCCAAATTCGATAATTTTGTTTGTTGCCATACCCATTTATTCAGAATTGGGCCTCATCGCAGGACAATTATGGTGATCGTAATGGACATTGCCCGAATAGTACACAAAACAATTGTATCATTTCAATGCCCACGGTGATTTGGCAAAACAGTCTGCGTAAATGACAGCCAATATGACAGATGTGGAAGTCGTGGCCTTGTGGTTCTATGCGTCGACAACTAATCTATTGAGGCTCGTTCGATTCCCGGTACGACCAAAATCATTTTCACGACCCCACCAAGTCAATAACAATACTCAAAGAGTAATAACTGTCTAGGAAAAGCTTCTTGAATTTGACCGTGCGGAGTCGGCATAAAACGGTAGGTCCCTTCCACTCGTGGTAGAATAATTGCACGAGTGGTTGCTTGGCCCTGGCCCTTTACGAGCTGTAACGCCACGCATATTATTATTACTTTTATTAATTTCATATTTGTAGCTTCAACAATATGACCGCTCAAAGCTTAGAATTCCCTTTCTATATATATTTTGTTTAACCTATAAAAGGCAGGATCTTGGTATGAACTCAATTTGCTTTGATCCTGCCAAACAAACTTTTATCTGAGTTTATAACATAACACTCTACGTATTAGAAATAAGATTTATGAGATTCCAGAACAAATGGTATATAATTCCTTAAATGTGAAATGTGATGTTTAAAGAAACGTGAAGATTAATTCCTTGCGACTTGTGCAGTACAAAATCTGAAATAAATCTGCACGGCTAGAGATAACAGACATTTTTTTTCGTCTGAACTCCCAATTCAGCGGTCATATTTAATCACAAAAGTTGAGGACACTGTTCTCGTCACAGACATATGTTTGTTCTTTCGTGGGGACAGAATGACTCTGGATAAGCAGGGAAATTTAAAAATAATCACTTTGTAGTTTGTTTCTGAAGTTTCTGAATCCAAGAACTCATCTATTTTAATAAATGTAATTTATTTTATTCAATCGTATGTTCTGAGAAATGCAATCAAAATATGTGAACATTCACAATGATGCATTCATTTTTAAAGGTCACATTACATTTCTCGCCATCACGTACTCTTCAGTAATTGAAACGAAAAAATCGCATGAAAAGCGGAAAGATGAACAAATGAGCATAGCTAGTTTTAGCTTGTCAGTCATCTGTGTGATGTATCCTGCTCACACGCAAACAATTGTTGATAAATGGCGCCAAGGGGCACTGACATGACACCCTCCCTGCTCGGAAGTTATTTAGAAATATAAGTACGTAGCTATCACATCACACTTTTCAATTTAGAACTTAGTCGCGAGCGCAAAGTGCTTGAGCGTTCACTAGCGTAATTTGAATGTACATTTTGCTAGAACTAAGTGTCACTTTATAGAGATGTGAATTGGTATTAGATAATATGATAGTAGTTATGTGAACTGTGAAAAGCTAGAAGTAGGAGCAGGTCAGACGTACGTCTGAAAATTGAATAATACTTTGAAATATACTTTTGAAACCCGGATACGTGTAATATACACGTATAACAATTTGGTTGGACATATTTATGACAGCCAATTTGCAGAATATATTTCTAGTATATCGCACCAGACATATTTTTTGTCGAATGGTGACTAGTTTCTTATCAAGCGCTCTTAGTCATATAGGATGGTCTTCTTCGGGGCAATGATTATGACACTACATATAGACCTAATTTCCAGATACAATGAATCACTACGAATTGTTCCTGAGTGATAAGCCTACTTAATGTGCTCATAAAACGCACCGATTCAAGGCCCATTTGCTGTTGAACTAATCTGTCAGCAGTGCTGATTATTTACGTTATTCTTACTCATATGATTAGATGAGTTTCTAATTTATGAGCCATTAACGATTAAGATTTATTTAATTGAATATTAGAGGGTATCCATTAGATGAATGAGTAACACCAAATATGTTTTTATTTTATTTCTAGGAAAATCTGCGCGCTACTGAGCAGAAGAAATTTGACGTAGATCCAAAATACTTAAATATTTTGGGTTTCACAAATGTTCCAAGATCATCATCACAGACTCTGTATCTTGGCCAGACACAGCAGCAGCTATCACAACCGATCCCCACAAACACCACCCCCTACAATGGCACAAAAGCAAACTTCACCATTGTCACATATGTGCAGGATGGTCAAGCACCATCCGCAATACTCCTATCACAGAACATAGCCGCAAAGTTTCCGAATGAGTATCTACTCATCTATGACCTCGGTCTGTCCGAAGACGATTCGCGGGCATTGTCCGCGTTCTGCAATAGCTCAAAGTGTTCAGTAATTAATTATGACTTGTCCGTTTTTCCTTCGTACGTTACGGATCAACGGATGCATGCATATCGTCCAATTGTGATAAAGGATGCTCTGATGCGTTCCAAAAATATACTTTTCGCCGAAAACTATATTCGGATTCGTGGTACTAGTCGTGATCTAAATGATCTCAGGGGTAAGGCTGGACGCGGGGTTTTGGGCTGGACAACACCCAAGGCTGTGTCCACTCGAACACATCCGAAAATGTTTGACTACTTTCAAACAGATGCAGAGGACTTCATTTTCCTACGAATAGTCGATATGGACAAGGTGTTTTTTGCAGATACTCCATTGGTCGAAGAGAAGATCTTGCTGCCATGGATAAAGTGTGCATTGACTCTGGAGTGTATTGACCCGATTGGTAAGTATTATTCATGTATTCACTGGAATTTGACACAATCAATAATCAAGTGTTCAATTTATGAACAGCTAATTCGGTGAAAAGCAATTTCGTGGAATTCGTGTGTCATTGAGTGTCCCAAATTTATAGTACGTGTACTCACGCAATCGTCCTATTAGTCTGGAACACATCATCTAAAAGTTACACATTCGAAGCTGGAAACTAGGAAATCGACGCGATAATTTGTATATACTACACATTTATTCAACTGACTGTTTTAATTTGTTTTCAGAGAGAATATTATAGTTGCAAAAAGATGCAGGATTTGTTGTGTTTTTACTCTTGTTGCATTATAACAGGGCCTCATTTTTTATTTTTACTGTTGACACTAACTCACATAGAGTTATTTTCTCGATAATGTGAACTAAAATAAAAAATGTCCAGCTCACATTTTAGAGTGATCTCGATTATCGAATAGAGAATCAAAAACATCAGCAAAAGTACGATAAAAACTACTATTCATAAACAAAAACGAGAAAACAAAATTAGAGTGAACTCTCTTAATTCGAAACTGTCTCCAACTCGAATTTGTTCGCCATATTTTACATACATCTCCATCAATAACCATACAAAAATGTCTCTAAGTCAAACTCCATCTAACTCGAACAAATTATGGTATATCCGTGAGAATTCGACTTAGGGAGAGGAGAGTCCACTATATTTCTTAGTAAACAAAAAATTGTAATCCCTGACATGGGCATGAATTCAGGGATTGCAGATAATTTTTCCCCGCATATACTTAAAACTAGCACTCCATGTCGTTCTCGAAACTTTTGAAGACCGTCACTAATATTAAACTTAGGAAATTCTTTAAACTGACTGTTAAAATTATTTGCTTGTTTTCTGAGAAAATTGTTTTCGACTGTTTCTTAAGCCATTCAAAGGGGACATTTACTTTTTGAGGCACCTCTGATGTTCTTAAGTTTTCTCTTTTCGATTCCAGACTCTGTTTATTTCAAATATTTGTATTATTTCTTTCTTTATTTATTGCAGTTATTGGGGATTTTTTAACCTTTCTGCTATAGACTTAATCCTGAGGGGCCAGTTCCCAATTTTCTCAAAATATCAGCTCCTTCCTAGATTGTAAGGAATCTCTGTTGCTTTTGCTTTGAATGAGCCATAGCTTTATAGTTTTGAACTCCACAGTTACAAGGTACATAAGAAAGACGTACAATGAGTCTGTTCTGGGATGGCACCATGTGCATAGGTGGAAGAGATTTATTCTAGAGTATTCTCTCTAAGGTATCTGCGAATAATAGAAGGTTCTATTGACTTCAATTCTCCTCTTTGTCTTCTGTAGCTAGTGCGTTACAAAAGCGAAGTACATGTTCCGGAAATTCATTATATTCTCCACATAATCTGCAGAGACCTTGTTCCGCTACCCCTAGTTTCCTTATATGCTCCCTGACTACTCAGTCATAAGCGGGTTATTCTTGCTCATTTTTGGTACATGCCTGTACATTCCTTCAAGTACCCTGAATTCTTCTCTAAAGACATGGTCTACTAAAACGCAGAATGCTAAGGGGTCTTTTCTAGCTAGGGAATTAGGGGTTTCGTTCTCATGCCTTCTACCCGTTTGTTGACAGGTGTCGAGCAGAGTTTCACTTAGTTTCTCCTGCTTGTGTTGTGTATAGGCATTCCCACACAAGCTTGGATTTGATGATGTTGAAGTCTAGTCCCGAGGTAGCACCACGACTGTTTCTGTCGAAGGTTGAATTGAACGCATCTGTCAATGGCATAGACTTCTGGTGTGTGTGTGGTGTGTTTGGGTACTTTGTCCTGGATCCATATACTCCTGCCCCTGCTCCTTCATCAGTTCTTGATCCATCTGTTCACCATTTTACCGTATTGCTGCTCAGTCTCTGGACTATTCATTCATTGATCAAGCCATATTTAATGCAGAGTAGGCTTGTGCAGTTTATTTCAGTTCAGAGAGCGCTCAGTTTAATTCAAACCAGTTTAATCAATCGATCTTGTACATTCAACTTCTCATTAATGATTGTGCTCATTTAATTCAATGTAGTTCACTGCCGTCGGTTTTTCGTTATATGATCGGTATAAATAACAGTCCTACCACTATGCTATTTATATAATACAAACAAATTAACCATAGCTTGTGCTGCTCAATTTAGTTCAGTTATTCTTACTGCACTGCATGTATGCACTGTGTAGTGCACCAAGTTTGTTGAACTACTCCACTAAAATAAAATATAATAATAAATATAATAAATATAAAAAATAATTTCTTAGAGCCTAGTTTTAGTTCAAACTCAATGGGAATCTTCATTTGGAAATTGATCTAATCGCGTCATCCTTCGAAATTCCCAAGAGTGACAGCTTTTTGATAAGAGCTTAGAATTGTCTCGATGTAATGTACTTGTATTTTCCTATCCCTTCCTTTGACATTCTTTTGTTTACACGTTCGTCAACCACTAAATGCACAATAATACTTTCATGACAGAAGTTGGGCAAGTTCTCAAGGCCTTTGAACTTTATTGAATGTCACTCGCGCTGATCAGATTGGTTTTGTTGGTCGATGATATCGTACCTTATGTAATTGTTGGTCTACCAATTGCTATGTTTGAAGCCATTCAATGAATGTATACCAAACCAAGACAGTTACATTAATTCATTTTTCATTTTCTTCCTCATAGCCCTACGTTTAATTTAAAACCCCTAGCATTTCAAAATTCATGGACCAAGTAAATTACATCTTAATAATAGCATTTTCTGATTTAATTAATTCTTATCCACCAGAAGCAAGCTCATCAAGATGCTTGGCCTTCTTCCTCGTTTCGTAACTTTCTCCTTAACCCCCAAGTATATACTCATGCATTAAAAATCATAACTCAATTCAATAAAAGTCGAATAGTCCAAGAACGTTCACTCGTAATTAAACTTCCTGTTGAAGTCGCTGCTAGTCAAGTTTGCTCTACACTTTCCATCCCTCTGGGGCGCAGCATAAAACTCAATTACTCAAAGCTTAAGCTCATTCAATAGGAACATCGTCCTCCATCGTCGTCCTGCCCTCGCAAATAATTAACTTTGCATCTGTTCCGGTACAGTGATTCCGAGCTGGTTTCGTGCAAATGCCAAGCAAATACTTCGAGTAATATTCCGGTTAACTTATCACCTTTGTTTCAATTCCTTTGAACATTTTTTCTATGTGTTCTCTAAAACAATCCGTTGAACATGAAAATGCGGATTACATGATTTGAAATCTGAAGCAAATGATTAGAAAATCATCACGACCGATTGAGACACCATCAAGTATAGACGTGAATGTGAAGATCCGATTTCAAATTACTTACTGTATTCCATTACCGTCAGAGAGAGAGAGAGTGCAAATCCCTTTCACGCTAATGAGATTTCCTCGCTATGATTGAGCTCTGTCATTATGAGCAGAAATATAATATTTTACCGCAGTCGAGAGTTGTGGTGATGTGCTTGTACTTTGTACATCAACCAGCCAACCTTATGGGGTTGGAGTAAAATCAATGACTTCTCTAGCTGCGCCCTGAATATACGATGGTTGTCATTATCCAGGTAACTGCAATTGGATTAAAGTAACTGACTCATGATACAATCACCGCAATTGGAAACGCATTTTGAAAAGTGATTCGGTTTCGCTCCCGATAAATGACACCTCAAAGCCGATGTCATCTTAGATGGGTGACCGCACCTTAATTGCATTTTATCTCTTTCCTGTCGTTGACCGATGAGGTGGTAGTGGAAGTAGTAGTAGACGTTTCGTGCGGCAATTACAGTAGATGTATCCATCGATAATTATTGAGAAAATAACGACGTTGGTTCATTGTTAGATTCGAGAAGATTATTATTATTTTTTTTTTGTATCCATTCCCAGCGGTTTCTAGTAATAGAACAGTTCTCGCATATATTTGTTTGTGGCCTATGTTTCTTGGCAACACATTTGTTTTATATTTAAGCTGGTTAGTGGCAATCGTCTTCCTAAGGAAGCAAGAGTAATGACATGAACGTGTGCGGAATCAAATAGGACAGAGTTTAACATGAACAGCAGAGTTTGAGTGCAAAACTGTTCTGGCACTGTCTCTTTCGAATCCCTGACAATGTTCAACTGTCTAGAAAAGCTTTTCAAACTTGGCCGTTCGGAGTCGGCATATAACTGTAGGTCCATTCCACTCGTGAGTAAACAATAGCACGAGTGGTTGCTGTAGAAGCTAGGTCCTTGTCCTCTACGGGCTTAAGCGCCACCCAAATTATTATACTTGATAAATAGTATCACTTTCAAACAAATTTGATTACCATTAAAAAGGTTGTAGCGAGTCAATTAATTATTTAATTATTATTTATTAAAAAGTAGACATATGCTGTCACGAACTTTTTTATAGAATTTTTAAAGAGGAACAATTCCATCATACAAAGGTTTTGCATAACTTAAACCGCACGCAACGAAAGCTATCAAAAAGGAATCATTTTTTTCCCGTTTTTGCAACATTTTTCTAGGGTGCTTCGCTCCTATTTGTCGCAGCGTGATCCATAGTATATGCCTTCCTCGATAAATGAATTATCCAACACAAAAAGAATTTTTCAATTCAAACCAGTAGTTCCTTATCATAGATTAGTATTAGTAGTTAGTATTAGAAAGCTCTCATAAGAAGTGAAGATGCTGCTAATTTGTAGGCTGCGGAGATGCTCAAAGTATCTGAGTATATACCCGCGCCGAATCCACAAATCATTCTTTAAAGAGTCTGCTGTCCCAGTCAGCTCTAGTAGACGTGATACTGTAAATGAAATGATGTTTATAATTATGAACACACAGCGTTTCATATTCACACTGCTCTATCCTGCCGGAGTCACCGCCAAATTATCCGAAAGTGTGATTGTCATCGGAGGAACTATGCTCTTTGAATTAAACTACAAGTCACTTCACTTGAGTTCAAAAGTTCATAAATCACGTGTGGTTACTGTTCAGTTCATACTTGGTATAGCACGCGCATAGTAACCATATTTAAATATTCATCTCATGCATTTATAAATTCAAACTATTTCTCTAGCTCGTACATTGCACCAACCCAACCCAGCTTGCCCAAGGGTTAACGTTCTGAATTTCTCATCTATTCCCCGGACTGACCCTTTCAGGCATCCACTTCATTTGCCGTATACTTGCATTGGCAAGGACTTCTATTCTCTTTTTTCGCATAACCTTACACCGAAAACCACTAGAGCATTTTTCTCCTACAAAGCCTCTGAAAGAGATTCCACAAGAAGAAAATGAGAAAAATACAAACAGAAAAGAAAAAGCTATGGCCAACCATATCGGGCAGCTCTTTTTTTATTCGAAGGCTTAACAAAACTAAAATTCAACTTGCAAATCGATTTCCCCATGCAGAGGAGTGGAAGAGAGACTGCAGTGTGAGAAGGAATCCAAGTTATGGGTATCATTTATAGTATATGCACTGTACATGCATATGTGTTTGCGCAATTCAGAGATAATTGAACTGTATGGTGTCACGAAATGGGGAATTTTTATACGGAACATGTGTCAGGGAGTTGGACTTAAATGCACGCCATATTTGTAATTCTATGAAACGCAAGTAAATTACCCTCCTTTGTGCTGTGACATTCTAAGCGCACTAAAAACGAGTTCAATAAAAAGTGAAAAATGTATGGTAGCCTAGTTGTTCTGACACGTTCATAATGCACGCTAATGAATTTTTGATGTCGTACGAATATTTAAAGAGTCATAGAGAATTTAACTGCACAATAATCGATCTTCCGGTTCTATACCATGCAATTTACGAGCTTTGAAGGATCTGTATAAATTAATACAGCCCCTTAACTTGGGTTTAGTTGGGATAAGGGATTGCTGATAGGAAAACTTTTCAGTTTTTTTTTTCTTAGATTAATATGCTTTGATTTGTACAATGTATCCTTTTGGTTCTGATGTCAATTTTTGGTTGATTTTGTTTCTGTTCAATATACTTGGAAAAAATTCATGAGGAAAGCTCTCGCATAAATTGCCTCGAAAAGAGTGATTTTTTCCCACAAAAACAAACACAACAAACAAACTAGGGTTGGTAAATGTTCTTAAAGTAAATTAAGTAAGTTATAATTTAGTAGGTTCTTATAGAAAGTTTGTCTTTCACAACAGAAATAAATATAAATAAAATCAGAAAATCCATCAAATTAATTTTCAGAATATGTATTTATTGACCCTTGTGTTCACTTAAATTATTTGACGATGACAACAAAAGGGGACTACCCTCTACTGGATGATGCTTTTTAGTATATTCACCCGTTTTCAATTAAAAGCGTGTAGAAGTCATGTCTACGTACATACGTATGTACATACACGAACACCTACCTTCCCAAAAATGGGACAACCACTTAAACCTTTTGAGAAGATTGGAATCTGCTCAAATGCATGAGCGTGGAATGAAGTGTGTGCATTAGCCGCTCCATAGAAATTACCAATTCACTCAACTTCATGCCAATGGGTTAAATTTGACGTGATGCAAAAGCCTTCACTTCAAAAAAGTTGCATGAGACGAAGCACTTTCATAGCCTGAAATCGAGTTACCAATTTATGAATCGCGATAGCACTGAAGTAATGTAAATCGTTTTTATTGATTTATTTTTTCTAGGTTAGAATAAGAACATGCTCATTTTTTGGTCTTCCATCATTCCGTTAAAGAAAATCGCCATTGAACGTATCTCATAAAAACGAAGAATCTAAAATAACATTGCATTTCCATGTTTTGACAGTCCCTAGAAACATGCAAATATGCATAGAAAGCAGAAGATTGTATATACATACATACATTGATTAATGTTTGTAATAAATACACGCATACATAACGTATATTAGTATTTGCCTCCCTGTGGATAGGGAGGAAAATGGGCGAAATGTGTGTGAACCATGAACATATGCGAAAACACAAGAGGGTGATAAAATTCTCCTAAATTGTGTGAGAAAATGAGAAATAAACTTCGGATCAGGAAAATACCTGCAAGTAAAATAAAACAACCAGAGAATCACTTCCTTCCCTAGAGTTTTCAAGGAAGAAAAAAAGACGTTTTAACAGAGCGAAATACTCTATTTACTTTGGGTGGCAAGTTCTCAGCTTTGAAGTAAATCGGTCCACCTGAGGTCATTTCGTTGTGTCCATTCAGAGTTGATTCGTTAAGGTGTTCCATTTCGAAGTGATTAGCGGCAAGTAACTCAGTACAACATCCAATGGGAACCGCGAGTTGCGTGTGAAAGCGCCAGTTAATGGCTGCAATGGGCACTTGTACAAATAAACAGCTAGATTTATGAAAATATGTGTATTTGTTCGACTTCATTTCCTTATTTCATTTGCAGGTTATTAGGTGCATTATGATAGAAAAAGTTTTGCACTCAATTTTAGTAAGTGAATGGAAGTTGATATTCCCACTTTCTTTTGGGAAAAAAACGGAAAGTCATTCGGTGACTGGAAAGGCAATGTAATTGTGTTTTTTAGGTGTAGGACTTCAAAGAGAGCACTGAAGTTAGTTAGTGAGAAAAATAAACTTAAATGTATCCAAATCACCCACTGTTGTGTGTATAATCTGCTGCAGATTAATGTGCTTAAATGTCAATAGTTTGCAAGGAATTGATGCTTAAGAGCAAAATTTAAGAGTGACACTGTTGAGGCCTTGAACGCGTCAATCACACGAAAACTTCAAGGCGAAGGCATATGACTTCCTTATGGACTGTACGAAGAACAGTAACTGTAGAGTGTGTATACTGTTTGGATTGTAACTAGGTTGATCAGTGTGGAATTATCCTCAGATATGTATATCGGTTGATCGTCATTGCAGATGACGTCTCTTTTAGTACATTCAATTTAGGGAAATACCTTATACATACATGTATTTTTAAGCACATTTCCTCCTTTTCTTGCACATTTTGTAAAAATAAAATTCGGAGAAGTACCACATACTAATAATAATAATATGGGTGGCGCGACAGTACGAGGTGGACCTGGGCCTAGCTTCTCAGCAACCACTCGTGTTGTGCGTGCTATTGTTCTTTCACGAGTGGAAGGGACCTACAGTTTAATGCCGACTTCGAACGGCGAAGTTGAGAAGCTCTTTCTAGACAGGACATACTCTTTGAGCATTGTCAGTGACTCCAAAAAGGTGGAGCCGTGAAATATGAAAGATGGTAAATTCGGGTATCGAACCTGGCATCCTCTGCGTAGGTGTCGACGCACTAACCCACCACGTCACGGCGACCCTCAATATATGAATTAATAAAAAATATATGAGAACTTCTTGAACCAGGGGACAGTCACCATGCCTATCTTTACTAATCTCCAAAATTAGTGATGAACAGCGGCAAAAAATATGAGTCAAGAATCGCAAAAATTGATTTTATTGCAAGGCCATCCCAAACCCCAACACAGGAACTCATCTTCTTAGACTGAGAAGACCTCAAACAGCATAGTATTTAGACATGAACTATCACTTATTTAGTTGAAGTGTTTTGTTTCAAAACCCCTGACTTAAAAGAGATGACATTCATCAGTTATCTGATTAATGACAATAGAACCTTGGACAGTGATGGTAAATATATTGGTTTTTCACTTTTGTAAAACAAGCATGGAGGCCGTGTGGTAATCGGATGCGTCAACTCCTACCTGTTGGAATTAATTTAGTTAATATAGAAATTATAATTAAGTAATTACCGTTAAAATTCTCTTAATAAGAGGCATATCTAAGGCAAAAAGAATTTTTCAAATGGGGCGTAAGGAAAAGGGAAACAAACAAACAAACTTTACAGCTTTATATGTTAGTACAGATAATACAACAATAAACATAAATTATAACAATAATAATGCTATAACACAATGTTGCGTTTTTTTTTTATATGAAAATCTTAATGATTGTTCGTATACTATATCAGGGCATATGACACTTATAGTAAATAAATAATTTTGCCTCGCGAAATTTATTTTTACAAATCTTTATTTCTTTAAACAGTAGTAGTCCATCTCTTATCGACAGAATGACTAATTTTGAACGAACTCTTTTCTTACCCAACTAATGGTAGCTATAGCTGGGTCCAATCATGGCATCTTTTGATCAAGTTCATGACTGTTCCTGCCCTTCCTTTCCACATTTTCGGTTTTATAGCACTATTCTTGGTACGATCGTTAGCACCTTGCGTTTAATATAAAAAGAGATATTTTCGTAGGCGACCCGTTGACCGTGTAATTCAAAGCCAGTAAACCGTAAGCTGACATTGTCTTTTAAAAACTAGTTTACTAGTTATATATATATATATTATGTAAACTAGTTTATATAATATATGTGTATATTTTTATAATTGGTCAGAGATAGTATACATTTTGTCCGTTCGTTAATGCTTAATGGATTTATTTCATGCTGTCAAAAATGATGCAAGATAGTTGACACACTTTTTGACACTGCTTTTTAAATAGAATGAATCAAAGACTTTTTGTTGTTAATATGATTGTTTTATGTATGTTTTCTTTGAATTCGTCCACAGGTGCTCAGTCTAATGGTTGCAAATACAATAAAAAACCACAGTATCGATACTCCGGTTGTCATGCATATGACACATCGGCTTTTAATATTGTCCTAGGACTAACTTGGCATCTAGATGAATCCAAGTATTCATTACCTGGCGACGAAAATAACATATTCTATCATGAAACACTGGAGCAAGCCACGAAAATTCTGGAAAACAGACGTCGCAACAGCAGTGATACCTCGGAGCATCCCTTCACGGATGATTGATTAATATTGGGCTCACACAAACACAAAAGAAGAAAAACCAGTACACGCAACAAGACACAATACAAACTATTTATACCTAAGGCAAAAGGATAAGTATTAAAGTTAAAAACATAAATAAGAGATAAATTAAAACTAACTTAAGGATTAAAGAAAGTAATAAATATATATTTGCTTATATTAGTTTACGACATCTCTTTATTTTGTTTTGCTTTCTGTTATTTATTATGTACTTTTTGTGATTGTGATTATTTTCATTTACTTTTTGTTACTTTTATAAAAATATGAAATTAAAGAACATAAGACGTTTTCTACCAATTAATGCTTCTAATATCAATAAAGATTTAATTATATGATAGTTCAACGTATGTACGAGTATGTATGTGTAAGAAATTATATCAAAAAAAGGCTTTGATCACATTTAGATCGGAATATAATATAAATCCCCTTCGAACGATTACTTATGTATTAAAAAAAATCTTAGAATGTATAGAAAATAAACGAACGGAACCAATTTAAAACAATATATTGATAAATCAAAATAAATATACGACAATGGAATAAAGGACTATTTTTGGGTGAAGCTTTTGATACCGTTTACAATGTGCACTTTATGTTGTTTTCTTTTTTCTATCGATTATTTCAGAATCTTTTTCAATCAAAACAAGCGTGGGATTGATAATTTTTGTAATTTCATGAATAGTGTAACTTTAAAAAAAATTACTTAAAACGGGTTGCTACATTTATTTCGTTGATTAATTTGTTCCAATCTAGTCAAAATCTGATGATGATTAGTGCTTTTTTTTCCAAAACCGCAAACGCTATGATTCGTCTTAAAAACATCTCATCCGAAAAATCATTGCATAAAAATATTCACATTTTTAACAAACTCCAACATTAAGCAAAGCCAAAACTATGGTTTTTCTAAAAACGAATGTGTAGTGTTAAATGTAAACTTTTGTCAACTCATCAATTCAATCATTTGAGATTTCAAGCGGGATAACCAAGACTTAAAGAATGGATTAATACAATTTTGTATCATATTTTGAAGTAAATAGTGAAAAATGAAATAATTTAAATCTTTATTTTTGTGAATTCAATTGATAGATTACCTTGAACAATGTGATAGAGATAAAGGAAAATGAATTTCTAAATCAAAATTCATGCAAGTTTGTCTTTTTTGTGAAAAATAATAAAATATAGTTTAAGACATGGTTTGATTCATCAGTTTATTTATTTAGTTTTTTACTTTCTAAAATAATGCTGTTTTAAGCATGTGACTAGTGTTAACATATTTTATTTTATTTTTTTTTTTTTTTTTTGGTTTTCAGTATAATTTTCGAATATAACTTAATTTAAGCGAAAATTGTAACAAGCATCAATTATAAGTAAGAAATGATTATTTTCGTTAATTTTTACATTGAAGTTGGTATTCGTAAAAGTTATAAAATCGAAATTATTACATGTATTTCATTTTGATTTTCATACATTTAAGATCCACATAAAAACATAAAATATAAAAATAAAAATAAGAAAATGGTCGAGTTACAACATTACTATTAAAAAGGAATCGTTGTTTTATTTCCCTTTTATAAATAAGAGATAATGTCGGTAAGTTATAGTTTTTATATACCGTGGTGAGCCGATTAACCGGGATGCTCGTGACCGAGCTCATATCATATTTATTTTGTCAAAAGGCAAAGACGAAACAGAAATAAATAAAAATCATGCAGAAAAAAAATGAATTGATACGTCTTGCAAAACTATGGGGAACAAAATGATGAAACTAACAAGATTCAGCAAGGCAAAAGCGATATTTTTTTCTTGGAATTTTAGTTGTTTAGTGTGTACATACATTCGAAAAATCTGCACGAATGAACATGCAATACGATTGTGCATTTATATATATATATATGTTTTAGCTTGCATCCCTGATAATAGTCTTTTCCGGTTAATCGAATTTTAATGGGAAAGACATTTTTTTTAAATATCCCGGTTGATTGGGTCCACCGGTTCTTAAATCGGTATTATCATATTTTGCTGAAACTACGTTATTTTGGTTTGCAACGTCTGGAGATGGAATATTACGGTATCAAAATAAAGCATATTTATGTAGCGAGTTGTTTGGATAGAAAATAATTTAGGGTTTAATATGTGTACATAGCTGCTTCGGTTTCGAAAGCATTACGCTACGCGTTTTTGCAGCTTAAGGGAATGTTATGTCAAAGTACGGCTATCTCACTTTTACAAGTAAAATGTCTTAAAACGAAAAAAAAAAATGCAATTACTACATATTACTACAAAAAATATGTATGCACATGTGCGTATAGAGGTATACAAAAGGCAAAATATCACAGATGAGAGTAAAAAGTACAAAATTAATAATAAACAAAATATAATAAATAATCAATTATAAATTGTTAATAATATTTAATAAATAATAAATAATATTACATATGGACAAAAGATATATCATAATTCAAAGTTATACAAGCTTTACAATAGTTGCAACTCCCTAACCAATTGATTATTAACGTAAATGCATCTGGACACGAACTTTTCATTGAGGATTTCAATTCTCCTTCCAATCTGGATAACACCGGTCTTTCACGCAGTATGAGGGTTGAGAAGTCTCGTGGTAAGTTAAGCATGATTTTGAGTATTTTGTTTTGCGCAATTTGGAGTCTCTTAATGTGCGTTTTCGCGCAGTTACCCCAAACAGGGGAGCCATATGTCATCTGTGCTTGAAAGACGACCTTAAAAATTATCATTTTGTTCTTCTGGTTCAGAAGCGTTTTGCGGTTAATAAGGGGATATAACATTTTTATGAGTATATCAATCTTAACTAAGGTTTGACGTATGTGATAACCGAAGGTTAATTTCTGGTCTAAGTACACCCCGGGGTACTTTACAGAATTGACCCCCGGTATATTAGTATATATACATTATAGACTTCCACTGGGGAAAAAACAGCTAAGTCTTCTTCTCGTAATGAAGATAGCTAAACATTAACCAACTTTTATTTTAATTTTCCAGTGCTTGTAATATTCAAAAAAGCATTGGATTGATGTTTGAAGGCGATTCTCTATCACAGAACCATATACGTGTGAACAGTATAGGGCCAAGTCATCTGCATAGAGTGCAATGTCACAATTGGATACACTGGGTAAGTCATGTAGGTATATATTGAAAAGAGTGGGAGCGAGAATTGATCCTTGTGGAACTCCTGCTGGAACAGACTTAATTAATGATAAACAACCATTGAGTGAAACCTTAAAGGATCGATTGACTGGAAAACTTTGCAATATTTTATAATGGGAAATTTATATATAATGGGAAATTTAGCTTAATTGTCTTGTATATGAGCCCGTTGTGCCATACTGAGTCAAATGCTTTTTCAATGTCAAGCAGTACTAGACCAGTCGAGTATTTGAGGCTAAGCTGTTGCTTAACAGTCCTACATATCCTTAACACTTGGTTTGAGGTGCTATGGTTTTTTCTAAATCCGAATTGTTCAGTGGGCAGAATATTATTAACGCTTAGGAATACATCGATCTTACTTTTAAAGACATTCTCAAAGATTTTACTAAGACTGCTTAATAGGCTTATAGGCCTGTAGCTGAGCGGACTAGAAGGGTCTTTTCCTTGCTTTAATATTGGCACTACCTTCGCATCCTTCCATTTCGTAGGGAAGTATTGAATTTTTAGGCAGGCACAAAAATTAATTACTTAGACATTGAAAATGAATTTCGCTACATTGTGATATGGGTATTAAGACATCGAAGTCTTACTTAATTTTCTAGATTGAATCGAAAATTGTTTTGGGTTTTTATTATGGGCCAAGGGAATAAATTAAAATACAGAAAATATAATAGACTGGAATAAGTTAGAATGAAAGCAGACTCAGCAGCAGCTCTATACCTGTTGTTTGCGCAAGTTACAAAATTAAATATTCACAAGTAATACAAGGAATTAGTTAATAAGTTAATAATTTTAACTTGGGAATATAAATACCTCAGCCTTCCTAGTTTTCACCAATAATGCTATCGCCAAAAAAAAAAAAAAAGCTCGGGGGTTTTTGGGAAATCTGCTGTAAAGAGCAAGCGTGACTATATCGAAAACGACAAATGGGCTTGATTTTCGATTTCCCTTCACATTGATGGTGCTTAATAGATGCTAAAATGGCTGATCTACACAGAGCCTAAGCCATGAGAGTACTTCCATATGTAAGAAGAGGCAGATAGTTTCTGTCATTGACACTTGTGTTACGCTCGATCGTCTGCCGTTTTGTTTAAGTGCCCAAAGCCCTGCAGCCTGATAGATTAATATCAGTGCGGGTTCAGGCCAGTGAAATCCCCTATTGACCAAATATTCACATTACGGCAGATCTTGAAAAAGACCCAGGAGTTTCAAGTCGGTGCCCACTATATATTTATCGACTTTAAGTCCGCGTATTGATAGGTACGAGAGAATGCTCATTACTCCGTCAAGGTTGGTAAAAATTTTACCGAGACAGTTGTAAAAAAGCTATTTAGACGGTGATTAGAAGGCGATGCAGTGTCATGTGATTTCTTTAACATAATTCTCTTAATAAAGATCAAACACCGTTCCTGATTCCAGTATAGTTAAAAATAGGCAATAATCAAATTTAATACTTATTTATTATAAATTACTTTAAGCAAAACACATATCTTACCACTTATTCAAGATCTATATTTTTTCAACCGACGACTACTTAAGCAGTGCAGTTCCACCCCAATTGTATTCAATCTAACCTCTTACTAATTAATGTCAGTTTACATAAATTCCCTTGACATTCGACAGCTGAGAGAGAAAGAATTCTTACTGGAATCGTATCTTTGCAGTTAGTTATATAGGCATGTTTTCGTACGAAAATATTTCTGAGTTAAATTCATAATACGAGGAAGCATATTAACATATACTATTTTAATTTTGCATTCGGATCCATTCAAAACTAAGTGCGATGAATTTCCGAGTATTGTCTAATTTCAAAAACTCCTTGCGTGGGTAAGTTTTTCCACCCTAACCTAGCCGGCTGATGAAAGTTTTTATTGAATATTTTAATTAACTCAGATTTCCGAGAAGCTTTACAACAAAGCAATCACCACTATCAGGGTCTTCGAGTCCTGCTACAGATGGAGTTAACGTGCCATCCACTAAAATCGTAACAAATTTGCCACCTCTAACAGATGCACTCAATGATTTGCCAGAAGTGGAATATGCAACACCCAGCGTAGATGACAACATTACTCAAGTAACGATTCTGGATAATGGTCTCCGCGTGGCCTCAGAAAAACGATTCGGCCAGTTTTGTACGGTGGGTTTAGTTATCGATTCAGGGCCACGTTATGAAGTTGCATATCCGAGTGGGGTGTCACATTTTTTGGAAAAGCTGGCTTTTAACGTAAGATCTGTTCATTAATTCTGGTTGAAAAAAAAAGAAAGATAAACATTACATTTTAGTCTACCGTGAACTTCCCTAATAAAGATGCCATCCTAAAAGAATTGGAAAAAAACGGAGGAATCTGTGATTGTCAAAGTTCTCGAGATACACTAATCTATGCAGCAAGCATTGACAGCCGAGCTGTTGAATCGGTTACACGACTCTTGGCCGATGTGACCTTGCGACCCAAACTCGAAGAAGAAGAAGTTGCAATGGCTCGTCGTACCATCCAATTCGAATTAGAAACGCTCGGAATGAGACCAGAACAGGAGACAATTCTAATGGACATGATACACGCCGCTGCCTATCGTGACAATACGCTAGGCTTGCCAAAATTATGCCCCGCTGGGAATTTAGAGCAAATCGACAGAAATGTACTCTTAAACTATTTGAAGTACCATCACGCACCCCAGCGCATGGTTGTCGCAGGTGTTGGGGTAAATCAGTTAAAAACTACTTGAAATCGGGTCACTAGTATATGTTTACTTAAATGCAGGTCGATCATGATGAATTGGTGAGAAACGTGCAGAAATTCTTTGTGTCAGACAGCGCAATTTGGGATACGGAAGCGATCAAAGGATATGGCGCAGATTCAGTGGACAGCTCTGTTGCACAATACACTGGCGGTTTGAAAAAGGTTTGTATGCGAAGGGTGATGTAGTCATGCAGTGCTAGAATAATATTTTGTACTATTGCTGTAGGAACAATGCGAAATCCCAATATATGCCGCAGCTGGTCTGCCAGAACTTGCCCATGTTGTTATCGGATTGGAGGGATGTTCACATCAAGATAAAGACTTTGTACCTTTGTGTGTCCTCAATATTATGATGGGAGGTGGAGGATCGTTTTCAGCTGGCGGTCCTGGAAAAGGAATGTACTCACGCCTCTACACCAACGTACTTAACCGTTATCACTGGATGTACAGCGCTACTGCATACAACCACGCTTACGGTGATTCTGGAATTTTTTGTATTCACGCAAGTGCTCCACCAGCTAATGTTAGGGAAATGGTTGAGGTCATCACACGTGAACTGGTAAATATGCAATCGGAGCCAGGCAGAGAGGAACTAAGCCGCGCAAAAATCCAACTGCAATCGATGCTGCTTATGAATCTTGAGTCGCGCCCAGTGGTTTTCGAAGATGTTGGACGTCAGGTACTCGCCACTGGACATAGGAAGCGTCCGGAACACTTCATTGGTGAAATTGGTAAGATGTGTAAATAATGGATTTCACACAGCGTATAATGGTTTTATATTTTGCAGAAAAAGTTACAGCACACGATATTCAACGCGTCGCTCAGAGAATTTTAGCCACACCACCATCGATGGCAGCAAGGGGAGAAATTGCAGCCTTACCAGAATTGAAAGACGTACAAAGTGCACTGAATAATGGGGGACGGTTCTCACACAGCCGGCGGTTATCTCTGTTCAAGTAGATGTTATTGAATGTAAATCCAGTTTTTGAAAACCAAATAAAGCAACCATTTAGATATTTATTAAAGTTGTATAATCTTCAAAAGTTCCCATTCAGGTTTTCAAAATGACCTAAAAATCTAGTCCAGTACTGAAATAAAATAAGTGATTACCCTAAAAGCTAATTTCACCAGATTCAATTTCCGATGAAGACGACACATCTTCAACATCCGGCAAGTTTGAGATCGGCTCCACTTTTTTCTTTTCAGCGTCTTTAGATGTTTGATTTTCTTTTGATGACACATCACCATTGGCATACACATTTGTAGGCAACGTCTCCTGTTCTGCCCATTCATCGTCGGACAGAGGACTTAGAGCATCATCCAACGGCTCAGTCTTTGTCACTCGGGCTGCGTGTGCTGCATAATTGACGACATCGCTGCCGCTACTTTCGGTATCTGAAGAGATTCGTTTCGCGCTGCTGCTCCTCCTCTTTCGCTTGAATTTCTTAATCGGGGATGCATTCAATTTCGATTTCTTTCCATTCCTAAAACTTTTATCTGAATCTGTACTTGTATCTTGGTCGTCGTCGGGCAGTTCATCTGATGAGATATCTTCTCTAACGCGGTACTGCTTTGGTAAGTGCGATTCGTCCATGTCGTCTACCAGATATTTTCTTGTGGGCTGTCTTAGAGCATTCTCAAGATCGGCATTTACATCACCTGTCTGTTTTTTGATACTCTTCGCAATTACCCTCTTTTGATGATCAAGTTGAGGGAATAACTCTCTGGAATTTTCCAAAGCTTGTTTCGCGGCATTCATTTCAGCTTGTTGAATACTATGCCCAGTTGCAGTTGCTAATCGCTTCGATCTAAAATAAACCGCCACAGTGTATACCCGCGTATTCGTAGGTCCAATCGACTCGATAACCTTGTATATGGGAATGTCTGGTTCACCGCCATCCATTGTTCGAAGAGTGAGACAACACTGCTGAAGCTTTGACTTCGGATCGTTCCAATCTTGATTCATGATGAACATTTGAAGACGTGGGAATAAACACACGTGGCAGAACTGTTCACAATACATAAGGCCTTTGTCCACGTACAAGGCTCCAAGAAAAGCTTCCAACAAATCAGCGCGGTCCTTTGTTTTCAAATCTGCCTTTGGGTTCGAGTACACCGCGTACTTGGTCATACCGAGATCATCACATACAACCGCCTGGGTGCGATTGTTTACCAAAGACGAACGTAGCAGTGACAAGTGACCCTCGTGATGTTCAGGAAAATGGCGATATAAGTATTCAGAGCAAATTAATTGAAGAACGGTGTCCCCCAAGAACTCCAACCTTTGATTGGAACCAAGAGTAAGATGTGTAAATCCTATGCTTCTATCTGTAAACGCTCTTGCAAGAAGTCGAATGTGTTTGAATTTGATGCCAATCGAGTCTTCGAATTTAGTCAATTCCTGAAGAACCGGATACGATGGAATACAGTCTCGATCCCCCAGTGGCTCTTGTTCCTGCAGCGGATGCTCTGGATAATTCTTCCAAATCTCCTTCAGTGTTGCATCTTCCATAAAGAGTGCGCTTACAAATACCCCATCTGCAACCGAAATACCTCCATCCAGGAGTAACGCCCCCATTAATGCTTCAAAACAATTCGCCATTGCATGACGTAGTTCCAATTCATGGCACAGATCCGATCCATGAGCGTATAGCATATATTCTTCGAGCTGAAGTTTTTTCGACAAAACCGCCAAGTGCTGATTTTGTACAATCGCAGCTCGGTAAGTAGCAAGGCCACCTTCTTCTAGGTCTGGGAACATGAAGAACAAATGAATGGAACTGAGAAACTCGACCACTGCATCGCCTAGGAATTCCAATCTTTCGTTGTGCGTAATATTCGACATCGTTTCATATTCCTTTCCGAATCGGGACATGATGTTTATCAAAGTATTAATTCCGCGTTTACGGGTGTTCATGTAGTGAATCTTACGGTCTCCATATTCAGGCTGACGAATGCCGCAATTTGTTAAGCTATTACGAGCATGGTCAGGATTTGTGCCAAAGTTCTCCTTGTAAGAAGGATGAGTCAAAGCCAGCTGAAGGAGATACCTAATGAAAAAACATTAAAGACATTTGCGTCATTTACTACATCAGATAATAGTCACCTGTTTTTGAACTTGTATCCGATGTTTTTCTCAAGAAGGTTTAGCGACTGATGAAAACGGAGATGGCCAGTAAGAACGGGAATCAGCATTGCATGTTGTATTACGTCGCACATTATGCCGGTCCTAAAGAAACCCTTGGAACTGATAGCCACAGTGACATTTCTTTTCATACGACCTTGAGTACGCATCTCCTGGAGCCGTATTTCTTTGTCCTCGAGCTTCCTTTTGTCTTTGTACGATGGTTTTGACATGTTGGCCATCAAATGTCGAAACTTAACATACTCTCTCCATGCTTTCTGATACTCTGGATTTCCAGCATAACTTAGTTGGGGAGGACGAATGCCGAAATGTACAATCGCCGGATGTACGATGTTTGGATCATCTTTGTCAATGCAGTCTGGTAGGTCAGAGACATTTCGATCCAATTGATCAATTCGCACGGAGCATGGTTTTTGACCTGGCTTTGTAACCACCATTCCCTTGATATAATCAACGTAATCCTGCCAATCGTGTTGGCTGATCTCATTCATGGTTGACAAGCGCTCCGGATCTACCAGAGGCCCAGAATTGTCCAGCAAATATTTCAGAACTTCGCTCATGGCGAGAACTTCTTTTCCATTGTCCGCGAGATCCCTCACGAATCGGGGTAGAAAGTGAAAAGCTGGGCACGATGTATCTGCATTTATGCTCGGTTGCAAATTAAAGTCAATAAGTTCCAAGAGCTCATGGAAAAGGTACTTTGCTGAAAAATTTATTTATTTCAGTATTTACGCATCTATAATATATTGTGTATAACCAATGTACTTACTAAATAAATCCAGCTCATGAATAGTGAAGTTTTCAGGTAACTTTTCCGGCATATACAAAATTGTATATTCAATGTTGAAACGAATGACCTTGCAAGTGGGCAGCTCGTCAATCGGAACGTGCGAAAGTAACGAGAAACCTTCAAAGAGGAACTCGTGTTCGTCGTACTTAATGATGGTCGGGGTCTTGGTCAAGAAATTCGTTGGTGGAGAAATTGTTATTCTGTAGTGATACAGTCTTTCAGCGTTATTTGAATTTGCAATGCACATCGGTATTCCACCTTCGCCGGGATAAATGCCATGGCGGATACCAATCCGACGCGATTTAGCCGAGCATCTGCATAGCGGACCGTCATTCATCTCGCCAGGATCATTGTGCCAAAGATCTGGATGCAGACGAAATGGATGCTGAATTTTTCTTGACAACTCTTCCATGCAGCAGTCTTGCTCAACTTGAAATTCATCATCAGAAGAATCAGAAGAGGACGAGCAAGCTTCCGATTTATGTTTACACAATCTGCGGCGATGTTTGCGCGGCGGAGGAACATACTTTTCCATTTTCTGCTTAGCTTTATCAGCTCTCTTAACGAGTTCCTTTTCAAAGAGGTTGCATAATGCTTCCAAACGAGGAGTCCCTTCAACTTCATTTCCTTTGTTCGTTCGACGGTAATAAATGTCAGCTGGAGACGAACGAATCCACACGTCCTTTTCTTGACTCTCCTCCAACTCAGCTAGCTTCTTAGCAATATCTTCAGAAGTTTCACAGAAGAAACTCCTCCAGTTCTTCAGCAGACGATCTCTCTCAGTCTCAGCTTTTGTACTTGCCTTTTCTGAATGGTGATAGGTGGAATATGATGAACTACTAGAGGGCCGCCCCTCTGTGGCCCAGGATGATGGACGCGCCGAGGATGACCTGTAGTTACTTGCGTTGGTGAAGGGTTTCCTTGCTCTGTACGATTTGTGTTCATGAGACAATGGTGGTGGTTGCGATGCACAACGTCCGCTTGTATTTCGATACGGAGGACAATGCCTTGCGGAGTACCATGAACGAGGGGGTCCTGGTGGAGGTGTCGGCGATGTTACTGGAAATTCTGCGTTATTCAAGCCTGGTGGTGGCGGCTGGGGCATGTAGTTGTATGTAGCGGAAGGCGGGGGCGGTGGTGGATAATACATATAGGGTAAAGTCTGTGGAAGTGGTGCCGAGATTTGTGGCGGAGGAACATATGCAGTCGGCAGCGCATATTGTCTATGGATTAAATTCGGTAATGGTGGCGGTGGAACTGTAGGATCGAATTTTGTTGGAACCACTGATGGCTTAAATGATTTTGATAGTGAGGGTTGAGGTTTGTATGATGTAGGCAAGGTGGCCGCCGAATAAGTTGAAGTCGTTGATCCGGGGTTATAATTCATCGATGGCGAGGGGGTTGATGGTTGGTCATTTTTCGATGAAGTAAAACTCATTTTAACACTATATAGACCGCAGAAACTAGACTCAATTGAGAAGAATTTCTTCAACCACTCAAAAACACATTTCCACTATGGCACTATACTTAGCTTTTTCAGTGTATATTCAATTGACAGCTGTGAAGGTGTCAAAATCCGGGCTGCATTTTAATGCATTTTTGTTGATTGTAATAATCTCAAGTTTCCTCTCCTGCAAATAAATATCAAGCAAAGGCAAATTAAATAAATATGCATTTACTTTAAATGGCAGTCGAGGCAGAATGAAGGATTTTTTCCAACAAAAGACACAAAAGAGATAATTTTATATTCTTTTGTTCACATTTGTTAATTTTTGTAGGTTATTTTACTAGCCCATCTATTTCTATGGTAGGTTTTTTTTAAATTTGATTTCTGCAAACTGACATCTGTCAGCTGATTGTGCATGCGTCATTGGCCTGTATCTACACAGTTTGTTTACATCTGCTATTCATTTTTCTGTGGTTGTTTGTATATCTTCAGATCGTTTACGTTATTTTAATAAGTCCATGAGGCGAATAATAACGAATTTCAGTAACGTGTTTATTAAGTCTTGTACATTCCATCGAATTCAGCAGCCGGCAATGGCTTACTATGCTGTCGCATCTGGCTGGGAAGTAGGCATTTTTGACTCCTGGTAAAATATGTCTAGAAGCTTTATAGAAGTAGTTATTTTGAATCGTTCTTCACACAGGGCAGTTTGTGAAGGGAAAGTAAAAGGATTCTCCAAACCAAAATTCAAGAAATTCAAAACTATACATGAAGCAGAATCATTCCTAAAAACAAATGGAGTTGATGTCAAATCAAAAGCTAAAGCTTTCGACCCAAAAACTTCCGCTGTACCCCTTAGCAAAAATTCAGCACTCTCAAAAATTATTTTCACGGAACCTGCTTCTTCTACAAAGGTGTTCACTGAAGAAAAGTGGCCAGAGGAGTTTGCCTACAATGAAGCTGATAACCATATCCTGGTATGTATAAATAGTAGTATGTCCTGTATAAAAATGAATTTGTAGTACATGTATTTAACTATGCCTATATTTAAAGTTGGCCGCTGCTGCCGAAGTAGAAGGAATTGACAATGGTACTAATAGCAGAAAAAGACCTTCAACCGCAACCATTTCCACAAAATCAGAGAAGTTAGCGAAATATATGCACGAATCAAAAGTTTGGGAACCCATCGGCTTAAAGAAAATTGGAAATTTTGAATTCCCTATCGACAGTGAGGGTTATGTAATTGTATACACTGATGGATCATGTATAAATAATGGCAAACGTAATGCTATTGCCGGATATGGCGTGTACTTCTCTGAGGACCATCCGCTGTTGGTGAAGTTGTCTGAAAATAATTTTCCAATCAATTTATTCAAGCCCTTTACAGGAACGCAGCCAAGCCAGTAAAGGGACGAGTAACAAATAATGCTGGCGAAATTCAAGCTGCTGTCCATGCAATTCAACTAGCAAATGATTTTGGGATTAAAAAACTATGTCTCAGTACAGACTCACAGTTTGTGATAAATGCTGCAACATCTTGGATAAAAGGATGGAAGCGAAGGGGCTGGAAATTGGCAAATGGTGATCCAGTCAAAAACGCAGATGACTTTACAATCTTAGATAAATTATTGGATGGAAGTGTCAACATCAAATGGGTACCAGCATTCTAAAGACTAAAAAATATGCGTTTAAATAAATTTTCATTATTTTTCAGAACTACGTAAAGGGTCACAAAGGAATTGTTGGAAATGAGAAAGCTGATCAATTGGCGCGTATAGGTGCCAACGAGTATGGAAGAGCTAATGCTAAGTGATACTATTATGAACAAATTCTTGTTTGATATTTTAAACAAATTTGTTGCAACTTAAATATTCAACAATAAGCAATTGCTCTCTGACTGATGTGCTTTTTTGTTTTACTGTTCATAAATCAATCGATCTTTCTTTCAAACAATGCATAATGCAATAGTACGAATTCTAAATTCTGGGACTTATGTTAAAGTTGAACTTCCACGTAACAATCCTCGTACAAACATTTCTTTTCTGCACGTTGGTGCAGCTGAACCACTTTGACGTTTTCCTCAAATATAGTGCCTCTGCTTGTACATAATTGCAAATAAACATGCCATGATTGCTCATGTTATCCTTTTCTAGCAGAAGTATGAATACAACACAGAGGACGAATGAAAAATGAAAATGAAAGAAAAAAAGAAAAAAAAAACTTAAGGCGTTTTTGCCACTACCTCACGATTATGAATTCCGTCTCGTGTGCGCTGTCAAAAAGTAAACGCGGAGAAAATTTTTATCCGTGTGAATTTTGAGTTTCGTTTGGGCGAATTCTATTCTGAGTTGGCTTTCAAACAATTCGCCATAATAATCAAGAATACTTTGTGTGTGTGATAAATTGTAATTTGATATTGAACAAGGAATAAAAATAAAATTCAATCATTTAAGATAACGCATCTAATAAGACGGAGAAGTGGAATTTTAATGTGTTAATCAGGAAAGATAAAGCGAAAAAGAAGACAAGAATCGGTGGCGTGCGTAGTGAATACATAGTTGAAGCAATAAATAAATTTGTTTCTGTTTTCCTGTATCGCAAAGAGAACCAAACAAAAATTTCGCAAACGAAGAAAATAAATGTCGTATCGTAAAAATGTGCAACATAGAAATAACACAACAACATTTACACGACCTATTAGAAATTTTCGAAAAAAGGGCCTTCGAGGCGGGATTATGTGAGGAAGGTTCTACGGTAAGTTGGTAGAGCAAGTTGGATGCAGTTAGAAAACAGTGCTTGCTGTTGGGTACGTTCCAGTTAGAAAGATAATATTGAAGAAATCATGCGGAACTTTAACGGTAAAGCAGTTTGTTAGTAAAATTGGAAATTATACATACATAAGTGCATTGTATTTAGAAATGTCCTAAAAGCCGGATGCAATGCAATAGGACGTTTTTCTATTTTGTTATTACAATGGTTTTTGCGTATATTGTGTGAAGGGACCACGTGCACTTCAGCAAATCCACCACAGTTATGCAATGCGAAATGCCGTCGATGTTTTCGACCATATGAGGGTTTGCCGAAAGGACACATGCGTTGGAATTCTAAAGTTCTGACACTTAACTAAGTATGCATGTATATGTATAAAATAACCTTCCATGCATAGGCTAACTAAGTTCATTGTACCCTCCCCGTCTCGTGGAAGCATGGAAAAGTCCTTTCGACTTCAGGCAGGTGGAGGTATTGACTCACGAATCACATCCTTTTCAGAATTTTTGGTCTGAAGGTTTGCATATGGTAAACTTAATTATAATGTTTCAAAGATTACCTGTTCATTAAAGGGGAAGGGCAATGTAATCTAATGATTAGTCGACATCACGCACTTTTTCTGATTGTTTAGTCTTGGACACCGACCTTTACGCATTAAACCGGAAACACGAGCTTAATATAACAATTATTTCCATTTGCCTACATATAATCAAGCAAGAAGACTATGGACTGTTTACGTTTTCAATTTGTATGTACGCCCCTACGTCACAGGTGATTGTATTAATTTGTTCTGAAGACGCAATAGATCTGCACGAATATCGTAGGTTTTTCCACCACATAATAATTATACAACAAATAGAAACAAGTAGAGAGTTGTTTCGTCAAATACACACGTATGTCATATGTCGTGCCTGGTATGTATGTACGTATGATCTTGACCTGAGCAATAACATTTTTTTGAACATAACTTTTTAATTGAATTGCGGATTCATCTGTCCACAAATATAATTTTGCCTCAACTCCGCTTTATGAGTATACACCAGCAAGTCGTTACATCCGGCGTCCGGTTATTGTTTTGTTTTGTTTGCTTGGAATGTTTCTCTTCCAATGATTCTCATCCCCTGGACTTTATTATCAGCTTTTATTGGCAATACATTACGATGGAAAGCTCTTCGTGTGGCACAGTTTTCTACACTAATTTCAAAATTTCTATTGCAAACATTCGATTTTCTTCACAAATTATTTGAAAACTTGTCCATGTGTCCGGTGTTTCTAATCTATAATGTCTCTTACAAAATAAACAGATAAGAATGACATCTTATCAACGATCAAGGTGCAGAGCAATTTTTGATCAAAGTAATTCGCGTGTAGTCTCTCACGAGACTGTATTGAATAACAAACTAACATTTTATTTGTTGTGATGAGTTCAATATGGTCGGCGCTACAGTCCGATGTTGACCTGGGCTTCTACAGCGAACACTCGTTTTGTGCATGGTTTTTTTTTTCATCAGTCAGGTAACCTGTATGTGTATAATCAGTCACTCGCGAGATGTGGAGTGTCGAGTATTATGTTCCGGCGAAGGAGTCGATGGACGTACACACTTCGCCACAGCCGCCACCTGTTGCGATGATTTTGGATAAGCGAAAGAAAATCTATGGAATTCTTCTTGTTGAAAAAAGTTATTTACTTATTTTTTTTTAAAGAAGATTGATAGGAATAAAATACGAGGTTGTTTCGATAAGTACTTATCTTACAACAGGAAAACGATGATTTCGGATTTCACTTGACCCAGCGAGCTCCAGATTCTTTAACCCGTCTGAAAAATACTTTTGCTGGAGGTCTCAGTGGCGGCGATAATCTCCTCATTCCACTCGAATTTTTGCCCGGCGAGTGACTTTTTCAAGTTCAGAAACAAAAAGAAGTCGCACGGGGCCAAATCTGGAAAATACAGTGAATGGTGCAGCAGTTCGAAACCTAATTCTTCTTCTAATGGTGGGACAGCCTGGAGTGAAGCCGGGTCTCTGCGAACAAGCCAAGTGTGAATCAGTCTGTCTTTATGTGGACTGGCTTGATTTTGAATAATATACTCATTCATACATAATTTTCACATTATAAAGTGTACACAACCTAAAAATGATTACAATTATTAGTTTCATGCCTCCGTGCTAATCCAAGGCCTTTTTGTTTACAAGTCATTCAAAACTCTCAACTGTTTTATGTACACACATGAATTCAAACCTAATGATAATTGCGTTCATATTGACGTCAGAGCGACGTCAAACTCTGCTATCAAAAAACTGAGCAGTTTTCTGAAAAAACGAGTTAATAGATAATTGAAGCTGAGTCTCATACTCTTTGCATTTTTGCAACTTGAGATGCTGTTGGGAACAGCTCCGCCGGTTTTGATAATAAACAACAATAAGCAAAGCGAAGTTAATTGAAATTGGCACTGATTGCAAATAGAGTTTACTCTTTTGAAATAACACGAACAGTCAAAAAAGGAACTTGGAGATCAATTAAACAAACATGTGTTGTCAGTAGTGTTGAAAAAATATTGTTGACAGTCTTACGATCATAGATATCAGTCTAAAAATAAAATTACGATAGCTTTAGTATCAAACAACGTAGGGCTGATATTGATAACAAATGAAGTAAACTCAATACAATCAACCGCATGGTGCATGTCAAGAATATCACTTACTTTGTGTAAACTGTGTGCCATTGAATTTCACTTGTATTCGCTGCGAATTTCACCTATCAATCACGTATTTGCCCTGGAAGCAAACCACGCTAAGAAACAAATTCCTAACGTATACAAACATTTGTTACTGCACACATTTTTACATTCAAATTCTTCCTGTTAAACCGGGTACACACGGATTAAAAACAAGTTATACTTCTATCCAGCATAGAACCCAAATTAAACATTTAAAACATTGTGCAACAGCGTGGCTATAACTATTTTCCACGTTGCTGGAGATTGTGTTGCTAATCAACACCTTTCTCGTCACCGTCTATAAATGTAGGTATATATCTGTGTATCTCACATGTAAATTATCAACAAAGTACTATTACTGTTGACCCAATGCACTTGCTCTTTTCGAGACTAGTTCAGTGCAAAGCTATTAGGCGCTCATTTCCTTTAAGAAGATACTTTCTCACCTACACTCGACGGCGTCGCCGCCACACACCCTACTTCAAGTCTATTTTTAGAAACTGCAAGCTATACACCACTGCACACGCTGCATTCAATCTTCGTATAGTACAGTATACTGCATTCTTGTGTTTTTGATGCAATGAATGCTGGCGCAGCGTTCAAAGTCAGCGTTGTTTCATTGACCTTATTGGTACACTCTCAGTCTCGTTGTACTTTTTCTGCTCTTCACTTCTGCTGCAGACATAGAGTGGGAATGGTTTCAGTTGCGCACTCGATTTAACATCAGGCTGCTGGGAGTCCAGCAGCAGAATACGATTTTTCAGCTTGTGGATCTCAAAAGTCAGTAAAAGACGGAAATTCAACAATTGACAATTCACTAGATATAGTCCATGTGTGTTGCTGTGTTGCGATGGTAGTGATTGTGAATTTGATGATGTAACAAGGTCGTCTCCTTTGTCTGTGAGTGTACGTCATTTTTGATTTCAGTCGCGTATACTTCTTTCCTCTTGAAAGTCGTTGTTGACCTAAAATATGCACTCACGTGCTGTGATTGAATGGCTAAATGTGTCATGCTTATCAGAAAATAAAAATAGATTGCACGTCACAATATCATGGTTTTTTATTTGCATTTTTTTGTGTGCTTCGACGTAGATTGGTCAGTTTCAATTTGTTGATTAATAGTTAGCTCTATACTTACTTTAAATGTATTTACCCTGAAGGTATGTATGTTTATTGCTTAAAAAAATGTCTATAAAAAGAAAAGAAAGCCATTTCAGTCAACTAATAATCTTTTAGAATTGAAATGAAAACACATGATAATGTGATTTCTTGGAACTCATTTGCATATCATTTATTCATATTTCATATACGCCCTGGAGGTCTGGAAGTGATCAACTAAGATGAACTTCAATTCTGTTAGGGTACCGTACTAAAATGGTACCACAGAACCCTTCACGCCCTTAGCTGTATACAGCACTTTATATAATTCGTAGTTTATGCGTAAAAGACATACCTGTTGATATGAACGCTGTAGGGTGGTTTGAGGAGCTCAGGTTACTAATCAGTTGTGGCGATAGGCATAGAGTAACCGCCAAAGTTGAGAATTAAGGCGTAGACGTGTGTGTGCCTTGGTTTGGGGTGCTTTTCGTAGTAAATTCACCTGAAACAACTTGAATTCGTTTTTTAATATTAAAAGTATGATGAACAGTGAAAAAATTCCCAGCGAGAGAGTAGAATCTAATATTGCATTCTTATTTTACAGGAGCAGGACATAACGAAAAAATGCGAGGATCTTTTCAAATCGGATTACAGTCTTATGGAACTAGACAATTCGAATGGCGCACTCTGTCCCCGCTATCCCAGTCGCATTTTCATTCCCGAATCCGAAAAAAGTCATTCGAACATGCCTAGCACAAGTGCGGCCGCTTTAAGTCGGTTTGCAAATCCCGGCATTAATGGCCTTGCTAATGGTATCCAAGCATTTGTAACATTCGCCAACACAACCAATAATCTACCACAAAACACCATATACGAAGATCTTTTTGATGCTGGCAAAATCCGTGAGCTGATTGCTATGGCGAAATATGCAAGATGTCGCCAACGGTTCACTGTGCCAGTTATTATGTATAAGGGAAAATATATATGCCGGTCAGCAACGATATCAGTCATGCCTGAAGCCTATGGCCGGAAAGTTGTCGACTATGCGTACGATTGTTTAAATGGTGGGCCCAGCACAAGTGGCGCATCAAGTAATAGCAACGCACCAAGCACGAGTAGTAGCATCGAAACATGCAGTAGTAGTAGTAGCAGTAGTAGTAGCAGCAGCAGTAGCGCCATGGCAATATCTGAGGAAGATAACAATGATCCAACGGAGGAATCTCTTCTAAACAATGCTACAGAGCCATCGCCGTTCTCCTACGAGGAAGTGATTAAGAGCGACATACAGTTGCTCAAGGCATTGAACGTGTCTACCATTATCGACCTCATGGTTGAGCAGCGTAAGGTTAAGTACTTTATGACGTAAGTTTCATCGTTAAATGAACTAGCTTATCATGCGTAATGCCCATCTGTTTGCAGTGTATCATCATCAGAAAAGGCTGATCCCGAAAATCACTACGATGAATTTAACATACTCTCGCTGCCATATCCCGGCTGTGAATTTTTTAAAAAATTCCGTGACAATAATTACATGGCAAGGAATCTTTTCTTTAATTGGAAACAAAGCTTCATTGATGCGAGCCTAACCATTCCAATGAATGTGCCGGCCAATGATGTCGAAATCAATTGGCAGGACTACAAAGAATGGGATTTGGTTCAAATCACACAAAATTACCTGAAAGCTACCATAAAGAGCATTCAGGAGGAAAATTCGGGTGTGTTAATTCACTGCATCAGTGGTTGGGACCGCACACCTTTGTTTATATCCCTTGTGAGACTGTCTTTATGGGCGGATGGCCTTATACATCAGTCACTGAGTCCATTACAGATGACCTACTTAACTGTGGCGTACGATTGGTATCTGTTCGGTCATCAGTTGCCAGATCGTTTAAGGCGAAGTGAGGATATTATGTTCTTCTGCTTCCACGTGCTTAAATATATAACTGACGAAGACTTCAGCGCTGTAGAGCATAGGTGGGTGGAGGAAGGTAACATTTTAGAATCATTTAAATGTCCGAAAATATATTTCAGGCGGCGTACGAAGACTACAAGCAGTAGTGGGAGCAGCGGTGTTGTCGTCTTACGATCGGATGATGATGATCCGCCCAAGGAGTAAGTTTTTTATATACACTATACGTTTCTTTTAGAAAAAAACGATTTATTAGTATGAACTAACTTGTTATATCGCGATGAATAACTACAAATCAAATTGCGTCGCAATACTTTAACCCATGCCGCGATTGTAGGCTATGTCAGTATTTAATTAAAAACAATAGGCCGCGATGATATGGGAGCCCGTAGAGGACGATGGCATAGCTTCTACAGCAACTCCAAGTGTTGTGCGTGCTATTGTTCTCTCACGAGTGGAAGGGACCTACGGTTTTTTACTCTTTGAATTGAATTAAAGCATTGTCAGTGACTCGATAGAGGTGGGGTCATGGAAACTAGTTTGGTCGCACCGGACATGGATCCCAGGCAGCGAGATTGATTTTCATTGGGTTCGACGCACAGACATAACGTCACGGTCGCTAAGAAATCAATAGAGACTGGAAACATTTTTATCCGTTCTATATTTTGCCAGTGCAGGAAATGCAGATATAATATAAATGAGCAGCTTCAGCGACAGATGAGTCTGATTTTTGATCACATCTTTGCACGCAATTCTCTGTAAATCTGGGTATTTGAACAGTCATATCTGCACAGCGGCTGAATGGTCCACGCAGCCGGCTGTATTCTTGAACGCACCCTAGAGCTTAGAGCTTGAGACACTTCAATTAATTTACATTTTTATGTGCACTACATTAGTAAATTGTTCGTTTATTGTGAGGACATACTGGTTCTAAGAGTTGCATTGTTATTATTCAACAAAGATTGAATATTATTTTATATTCCCATTTATCTTTGCAGGGACTTAATCTTTGAAGATAGCAATGATAGTAATTCTAATTTGTCGAACTGTGATATGCCTATAACTGATAACTTTTATCCTGCAAGCAATAACATAACTAGTCGTTCTCCGAATCCGAAAAGGTAAAACCAAAGTATACATAAAATAAAACTTTTGCTAACAAAAAACAAATATTTCAAAGGTCAAAAACTAGTCCAATATCTGTTCCTGAAGGAAATGCTGCACGACAACGGCAAGAGTCTACATCCTCAATTGGAAGTTGGCAAGTCGTCACTGATACTGGCAGTCTCGATTCTAATACAAATAGTAGCTTCGTTAGCCGACCAGATGCGTCAAACAACTCGAGTAGTTCTACTACTGCCAAAGATACAAAGGTCGCATCATCAACGTAAGTACAAATAGATCACAATGAGTGAAAGCATTTAATAAAAGACAATCACTCCTTTTTAGTCGAAAACAACGCCTTAATGCAATACGTGCCATATTCATTACAACATATGGCAAAACAATTGGACTGAAGTTCAAAGAAGGCTCATCTATGACATTGAGCTCATTCATCGGAACTCTGGCCGATCAATTCTTCACTTAGACTAGAAATGGTGCCACTATTAACACAAAACATTGACATGTTACATGCTGTTTCAATGCCGAGGATTACCATAGGATAAATGTTTTATTTCGTTTATTTTTTTTATAAGCTCGTAGCATCGTTTTTCGTTTTTATTTATTCTTATTCTTTAGTCTAAGTGAAATCTGTAAATGATGTTATATTTACCATCTGTGTTGTACAGTAATTAATTGCCCTTATTTGTTTCCAATAGTTATAGATATTCAGTCATCACTTTTCATTTGTTAAAACGAAAGCAATACGTAAATACTTGTGGTAAATACAAATCCAAATCACACTTCCTTCACGATATTAAAAAAGAAATATCTCTTGACGTTATATGTATGAGAGTCTTCTCTTTGTACGATTTTAAATGGGATATTATATTACTTTCGATATTACACAAATAAAAATATACTTAAATGCTGCCGAGTTTAATAAAACTATCTGATTACAATGCAACTTATATCTATTGTATCTTATTGCATAGAAGCGAAAACAAATTCGATATACAAACTCTATATTAAGCAAAGCGAAAGCAAATCGAACGAACACCTAAGCGAATCTTTCGAACTATTGTTGTATTTTGTATATAAATAAAATAATTAATAATTTTATTTTTTGTAAGTAAATTCGTATTTTCATTCTTACGGTTGTTTTTTTTGTAGGTGCGTGATGAATATGAGTAAAGGAGCTTCCACAAAAAAATCTCGTCTTACCGCATTGGAGATAGTTTGTGTATGTCACAACAATGCGGCGTTGTACATGAGCCTCATCCAACAAGCTTCTTCAACTACCACAACCACTGGCTGGCTTCTTTCAGTTACTCACACCAATCTTATAGCCCTTCTCTACTTGTGTTCGCCACCCCAAACGTCTAAGGTTGCAATACATCACAGGCACGTCATTGAAAAAATACCATCCCCATTAAAATAGTTACAACATTGAGCTTATATTTTTATTAACATTAAAAAAAAAACCATTTCATGAACCTTAAAATGCCGAAATGCCACCCATTAAATTTACTTCCCGGTTCTTGTAACGTTTCGATATATCCTGTTCGATTTTAGTCTGCAACACCTTAGTTTGCTTTATCAGCTCATCTAATACTGGCTTCAGTTCAATGCTTTGCTTCTTAAGTTCAGCCGCACGAACCTTTTCCATTTCCTTAGTTGCCCGGATTTTCTCCACGCCTTTCATCATTTGCCTCAGTTTTGTTGCCAAAATTTCAGCATATTTACTTGAATGTTTCAATTGGAAGAAATGTCGGGTGTTTTCGCTTTCTAACTCATCCAGGATGCCGATGACGTTCGTAAGCATTTTCTTAACGCTCGCAGAGTCGTAAGTGGAAACGCTATCCATGAAGGATAACAAAATGTTACCCTCCCCGTCAGAGTGGTTAAGCTCGTAAAAACGCATTATTAGAAACGACTGTAGTTCGTACAGTTCATCAGTGCACTTGTCTCGATAATTTGGTGAATCAAGAATAGTATACGCTTGTTCTCCTTTTGCTGTTCCACCATCCATGCCAACACCTTAAAGGGAGTTTATAATTAAATTCAGGCTTTTTACAAATGTACGAGTGTGTACTTACCCTCGACAACGATCCCATACTCTTCGATGGGAACATCGAAGTCGATTTCTTTTACATCAGTTGGAGTACTTTCAATGCCCCAATCAATATCGCCGCCTGAGTCAGCTGGGGCATCCAAAGCAAGGTCTCCAAAATCGATCATCTCACCAGATATTGTAGACGAGTCCCCATTATCGTCTATACCGAAGTCGATTTCATTGTCCCCCGCAGAAGCGGCTTCCAATTCAGTGTCTTGTAGATTTAGAGTTATCGGGTTTTCCTCAATGGCTAGTGGAGCTTCTTTATGTATGAACTCATAGACTGTTGTATTCCCAAATTGTATGAGATGGCTCACAATTGGAAGACAGGATGGGTTTTCAGAGAATTCCGAATACAATTCGACGGCTTCCTTTAATACGCCGATATTTTTGATAGATTGACTGTAAATCTCCGGGAGTTTTTGTACAGCCTCAGTAAACTCTTCTCTCAAGTTGATTCCCTTTAGTCCCAATTGCTGGAGCAGTGCGGCGTGTTCATTAAGAAGTAGATTTTCTGGTCTTGCCAGATCTTGTACCCGCTTAAGTGATTCTTCACTTTGCTGCTCAAGTTTAGCAATTTGCTTTTTTACACCCGGAATCTCATAATTGATATTTCGCACATACAGTTGTGCTGTTTCACCCAAATATATGTTTTCTTTCTCATATAACCGTAGTATTTCCTGCCAGTCTTTCATTCGTTGACTGCCATAGCTGCCAAACAGACTTTTTGTATCCTTTTCTGTCTGCTTGAGAATCTCGACGATTTCCTTACAGTGATAGTAGTTGATATCTGAAAGAAAATGTATTTTCATTCGATAGTGGTCAGTAATAGTTATGAGGGACTTACGTGCACCAGATAATAGTGCAACTAGTTGATCATTTGATGGCATATCCTGGATGGCATTGCTAATTTTGCTTCGAATGTCTTTGATGTACGGCTGAATGTTCTTTGGAACTATTCTTCTACTTATGAGCCAATCTTGTAGCTTGAGAGTATGGATATCGATTGGAATATCAGCTTCCTGAAAACAGTGTTGTATGTAGAAAAGTTTTAATATCGTGTGGCTTTTTGGAAACTTACATTCATGATGAATTTTTGTATTTATTAGAGTGATTTTCACCTATCCTGTCCACGTAGCAAACAAACAAAATGTTATGGTTTTTATATTTTTGACAGCACAACACTTCAATACACTGTCAGCAGCAATGGCAGTTTCAGTCATTGTGCAATTGTGTGTCGGTCACAATGGAAACTTTGTGTGGGGTTGGGTCTCGTTCTGAAACGATAACTTTATGGGATGCGAACTATGTATCGTGGTCTCAAAATGCGAATAATTAACTTGATTTGATGCAACTTATCTCTTTTGTCTTTCACATTCATTTTCTACAGATATACACTCTTAAGCTTACAAGCTTTACATCACTGACCATAAATAGTTGAAACAGCTGGCCAAAAAGTAGACTTAGCCAAGAAGAATGATATGGTCGAACACCTAAGGCTATGCAATCAGTTTAAGAATTTGAACGATATGCGAAAACATTGGTTTGGGTTATTTCCAATCACATACATGGCAGGTTGTTGTCAACATAATTCTGCCGTTTGAACAAAAGGTGTATTTCGATAAGCCGTCTAGCCAAACGTGCTTTTTTTATTTACAGCAGGCCCTCCTATTAAGGGTAAAGTTTCTACAATTTTAATAACTCCAGACGTGCAATACACAGTGGAAGCTTTGTAACCGTCGATCTGTGAACTAGGAAAGAAGCAAATCAACCATCAAACAATCAAGTTTGTCTTATTATTTTTTAAATTTATTTTGTAGTTTATGGTGCTACAATTTTCTTAAATTTACCCTGAAGAAATATACGTGGAACGTCAATGTTTTCTTTTGGATTAATAGTTCGCCTGTGCACGTATGAATTGTCCACAACTTCGAAGCCGTGATTTCGAAATAGATTCGATAGTTCGCACTCGGCGAAGTAGTAACTTCTAGTTCCATCTTGTCGCATATACAAGTTTTCACTTATTTTGTGACCAGGTTTGAATCGCAGTTGCGCCATGTCGTACAAACCGTAGTCCCGAAACAACACTACACCACCAGGTTTCAGGACCCGCCACAAGTTTTGAATCACTTTTAAGAATTTGTCTGGATGGATAGCGGATAGTACAAATATCATCGTCACAATGTCCAGGGTACCTTCGGGAACGTTTTCGAAGATTGTATCGGTTGTTATATCACACTGAAATGCTTTCACTTTTGACGGGTGATACAGTGGATTTGATTTCACAAACTCAATTGCTCTTGGGGAAAAGTCACAGGCATAGTAAAAGTACCCGTTGCGGTTCTCCTCGATGAGGGGGTAAATGAGATTGCCAACCCCACAGCCGACTTCCAAAAGAGTTTTGTAGCAATTTTCTGGATCAGAGAGAAGTTCCTCGAATTCCCTCGTTGTCCAGCGGCGATCCTTAAAGAATCGTGTTTCATTGCGCTTGTAGAATAGATCCCAGTTCTTCTGTGCATTTAGTTCCAGCTGGTTGGCTTTGAATTCTGGTACGAGGCGGTTATTCTGTGTTAAAAGTTGCTGTTTTTCTTCATCTGTGAGACATTTCTCGTGCTTAGTAATTGTTTCAGATATTAAATTATTCTCGGAATCGCTTTTAGCTGCCATTCTACAATACCGCACGTTAGGAAAAATATAGACAACAAACAATTGATATGTCAAATCTGACAGCGGAAATATTAATTCCCATCTCATAGGAACACATCTCTATTGTGAATGGTCACAAGAGGTTTAATTTGATATTCCACGGTAGAGGGAACTACGATCGTATACAAGGATATTAATACAATCATTTTGAAAGAAAACTGCTAACAGTTAAATATACCATATCTCGGAAAAAATAAAAACGCACGTTGTGATAAGAATAAATGCACATATGAATATGAACTGTATCATATTGGTCTTTTTGCTAGTTCCCTCTGTTGGAAATATTAAATCATCAAATATATCCTTTTTGGAAAAAAGGAATAACAATTCTCCCGTAATAGTTAGCACCCAAATTATCTACCTGTCGCAGTCCCCCAAAATACTATCCCAATCAGTCAGAAAGTTAAAATTTGAAACAGTATATACCAACGCCCACAGGCATAATTGCTTTGTAACGCTTATTACAAGGCCACAATCTTGTCACGGCACTTAAGGAGTTAGTCAAAATTGCCGCATCATTCGGATTGTAATTTCAAATTACTGAAGATATTTAAAAATAAGTTTACCCATACAACACTTCTACTTCCGTTTCCTTTGACCTAATTTCAAACTTCAGCTCGCTTTTTTTCTACTTCACTTTCTGCGTATAGTAGTAACCACCCCACTTCATTCATACCGCGGTGGTTCACACATACAAGTACTTGAAGTGGTAAACGGGAAGTCAGGTGGTTTGCACTAGTGGAAGTTCATACAATAGATAAACTCCTTCTAGACGGGGATAATCCACAGTCATCGATAGTTTCTTAAACTAACTAGACGTGTCCTTTCAAGAAAACCGACGAGAAAAAAGTTCATGAATTGTGTCTTCTAGTGTGTGGTGTCCTCGTAGGATATTTTTGAGTGTGGAAAAAGGACAACTAAGCTGATTGTCAAGTACAGTGTTAAGCAGTGATGTATAAGTCCACCTTTAGTGAATGAAAACTCGTCGTGATTGTGTTGCAATGGTGGTGTAGTTTAAGTGCATGAGTGCAACAAACTTTGCCGTGGTAGGCTATTGATCCTAATTTGCATACTCGTAACAATCGCCAGTCATGCAAATTTGCTTTAAGAAATTTGTTTAGAATTTCAACCGGGTGCAGAAGTCTGTGTTTTTTTACTGTTGTGAATCTGGATTTAGATAGATTTACATGTGCGCTCTATATTGCATATGATTAAATTATACAAGCGTGATTCTAAGTACAGGTTGTCCCATCATTCTGTTTACTATTCGATGACAGTAAACCATTTAAAATATAATTTAGGATAATTGGTAAACTCTAGAGAGTGAATTAACTTGACGTGCATGATATTTGTAAGCTAAATAAAAGGAAATTGGTTTTGTATGAGTCACTTGGGGCAAGGTTTTCTGGATTTGTTTTAGTTTAGTGTAACGTGTTACCCAACGGGAAAGCAAAAACAAATACTTGGATTTAAACTCATTACTCCTTACAGCTTGACATATTTAACTTAATCTTTCGAAGCGTGAATTTCATTCATTGAACATTCAAAATGCACATTTTCTGGTTTTGACTCATAAATTTCCACCATCGAAAAGGAAAATGTATAATTTCAGCTTGGGCTTGATCTACATGCATTTTGAATTTTTGCTGCATCCCATCGGATGATTCATAAATACGCCCATTCAGATAAAGTCCGATGCGATGTAGTACTCGTGATTTCTGAGTTTCAGAACTGCGTCTCTCAAACGAGCGGACTCATCAACCACTCATACGACTGGCGTATGACTAAGAAATTCGTATCAAAAAATAAATGTATTTATGATGATTAATAATACAGTGCTGTCTGAATAGCGTGAGCTAATTATTGCACAGGCCGTTTATACACATAAGATTGTTCACGTTATCCAATCGTGTTTACTTACTCAAATAATGCACTTGGACAATAGTTTTATAGATATTTTTTAAAATTTAATTTCTATTCAAAAACTTGTTAGTACTTTTCTGTTTTTTTATTTATTTTGCAGTACTTTCTGCACAGCTTTTTGCCGATTTTTTCAAAGAAGAATGTAAAAGTATGTTGTTATACCCCGTGATATTAGCTTCAACCCAACCCCATTTTTTGGTGTATAAAAAATTGAAATAGCTTTAGCCGCTATTATCGTCGATCGACCTATTTTCTCAACAAATCAAGGAGGTTGTTTTACCTTGCCAATAATCAGTGGCTTTACTTTGTAAAGATCAATAGCATTCGTACACTCTTAGAGCCTAATCTTGGCCTTCTCTACTTTTCGGCCTGGAGCCGTTTTTTCACCACCGCAACTTATGTTTTCCAACATCATACAAAATAAACCCGACTCTTCGGCTTTATAAATTTGGTTCTTAGATAGCTGAAGTTCATACATTAACTTTGAATGGCGCAACTGAGCCCGGATGGAATGAAATTTTGTCCCCACAGGTTTTTTAAAACCCGAGCTCCATAAGCGGCCGAGCAACCAGAAATGTCATTAAATGCCCCTTCTTTTTCCTTCAGTTGAGTATGCAATCTCAACTAACTCTCTCTCACTGTTTCTATGACCATTTCTCAGCCAACTATTAGATTTTTACCACACTGCTTCAAGAAACATTTATGAAATGCTCGTTCCATACACGGATACTCGCCACTCGCTACTTTTAAGATATTATTCTTATATTTTATTCTCGCTGAAATTGTGGATTTGGCTACACTGTACTACTGAGACAAACTCAACGCGTCTTAACCACTTTCTCTTTTTCCAATTATATGAATTTTTGTAAAGTAACACTTATCTACATTGCACTGTTCTAATTGTATGCAAAAATAACAACCCAGCAAACGAACGAAGGAACATGTCCAATCGTTTGGATACATTTTTGGTTCACGTTATCGAGTTTTCTATTGTTCACGCTATAGAGCACTTTTATAAAAAAAAAAAGATGTTCACGCCAGTGGAGAGTTCGCGGAATCAGGAGTACACATTACCCAGACACTACTGTATTACTAACTTGGGTGCTGCGATAGTCAGAGGTGGATCTGGGCCTAGCGTCTACAACATCCACTCGTGTGGTGCGTGAAATGCTGATGCGACCATTGTCGTATGTCGAGATTCCGAACTGCGAAGACCAATACGGAAGCTTTTTCTAAACGGAAATACTGTTTGATCATAGTCAGTGACTCGAAAGAGGTGGAACCGTGAATTATCAAAGTTCGTAAATTTGGGAATTGAACCTGTCACCCCCCAGCATAAGAAGCGTGGCACCAACTGTCTACGCCACGGCGGCCACTAAAATATTTACTAAATGTAAATATATGCGAATACAGAAATTGTAAGGAAATTGATGTTTTAAAAATTCATAGATGTTTCCAAGTGAAGGTCTTAACAGAGATAATATTTATTGCTTGCCATTATTGAAATATACTTAATAAGGACAACAAATTCGAAATATAAATGGTCACCGAGACTGGGTGAGTTGGTGCTGTGACTCGTACGCTGGGTTGGATTTTTATTTAGTTCAGATATGTATATGTGGATACATTGTTGTATTATGTCCCTATAAGACGTTAGCAGGGTCTGATTAAAATTAATAAGCGGAATCTCAGAACCGCTATCGACGTCATAACCAGGAATTGCACAATTGGCCTATCCCACACTGATTTCTGCAGAAGTTGTAGATCGCCCTCCAGAAGAAAAAACCTTATCAGTTTTACAACCTGTCTGATGGCCATACTCTGGCCAAAATCTGATCGCTGCTGACGAACTACATAACATCCTAACCTTACTGAGAAGAATATTTACATTGTTATTAAGTTAGGTGTTGAGGAAAGAATTTACATTAATTTTTTTACAAACGAACAATTTAAATTAAGGGCATTAAGAAAAAAATGTACATCCACAAATTTCTTATTTTCATGAATTTAAGTACATTCTTGATTGACACGTTTATTTTTCATATAATAAGTATTACATACACGTGTTTACACAGAGATTTTATATTCACATTATATCTTACAACTGGATTATAATTATATCTCTTGGCTTCTCTCTCAACTTTGTTCTGCGTTACGTTGAGAAACTAGCTTGGGAGTTCATTAAATCGTTCGTACTGCGAAGTTATGTCCCGTTCAATCATACTTGTTCTGAAGTTTCGGAATTTTATAGAATTGCCGTTATCGCCTTCTGGAATTCACTGTCTGTTCCGTCGGAATTGTATAAAGTGACTTTCAGGAAGTGCTTTTTACCTTCAACTTAAAGTAAAACAAAGTGTGTGTGAGCTGTCATTGCAATTTATCCGTTATGTGTGGAATACAACATCGTTTAAACGTCCGCAGTGCCTTCACTGAGTAGTGCGCATCCGAAATGTCCATTTTCTTATGATCTTGGCGCGTAAATCAGGCTAAATAAGCATAGGGTGTGTTGGCTTTATGGGCCGCTGTGGTTTGTGGCTTATTCTCATAGCCCTGCGAATTCAGAAAACCCCACAAGAAAAAATCTGACGGGGTCAAAATCGCACATCAATTGCATCTCGGTGGCCAGTTCACATCATCTCCACGTGAGTTCACTATGCCCTCGATTCGCTCCTGCAGAATATCCAATGTAGCAAATAGTCCCGTCCTGTTGGTGTCCATATCATGTATTAAGACCAAAAGAAGTTGATAATTATCGACTTATAGTGTTCGCCGTTGACGGTGATTGCCTGGAATATGGAGAGATGACGCTACCCCAAAATCAATACTAAACTGTGACTTTTTCGGGATGCATTGGACTCTCTTGGATCTAACACGGATTGAACTGTTAAAGTTAGGAACTCTCTATTGGAAGACCCTTTAGGTGGTGTCGTTGTAAGAGTTAGCAAGCATTCTTTCTTTTTATTTTTATATTTATTTATTTTTTCTTTTTATCTTAAATGCTTTCTGTAGCTTTTCCCCTCCTCGTTGTTATTATTTTAATTAATATGGGAGACGTAAAAAAAAGTTCAAAAGTAAACTATCCCTCGTTGCATGTTAAGTGCTTAAAAATAATTAATGAGCATAGTCAAAAGGTCACAAAAATCAAAATTTTTATATTTTTTTAAAAAATAACAAATAATTACATACAGACAAAAGGTCGAAATAAAAAAACAACTGTCACACATTATATAGTGTATACTATCGCCGAAATAGTTGTAATTATTTTTGTGTATAAGATGATGTATGATGATGTATAAGTCCACCTTTAGTGAATGAAAACTCGTCGTGATTGTGTTGCAATGGTGGTGTAGTTTAAGTGCATGAGTGCAACAAACTTTGCCGTGGTAGGCTATTGATCCTAATTTGCATACTCGTAACAATCGCCAGTCATGCAAATTTGCTTTAAGAAATTTGTTTAGAATTTCAACCGGGTGCAGAAGTCTGTGTTTTTTTACTGTTGTGAATCTGGATTTAGATAGATTTACATGTGCGCTCTATATTGCATATGATTAAATTATACAAGCGTGATTCTAAGTACAGGTTGTCCCATCATTCTGTTTACTATTCGATGACAGTAAACCATTTAAAATATAATTTAGGATAATTGGTAAACTCTAGAGAGTGAATTAACTTGACGTGCATGATATTTGTAAGCTAAATAAAAGGAAATTGGTTTTGTATGAGTCACTTGGGGCAAGGTTTTCTGGATTTGTTTTAGTTTAGTGTAACGTGTTACCCAACGGGAAAGCAAAAACAAATACTTGGATTTAAACTCATTACTCCTTACAGCTTGACATATTTAACTTAATCTTTCGAAGCGTGAATTTCATTCATTGAACATTCAAAATGCACATTTTCTGGTTTTGACTCATAAATTTCCACCATCGAAAAGGAAAATGTATAATTTCAGCTTGGGCTTGATCTACATGCATTTTGAATTTTTGCTGCATCCCATCGGATGATTCATAAATACGCCCATTCAGATAAAGTCCGATGCGATGTAGTACTCGTGATTTCTGAGTTTCAGAACTGCGTCTCTCAAACGAGCGGACTCATCAACCACTCATACGACTGGCGTATGACTAAGAAATTCGTATCAAAAAATAAATGTATTTATGATGATTAATAATACAGTGCTGTCTGAATAGCGTGAGCTAATTATTGCACAGGCCGTTTATACACATAAGATTGTTCACGTTATCCAATCGTGTTTACTTACTCAAATAATGCACTTGGACAATAGTTTTATAGATATTTTTTAAAATTTAATTTCTATTCAAAAACTTGTTAGTACTTTTCTGTTTTTTTATTTATTTTGCAGTACTTTCTGCACAGCTTTTTGCCGATTTTTTCAAAGAAGAATGTAAAAGTATGTTGTTATACCCCGTGATATTAGCTTCAACCCAACCCCATTTTTTGGTGTATAAAAAATTGAAATAGCTTTAGCCGCTATTATCGTCGATCGACCTATTTTCTCAACAAATCAAGGAGGTTGTTTTACCTTGCCAATAATCAGTGGCTTTACTTTGTAAAGATCAATAGCATTCGTACACTCTTAGAGCCTAATCTTGGCCTTCTCTACTTTTCGGCCTGGAGCCGTTTTTTCACCACCGCAACTTATGTTTTCCAACATCATACAAAATAAACCCGACTCTTCGGCTTTATAAATTTGGTTCTTAGATAGCTGAAGTTCATACATTAACTTTGAATGGCGCAACTGAGCCCGGATGGAATGAAATTTTGTCCCCACAGGTTTTTTAAAACCCGAGCTCCATAAGCGGCCGAGCAACCAGAAATGTCATTAAATGCCCCTTCTTTTTCCTTCAGTTGAGTATGCAATCTCAACTAACTCTCTCTCACTGTTTCTATGACCATTTCTCAGCCAACTATTAGATTTTTACCACACTGCTTCAAGAAACATTTATGAAATGCTCGTTCCATACACGGATACTCGCCACTCGCTACTTTTAAGATATTATTCTTATATTTTATTCTCGCTGAAATTGTGGATTTGGCTACACTGTACTACTGAGACAAACTCAACGCGTCTTAACCACTTTCTCTTTTTCCAATTATATGAATTTTTGTAAAGTAACACTTATCTACATTGCACTGTTCTAATTGTATGCAAAAATAACAACCCAGCAAACGAACGAAGGAACATGTCCAATCGTTTGGATACATTTTTGGTTCACGTTATCGAGTTTTCTATTGTTCACGCTATAGAGCACTTTTATAAAAAAAAAAAGATGTTCACGCCAGTGGAGAGTTCGCGGAATCAGGAGTACACATTACCCAGACACTACTGTATTACTAACTTGGGTGCTGCGATAGTCAGAGGTGGATCTGGGCCTAGCGTCTACAACATCCACTCGTGTGGTGCGTGAAATGCTGATGCGACCATTGTCGTATGTCGAGATTCCGAACTGCGAAGACCAATACGGAAGCTTTTTCTAAACGGAAATACTGTTTGATCATAGTCAGTGACTCGAAAGAGGTGGAACCGTGAATTATCAAAGTTCGTAAATTTGGGAATTGAACCTGTCACCCCCCAGCATAAGAAGCGTGGCACCAACTGTCTACGCCACGGCGGCCACTAAAATATTTACTAAATGTAAATATATGCGAATACAGAAATTGTAAGGAAATTGATGTTTTAAAAATTCATAGATGTTTCCAAGTGAAGGTCTTAACAGAGATAATATTTATTGCTTGCCATTATTGAAATATACTTAATAAGGACAACAAATTCGAAATATAAATGGTCACCGAGACTGGGTGAGTTGGTGCTGTGACTCGTACGCTGGGTTGGATTTTTATTTAGTTCAGATATGTATATGTGGATACATTGTTGTATTATGTCCCTATAAGACGTTAGCAGGGTCTGATTAAAATTAATAAGCGGAATCTCAGAACCGCTATCGACGTCATAACCAGGAATTGCACAATTGGCCTATCCCACACTGATTTCTGCAGAAGTTGTAGATCGCCCTCCAGAAGAAAAAACCTTATCAGTTTTACAACCTGTCTGATGGCCATACTCTGGCCAAAATCTGATCGCTGCTGACGAACTACATAACATCCTAACCTTACTGAGAAGAATATTTACATTGTTATTAAGTTAGGTGTTGAGGAAAGAATTTACATTAATTTTTTTACAAACGAACAATTTAAATTAAGGGCATTAAGAAAAAAAAATGTACATCCACAAATTTCTTATTTTCATGAATTTAAGTACATTCTTGATTGACACGTTTATTTTTCATATAATAAGTATTACATACACGTGTTTACACAGAGATTTTATATTCACATTATATCTTACAACTGGATTATAATTATATCTCTTGGCTTCTCTCTCAACTTTGTTCTGCGTTACGTTGAGAAACTAGCTTGGGAGTTCATTAAATCGTTCGTACTGCGAAGTTATGTCCCGTTCAATCATACTTGTTCTGAAGTTTCGGAATTTTATAGAATTGCCGTTATCGCCTTCTGGAATTCACTGTCTGTTCCGTCGGAATTGTATAAAGTGACTTTCAGGAAGTGCTTTTTACCTTCAACTTAAAGTAAAACAAAGTGTGTGTGAGCTGTCATTGCAATTTATCCGTTATGTGTGGAATACAACATCGTTTAAACGTCCGCAGTGCCTTCACTGAGTAGTGCGCATCCGAAATGTCCATTTTCTTATGATCTTGGCGCGTAAATCAGGCTAAATAAGCATAGGGTGTGTTGGCTTTATGGGCCGCTGTGGTTTGTGGCTTATTCTCATAGCCCTGCGAATTCAGAAAACCCCACAAGAAAAAATCTGACGGGGTCAAAATCGCACATCAATTGCATCTCGGTGGCCAGTTCACATCATCTCCACGTGAGTTCACTATGCCCTCGATTCGCTCCTGCAGAATATCCAATGTAGCAAATAGTCCCGTCCTGTTGGTGTCCATATCATGTATTAAGACCAAAAGAAGTTGATAATTATCGACTTATAGTGTTCGCCGTTGACGGTGATTGCCTGGAATATGGAGAGATGACGCTACCCCAAAATCAATACTAAACTGTGACTTTTTCGGGATGCATTGGACTCTCTTGGATCTAACACGGATTGAACTGTTAAAGTTAGGAACTCTCTATTGGAAGACCCTTTAGGTGGTGTCGTTGTAAGAGTTAGCAAGCATTCTTTCTTTTTATTTTTATATTTATTTATTTTTTCTTTTTATCTTAAATGCTTTCTGTAGCTTTTCCCCTCCTCGTTGTTATTATTTTAATTAATATGGGAGACGTAAAAAAAAGTTCAAAAGTAAACTATCCCTCGTTGCATGTTAAGTGCTTAAAAATAATTAATGAGCATAGTCAAAAGGTCACAAAAATCAAAATTTTTATATTTTTTTAAAAAATAACAAATAATTACATACAGACAAAAGGTCGAAATAAAAAAACAACTGTCACACATTATATAGTGTATACTATCGCCGAAATAGTTGTAATTATTTTTGTTGTTTTAACACAACTCAGACCTATGAAATTGAAGCGTGACTTCCAAGTGGAACATGTATAAAGGCACCTCGATTAATTGTTTCTTTGCATTGAGAATTAATGTCTTCAATTAAATTGACCCGTGTTTTCGTGATCCAGTTCTCAGGATTCATCAACTATTCAAAAGTGCCGTAATCAATGAACGAATTCGCCCGCAACTTGACCCATATTCAAAATTCAAACCCACTCGCCTTTGGTAGAGAGACAGAGACACTTGAGAACAGAGCATTGCCGCCATAACGGCCTTCATAGCTTAATTGTTGAAGCGCAATGTGAATGTCGTGGCGGCGGCGGCGGTTTGCTCCAATTTCAACACTCTCCGCCAGATACAACTCGTACTAACTTAAAGCACTTAAACCACTCAGAGAGGGGTTGAAGTCCTTTTTTACTGGCCATCCTTCAGTCATTAAATTTATTGGTTTTCCTTGCACTTAAATATAGATGAGGATTGAACTCGAAATATTGATTTGGGTTTACCTATTGTTGGCTTTAATAACGTGACAATTCACGCACACATGTTTGCCTGTCCAGCGGTCATATTGTCTGTGTGGATTGCATGTCCTTATCCCATGTAGTACATGACCACAACAACGGAGTAGAGAGAAAAATATGAATTGTCCGACTCATGGGGGGACATGCAATGCAATCATTATTAAAAATTTATCAATTTACTAGCGGATATTGAGTGAGTGTGGTTCAGTGTATTGGTGGTTCGGTCGAACTGTCTAGTAGATTGCACGATAGACAAAAAGGATTCAGTGGTTCGTTAGTGCGCGGTAGCACAGTTGGTCGTAGAGCAGAGCCTTTCGTGATGATCATTTGTGTATGACAGTGGTCCTTGTTATTAGTTGTGCACCACGGTAATTTGACGAAAACAACTTATTTCTTTAGTGCTGTTTCTGTGGAATTCGATGATCTAGATGAGTTTTTTTTTCATTTCAAATTCAAACCCAGACATGCATGTCTGGAAAAATAAATTAAAATAAACAATCGCTTAATGGACTATTTTGTAGCTTATTTGTGAGACACTCATCGTGGATGTGATAGACTTTAAACGCGACGAATATTAACGTTCTGTGAAGTAAAGAGTGCATTTGCGTAGTGCAATATTAAAATGCCTCCAAAAAGGAAGAAACGATTTCACGGACTGTACTACCATTCATCTCCTCCTAGAGGTAAGTTGTGTGTTATCTGAATATTTTGAATAGATTATATACAGTGCAATGTATTCAATTTTCTTGGCCGTATCTAAAGTTGTTTCTTTTTTCAGGCAAGTGGACTATTTTTTAGGTTTTTTTTTTTGTTTATACAAGGTGGCGCAAGATTCAATATAGGCATTGTGCAAAACTATACTGTATTGTTTCAACTTCAAATGCTCAATTTTGACTACTACAACCTTTCTAATCTTTCTCGTGAACATCTTCAACAACGCAGCAACAATACCGACCCGTCGGCTTGGATTAATACATATTAGATTAGATTTCGGTTTCAGTACGTGGGCAGTGGATACATTTTGTTTCGTAGTCATGAAGCTACTTTATTCCTTGAAAGTTACATTTTTAATTATTTATTAATATATTTTATTCTTGTAAACTTAGCTTCATTATTACGATTTTTATTTGCCAACAATTCTTATTCCCATTGCATACGGTTAAGTCTTGTTGTTAAGGATTCAAAGGATAATTATTTACAAACTGAAACTTGAATTAATTCCACTTTATATAACTCGGTCCGAGAAGTTGATTTTTTGTCAACATTGTCCTTCATCCAATTAGCTTGAATTCGCTAAAACTGCGTCAATTCTCCAACACCAATTCCTATGTCAGCATTCCTGCAATTTTATCCGAATGTACTCTCGAATCCCAATACAAAATACGACGGGTTGAGCGCCGAATCTACATTTCTGAATTATATTCGATACTGAGATTGTACTCACGTACAAACTTTTCCACACAGCGAGTAACACTGAAGTTGTTCTCGTGAAGAAATTCACGTTGCGTATTTAAAACTGACTCGCAATTTCGAAAATATTTTTAATAATTTCCGCACGTTTGACAAGTTGGAGGCAAAAATGTGGGGCAGCTGCTTCTACGTACGGAAAGGGCTATGCTTCGATGTTTTGGTCACGTCGCAAGAATGACCTCATCATTACGACTGCCGACACCTACCTTGAATGCGATTACATCAGGTGAGCCGTTTGGCAGACCCAAGACGAGGTACTTCAACCAAGACCAAAAAATCGCCTAGTTACGCTGGGGATTGCACCTGAAAAGTCGGCAGCGCAACATCCAGTTGCCTGGAGATCTCTCGTGCGTGATGATGTTGATGACTAGTGAATTGTTCATAACTTTGATAACTACTGAAATGTTACAAATAGAAAAGGTATCATTACTATCTGGTCACCCTTTGCTAGAAGAAAATTCTTAAAACTAGTTTATCTAAGTTAACATAGGTTGCTCTTAAGACTATATCACTGACCCTATGCTCTATGTTAATCTATTTTAGTGTACTTTCGGCGAAAATTTACTTTTTCTTGTCTTGAATAACACATTTCGAGTTAAGTTCGTTCCAAGAAAAGAAGCAAACAAATTTGGTAGTAGACTTGCATGAATTATGATAATAGCCGTGAATCATGCAAGCAAGAGATAATTATCAACGGTAGCGCGTTTTTAATTACCACATTGAAAAGACGTCAAGCCACAGTTTAGCACCTGGTCAGAAGAATTCTTCAGGTGTCAAGTCAAATTTGTTAAGAAATTTCATTACTTCCATGATAATTTGCACCAGAATAACATCCACTTGCTTGTTGAAGTTTTCGAACGGCAATGAATAACATTTGCTTGCGTGCATACTTCTCTGACTACTCATGAGGGAGATGTTTAATACGATTTATGTCCTAACTTATTACAAGCCAAATAAAACACGATTTAGTTCTTAGCGTAATAGTATTCATAAAACTCTATTTCGTTTTCGTTTTTTTCAATTAGCGAACATTTTTATGAAATTCATCGTTAAACTGTCATTTTATCACACCAGACCGTGCTGGATAAGCCCTTAACCTTAAGCTAACGCTTCTTCTGTGAATCAATGGGGGGTCGGGGGATTTATTTATTAGTCGCGGGTATTGCGATTGTCACGCAAAAGCGATTTCTCTAAGTAATTTATCGTAATATTTGATTGAGTGAGCATAAGCTCACCTTCTAGGCGCACCATTTGGGTTCCTGATTGATTAATCATAAAAACGGCGAAATGCGTATGCATGTTGGATTAAGTTGAAATTATGTAATAGTTTGGCTATACATAGGTGTATCTGAAAGTGAAACGGCCTTGGAAATTCCAACAGGTGAATTGCATTTATTTGGTTTGCACACAGTCATCGTTTAGTCTTAATCAAGAGGATGAATAATAATGTTGTTTGTTTTGAGATTTAACAAATGTTAACTAACTTACAAAATAAGGCAATCAACGTCGTCGTCAATATTTTTACTGCCGTCAATATTCTCGGTCAACAATGTTCTCGCTCGCACCTTAGATGTGTGGTCATTGTACATCATAAGTGCGAACATCAAGATTCTTCTTCCAGTTTCTGGTTATGACGTGCAGAGTTCTAAACAAAGCATCGATGGTATTCTGAATGTAGAAACTTGTCCACATCGGTATCGTAACCTGAAAACATCCTGAAAAAGAAATGGAACAGCTGGACTTGTTAAAATGCGTTCAAATCATGTTTAATTCTGAACATCGTAGCTGCAATCATGCCTAATGATGTCCTAGTTCTTATAACAATCTACCAATGAGGAGCCTACACAAATATTGCTTTTACTTCTTCCCACGCTCCTCGCCATACACCATTATCAAGCCGGTGTTACTTCGTCAGGTCAGGCTGTTGAATATTTCATTTACTCCCTCAATAATATCAATAATCGATGAACTGCTTACTGTTCGTTAGGAATAAAAAGAACACATTGTCCTTGTTACCTTCTTCAGGATGTTGATTTGTCATTTCTTTATTTGAGTATATACACCATATTGGCATAGTGTTAGTGGGAAGAACTCCGAAATTAACCTTTTGCCACCCATACGAGGCAGTTTCATTTCGGCAGGCGGATTATACGGAGGCTTCTTAGTAAGGTTATTCCCAAAACGTTTGCCTTCACCCATCACATTTTTGGTTGGCAATCTACTGAATTTCGTATTTTTTTATATTTCTTGCAGTTTTACCAATGAACGGGCAGGGTTCGAGTGAGACTAAAAAGAAAAGCGCTGATGGTAAGTTTCTAAAAAAAAATATTGAGATAAATTAATAAATGATACTTCACCGTTCGGATTCGGCATTAAACTGTAGGTTCCATCAACTCGTGAAGGAACAATTGCACGCACAACACGAGTGGTTGCTGTAGAAGCTAGGCGTCACCCATATTATTATACATAACACAAGCACTTTTTGAACTTTGTTACGTTCATTAATATTGAAAGTCTCGTTAGCAGTAAAATGTCCACCCTAGCATTAAGTTAACCGTCCGTCGGACACTTATTTTTAAACCTTCCAAAGGACACATGGTACCTGGTCAGACCCCTATCAATTAACATAGTTATGTGCCACTTGAAAACCAATTTATATAAGATGCAGGTGTGTTTTATGGATTTCTTACAAGACTGATGATTTTTGCATATTATTCTGTGATGCAAAAATATTCCAACAAATGCATCAAATTCAGTGCTCCATCTACATTTTGGTCTGGATTCGGAATTTTGTTTATTCCCTTTTTGATTTGATAAGCAGAATTGTCAAAATGTATGATATTCCATTTACTCGCGTACATAATATAATCGGATCCAGCCAGGCACTATGTGCCTGCCCAGGCCCGGGTGTCTGACGGATAACTAAATGGACTTTCTAAAGAATGAATAAACGTTCGTTGTGAGACTTTTAGTGTTTTGTAAGCATTAAATTATTATTGCCTGTGCCCAGCATTAATCCGATAATAAATATTCAGAAGTAGACACATATATTTGCTAAACGTACAATATGTTTGAATGTAAGTGAGAATGTTCATATCAAATCCTTCCCAAATCTAGTATCAGTCACTAATGTGCACGAATTATTCACCACTTACATGAGCATTATTTTACCTGCATGTTCTAAAAAAAGGACTTCGCTGCAAGAGTAGCAGAAGAACTGCAGGAAATCGATTTAAAATTTTCCAAAAACGAAAGTTTATTGTGAGAAAGCAGAACCTATCAGTCCCTCCGTCGGCTCACTCTACCACGTCGTGCAATTATTTGCAGTCACACCGTCTCTCGAAAGTACACACACTCTCAATGGAGGGACGTCCTTCACAGACTCTGAATTATACATGGAAAACGAATTCAAATTGATTTTGATTGAATACATGTGATTGCTTGGAACGTGAATGTTGCACGAAATCGCATTTGCGTTCCGTCTACTGTGGGAACGGCAAGGGTGGAGTTGAGCACTGGGTAATCCCCATTTAGATAATTTTCCTGTCTTCACTTTATTTCGTAGATTTCTCAGTTCGATTGTCCACCATTCGGATATGGATGCACGAAAAGGATATCGGCAAATTGACAAGGGTACTATGGGCGGGACAGGGAAATCGATTGAGGCAACAAGCAAGCACGAATCCTCGGGTGAAGCGGTTTCTAGCTGCAGTTCCTTATGTTATGGTAAACACAATAAGAATTCGTTTACAAATTCTAAAGCGTTTGTCGTCATAATTCTTAGAACACTATTAAGGATGTTCATCAATCAGTAGTGGACAACAGTTTGGAAACTCTTCAGGCTACAATGGAACCACCTGTTCCACCGTCATTGATTACAAGCAAGGATCTGAATGGCTTGAATGTGATACACAAGGCGGCTGGTTTAGGTCACACGATGATATTGGAGTACTTACTTGGTATATGGCCGGACGGTGCTCATGAAACAGATATGACAGGGAAGACACCATTGCATTGGGCGGCCAGTTGCAAGAACAATATGCGGTGTTACACTCTGCTCACTCAGGCTGGTTGCGAGGAGGACGCCCTGGACTATGTGCATAAAATTCAATTGACTATCGATAATGATTAATATTTAAATTGTTTCAATTTACATTGTAGAAAATGAAGACACCTGCTTACTATAAACAGAAGCACAACGAAATCGAACGCTCCTTTCTCACACTGGTACCGGAGGCACCACGTGTCTCGCAGGATATTCCCACAGATTGGGATGCTTTGGCGAGTGACGATAGTGACGAGAGAAAGGTATCATTGTTGCTACTTTTTGAGAATCAGAAATTAACGCTTTTTCGATAGAAGCCAGAAATTAAAATTCCAAATGGTAGAAGGAAGTCGGATATTATAGGAAATGGAATGAATCTACTGACATCACGTTCGGAAGCGAACAGTATTGAAAACACATCAGAACCTGACTTGTTTGAAGGGTAGGTATCAAACTACTACATTTTTCACAAGTTGACATTAGTTGATAGCATAGATTAAATACAATTTTGAAAATGTAGGTCAGCATGATTTTTGTTTACTTGCATGGCATGGTAGTTCTGTTAAATATTTTTGAAAGGGCTGGAATTAGGTGAATAGGAGGGAATTATTATAATGGTGGGCCATATATATTTTTGCACGTAACAAACGTTTATTGGAATTAATTTTTTTAAATGACATCATGGAGATTTGCCTCGTCCCGTTGTTGGCACTCCTGCAATGGAGTACGCAAACTTTGGAAAACCCGCTGACACATGCTGCGAGGTATCGCGGATATATCCTCCTGGATGTTTTCTTTTAATTGGGGTATGGTCGTCGGCTTATTAAGGTACACTCGACTTATCAGGTATCACCGCAAGAAAAAATTAAGCCATGGTATATCACCTCTTCGTCGTACAGTCGTACGGTTTTGTAAAATTGTTTTACATAAAAACTACGCTGTTGTACCGTGAACCGTTGTGACTTAAATTGCATGAAGGGACGCACAGTTCCCCGACATTCAAGCACTCCTCTCACGGTTTTTAAGAAACCAAGTGTTTAATTTTATATAGATTAATATTTGTTTTAATTTTAAACATATATAATTGTGGATATATATTTGAATTATGGATTAATGATGATGATTCAATTTATTAGACAAATTTTTTTTAATATTATAAAACTTTGAATCTGGCCTCAATTGCTTCGGTTGAAGTTCATTTACATGCTCAGTTGCAATCGTGTGTTGTAGTTATATTATGTAATGGTTCTGAGGGAACATACCATTCGAAACAAAGAACTATTGCTTAATTTTATTATTAATTAGTATTATTTTAAACTATATAGAAGAGCATTAATAGTCTACTATTTCTTCGGCCCAATTTTAAAATAGAACAATTAGTTTCTCTAGTATATTGAATAGTTTAACAAATTTTGAAAATTGTAAAAAGTATTTACTTGCTTTTTGCACTTGAAATTTAATTAATCAATCAATTAATGCCACTTAAACATAAACCATAAAAAAAGCGATAAAAGCACAGAAGATGCTTCAGAGGCACAGCCGCCAGAGCCCGTTGTAAATGGAAATGAAGAGGAAAATCCACCGGAGGATAGCCATTTAGAAGATGGAGATGGTGGCGGTGAACATTCAGAACCACCAAGTCCACCTAAAACACCAGATGAAAAAACCGAAGAACATCATGATGAAGACGAAGTAGACGACAAAGTTATCGATGAACCGCCACCACCCACTCCACCACACCAAGAAGAGGAGGTAAGATTTGGTAGTCTGCACTGCTTGGCTTGGCTTTATACATTCTTGTTCTGTTTTATTTTTTGTTCAACTTTATATGCATGGTAATTGGAAACATGTAAAGCACTGTCTTGAAACTGCTTCGCATGTTCCATTTAAAATTCAATTGGAAAACCTTGTAAATACAATCGAAAATTAGAATTTAAAAATCAAGCCCCTCTGCGTGTGAGTGCGTGTTCCTGGGTATAAGGCATTCAAATTCATTGCATAATCTCAAAAGTAAGCCATTGTCGGCGTGGTTTTTTTTTCCTTCAAAATTAAAAAATTTGGCGTTTTCCTTTTCAGTGCGATGTATCATTTTCGATTTTATGTTTACCATGTTTTCTAAGTTTACATCGTATCCTGATTGAAAGTTAATTTAATCGCATTCGACCTTTAAGCTGTGAATATTTTTATTTTGTTTCCTTCTTTAAAACGAATACAATGGACATTAGCAAAAAATCAGTCGACAATTGTTTACTTTTACAGAACGTTTCGATTGCTTTGAGTGATCATAATAACGACGATACGAATGAGAATAGAGAAGACGCGGAAGATGGGGATGACAAGGATAATGACGCAAATGGGGATAGCAATGAAATTGAGAGAAGCAAAAGCGAAGGGGAGGGTGGAAATGTTGATGAAGTAGAGAACGGTGAGGATCAGAAAGACGGTGATGTAAATATAGAAGACAATGACGATGAAACGCCATACGAATTGGGAGACGAAGTGGAGGAGAATAATGAAAATCAAAATGAAGACGAGGTTCAGGGAGAAGATGAGAAGGACAATGATGAAGACTCTACGTCCAAGATTGATGATAATATTGAAAATGAAAAAATGGAGGCGCAGGACGATATGGGGATGGATGACGAGTCTCATAGCGAAAAGGATCATGATGAGGAAAATTCAGAGGAGACGGAAGAAAATAAAAATGAATCAGAAGTTAAGGATGAGGAAGCTACTGAAGAAGGAGTTGACCACACTTCAGAGACTGAGCAAGAGAATGAAACTGAGTCAACCCCACTTGAGGACTCTCAGCCAGTAGAGGAGGACACAGAAAACACAGAAAATCTAGTAAGGCCCAAGACCCAAGATGACTCTCAGACAATAGAGGCAGATACAGCAAATCTAGAAAGGCCCAAGACCCGAGATGAATTTACCTCAGCGCACAATGAGCTTTCTCCTCAAACTCCATCAACTGAGACACCAAGTGATGACGAACATGATGCGGAAAATGTTAAGCCCAAAATCAATGAACCTCAGGAACCGCAAAAAGAGACAGACGATGATGATGATGCTCAGGTACAATTTGGAAGCCTTTAAACCAATCACCAACACAATGGATGTTACCTGTCCTTAGTAGTGATCTTATCAATATTCCCCAACACTTAGATATGTATCGTTTGTCCATCAAATGTGATGTAACGCCATGAAACAACCACATGTGTGTGTAGTCTTAGACAACGCTATATCTCTTTTGCACTTACTATGAGTATTAAATATATCAAAAAATATATGCTCTTTAATCTCTATACCTTATGTATGTATTTATAAATGTTTTGGTGGTAAACTAATCATTGTTGTCCATTTTTTGTAAATGATAAATAAAAAAGTAATATGTGCATTTACTAAAACTCTGTTCTTTTTTTTAAATATACACTTTTACATTGAATTTTGGTTTAGTAGTCACCTTGGTTTAGAACTTCATCATTTCTTTGCAAAATTTGTTGTTTGTAATGGTCGAAGATTCTCGTTCAATCGCATATAAATTTCAAGATGTGGACACACTGTCATTAAGTGGACTGAGGACTTGTTGCTTTACTTGGAATTCAGAGTGAGCTTGAAGTTAGTGTTTTATTTCTAGGAATAATGGTCAATGATAGCAAAATTATATATGTAGCTATTCCGCTGAGAATATGTAGTTACTTCAAGCTGATCCAACGAAATTAAGAACATGTTTTTCCTACAATCACTGTCGTATCTTAGAGACGAAGCGCTTTGACTTGATTTAAGAAGCTGAACAGAGGCTGGGTTAATTTATGCCTAGACTGTGCAAATTGCCAACTGAATTATCTTCGCAAAAGTTTGGCACCACTTGCACATACGAAAGTCACTTGAGAGTCAATATGCAATTAATGCTACAAAATGTAGCAAATTTGCAACAAATTTAATTTTGTTGCATATATGCATTATGGTGGGCATTCATAAATGAATCTCAAAACTGTTGCGGCATATTTAATGTAAACTCATCTAAACCGTATCTATTTTCAACATTACTCTACATATTTTACCCACTCTCTAAATTCTATCAGGACTTTATGATAAATGGACAAAAGTGTAATTATCAACCTTATAAATAATTTAGGGTTTTCGGGACTACCCTCCATCAAAGATATACCCGTTCAATGCATAGATACGCACGAATATGAATTAGACGCAATTAAAGGATGTGCCTTTAAACACGTTGTCCCCAATTCAAAACCAGAGTATTTTTGACAATCAATATTCATTTATAGCACTTATAGGACAACCAAAAAACCTGTGCCCTTAAGACAAAGACAATAACAAACTCCAAGTGAAAGTGAACATCTCTATGAACATGCACTCGTGCATAAGGTGCTAACTTCTCTGACGGTTAATAAATACGAGTACGAAAGTCGATCCGTTACTTTGGCACCTAATAAATTGTAGCAACTATTTCCAGTTCCTATCATTGTCAACTTTATCGACATTTCCTGCTTAAATTGCACATTCGCATGCAATGAAAGAAATGCTCGCCGTGTAAGAAATTTGCCGTCAGCAAACAATGAAACGAAGAACGAATATTAAGCTTTTCTCTTGCGAGTCAAGTGCACGTGGTGTCTGACGTTGATAGATGTTTTGAAGTGGCTACAATGAATTAAGTTGAATTACATTTCAACAGCATATAATGATTAAGTTTGACATGCAAAAAAGTGAACAAGCAAATGTTGCGTATACGCCACAGTTCCCCCATGAATGAATGAGTGTGTATCTCTTTGGTTAGCAAATCTAGAAATGTACATAATGAGATGGTTGAACATTTCGAGGGAAAAACGTCTTGAATTACATGATTGGATGGATATTTGTTGAGTTCATCCCTCAAAACCTTACGATCGAGCATATTAGTGACAGTGTTTCTAACCTCGCCTTGTACGTCACATTTTTGTAAGTAGTTTTTCAGATATTGTATACGGCATCAAAGAGTTAATGTGGATGGATGTGTAGTCATTGTCTTGTTTGCATTCAAATGTGTGTTTCCAACATAACAGTTGACCTACACATATCACATTACCTTTTTAAAAATTGCTGCATGCTGCTGTGAACAAAATGTTCAACAAAAAAATACCTAAGCAAATTTGTTTTTGTATGTATATCGTAGTTAATGGTCGTAGTTAGTGTTTATTGTTTTATTTTATTGGTAATTTTTGTCATCATTTGCGTTAACTTAATCCATGTGGCAAACTATATCGCATGCAAACTTTAACACGAATCTAAGAAATCAATCCTCCAGGATGCAGACAATGAAAAACCGCCTTCAGAAACCGAACCAGAAATGGATGAAAATGAGAATATTCCCGAATTTGATGATAAGATGGCAACGGATTCACCAACATCATCGTTAGCAATCGAGGGATATGTGCTGGGCGATTCCGAGGATAATCAAGTTCAGTCAGAAAGTGCAGCTATCTTAGATGATGAAGTATACTCTTTCATATACATAGTTCTATCCTCTAACAAGAACATTTTTCAAATTGCAATTTCTTAAACTTATCTTGCAAACCTTTAATTTCGCTTAGTTTATTGATTTCCACTGGGCACCCCGAAGTGTGGGACACTGTACTTAAGAAATTAACTAGTTTCAATTGTTTTTTAGGAGAAGTATGTTAAGGCTATTATTGATGCTGGAGACATGGAGCAACTGGCAGCGTTAGTCCTCAATGGGGATGGCAAGAAAATCTTGAACAGGACTTCTTCACAGCCGGAGATACAGGCATTTTTGAATAATGTGCCTGCGTACATGGTAATGTGAAATTAATTCGTACGTGGAATGAATGATGTAAGTGTGTTTATGATTGCAGAGCAAAATATCGCGTGTCCATGAAGCTGCGAGACAGGGAACACTCTACCAATTGCAGTCTGCCTTAGATAGGAGAAAATTCGCTATTGCCAAGGATGCGATGTCACCATGTGGAGCATCGCCACTACATGTTGCTGTTTTATTTGGACATGCAGGTCAGTGAATATAATAATTGTATGCATGTAGAATTCCATGAAATAAATGATCACGTTCGTCTAAGATATATGATGTTTGGTGCAAATGAATGATCTCCTCCACAGATAGAAACTGTAAACTAGCTGACGCGACAGACGTCGTCCTGTTTTATAATAATAATAATATGGGTGGCCTAACAGTCCGAGGCGGACCTGGGCCAAGCTTCTCAGCAACCACTCGTGTTGTGCATGCTATTGTTCTCTCACGCGTGGAAGGCACCTACAGTTTAATGCCGACTCCGAACCGCCAAGTTTGAGAAGCTTTTTCTAGACAGTAAATACTCTTTGAGCATTGTCAGTGACTCGAAAGATGTGGAGCCGTGAAATATGAAAGGTGGTAAATTAGGGTATCGAACCTGGCACCCTCTGCGTAGTAGTCGACGCACTAACCCACAACGCCACGGCGACCCACGTCGTCCTGTTTTAGGCATGAATATTAGTTTTCTTTTCGGGAGCGTAAGTCAATAATGAAAATTACGGTTTTCCGACAAGGAAAGAGTTGTGTCATGTAAAAAGCGTGGATTTTCAAAATGTATGACACAAACACACACAAAAGTGAATTGGCGACGTTGTCACTAAGCAATCAAAGGTGCTGTATTTGAAGTGATGGGCTTAAATACGCCACTAAAGGCAGATCCTGATTTGACAATGTGTCGCAAATACACGCTGCACTGAAAATAATAACGATTTAAAGTTAAATGGTCGTTCGGAATCAAATGAATGCGTGAAATCAAAACGTCTTCACCATTGCAATTCTTTTTCAAATTGTGTCTTCAATGACGTTTTTCATTCACATCCGCTCGCAAACTTGCAAACGTGGTGAATGTAAATGCATCTGTGATCATCATCCTTACCATCTTCTGACCCGCATGATTCACTAAAGAGGTTGCACGGATAAAGCACGCACGACTCACTACCTCATCATGAGTTATGCTCAAGCGTGACCAGGCGAGTTTATGGACTTGGTCCAACCACCTCTTATCCTGAGACTGCCAAGTCGTCGCCTAAATGATGGAATCGCATCAGGTCACTCCTCGGAAGTAGTGATGGTGGGGACATTCCCGCCAACTGAACAAACCATTTATCAATTTGGAAAAAAAATTATACACAATTCTTTAAAAAAAAAATTGTCAAAATAGTCTTTTTCTGAAATAATCTAATTTTTTGAGCAATTTTCTTAACTTTTCTTTCCGCAAGAACCAGGAATAAAAAATGAATAGTATATGAAAAAATATGGATAAAATTGGTAACGTCGTTCCCAACTTATGGCGTGACCAAGAGACTAACGGTTTTGTTTTTTATATATGTAATAAATACTGTTTTTCATAGTGGGTCACCGGGGCGTAGTGGGTTGGTGCGATGACTCCTACGATAAATGTGCCAGGTTCTATTCCCGAATTTACCAACTTTCATAATTGACGGTTTCACGTGTCTGACATTGCTAGGACTAAAGGCGTTTATTGAATTCGTTTCTTCTTACTATGGCAACGTGAACTGCTAACTTAAATTCGTGCCTCGTCTGTGCACCTCAAGGACTGGAACTATTGGATTCAACTTACAACGTACAGATGCAAGACGAATTACAGGCCCCTTCTGTAAATACACTCAAATAACCACCACCATCCGTCTGTTGTTTAAAGTGTTACTATCAAATAAAACTTCTCAAAATTGGAAATTCAAATTTGAAATAAAAGCGAACTTTTCCCTCCACTCGGGGAAGAACTTGCGTATTTCCTGTGGATCTTTTTCAATGAAAAACACTTCAATCGAGAGAAATTTCTGACACAGAAAGAAAGTAATCTTATTTGTTGACATAGCCGCTGAGCCGAAATGGGCATCATACGAGAATCTGATTTTTTTGGCCAAATCGAACATTTTTTGCCGGGTTTGATTCTCTTGCGATGCTAAATTCTGCTGATCGCCGCTAATATTTTGCTATCCGGTTACCCTTTACATTAGTTTAGCTAAACGAAGCAAAACTCATGTAATCAACCTTTTAGTTGTTATCCCAGTTTCGATAAGGCTACCAACAAATGATTCCAAGCATCGGCGGCTACTACATAATCGTGGGAGTACACAGTACACAGTACAGTAAATAAGCAGCTGTATGCATATCGAAACAAATGAGTTAAATTCAAATTCATAATTTCTTAAACATTTAGAGAGCAGCAGCAAATGAAAAATAATGAGTTTCAATTCAGTGCTGAGTGAGTTTGACACCTTTTCTTGAATAATTTATTAACATGCGTCTGTCTACAGTCCGACGTGGTTCTGGGCCTGGTTTCTACATAAACCACTCATGCTGTGCGTGCTATTGTTCTCTCACAAGTGGAGAGGCCCACACATAAATGCCGACTCTGAACGGCGATGTTCGAAAAGCTTTTTTTCTCTAGACAAGTTTACTTTTCAATCAGTAACTCAAATGAAGTGGAGCCCTGAGATGTGAAATGTGCTCGTGTCGGTGATAGAACACAGAACATCCCCGTGTCGGAATCGACGCACATAGCCACTACCTCACGATAGCCCCTTCACATCATTAGAGTTTATAAAAGAGATATATTTTATATCAACATAAATAAAATAGACTTTTATTATTGCCAAAATATGAGTTATCCGCACAATCAACACACACTATCTCTAGCCATACATGCTAGCAAAAGTGTGCGTCGCAATTAATCGGTGTGTTGGTTGGAATGCGGAGGAGAGTATTGCGGAAAACGTAAGTGTGTATATCGCATTCTACTCCAATAAACGCTTTTAGCAGGTATTCCACTCCAGATTTAGGTAAATGCCTCGCCTGTGATAAGTAATATGCAAACCCTATTACCCCGATAAAAGCGCTCAGTTAGATCTATAAATAAATATAGTAGCCGCCACATTTTGCCGTCGTGCCTGCCTCGTTAGAGTTCGCAAGTTCTCTTCTCAATCGTTGCCAGTGAGTCAATGTTCCAATTATCACTGTCTGGTATAATAGGCGTATGGACTCAATCAACTCAACTCACGAGTCTAAAGACTCAGGTGTGGATCCAGCTATCGGAGTTTCCCGGAATAGACATCATGCCCCATCAAGACTCTCGAGCCTTAATTGATTCAAATTGAACCAAAATTTCTTCAACTCAAATATCTTCACTTCTGTATTTGATATGGAATTAGCATGCAATGCTCTATCATTAGAGCTGACTAATAACAATGAATATCCCTCAAAATTGCCATCAAACTAGTGTCATCATATTTACGACGATACTAGCAATTACCATTAAATATTATGATCGGGAAAAGACCGTATAATTTAGAGCTTTAAAAAGATTAACCACAATTCGATTGAGTATCCAGTTCCTATTTTTTACTCATAGATATTGTTCGCTACCTCGCCGGGCGGTTTCCCGAAACAACCAGCGCTGTGGATGACGATGGACGTACACCTCTACATTATGCCGCTACAATCAAGGACAATGGACACTTCTTCAACCTTTTGTCCCATCTGGGCGGAAATCCGAGGGCTGTTGACAAAGTGGGTTACATTAATCGTTCATAAATAATTAACTTCATGCACTACATCTGTAGCCTGTGTACACCTCTAATTAGTTCTATCTAAAAAAAATTTAAAATTAAAAACGTCGTTGTTCTGTGAACAAGCCCACATGGATCACTTGGCTTCGTAATGGCTAGAAATCAATATTTATGGTGGAGCGAACGCGATGTTTCGTGACAAATGCCATCGTTCAAGCTTTCCTTGTGACACCATTAATTTTGAAGGCTTATTAAGGATTTATAACACACATTTTAATGAATATGAGCCAACAAATTGCGAGTTACCATTTCCAATCGTTTCTCCCCACAGCTTGGCCACACAGCTGACTTCTATACAAACACAGAAGAGGCGAAGGATATACTCACGTACAAGATACTATTGCAACGATTCGGTGCTGAAACGCTTGAGGATGAAATGCTTAGCGATCAAGGTATGAACATGCGACCCATGTCGACAGATGTCGACTGAATATTAAAGTGTTATTAGTGTGTGAATGTGCTGAGGGGCGGCTTACATTGTGTTTTATTCGAGTCCATTGTCATTTTGTTGACTGCCGTCAGAGCATTCGCTGGCTACTTGCTTGCTACGTGTGACGTTTCATATATTTCACAGCGTCCTCAAAACTTTTTTCTCTCTGTTCGTTTTTCAAAACTAGTGAAAATGGCTTCTTTTTTGATTTTATTTTAATTGAATATGAATACTGTGTGATTTTTTGTCAAAACTTTACGTATCTGTGCTTTTGAGTGGAATCATTATAATTGTGTAGTGACCAAAAGACTTATACATGTACATATACCCATTCGATATGGAAATGGCAAATGAAGAGTTCTTGCAGCATATAATCAATAATATTGACGATGTCTTTGGTATGTATGGGTGTGCAGTTCGACTGAGTAATTGCATTTTAACACGATGACAATTATTTTATTTTTTAGTTTAGTGTTAAATTCCTGTTTGTCGGAGAAGAAGCTTATTGATTTTTGCTTATTTGTTTATTGTACTCATAATTGTTTAGATATTGGCTGTCAATTATCGAGGATTCCAGCAACATTATGTTTGTCCGTCTTCGATTTTTGATTATGTCAACTTGATGATGAGGGGAAATAATTCTTTTGTATAAGCGACATTTAAGGGAAGTTGATTTAGCATTTTAATATGGTGTAGTAAAATTTTTTGCCCGAAATTTAAGACTGTGCTTACTATAGTAAAAGTCTCTTTCGTAAAAGCCCTCGTTACTACTGCCGAAAAAACTGAGAGTCTCGTATCAGACGCCTCTCCTTAGGCGAATTTTTCACCGGGAAAACTGGTCGTCATGTACCAGAGCAGGTGGTATTCACTTGATCCTACGTCCGATCTATAAGGATGTATAGGGACATCCCAAATAAGCACCCGGAGCCTGGCGTTATCCTGATGGATAATTCACATTTTTCTCCTTGGGCCAAGTCTTCTGAGCGATTACTTACTTCAGACTGTCCGATTGTTAAGAATACTGGTCCTAATCACGAGTCCTGCCAATCCCACCAAACACACAGCAGGGCCTTCCTAGCCGCCAATCCTGGGGATTGCGCGGACTCGCCGCTATTCGACCACGCTTAACGTTTTCGTTCGTGACCCACTTTTCGTCACCGCTGCTACAAAATTGGGTCAATCTTGTTGCGGTTCAGCTGTGATGAAAGTACGGTTCATGAGGCTGCTTAGCGCTAATTTGTATGGCACCCATAAATCAAGCTTATTTTTGTTTCCAGCCATGTTGAAATGCTTCCAATGATTTTGGGCAATGTTTAGCTTCTGGGCAATCAAAAAATCGTCAGACTCGACTATGTCCATAAGTTTATCAACATTGGCTTGCGTTTCCGCCGCTATAGAAGAAAAAAAAGTAAAATATGGCGAATTTTCTTTTTGCTGGTGTCAATCTTTACCGCTTGCTCGATTAAAACTGAGCCAATAAATTTAAGGACGAAAACTTATCTTTCTAAAGGCATTCAGATTGGTCCGACAGAGGCTACAACGCGAGATATAGATTACTAATGTCATCTCTAGGAAAAATAAAGGATTTCTTTTTACTACATCTAATACTCATAACCTATAATTAGCTTTGATAGGAGTGCTAACGTAAGTTTTGTTAGGATTCGATTCTACGAGTCGTTGATCAAGCACTGTGTCCACTGATTGTTCCTTCAAAGTGTACCACATTCTGTCGATAGGAAGTTGAATTTTTGGCACAATTATAATCTTACACTTTTTAAATAACGGGTTTTATGAATGCTTGAATATGAATGCAAGTTAATATTTCTGATAATATGCTCGGACTCCTGATCTTTCTCTTTTCTCTTTTATTTCTCTTTTCTGAAAATGCACTGTTCAAAAATGTGTGTAAATAATGTCATGTTTTTCTGTGTATTATGTGTTTCTTGTTCAAAACTTGTTTCGTAAATCCACTTCAACAGCACAGATATGTAATCACAGCCCCAAACAATATCTAACCCATAAACCATTCATAGTTCCGGATGACCTACATAGCTCACGTCGGAACATGGTTGACGTGGACGTACTTTCAACGCTGGAAAGATGTTTCGGTGTGATTCACGAAGCCAGTAAAACTCTCAGCAGTGCATCGGCATCAGCATTGGCAACTCGTTCGCCGGCGAGTGCATCTTCGGTGCAAGTGAGCGTAACATGCTACTTGGGGAAATTTCTCCGACGAAGCGTGTTCGATAAGATCAAGAAGCGTCAAACTCGACTCGATCACAATCTCTTCGATGTCATTTGGCCTGCCATGCGAAAGATTTCAAGCAAAGAACGGAGAAGAGACGATGATCTGAACCAGGGGGTTATAGCGCCCGATTATGATGTCTACGTAGTTTTCCAGGAGTTCATGGTGCCACTCATCAAGGACATGCATTGCATGAACATGAGCAGTGAATTCAAGCCCCATCCACGGATTTCCTACTTTCCCTTCTCCAATGGTGAAAGAATGACGCAAGTTCAATTCATGCTCGACGATGAGTCAAAACTTATTACGCAATGCACTGTGGAATGTTCACGGAACTTGGAGGGATTTGAGCTGCCATTGAATCTGAACGTGGCGCAAATAGAACAGGCCGAGCGCGCAATGATGGCAAAAATCTTCACTACAAACTTTGCTAAAGCTATCGGTGACCACGAAGCTGGCAACTACTACACACTCAATGAAGTCATTGAGAAGAATTCAAGCATTTTCAAGATGCTAGATAAAGCCGGATTGATGATACCGCTTCTTGACTTGACTGATCGCATGCAAGAGGGAGAATCATTAGCTATCAATGGACAGCTATGGCCCTACGGACGGGGTGTGTTCGTAAATGTTCAGCAGAACCTGGCACTGTGGCTAAACTGTCAGGAGCATTTACGAGTTATTTCATCTACCAAGGGCGAATCGGAACCTGCCAACATTGGCAAGGTATACAGTAAAGTTGGAAGGGCAGTAACATATCTGGAAGTAAATCTGCACTTTAAAGAAAGTTACCTCTTAGGATACTTGGTTTCAAGACCATCTTACCTGGGCACCGGTCTAAAGATGACAACCACAATTCAGTTGCCAAACCTCATGAAGGAAGTCGATAACTTGAGACACTTGTGTTCCGTTCGTGGACTCCTTATGCATAATTGTGATGCAAAGAATCTAGTACGTCTCATAAATATGCAGAGTCTGGGCTCAACAGAGATTACACTGTTTCGTGACTACTGTACAGCTGTTACAAATATAATTTCATTGGAAAAAGATATGTCGTTGACCAACTCCAAGCACATCGCAACGATGCTGGTTAAGATATTCCGACGGAAGAAAAACAGTTTAGTAGATCGGAACTGATAAAATGAATACAATTAAAATACATTTGTTTCTGTCACATCGTTTGTGCTTTTCTAGTTGTTCATTTATTTTTTCTCAAACTTATCCCACAATTTGTGTTTTATTTCGTTGAAAAAGTACAATAAATGCTTCAAACAATTTGGTTTTTTGTATTATACAAGATTTTCTTATGAATTTACTTTTACTTATCATTCCTCTGAAAATAATGTCGACTAAAAATCCATCCGCTTCTGAGATGCAAAAGCAATTATCAGCTTTGTTAACGGTTAGTAAAGTACATTTTTAATTTCTTTTCGTATAAATTTGTTGTTTCTGTTTTTGTTTTATTGAATTATTTGATTTGTTGTGTGATAGGCTAATGTACTGGTTTTTTTTGCAAGGCTATAACATTTTCCCAGAATTAATGAACATTAGTGAAAGTTCTGAGAATAACGAGGAACATAATTTGAACTACTGTCGAGGTATTGAGGTGAACTTTATTCTATTCTTTGACCTATTTTGAGTATTTGCTGAATAGTGTATGAATCGTAGACGTCGAGGTCAGAAGCTTAACTCGAGTTGGGTTTCGTTGAGTTCCTGCCGTAATACAGTCGAACTTCGATAACTCGAATATGATTGGCAATGTCGCCAAGACTGAAGTTTACATGTAACTTGTAGTTGATAACTCGAACTTCGATTACTCGAATTTCTGGATAACCCGAATAGATTATTTTGCGCCACCTTCGGTAAGTCGAATTCTGAAGAGGAATTCCCAAGCTTTGCGTATTCTACAAGTTTATTTGATAATGATTCGCTTTTCGGCGCACTGTGTTATTTATGATGGAGAAATTCTAAAAGAATATCTAAATATTAATGAAAAAGCAACCAATATGCCGGTGTACAATGGTTAAATTCAATTGAAGATCTTTTTGAAAACCGAAATAAGAAATCCACTCTTCAGTCTTGTATTACAGAATACATATGATATACATATATCAATTTTGTATTTTACTTGACAACTCGTAGTCTTTATAACTGCATTATTAGTGTGGCAAGTGATTTTTTGAGTTATCGAAGTTCGACTGTATTTCTATTATAAACTAGCTGTTTCCCACGACTTCGTCCGCATGAATATCAGTTGTCGCTATTCGTCACAGCGTGAGGATAAGGCTTAAAGCCTTCCTCTACAAATGAACTATTCACCACAAAATTATTTTTCAATTCAAATCAGTAGTTCCTGAGATAAGCGCGATCAACGAAAGAAACTCTTTATAATATTATAATATTAGTAAAGAGTTATATTAAACTATGCTATAATTTATATCAAACTGCGCCTTTCGGAGTCAGCATAAAACTGTAGGTCCCATCCACTCATGAGAGAACAATAGCAAGCATGTCACGGGTGAGTCCTGTTGAAGCTATGCCCAGGTCCTACTCCAACTATAGCGTATAGTTTCTTTTTTTTCGAGGCAGACGGCTTTAAGTGTAAAAAAAAAAACTTGATGTTGTTCAAGTTTTCCAAGTTCAAGCTCCATGAATTCGCCAGAAATACCCGTTTAGCCAGGAATGCCCACGTGTTCACCCTTAAGCCTACTTCCGGATGCAATGTAAAATTTAGAGACTCGTTCTTCAGCCGCACTACACGAATATGAAATACTATTCCCAGCCGAATATTTCTCACAAACTACAATCCGCAGTTATATATGACCAAGTTGCACAGGTATCTCATCTACCTTTCTCCCTCTATACCTTCACCGCGTGCTGTGTATTGACCCCGGGCACTTAACAGTATTAGTAATCTCTTAAGCGTTTGCAATTTATGTCCCTGTACCGCTCAGTCATCATTTCTGATGACATGTGAACTAAAAGCACCAAACGGAGTCTATAGTGTCCCGAATTTAATCATGTTTACCAAAAAAAAATGTATAGTTTGTGAATGTTACACCGGCGTGAGCCTATTCATGATTAGCTGCCAAACCAAACTAAGCTCAGTTCAACCGCGAACTGTCAAATCAGCCATCACAGAAAACACTGTTCCACAGTCAATGTGCTCGGCCTCTAAAAAGGAACGCCATTTTATACATTTTAAGATGAAGTGGCGAACCAAATTAATTAGATTCATCAAAACTTGAACCCTATCTGGTACCTCTGACATCAGAGAATAAGATTCATATAAGATGTTTTCTTGAAAATAACAACCAGTTCCATATCGACATCATCTCCTTCGGAGACCTGTTCTCATGAACAAGTCAATAAAAGGGAAAAAAATACAGGCAAACTGCCTTAGCATATAGGGATTCAGATACAATTAAATTGTATGCTATCCAAGATGTTCTCGTATCTAATTCTCAAATATTAGAGTTAAATGAACATCACAGTACATTTAGAGTCATTTGTAAAATCATGTATATCGCACAGTGTGTGTACTAACATTAGTTGTTAATTTTGTGGATAACACTTTTCATTGTAAGACATTGATTCTGTACATACAATTCAAAGTTTTATTTGCAAAGCGCTTGTTTTTTATTTGTAAACTTCCTTAGTTATTTTTCTTATCTTGATTTGAATATATCAAACAATTCATTAAAATTGGTCCCATTTTCCTACAAACTAGGCAAAACTGAAAACTACACTCAGAATGCAATTTTCAAAACAGAGCAGGGTAGATATTTGGCCAGCTGTAAGTAATATCATTTTTGCTATGCATATGCCTAAATTGAAGGGTAGTCAGCTTTTGATACATATTTCGGATGGTGGTTGAGATAAATTTCGTCAAAAACTTACTGAGGTAAGTATTTTCACGTGCAATTGTAACAATGTCGAAATAATGTAAGAGTGCGGAACGAAATGGAATCACTGCAGGGGCACCAGATACGATGGATAACAGAATAAATCGACCAAGCATATCGAATGCCTCCCTCGAGCTCGGCAAAGTTGGTTGGCTTATGAGGCCACTTTAACAAAGTCGAATTTGGTCGCATCCGTCATTTATCGGAGTTAATGTTAGCATGCGTTTACACGATTTTTTCAGATCTCCTCTTTCATACACGCCCGCTTAATCAAACATGCGTTACGTGCAGCCGATACCCAATGTTGAGAACAGAAATGAATTATTACAGAGGCAGCCGATTTCACAGCTGTCTGGCGAAATTTGACCGCTTGTTTACAACTGAGCCGGAAATTCGTTAATTTTTTTAATGATTTCCGATGAGCGTGAAATAATACTCAGTGAAATGGCAAAGCTTATTGAACATTTTGACAGCTGAATGTCATTGGCAGCTTTGACAGTTGCTGAAATGTAACAATTGGAAAAACTATCATTCGTATCTGGTCACCCTTTATTATAGGCTTAAATTAAAATCGCACAAAAAAGACTTAACTACATGCTGTGAATTGCGTTAATTGTGTATCAAAAGTTGGACTACTCCTTTTAATGCTTAACTCATCCTAAAGACTTCACAATGCTGTTTAAAGTTATGTATATTAATATCACATTTTCTAATAAAAAATAAATTCATCCCTAATTTCTTTAGGCTTGGGGGATCCTCTAATCAAAGGACTCACTGAAATAGCTGAGAAACGTCCAGCAGATCCAGTTGCATATTTAGCTGGTTTTCTGCAAAACTATATGCGCTCACGTAAGGGGAATGGTGACAACGACACTGGCGACACCAACTCAACAGCACTTGTGAACTCGGATCCAGAAATACCAACATCACCCACAATGACAAATGGTATTGATCCAAAGACAAATGGTATCGATCCAGCTCTCGTGGAGGAGCGCTTCTCATCTCCAGAGTCAACACCAAAGAATGAAGATCGAGATGAGCACGGGCAGAGTATGTTACATTTTGCATGCGCACGATCACATCGTCGTAACGGTCTGCTGAATTTGATCGAAGAGTCCCAAATCGATGTAACTTATCGCGATGAACTCTATCGTACGGCGAGAGATGTGTCGCTACAGGCCAATCAGCCAGGTAACGCAAAGGAGATTGACCGTTACGTGTTGTCATTGGCTGTTGTTGGTAAGTGCATGCAAATAGTAATTGTAGAGGTGATTTACTTAAGAGCGGCTAATTTAGGTGACACAAAACCATTTGAGAGCATGGCCATAGCAGGATATGATCATATTCTGGATGTAATTGACGATGACGGGGTTTCTATTGTCGAAGTGGCTGAGACGCGAGGTCATGCAAAGTTGGTTCAATTTCTTAATGATCTGCGCAATTTAGAGGTGTGTTCATTGATCAGAAGCAGACTTATTTCTTCTGTCTACATGTATTGATTTTAATAGGAAATGCGAGAGGAGCTCCATCAGGCAATAAGAGATGGAGATTTTGAGAAAGTCAAGGAAATCACTTCATCCCCCGATGGGAAGTGGTTGATTAAAGCGAAGAATTATTATGGTACGTTCGTTGTTTTATGTAGTATCTCTCAAAAATTTGTCTCTGAGTTAAACAAGATAACACAGAAAGTTATATGATCTTAGAAATTTTAAAAATTCGAAATGCAAGCAACAATCTTTCCATGAAGAATGGGGAAAAGAAGTGCATTCGGATTTTCCGAAAGTCTGTCGTCTGTCTTTATTGACATTTATCAAACACTTGAAAGTTCCCATTGACATTTACAGCATTGTCTGACATCAGAGATAGCACAGCACACATTCATAGACAATTACACTTAAAAATGAATCTTATCATAATTATCGACTAAGGTTCTGCATTGTGTAGGATTAAGTGTTCGGTGTTAACAGAATGAGCATTTATTTTTTTTTTTGTTGTCTTTTATTAGGTCGAACTGCAATGCATATAGCCGTTCTCAAGGAGCTTGAGGAAATGGTCGAGTATTTCGTGAACACATGTCCAGACGCATTAAAATGTGGAGACAATGTGAGTATACACATCTGAAAAATAATATACCTAAGTGTTCTTATGTATATTTTCATTCACAGTTGGAACGTACACCGTTGCATTATGCCATGGGCACGAATGCTGTGGAGGGAGTCAGTCGCATATTAATACGTAAAGGTGCCAAGCGAACGATGAAGGATCTGAAGGGACGACAGCCTAGCTACTATTTTATAAATAAAGCTGACATTATGAGATTGCAAGAAGAGGAAGATGAGAACCATTAAATCTCTCGTCGAAGTCGATTTCATAATTGTATTCATGTATCTGTTGATTGTTTAAAGTAATAATTCCGATGGAATTGTGTAATATTATGTTTAGTTGTGTCATTCCTCACGATTATGTGATTGATTATGTTGGATGGTATAATCAATTTGTAACAACGAGGTCTCAGGGCCAAATTTTCTCATCATGGTCATGGACAATAGTTTGTAAGTTGTTGAAGATCATTATTGAAATTAAATGTTCATCCACAAAACGTGATTGGCTTTGATTGGAGAAATGCAGTGATAATTCCTTAATGCAGTGATAATCACCTGGATCATCGTGATGTCAACGGATAAGTTCAGTTGCTGAACATTTTGAAAACGGAAGAGTAGGTATCCCTAGAAACGTAAACTGAACAACATTTTGTTAAGATGGTAAGCAACTGTTGGAAGTGTAAAAAATTCGTAAGGTTCGAGTAAAGTGTTGGTATCGAACAATTTTAACAAAAATTAACCATATAAAATCATAATCCTATGAAAAATGTTTCTCGCGCACTTCACATATTATATGGATTGCATCCGCATCAGTCTAAGTGTACTTTATTGATTATTGGATCATACGCGACCAAATAGACCAGATCCAGACAGCGTTGCCGGAAAAATATTTTTCAAAGTGCCACAACTGCTATTTAAACGTGACATTTTGAGGCCCATAGTGCCACGAACGGAAATATATATTGTATGTATACATGTTTTTGTGGCGAAGCACCACTATTTACAAATTTATTTCGAGACATTGCGCGTAACTCAGATGTCAACACTAGATGCAGGACCTCCCGTAAGTCTTTGTTAGTGTTCGCTTATGTCGAGGACATTGACATCATCGGAAGAAGACAGTGGACTTCAGAAGGATCAAGCTGAGCATATAACACAAAATTCACTTACACATGGGGACCATAAACGACAAACCATCGCCCAGGTGCCAATAAAGTCCTTGAATTATTGGACATTCCCTCTCACTCGGAAAAGTGCGAAGCCGATCTAAAACATCTTGCTGCTCTTGAGTCATACACGACCATGACAGTATACTCCTATTAAACTAGACGACGCGTTAGCATTAATCTCAAACCATCGCTTTGATTTGGGTTTAATGCATTTCCTCCACGACACTCCCACAAGAGGGCACGCTTAAGCCGACTGTTAGCCTCAGGTGTTTTTGACCTACCGTGGTACAAGAATAAAGCATTCGAGGAAGCTTTGCACTCAAGTGATATGAGGGATGCGTTTCTTAGAATAAATGCTGCTTCCACTCAATAAGCCATAATCCATTAGAATACTGGGCTGAACTCGATGTACATTCTTTTCTACGAGCCTTTTGTAAGCCATGTAGTAGGGACGTATCTTAATCTCCGATTCAACCTCGAGAGAACTCTTCTCAACCGAAGATAATCGCTTGGATACTAGGGAGTTAAGAAAAATTGATGGAAGAGCATATTTTAATAAGACTGTGTAAGCGATGAAGTGATTATCTAATAGACGCTTAAGTAAATATGTTAATTTTACAAATTTTCACCACTGCCATATTCAATCTTTAAGTGTCACAGTGCCATTTCTATGAAATATTGCCATTCAATGGCTGATTGATCTTGCCACATCGGCAACGTAGTCATTGTTTTCGTCCAACTACGATCCAGTATTGGAAAGCCAAGATTACTCGCGTAGCTAATACCATTCGGAACGTTGGAAGTAGCAATCTAAAATTCGACCCTCAAAATGGACCGAACGGCAAGACTTACATGCGAAATAAGATTCCAACAGTAAATGCCAGACGCCGTTCTTTCAGCCCGTAATAAAGTAAAGTTTCACTAATTCATTTTATGTGTATTATTTAAAAACAGGTCTTAATGAGTAGCCATCGTAAGGTGAGTTTTCTACTTTCTTGTTTGTATGGCACTACAGTCTAGGACGAACGTGGGTCTCAACAAGTCCAAGTTGGTAGAGGTACTCCAGTTGTTCTCGACATATTAACATCGGGGGTTGTTGCGTTGTCCCACAAGCTCGATGTGGAAGATTGTTCGGGCAAGAGCCAAGATTAGCTATGCCACAGAGTTATACAGTAATGTCAAGCCCTAATGCAGTGTCAGTGTAAAGTCATCATCGATAACGATGAGTTACCAATGTCAATGTATTATTTACTTGAATTTCCCCAGCGCCACAATTATTTCAAGTACGCCTGGATTCATGCGCAGCAAAACATTCGGAAGAATGCGTCAGTGACATCATGAATAATAACCACATTATTGGCCAATTTAAAGATTTCACCAACTACCTACCCCAGCAAATTAAACGCATACAATCTTTATAACGCTACTCATAAAACATAGACAACACCGGCTTCCCGAACAGATAGTAGTGTGCCAGTATTACTTTTTCCCTTTTCCTGTAATTTTATCTAAAATCGGTGTTTATGGATGCTTACTTCAATATATATACCAAGTTCAGTATGAGGCAATCAGAACGTATCACGCGACGGTGTAGTCTTAATCAATTAATCCTACTCATTGGACCTTTTCACTTTTGATTTGGATTTGAAGTTTGAAGCATTTTCTGAGATTTAGATTACTCGCGATTTGATTAAACTAATAGCGTTGCTAACAAATGATAATAAATGCGATTTCGAAACCCTTCGAACCTTCATTTCAAGTAGCAGTTCAACAGAACCTGAATTGATTTCAACATAAGCAGACGAGGACAATCGGCGGAACATTTGTGTGTGCAATATCATTGATTTCTTGTGAAAATGGGTGCTAACGTTACAGATAAAGGTACACATAAGAATTGCAGATCTCTGCATCATTATTTGGTGAACGATTGAAGGTTATTTTTTTTTTTGGCAAAGTGTAATATTTTAAATCAATCGCAAAGTACATATTTGCGTACAGTGAAAACAAAATTCTTGGTTTTGTGATCGTGGAGCAGAGTAAAATAGTCATAATAACAGCAGTTTGACTCCAATTTATGGATTGTAAATCAATATATAAGCCTTGTAATACAATCAATTACAATGAGATGACATGATTGAAGCCAAAAGTCATTGTTATTCTATACGTCTTTACAGTTGGTTTCAATTTCTATGTATAGCGCAGCAGCACTAATTCACATTTAAATATATATATAGCCACGAGTCTATTCTAATTAGCAGGGCATAGTAACAAACCAATTGATGGCGTTATCAAGAATGGAACCTTAATTCTAATCCGTGACATTTTTTTTTCTTCATTCTCTGCCACACGTTCAAAACCTGCTTCAGCTTTATAGCGATTGAGTGGTTATGTGTTAAATTTGCTTGTCTAATTGGAAATAAAATATTTTAAGCACACTAGCGACTTAAAGGCAAACAGACCTTGGAAATTTAACCTTAAGATAATTGCTAATGGACGCGAATTCAACTATAACACATGTCGTCTCAAGATTCCCAAACGTTTGTGTGTTTGAAAATATTTAAATTAAATATGTATAAAAATGCGATTGTACAAATTATACAAATTGTTTCTTCAATTCATCAACATTAGTCCTGTAATTTTTATTTCTTGAAATCGCAATTCATGAAAGATCATAATAAGCATTCAACAACAAATCGTTAAAAATTAATTGCCGCAAATTGCCACTGTACCATAAGGTGTCATCCATTTTGTGGTTCAGAGAAAAAAATACAGTTAATTTTGAGATTTCGCCATTACGAATGGAATATATCATTGAAATTCTTCCGCGAGAACTGTTCCATGGAAATGTACATCATTTTTTATGATTTTTCGAAAAATATCTGGAAACAAACAACGCCATATTTTCTAGTATATCCTTTTTTAAAGCCTCACGTGTTTCAATTTGCTTGCATAAACATTTATACAAGATATCTTACATAAATAACTGCAACGTAAGTCCCAAAAGAAAATAAGATTGATATTTGGCTTCAGCAATGATAGTATTGACAAATTAGTGGTGACAACTTCCTCATTGTCGATCAACTATGAGATGAAATGTTCTTACGTTTGAATTTCCATTTGCCCACATTTGGGAAGTTTGTATGTTAACGTATTCACCGAGAAAGATATTAACGTCATTGCTAAAAACTTGTTGTGTGAAAATTTGTCATCCACACGCTGATAAAGCACCATCGCATTTCGTGGTCAACTGGTTTCAATTTTAAGTGCGTTGAGCTTTATTAGTGTGTAGCTGTGAACTCCAGACTCCATCCGATTGAGCGTCTTTGGGTTAAAGTCAAACGGGCCATCGCAGATTTCCCTCAAGATTGTCCCAATTTACGAACATTATGGAATGGCACTAAAACTGTTTGGCAAAATATTCATACAGCAGTTCTTAAAGCAAAGGGAGGTCATACGAAGTACCGAACATCTCTCGAATTTCGATCCCTATGTTATTTTATAATGAATTATATTATGAGGTCTATTAAGGATAAATTTCTACTACGAGCAAAGCAACTGCAGCACTCTTTCGCTATCCAAGATTCCAGATGATTGCCAATGCCAATGCTCCAATTCACCCGATCGTTGGCCACTCTCTCTTTCATTTAAGAGGGTAGTTTATAGTTTATGTTGCGTTGATGTTGAGGTTGAGTCGGTCGACGAAAGGAATCATTCTTATTCCTCGTGCAGTATCGGTCAACAGTTCATTATAGTGTTACCAATTTAGTTAAATTATATTTTTTAAAAAAAAAGTCGTAATCCAAAGTAAGATTTTTTGATAGGCATGTGATGAAATAGTTGAGTCACTGTACATTCTCGGACTTATGTCATTGAACCACAAGTGTCAAATTTGGACCATGATTGGAAGCTATATCCGACTTCCTTCATACAGGCCATCTATTTTCACCTTCTTGTGTACTCAATTGCACATTTGATTGCTTGGTTTTAAAAAAGAACAAGTCACAATAAGTCAATGTCCATAAAAACAAAAACCCGTGCTTTTGAGTGTCTTACTATCAATCATTATCATCCTAATCAGTCAGTTGTCGTTTCTTTTAGAAAAGCCATATTAAGCCGTACAAACACATCTTTTTCGGTTTTTTTCTATAATTATAGAAAACAGTAGAAATTCTTTAACCCAACAATCTATCAAAAACAATAGAATCGTATCAATAAGGCTCTTTGAGTGCCGCCTTCACCCACTTACTTGATCTAAATCACAATGTCAATAATAATTCAATTCATCATTTTACAAAAATCGCTTTACCTTGAAATTGTTTCACCTTATCGCAGCGCCGTTACAAAAAATCTGATTTGTAAAGTCCTCATCTTATCGTTGTTCTCGTAAAACGCGAAACCCGCTATGGGAATTCGTCCAAAGTACAGCAGTCGTATCGCATAACATGAATCTAATTTTACTTAGATAATGTGCACCTCCTACTATCGCCGATGAAATAGGTAGTTAGTACCTTAATCGTTTTTTAAATCACAGATTAGCAAATTAACGATTTTGTTCGCGATAAAATATCAATTTAAATAAATGGAGTTACGTAATATAGAATATTTACAGGACCATGGCTCGGCATACGGCATCTGCAAGCTTTGCTAATCTTCCTCGCAATCGTAGTTAACTACATCGCGAAGCTGAACATTGGTGTTGCTGTTGTGGCGATGACGAATGCTGAGAGTACAAATCCAAACTTTGACGTATGACTAAGTGAACTCGATCGAGTGCACCCAATTAACTTGTTTTTCCTCATTTTAGGAATACGATTGGGATGGAAAGCAGATCTCTTACATTATAAGCAGCTTCTATTGGGGATATGTGATAACCCAGTTCCCAGGAGGTTATTTCTGCCGACGCTTCGGAGCTAAGCTGACAATGTTCATCGCAACATTTGGCTCTGCTGCTTTTGCTATAGTCACACCTTTCTGCATTCCAATAGGTGGCTGGCCGTTGTTTTGTGGAATACGTGTCATTCAGGGTCTGTTTCAGGGGTTGCTGTTCCCTGGCATCCACGCACATCTGGCAATGTGGGCACCGATCGATGAGCGGAATATGTTGGGCGCACTTAGTCAGACAGGCATTGAGTGTGGAACACTACTGTCGATGGGAGTGAGTGGACTGATAGCGTCGTCTGGAATCGGATGGCCTGGGATATACTACGTTACTGGGGTCGTTGGAATGATCTGGTGCGTTTTGTGGGTAACCTTCTCCTCCAATCATCCTTCAGGATCACGGTGGATCACAGAAAAAGAGAGAACTTACATAGTTGCCTCGTTAAATCACACCGAAAAGGGTGAGGTGAAAAAGATACCAGTTCCTTGGAAAGCAATCATGACATCACTGCCGTTTTGGGCACTGGTCATTGCAAGGTCTGCGGAGTCGTGGGGCTTCTCGACCTTACAAGCGGAAATTCCTTCTTATCTGAATGGCGTTCTTCGGATGGATATAAAGCACAACACTCTATTCTCATCTCTGCCCTTCTTGGCGATGTGGATTATGTCTTACGTGTATTTACTTTCGGCCGAGGTACTTCTAAAGCGTAAATACCTGTCGCTGACTGGACTGAGAAAAACGTTCAACTCGATTGCATTCTGGGTACCTGCGTTGGGTCTCATAGGCATAGGCTTTCTGGGCGAGGAACAGAAAACGTTTGCAATAGTCGTGATGATCTTGGTGGTAGGAGTGAATAGTGGAGCCACGATTGGCAGCACATTAAACACGATTGACTTGTCACCGAATCACGCAGGCATCCTCATGGGAGTTGTTAATACGGCTGCAAACGTGATAACGATAATCACTCCACTTCTAGTGGGTGTAATAGTCATCGATGAGGTAATCTAATATTTGCTTTTGTTTTCTGAATAGTTCACATATTTGTTCTATCTTTGCAGCATTCCAGAAGTGAATGGCAAATTGTATTCATAATCTCTGCGGTGGTGTTCGCTGTTGGTAACTTGTTATATATAATTTTCGGATCAACCGATCTACAGCCATGGAACGATGAGAAGTACCTGACACAAGTCAACGACGCCAGGGTGGAGAATACACTTGACAATAAAACTGAAGAAGCCAATACGTGCAGTAAAAGATAAACTGCACAATACAGTCCTCGAAAATAGAAAATGTATTATTCAAATTTGAGAGAAAGCTTGTATTTAATTTAGTGGAGGGTAGTTATAAAAATTAAGTTCATGACAATTCAAATAAAATTACTTTTGTAAATAATGAAATCATACTAATATTATAAATTATAAAGTGTGGACGTAGACATGTTTGTGGAGCTCTAGGTGCGAAACAGCTGGTTAGATTTGGATGAAAGTACTTCTGGATTATTAAAGCATTTAAAATTGTTCATAGACTTGCACATAGACTGTTTAGTAAAATATCAATTGAAAATAGAGAGATAGTTCATACCACTGTATTTCTCTGTATTTTTAGTACGGGAACTTCAGTAATATGACCATACATGGTCTTATTTTGAATTGTATGCATCGAATTTTCCAATAAATATTCTTTATAACACGTTTATCGAATTGAGCTTTCTAAAAGACAGTTGCGACACCCACTGTGTGGCTCGTGACACCGTCTTTTTGAAGCTTCTCGCATCAAGTAAGTCTAGTCCATGTAATTGGCCAAAGAAAAGAAACAACAATTTAATACATTTTTGTGGCGATTTCCATTGAGTGCGACGTTACGGTTATTTTCATTAGCGAAAAAAAAAACGGCTCAATGACCATAGATATTTTTTCTAGATTAAACTGTTTTTTTAAACACGTGTGGTTTTCACTCATATTTTGCTTGTTGACCAAACTTTTTAGTTAAAAATGCGCTTCATCACTGAAGGCGATTTGACGATCCAATTGGTCTTCTTCTTCCAACATTTTCATAGTCCAATCCGAAAATGTAAGTCACTACTTATTATCGAGTGGCTTTAGTTCATGAGATAACTTCGTCTTATAAGAGTTCAGACCCAGATCCTTCCAAAATAGAGTGGTCTCAGCGATGCCCAATTTTTGTGAACACACTGGAATCGACGCTTTTAATTCATTTGTGACAGAAACTTGATTGGCAGCAATTTCTCGACACTGGCATGGGAACAACCAGCAGTAAAAATATAGGCCTAAATCTGTTCCATAAACTATGAATTGTTTGTCTACTTGGAACAGAAAGTGTGAACCCTGTCGTGAATTTCAAAATCATGAAAATGTTTATTTTGATATTGACAGTTTGGTCATTGGTTGAAGGGTGCGTTCACAGTGAAGCTTCAATGCTGGCAAGGCGCACTTTGGAAATGCTTTATATAATGACTTCGTTTTTTCTCACTGTCTTCAATTAATATTATAATTTTTTAGCAAGTTTTGTTTTAATTTCATTATTAAATAGCAAACCAATATCCGCTTCCCTGGCTAATTTCCAAGGGGCTCTCTCCTGTAAAGACATACGAAAATGTTAAAACTTAAGAAAGCATATTTTAGATTTTATTTGAATGCTTTCTTATAAACACCGTTTTTGGTTTTTCCACATTTTACGTATATAAAAAGTGCTCAGTTTACTACTATCCTTTCAGCAAAAAAAGAAAGAATTATAGCATTCGGTGTTGCCAAACTCGAGATATAAGAGGACAGACATATATCAAACCAATATTTATTTATTTAAATTTTATTCACTGAATTTAAAGTAAGTTCATTAAGGTAGTAAGCTAGTTAAGTCGCCTAAGCTCCTTACGATTGTGACTCTCTTAGACCCCTGCGTTGGGTACATACTGCCGTTAATGGTATAATATAAAATAAAATAAAATCTTACTCTCGATTGTATCCCCCATGTGGCGGTACAATGGGCCCAGTTTGACGTAAGTGCATTAGTCATTTTCTATGTATCTGCTCTCGAGGGACCATCTACATTCTTTAAACCACCCATATCCATACATATACGAGGGTGGGGTTTTAGTTCAATCTTATTTAATTACTTCAGCTCTACTCTTGATGGTGAAGTGGAGACAAGACAGATTCTATGAATTGGCATTGATTTCTGGTTCTATCCTCTTTTAGTTGTTTACTCATAGAGGTTAGAGGCGTGATTGTTAGAGATTCCCCCATTTCAGATCCTTCTTTCGCAAGCTAGGATGCATTATCATCTCCGAGGTCGCAAGTATGGCCTTGTATCCAGCATAGGGTCACGGTGTACCCAAGCATCAGTGACATATGACGCTATGTATTGTTAACATTTTCGGCTTGCAACATGGCAATATGGTTCTTCCGCGCAAGTGACTTGGAGACGATGCTTGAAAAATATCGTCTCTTAGTGCAAGCTATTTTTCAAAGTGGTCATTTTCGCTCGTTTTAAAAAGTTTAGTTAAGAGCGGTGACGACAGATACCATTTGTTCCTGCCACTGTATACTGTCACGAAATCGTGTGAGGTGCAGTTGGTTGCAAATATTCTCAAAATCATTGAACATAAATTAATTTTTATAAACAAAAAATTTTAAATGAAAATGGATACTGCAAGTGGCATAAAGAACTAGAAAACGGAAAACGGACGGACAAACAACACACAAAGTCAATACAAGAGTCGAAGCCAACTGCATAAGTTAACAAGCTTTTTGAGGTCACAATGTCGATTTTAGAATGCAATTGAGTACATGTTTGGGTGGAGTGTGTATTAAGCGAACACACCATATAGCACACTTGCAAAAATAGGATATGTTTGTAATCTCATATCGATTGAATTCTTGTGTGAACAAAATTTTCATCAAATTCAATCAACCAAATTTTTAAGCTACTGACTGTCGTGTTTAAATCATAGTGGTACATATAAACTCGCTTTCGCTTTAGTAACACCAGCCAATTTATAGGTTCGCATCGGTATCGGATGTGGCAATGAGTTTATTGCTTATGCACGTCACGTCCAGTATTTGCATACATTATTTTTGTTGGCCCGTCATTGGCAGCAGTCAAAGACCGATAATCGAAGAATTTTGACTGGAATATATTTATAAGTTTAAATGAATCGTTATACAGGTTTGTGTATCATAAATTTAATGAAATTGTGAACCAATTCTAAAGTTTGCCCGGAGAGATACTTACGTACAAGATTTTGAATCGAAAAGAAATTAACATCGTTCTCGTATATGTGCCATTATCACCACCAAATATTTGTTTATTGTTATGGAATGAAAAAGTGATACGTAGGAACTCATCCCTATTTCTTGCCGGTTTTCGTTACTTGATTTAAAAACAAAAAAATTAACTCACTAATTGCCCATGAAAACAATTGCCAGTGTTATGGACCTTCACTTTTTAACATGGGCGAAGTAGTCAAAAGCTTTTATTTTGTCAGCTGTATAAAGCTAATTTCAACAAATTTTATTCATTAGACTGTGCATTGAGACTGTTTCGTTATATATTCACCTCATGTATTCCGAAGATGATCGGAAATCATTTGTAAGACGCTAGGTCAACAAAAACTTCAAAAAATAGCCTGCTTGCTGGAGAGAGACTCGTTGTTCTACCATATGAAGAAGTCGAAGGCAAACAACAATGCAGTCAAAAACCAATGAACTACCTTACAAATTTCGACGGATTGATTTTATCTATCAACTACAATCAGACTAATTCTAGCTCTATCAATTTCTTCTGTTTTTTATCGCATAGCACCTTTTGTTGAGATAAAAGAGATTCTCTAATCAAACATTGTCGACAACATTTACTTGGTATTACAAAAAATCATCACCTTATAATTGAGTGTCTGAATTAAAGCACTGGTGACTGTATGTGGAGTTATTGTTAAAGGTATTGTTGTATACCTCAAATTGCATATTCGTATAAGCGCCTCACGAGAGTAACGTGCAAGATCATATCGCTGAGAGTTGAATGCCTCTATAAAGATATTGCTGGCTGTCTGGCTTGTTAGTTCTACTTGTGCCTCGTATTAGTCGTAAAGTAATTCTTAACCAATAAAGTTTATTTGCTGGAAGTTTTTAATCTCCAGTTAACAGTCGTCTACTCACAAGTATAATCATATAAATGGGAAAACAAAAGGAGACGCATTTTTAGTTAAATTGCAATTTTGGTTACGAAATGTTTGTGTAGTCGCGTGTGGCATGTCAAGGAAAAGCTGCTTAGTGTATATTCTATAATAGATACCTTTTCAATATGACAACCAGTGACATAAATAATAAAGGTTCGTTTATAAATGATACAAGAAGTCATCGTTGAAAGTTGATCGTGAAAATAAATCACAAGGACGTTGACGTTATCTAAAAGGTTTTTATATATACAGTGTTGTTAAGGAGCAGTGCCTTTGATTATATTTAAAAAAAACTTCCCTTACCAGTTATTACTAGATAGTTTCAAATTAAAAGAAACAAAAAGTACAACGATTATTGTGCTGCTGTGCTGATAATATATTCAAAAACCAGTTTGACATGTCTTAATTGTGCCATGTATTTTGAGTTGAAGTTGTTTACATAAAATACTGTTTAGTTTTGTGCCCAGCATAAATTATAAACAATATAAGGGATGTATACTGAAATAGTTGCAGTTATGGCTTGTGACGTTTATAAACAACTTTTTGCTCAATTTTATACAACAAATCATCAAATAATTATCAATTGAATCGGATTAAACCTGCATCTAATGACGTATGTTAGTGCTTTACAGACAGCTGGAATTTTGTTCGTAGTACGTAAGCTAGTTTATGGTAGAAATTCTGCGATGACACAACACATATCGTAAACGTAAATCTGCCCAAAAATATCTTTGCAGACTTAAGGCTAAAACGCAACAGCGCGTTCGAGCGGTCGATCTTTAACAAGCTTTGGTACACGTTTTATGGAGCTCACGATAATGTTGTGTCAGAAAGAGGCACCATCAAATTTCCTTATCGAAATCGAAACGGCAATTTGCCAAGTAAAAAATTCAAATGTTGTGAAATATCTAAAAATTTTCAAAAAAGTCAAGTCACTATGAATAATATCCATGGAAAAATAACTTACTTGCACAAATAGTCGCTTTATTTTACAAAAAATTCGAACTGAGAAATAATTTAAAAAAAATTGTTTCACAACTGTCAAAACGCCCGAGTGAATAGAGAGTACGTACTTGTGCCAAGGACTTTATGCTCGGTCTTCCGATATTACGGTGTGGGAAACGTTAAAAAAAAGTGGGTCGCCGTGGCGTAGTGGGTTAGTGTGTCGACTCCTAGGCAGAGGGTGCCAGGTTCGATACCCGAATTTACCACCTTTCATATTTCACGGCTCCACCTCTTTCGAGTCACTGACAATGCTCAAAGAGTATATCCTGTCTAGAAAAAGCTTCTCAACTACGCCGTTCGGAGTCGGCATTAAACTCTAGGTCCCTTCCACGCGTGAGAGAACAATAGCACACACAACACGAGTGGTTGCTGAGAAGCTAAGCCCTGGCCCTCTACGAGTTGTAGCGCCACCCATATTATTATTATTAAACGTTGGTCGTTGGGGCACACTCCATTACTACTTACTCAAATGATTTAAATATATCATAGTTATGAAAAATGTCAAAGCCCCGTTTAAAAAGCTTTTAACTCATGAGAGACTATAGACTCTTTACTGGCGGTTTAGTCTTCTACAGATATTAACAAGGATACAGAATTAAAATTATGCTGATCGTCACTAGAGAGTTTTGAGGGACTCAAAAATTATTAATTTGTTAATTTTCGTTTAGATTAGGCCACTTTTGCTCTGATAGACTCAATTCATTGAACCGCAAGGTTGACAATTGCTTGGTGTCCGCAGATATTGAATGTCTCCTTAAAGTATTGTTTTAGTTGTCCTTACATAGGCTGACACACATATTAGGAACCATTTCTTCATTTGTATATTTTGTATGAGGATATTGTGGAAAGTTTCACTTTGAGAAGTTACAAGTACCACAAGAGAAGCTACTGAAAATAGTACAAAGCCGATTTACCATTATAATGGGTGTTTTTTATAGGCTAAGAGAACTTAAAATTAGTATAAGGTACAGAAAAATAATATCCATTTAATTGAATTTATTTGACAGATAATTTTATGGTATTAATTTTGAATCAAATCATCAAAAGATAACCAATTTCCACTTTTACCTCTTCGCAGTACACCAGGTTGTGGTGAAGTGATCACACCGACCTATAAAGCGCAACAATCTGTGGTGTTTTTTGATGGCATGGTGTTCCGACATTGATTTTCGTTTGTTTTATCGAAATACGTCTGACTGAAATCTTCTATAGACTCATTGAGTGGATACATTTTAACAAAACCAACCATCTTCTGATGATGGACCTCAATCAACAAGCTTGTCCGCTTGTTGGTGCTTAGCTGTCTCCAATTAAGTACACCAAGTTGTCTGAGACTCTTCTGCGCTTTTGCCATGGATTTAATCGGCGTCCTCTATACCATTAAACATCATTCTTCTTCTTCTAAAGGCGCTACAGTCCGGGATGGATCTGGGCCACAATCAAGAAGCTTGTCCGGTTGTTGCTGGAATAATGTACGATAAGCTGTCTGAGGGTCTTCTCCACTTTTGTATCGGCGTCCTCTACACCACTAACCAGCTATCTTCTTCTTCTAATGGCGCTACAGTCCGGGATGGACCTCGGCCACAATCAACAGGCTTGCCTGGTTGTTGCTGGAATAATGTACGATAAGCTGTCTGAGGCTCTTCTCCACTTTTGTATCGGCGTCCTCTATACCACTAACCAGCTATCTTCTTCTTATAATGGCGCTACAGTACGGGATGGACCTGAGCCTCAGTCAACAAAACAGCCATAACATCTACTTAATCTCTATTCTATCAAATTGGATTTTATAGATGCAACAATACGCATAACAAGTTGTGAAGCTACTGCCGACGAGGACTGTTTAATTTAAGTTATTTCATTTGTAAGTAATCACTGTTATCTGATTTTTACTGATTATTACTATCGTACGACGGTATTTACTTGATGCCAACATGTTTAGAAAACAAAATAAAACATCAGCTGATCTTCTGATTAATGAAAGGCAATGTTGTCCCAACAGTTGTAAAATAATTATTACTTTCGGCATGATTCTACCTCTTTTTCTTACATAGAAAGAGCAGCTTACATCGTATTTGAGTTCACATCCATTTTAAATTTTCGTATTTATTGCAGGTCCTTGGCTCGGAGCCCGCCACCTGCAGACGTTTTTAATATTTCTTTCAATCGTTGTCAGCTATGGAGGGCGGTTGAATGTCGCCGTGTCATTAGTCGCGATGACAAATGCTGCAACGTCTAATCCAAATTTCGAAGTAGGTACATATTTCATATTTAATAAAGAAGTTCTCTTACATATTCTTCTTCACAGGAATTTGATTGGGACGAGAAGAAGAGGTCGTATGTGATAAGCAGTTTCTACTGGGGGTACATCATCACTCAGTTCCCTGGTGGATATATGGCTCGCAGGCTGGGTGTCAAAATAACTTTGTTAATCTCCTGTCTTGGTTCGGCGGTATTGAGTGTAATCATTCCGTTTTCGATTCATTTGGGTGGATGGCAGGCATACTGCGCTATCCGAATCGCCCAGGGACTGTTTCAGGGACTACTCTTCCCTTGTATCCATGAGCATCTGGCAAAATGGTCGCCAATTGAAGAGCGAACACGGCTGGGTGGCCTCAGTCATACCGGCATTGAGTGTGGGACAATTCTAGCGATGGGTATAACAGGGATAATAGCCGATTCGGATCTAGGATGGCCGGGGATATCGTATGTCTTCGGAGGCGTGGGAATCTCATTTTGCGTGCTGTGGATGATATTCGCCGACGACAATCCGTCAGTGGCACGTTTTATAACAGAAGAGGAAAGGAGGTACATCCTGACATCGCAAATGAGTGGTGGAAAGGACTTAGTGAAGAAAATTCCTATTCCATGGAAAGCAATATTCACGTCCATTCCATTCCTATCCCTACTGACCGTACGTATTGGCGAGGCATGGGGCTTCACAACAATGCAGGCGGAGATTCCAGCGTATCTGCACGGAGTTCTGAAGATGAACATAAAGTCAAATGCATTGTACTCTGCGTTGCCATACGTGGCGATGTGGGTTCTGTCAAACATATACCTTTTAACCGCCGAGCTCATACTTGGCAAGAAATGGCTTTCACTCAACGCCGTCCGTAAGACTATGAACACCATAGCCATGTGGGTGCCAGCAGCATTGTTCGTCGCGATCGGATTCCTTGACGAAAACCAGAAGACATTAGCCATCACATTCATGACTCTGAATGTGGGCTTGAACGGAGGTCAGACCATTGGCAGTTCACTGAATACAATCGACTTATCCCCGAATCATGCTGGGATGTTGATGGGAATTGTAAATGGTATTGCGAACTTGATACCAATCTTAACACCTATTGTCGCCGGAATCATTGTGTGGGATGAGGTTTGAACGATTTACTTTTGCTTAATGGAACTATTTGATATAGTTTAACATTCCTTTCAGACACAACGATCTCAGTGGCAAATCGTATTTATTATTGGCGCGGCGTTTTTCTTCTTGGGAAACTTGCAATACCTATTCTTCGGCACAACTAATACGCAAAAATGGGACAGTGAAGACTTTCTTCTCAAGAAGAGTGAAGAAGGCAAGCGCGAAGAAAAAACCATCTCAGTAAGATAACCAACAGTATTTCCTGGAAGCAAACACCTAAGATCTAGAGTTATAAGTTAGATATAAGATATCTGCTTGAATTGTTTCAAGCTAGTGTAATTTTTTATTAAGTTCCTTTTTTGTAATTGTTTTTGATGAATATGTATTTTAGTACATAAATTATCGATTAATGGTCAAGATAATGTATCTATCTACAATCAGTTATTAGACTTGAATCTTTACGATGCTATAACACATTACGATAGCACGAATCGAACAAGATTTATTTTATGACCACGCTATAAATAAAAACCGTACAACTAATCGCAAGTGGAAAAAAATCGAGGTCGCAAATGATTCGCATCGTATTGGGTTAGGGAAAGATCTTGGAATGATATTTGAAGCTCAAATTAACAGATTCCTGTGAATTTGCAGTGCGAAACTTCAACATTTCAAATATTTATACAACAATTTTGCAGCAAATTTCATTAAACATTGTAGATATGCGACCAAGGTAAGACGGAAGACTATTAGTTCTTTAAAACTGAGTAGGTGACGAAATAAGTGAACCAAGAATGGTTGGATTTAATTGTATTCATTGATTTGCTTATTCACACATCAGGGTTTTTCAAACAAATAGTGACTAGGTAGCAATGATAGTTTTGCCAATTGTTATGTGTCAGCAGCTGTCATGTAGCAACTGACATCAAGCTGTCAAACTTGTAAATAAGGATCGCCAAATTATCATGCGTCGTTTTTTTTTCTTGCCGAACGTGCAGAAGTTAATAAAATATATATATACCTACCGCCAATGTTCTCAGGTAAAGTTGTGTCGGTCCGGACATGTACAGCTGTGGGAAACAATTGCTAACTCAACCTAATTATGGCTATGTCCATCCAATATGTCCACAATTATACACAAGATCATGTATGGTAAGCACACACAATAGGGACATGGCACGCAAAATGGTACACACACGTTTGTGCACACCGGGTTGTATTACCGGGATGACCGACTTCTACCTGCCTTGCGCCTTAAATTTTTGAAAACTGACCAATCAGAGAACTGCATTCACGTTATTTCGTGAATAATCGTCAAAAATTCCTGAATATCTAATGTAATCTGTAATATTCTTTTCTGGTCGGAACTATTATGTATCATACGTCCATACATGTATTTACATCCATACCAACGTAACCATCAATCTATGCTTTCGGAGAAATATGAATGGAACTATGTATACATAGTTGCGCACACAAGTTTAACACAGTCGTGTCCGATGGACCTACACAGTTCCGCGTACACATTTAACGAAGCCATATCCATGAATCTGCACAGTTCCGCGGACATGTTTCCCGCAGGACCTACGTAGTTCCGCAGGCATGTGTCCCGGAACCAGTTCCGACAGCAAAATGTCCGTTCTGTCGTCAGTTTAGCACAAGTTATGTTTAGCACAAGTCTTGTCTCATGTATAGAACGATGTGAACCAACTTTCAGCGAACAGCGATCGACAACATCGGTGTATCCGAGCAGTGGTCCCATGCGAATTTTGGCTATTTGAGAAATTGGGTCATCTCACGGAGAGCATTCATCAATTTGCCGCGACGGTACCTACCTTGTAATCACTGGATTGTTTTCTCGGAGTCTACGTGAAGTCATTAGTCTACGTTTATAAGCCCTCAAGCTTTTTAGACTCGAGGTTGTCCAAGGTGAGCCAACTTTCGAGACGGTATGGCCAGAATTACGGCGCACATATTGGACCGACCGTCGAAAATTGGATCGACCACTGCCAGCGAAGTTGATTAGACTTGCGAGTGGTGTGCTGTTTCACATAAAATGGCACAAGTGTTATATCAAAATAAAGTCAGTATATTACATCATCTATATTATACACACCGCTGTCGGTTTAATTAAATTTCTTTTCTTATTGTTGCTCAGTATGTATTAGTTGTTGAATTGAAGGTGGCTAACCACTGGTGGGGGGGTAGCTATTCAGAGAAGAAGAAAACTGCTTGAGTGTTGTACTTATTCTGATTTATTTCATAAATTTCGATTCTATTTTTACAGGTAAATTGCTTAGACCTACAAAAAAATCTTTATGCACAGTTTAGTCGCTGGTTATTTGTATTCGTCTTCATATTAGTAGTTTTTTTGTATTTCACTTATGTGCGTCGTGTTCAAATTAATTGATTGTTTGTGTGTCGCACTTTGTGGAAATGCACGCACCGTCTGCAAATTGGTTATTTTTCCTGTGTCTTAAACACTGGTAATACATAGATGTCTAATGTAATTTGAAATGCTTGGAAGTTTGTGTTGGCTGCCCTTTTCCGAATGGAACTTAAACTGTCATTTTTGAGAATTTGAAAGTTCGAAAACAAAGGGGGTTGAAATGGATCCAGTCCTCCCAGACAACCATTCTGTGAAAATGCCGAAGAGTGGGAATGTTTGTTTGTCATAGGCAATATGTCATATGCAATATGTTGTCTTTTTTAAACAACACTAGCGCTGAAATCGACGGAGGAATAACTCTTGCCAATTACTGCTTCATTGGGCTAGAAAGCACTTGATGAAGAAAACATTCTCTAGAACAACCAAAGTAACCCTCTGTAAGACCTTAATAGTCGCGGTTCTGCTACATGATGCAGATGCAAGATCTTATTTAAACGTGGACGAGGTTGCTCTCGGCTGTAGAAAGATCCCTCAACTAAATATGCGACGAAAACTGAACTGGAGCTGGCTGGAGACGTTTCCTAGTAGAGGTCCAGTTCCAACCCAGACTATAGAGCCGCTTAAGTAAGTGTATAAGTAATTTATGTTGTTTGTCAAAGGTAAGCTTGCGTAAATAGGAACCTGTGCAGTAAAGTAAAAGTGTTATCGTAACGGTTCAAAAGGGTTAGCTTTTTATTTTAAAATTATGTATTTTCCTACATACCTAACGTGTTCAGCATTTGTGTGTCAAATTATAATAATATGGGTGGTGCGACAGTCCGAGGCGGACCTGGACCTAGCTTCTCAGCAACCACTCGTATTGTGCGTGCTATTGTCCTTTCACGCGTGGAAGGGACCTACAGTTTAATGCCGACTCCGGACGGCGAAGTTGAGAAGCTTTTTCTAGACAAGAATACTCTTTGAGAATTGTCAATGACTCGAAAGAGGTGGTGCCGTGAACTTTGATAGGTGGTAAATTCGGGTATCGAACCTGGCACCTTCTGCATAGGAATCGACGCACTTACCCACTACGCCACGGCGACCCAAAATGTGTGTCAAATTACTGTCAGTATATACTGCCGTATTTCATTCACTGCGTTTCAGCAGCTGAGTGCTTAGACAAAAACAAAACAGCTTCCAATTAAAACGTTCGCATTTATTTTGTTAGCCCTCAACACAAAATCAAATAAACCTCTCATCATTTCTTCAATTTTAACGAAGAAAAATGAATTTCCGAAATTACGGAATTGTATTGACAGTGGAATAAAAGAAATAAGAACTGAAATATTTTCAAAATTCATCCGACCTTAAAAGATTTGTTTACATCGACTTTTGAAATCTGTTGATAATTAATCAGTGTTGTCATGTTACGCGAGTTTTACAAATTTTAATTAGTTACGCATAACCTAATGTAATTAATTTAACTAATGTAACAAATGAAACTAATCATACATTTTGATACTTCCTCACAAAAATCTTCACATCAGAATATAATTGCATCCTTTCTATACTAATGACAAATTACTATCGTGGAGGATGAGAGGTGGAGGATGTTAACCCATTATGTACTGATTTTCTTTTGAGGAAGTCCTCAAAACGAATCTAATTTGATTTCATACTTATGTATTTAAGTTACATACATTTTTTAATTCACCATGTTCTATCTTTTGTTAAGGTTTATTTTATAGAATAAAATTATTTTTTACTTATGAATGTTTTTCTACATTTTGTTTATCTTTTAAATATTCAGTCAACAATTGTTTGCTTATATTAGTTACATAAGTTACGTAAAAATTAGTCTAACTTATAATCTTATAATAAAGTTACGCGTAACTAGTAACTAGATGGGTAACTTACGTAGGCAACATTGATGATAATGTGGTAGTGGAAGTGATTACCACAAGCGGAACCTATAGTTTATAAACAATTTTTCGCAATTTCGACTTCCGATTTTTAAACACGCAATCTTCGTTTTGCGACGTAATGCGTGGGTATTGGGTGCATCAACTCTGGGTGTTTAAGTTCAATTCCCATCACGAGTCACTGACAGTGCTCAGGGTCTATTACTGTCTAGAATAAGCCTCTCAAACTTCGCTGTTTGGTGTCGGCATAAAACTGTAGATCCACTCCAACTGTGGGAGGACAATAGCACGCAATGCGAAGGGTTGTCGGGTTCACCCTGGACAATTACTATTATTACATCTCGCTTAAATTGTCGGCAGTTTTATTGACAGATCTGTTGCTGTCATGTTGTTGTTTTGCAACTAAAAGTTTACATACTGGCTATACGCTTGTGGATAAAACACGACTTTATTAAATCACTTCAACAAAGTGAGCCGGGTATCAGGAAACTAAATAAACGAGTATGAGAAAGCATGGTCATTTCGAGTGGTGCAGGTGACTCCTTAACTCAATTGAAATACGTTTTGTAAAAATTGTGGATGATTCTTAGAAATGTACCAGCAAACAAACAACCCCGTACACTTGTTAATGAATTATCTAATGATGGCAATAAAAGTATTAGACACCATTGCCAATGTGAAGAAAAATATCTGCGTTCAATCCAATTTTGCTTTCTCTCTAGTGGAGCAGAATATAAACCACTCAAAGCTTCTGAGCGACATGAATCTAATTAATTATTACTAAGTACAAAACAACTATTACTTAGTACCCCTCTTACAAGTTGTCGACAGTGCACCAAAAGCAAATACCAACAAAAAAAGAAATACGTCCATCATTGTGAACCCATAAACTCAGTCTGTCAGGTTTATATTTTATTACTCCTAATTACAATATAGATGAATGAAGACGAATCATCAAAGAAAGCATGGGCGTCAATTAACGTGATCTTCTGGATGCCAATCTGTCTCGTATATATGCATGTACGTATTCACAGATGCATACGTATGCGTAATAACAAAAGCATTTGAAGCATTTCTTAATCAAAAGTATAAAAATCAGACCACATGCTATACTAGAAACATGTATCCGTTTCATAATAAATCGAGTGTGCGTGAACAGATTAACTATTAGTTACGTGCTTAAGAAAATTTAACACTTTTTTTTTTCCTCAAACGACCAGACAAGAGCATAGGAGTTGTATAAATTATCTACAAAAAGCATACAAATAATTCGAATCAATCAATGCAAGCGCACTGCGAAATAAAATACTTGAGTGTAGTTTATTTGAGGATATTATTATACCCTTGAAAAGTTTGACACAGTTGAGTTAATTTGTTTCGTATTCATGTCAGGAAAAAGAAAAAAGAGCTAAATTACTTCCTCTATTGAAAATGTTTATTAAAAAAGCTTGAATTAGAAAATAGGTCACACGTCCTTAAACTGAACACCAAAATAAAAGCTTCGGATTTCAACTGTGGGGAAATTGTGTATTTCCATAAAACAACAATCAAACAATCTCGCGATAACGTTTGTCGGACATAAGAGCAACGATTTGTCAGTACACCCCACAATTTCTATCTCGTCTTTCACATAAGACAGACACACAGGATAAGACGTAGGGACTTATCGACTACACCGCGTAGTTTCCCTAATCTTCTGGTCTCTAAGACGGCCTGATTATAATACTGTTCAGTATGTCTTGCTTCTGTAATCAAATTTATAAATACCCTACTTATAGTCAGTGTAATTGCATTCCTAGTGAACATCAAGTGCACGATATGCATGTGCACAACAGTTCCTATTAAGACATTATATCAAAATATTTACCCGCACTAAGCATTAATAGCAACTTTAATCAGCGTCTCTAGTCATGAAGATCAACAATCACGGATACATCTGTTGCAGTTTCGTTTGCATATGTTGCCTGGCTAAATTAAGCGCCTGTGACTCTAAGAATCGTCGAAAAGCTTCGCAACAAATTGCCTGACTCACCGAACTCCCAGTTATTTGTTCAGTTGTCGGTCCGACAAGTGGACGTTATTTGAAGAGTTTTCCGTGAATGCTTTCACTTTTTCGAATTTTACATTGTCTAAATCACGTTAAAGAAAATCATTCAGCAGAGAAGACACAACACTGTTTTTTTGTCAGTGATCACAATGGGTTATGAGCTGATGCTGCAGGGATTGAGGTGTTGATGTTGTGTCTTCGGAAAGATTGAACAGTATTCGACTAAACGCGGCAGCACTTCGGTCAGTTTTCATGTTGAGTGAATGGAAGAAACAGTATGAAGTATAATTCTACTCACGCGAATTGTTAAGCGGGTCTTGAGATAGATTATTACATAATTTTTGCTTATGAGATGACTTTGATTATGTCTATTCGGGTATTAACCGCGAATTTTTGTGTACTTTTGTGTACATAAACCGAGTTCATTGTGCTGAAGAGTGTTTTAAGGGTGTCGGCTATTATGAAAGGTAAATTTTCTGAACGTGCTAATGAACAAATGACAAATTATTAATCGTATACTATGTGTGGACGTGGTTCTTATTGACACAAATGCGAACATTCTACGCGGAAAAAAAAAACACGTGTATACTTGGTCAGCTAAATGTGGAGATTGGAAAAATTATTTCAAAGTGATTCACTATCGGTCTTATTTTCAATTTAGGAGAACAGAAAAACCAGTAACTACCATGCATCCGGCTTCTTAGGGATTTCTTTAATGCAATGAGCAACGAGTACAAAGTAACGTGCCAACAGATTGCAGAAGTCACGCTTTCACAGATTGCTGTCTGAAATTGTTTGCATATTTTTTGCTAATATTTCCCGACATCCGGCAGCATCTTGCATGAATAATGATCGCGGATATTGTCACGTATTTAATAATAAAGCAAATAATTTAGAACTTGACCAATAAACATTACTTACAATATCATTTAGTTGGTTCTGAAAAAAAAAATGTATTGCTTCGTCAGAATATGCACCTAAATATGGTGATGCTAAGAATCACTCTAATTAATCAATTAAATGGATATTTGTAGCAGTTCATATTCATCCAAATGTTATTCAACAATGAAGGAGTTCTGGGAAATTTAGTGCTTAATAAAGACTATTTTCAAGCCCTACGATTGCAATCGAACGACAGAATCAAAGACTTGAGAACTCTAGGAACCGCTGAAGTGAAATCTTTTTTTGATAAAATGCATATTTGTATTGCTGTGTTTCTAAACAACACGTGAGAGCAGCAATCAATCAAATAGATAGTTGTAGCATTTTCATATTACATACTTAATAAATTAATTAAATTAATTTCAAGCTATTTTATATCGTGGGAAAATTGTGATGCTATCAAATTAATTTTAAAAATGGTCGAATGGGCTCATAATTTGAAAGAACATGTAAGTTACCAATAGTGAGCTTTCAATATCAAGTAGACATTGTTGTTCTTATGTCATGGTTATGTATGATTTCCGATTGAGATACTCAGATCTACAAGTTATAGGTGTAAATTGCCTTTCCTACTAAAATGTAAACTCAATCTTCAATATATTGTCCTTGAGAACTTTGTTTAAGATTTTTTTTTCATAAATGATTGACTCGTAGTCCGAGGGTCTTAAGACTTTAATACGGAAGGCGAACGAATTGCTGACAAAAAAAAATCGACGACTAATAATCGACTATCCCATTCGCAAAAATATCGCCAAGGTTTTTGTAAACCTTCTTAAGCCTACAGTTTAAATTTGAACTTTGTTTGTCTAATGTCGGTCGACAATGACATAAAAGGGAGTACAAAATCCCCAAACCCGAAATTTCCGATGCAGGGTCATAAGTAAGACTTGAGTGTGTTATAAGTCCATAATTAAATGCCCCAGAGTAAATATAATCAACCTTAGATCCTGGTGCTTGTCTGAAAGTTGTTGACATATCTTTAGCTGAGCGACAAAACCCAGCGAAAAAAAGAGTTAAAATCCTGTTAGCGAGCGAAGCGAGCCACCCACGTCATTTTTTAAATAGACTAAGCTTTCTTTTTGACTTTATTGCCAAATCATGTTTAGATTTGGAAATAGAAGTAAAATCAGTGCCATGCTTAATTTCTTTGATAGACTCCAGCTATACAAGGTTTTCTGTTTGGGGATTTAAATTCAGGGTAATTCGTAGCCAACCCGTTGGTTAAATTGGTCATAATAGTGATAAATTCGAGATTATAGCCAAAACTTTGTAAATACTTGTATAATGTAACTTAAGTAAGTGCTGGAGTATAAGCACTTACTCCGGGAAAATGTACTATGGTAGGTACTATGTTTCCGTCCGAAGGTGTATTTTATTCTTTCCATTGCTTTGTCTTCGAGTAATTCATTAGAATTGAGTTTTCCATAAATCGGTAGAAAAGGAACATTTTTGGAAGCTAAATTAGAAATATCAGTAAATAACGCTTAAATTAAATGTGCCTGGCCAGACCCGAGTGCCCGACAGAGTTGATGCAAAATAAGTACATGCTACCAATTGTTTGAAGAACTAGTAGTATTTACTTGAATGAATTTCGATTCTTCTAGAAGTATTTTCTGACAAGTTAAAACTGATAAATACTTAAAATACAATATTCTACTAATAGTAGAATTATTTACTTAGACCTTTTAGTTCTAGTATGTTACTTAATTTGAATGGATATGGGTACCTCAGCAACTGTTAGTTCTTCGGAAGTCAACGCCTACTTTGACAGTTCTGGGTGCAAAACCCAAGACTCCATCTCTTCCGAGTTAATGACAATTAATAATATATTATTATTAAGCTCAAAAAGAAGTAATATTATAGATATGTTGACGTAAAAATTTCTAGCAAATTCAGTAAAATGCAAAAAATTTTTAATTCCCTGTTTAAGAATAAATACAATACGGAACCTTCGAAATGCAAGTACTCCTTACACTTGGTCAGCTTTTCTAATGCTAATATATGCCATTTGGATTGAATAATGTAAATTAGTTTTACCATTAAATTCATACTTTCACAATACGAATTCACGTTTCCAGAATGGGCTGAATTCCCTTCACAAGTTTTTGTCACTATCGCAATGTTATCGGCTGGATCATTGTAACACATAAGCATATCTGGAGATAAATCCTTGCATTCTTTTCAGCATAACTTAGTTTCGGGGTAATAGAAAAGAATTGTTGACAGGTCAAATGAATAAATTCACCACATTTCCTTAACTCACACACTGAAAATCTCTCCTACAATATTTCCCCGTTATGAATTAAAAGTGACATTTACAACTGTAACCACTTATTTTTATAGTATTACTATAAGATGAAAATGATCGTTAAATTAAAGAACACAGACTTTTACTCAACAAGATATATGCAGCAAGTTCGAGATTAAGCTCCAATTAAAATAACTCGAGTCCAGTTGTATTCAGGAATGTACAATATTCACGCACAGATTGTTTTCATTTCTTAATAAACGCACAGTCATGCAAAATCTTAGACGTAGCACTGAATTAATATGACATCCCACAGTTTCTTCTCCAAGAGAGATACCATCTAATCATCAACAAAGTAATGATTCAAATTGCAAATTGAACAGGCATGCAAATTTAATGCACAACAGATGCACTCACTCAATTAATGTGTCCAATGTTTTACAGTTCCCGATCGTAAAGCTATCCTCTTCAATTATCATTAAACTGATGATTCAAATGCGGGCAAAGTAAACAATAACACACTTCTGCAATACCCTCAATTATGTCAGTGTAAGGCAATTTTGAAAACTATTTTGAGACTGAAGTCCAAAACTGAATTTTAAGCATATGCAGCATTTTGAGCCAAGCAATCACGAACATGTGAAACTAGATTCCTACTAGTTTACACTTAACATGCGGAGTGCCAATGAATGAAGACGCTTTCAATAATTGTGCTAATGCGAAGCTTGCGTTCATTATCCCATCAATCATAATTTCAATCACAAGATGATGGGACTCATCAAGTTGGGATTCTAATTAAAGCGCCATCTTTCGTCTCTTCAAAAAATAAATCCAGAAACGAAGTATTATTCAAAGTCCATTCAATATGCGTGTTTTCGAAAATGAAATCACTAAAACGAAAATGATATGAAACAAGGCTTAAAATCTCCGGAGTGCTAAGTTAAAGAAAAAAAAAATCACCAAAATACCAAACCGATGATTGTTCTGATCGCTACTGTGATCGTGATTGAGATTTGATCTTATTTGCAACAATGTGCCAACAATGTGTTACTCACGAATTTCGATTAGTTACACAGTGGTGAGTCAAACTTTCGTCTATGTGAGCTTCTCTCCCACGACGATAAGATTGATATCTAACGAATCGAACATCCCATCAAGCTTCAGAGATATGATAATAGATACTCTTCCGCGGCATCCACAATCTTCAGTCGTACATCAGTTCACGTTCATACTAGTAGTATAAATCAATTTGCAGATTGACTGAATGAAAACGGCTCTCGTGTGTTTGTTGAGAAATCTTAAGTAACTGAAACTGTACTGGAAAAAGTGTATACTGACTAATATTACACGTCATAAACGCATGCAAGTTCGACTAGTGATTCTTGCGTCTTGTGTGTTTTCTTTGTGTATCTTTTTGAAATATGAGTGAAAACTGTTAGACATCTGGACCATCACATTTAGTCCGAGTCTAAGCGTGTAAGCTGGCGAGAAAAAACGCTTTCAAAAAATAACATTACCTAACAAATCGTCTCTATGGCATTGGACCGTATTGAAAAAGGTCAGTTAAATTAAATAATTGGGTTTTTTTTTTATTGAATTGGATATTACTCAAAATTTTGTGTGTGCTAGCATTAGGTTTCTGTGAACTTGAAAGTGAGAGTGATATAATTTTAAACATGTGACCAAGTATCAGGAAAACTATTCAGAAAACAAAACATATCAATGTGCTTATCGGATGCTCTTCATAAAACGTTTGACCCAGTTGAAAAGTAATTGACATTGTGAAAGCATTAACTGTCATAAGTGTCCATACATAAGTGACAAGAAACGTTTCAAGTGCGAGTTAATACTTACCAAAGTCACTTGCTACTTGACTTCATTATGTACAGTGAAAAAAAAAAACTATAATCGCCATCGAGAAATGAACTAGACAACAATCTGGAGTCCCTTGCATAGTCCACTTCTTTATGTTGTTTGGACTCCTTTATTCGTGCGATAAATTCTCTATATTCTTCCGATTGCAAAAAAAAATAAGAACTTTGACGGTTTGACTTTCATTTAAATTGTCAGCCACTTCCTACGTTTTGCGCAGCTTCGTCTCTTTTTTGTAGACAGTAATGGATTGTTAAGTTCCATTCATATGAACTCTCTACGAATTGAGAAATTCGCAAACTCTGACACTTTTTGGTAGTGGATCTGATCGCGTTTGCGTCTTTGTATCTTGCGAACACAACCTGACAGTTCGCAAATACAGAACAAACTCGATTTACGGAACCCTCGATACGCGACTCGCAACTCCAAGATTTTCGCAAACATTAAAATATCCAATTTCTTTAAAAAAAATCACACCCCTTTTTGTTGGTGTATATTCCAAACTCTTGTTTTCTGATTTTATACAAAATATGTTCAACAGTAATCATTTGCTTTCGTTTCAAAATGTGTTTCTTACAACATTGCCATTTTCTCTATATAAACATATGTAGCCATTTTAACTATCATTTATTATTGAAAAAATATGTTGTTGTGTAAGTCGAGTTTATGCTGTAGAATGGCGATAAAAGAAACTCGATAATTCAATCCGCACCTTTGCGCATACCAAGAAGTTTGACTTTTTGATAATATTTGCTGAAAATGCATTGTTTCTCAGTTTGCGGCTCATGTGTTCACTACTTTAAATGTGGCTTTCAATCAATTTCTGCGATCTGATCTTCTTTCAACTGTCATTTTTCATATTCACGGTTTTAAATAATATTTTCGCGGATTACGGTAATTTCAATAAAAAAGATATATATTATATCCCATATTTGAAACAGGGAAACCGCTAGTCATTGTCCAAATGTATTTCAGGAATGAGTTTCGATTGCTGAAGCGTACTTAATGTCCTCTTTTAAAAAATCGTGTCGTTTGCAAATAAGTTTCAGTTTGCAAGTTTTTTGTTTCACTGTACCTATGTTCACTGTTTGTAGGGATTAATATATTAGCTGAAAGTAAGCTCAGGGGCTGATTATAAAGTATCACAATCAATACCACTGTCGGGTACCTTAATCTAATCTTGCGAGTTATATGAATTACGCTTTCTGATTGATTCCTCAACTCAAAATAAAGCTTTGTGTTGTCATCTACGATCGTACTACGCTTTATCCGAGTAATTAACGCTTTCTCGTAACCCAACAAAAATTTTAGCATACTGAATTATTTAGGGTCGCCGTGTAGTGTTTTGGTGCGTCAACTCCTACGCAGTGGGTGCCATTCTCGATACCCGAATTCACCACCTTTTATAATTCACCTCTTTCGAGTCACTGACAATGCTCAAAGAGTATTCCCGTCTAGAATCTTAAGTTACTCATTCCTTATGGCTGACTTTTCGTACAATAATGCCAATAAACCTGGTTTATTCTTTTAAATATGCGTCAAATAGATTAAATTCAAAATCTTAAGCTCATGAGTAATGGTTAACTTAGTGTTAAGATGATGATAAGAAGATGAGTTCAAATATAGATGATATCATAGATTCCATTCGCATTTCGCGCATCCTCGCACATAATCGCTTATTCCTAAGATTATACAAATTATAAAGAAATCAGAATTTTATTAGATAACTTCCAGTTCTCACTCCGACAAAAATCAACTGCAAAGAGGATTATATTAACTTTTCGTGATCATGACCCAAGATCTCATTTAAAATTTAAAATGTAAAGTCTATCACGAATGACTTCGGTGATACCGCAAGTTCGAGGAATCTAACCGATTTTCACATCACATTAAGTATCTAAGTCCAACCATCAGTATTTCGTGCCACTTAGGTCGGTGGTGCCCAACCGAACTTCATCCGTGAAGGTGTTACATTTGCTATATTGCTAATTTATAGGCAAACACTATCCAATAACAGTGGTTTCCTATTCAACGTCAATACATTCTTATTTTCCTTCCTTATATTCTATCACATTCTTCTCCGCCAAATTACACGCTCTTTTACGTTTCTATTCCATTTGTGGGAAGAACTTTTTGTAAAACTAAGGAATAACTTATTTGAAATGTTTATTTTTGTTTTCTAGGACCCCTTTTGGGGGCTCGCCACTTGCAGGCACTGTTACTGTTTTTCTGCCTACTCGTCAACTATATGGGCCGACTGAATGTCTCTGTTGCAGTGGTGGCCATGACTAATGCAGCGACAACGAATCCAAGTTTTGAGGTAAGCTTATCCAAGACCCAAACAAGTGAATTTTATGCAAAACAAAAAAATGTTTCCCACAGGAATACAACTGGCAGGAGAGAGAGAAGTCATTCATCCTGAGCAGTTTTTACTGGGGCTACATCCTCACCCAGTTCCCAGGCGGATACATGTGCCGCAGGCTGGGTGCCAAATTTACAATGTTCATTTCAACGCTCGGCTCGGCTGTGTTGAGTTTGGTTACGCCCTTGTGCATTTCATATGGAGGATGGCAGGCTTACTGTGGAGTGAGGGTTCTCCAGGGCATGTTCCAAGGACCATTCTATCCCTGTGTGCACGAGCACTTAGCCAAGTGGTCACCAATTGAGGAACGGACACGGCTTGGGGCATTGAGCCACACTGGTATGGAGATTGGAACCATCCTCTCCATGACTGTGACCGGTCTGATCGCACAGTCAAACTTCGGTTGGCCGGGTATATCCTATGTGTCAGGAGCTCTAGGATTGGCCTGGTGCATTGTGTGGGTGCTTTTTGCCGACAACACACCCACTCTCTCCAGATTCATCAGTCCAGAGGAAAAGAAATATATTTTGGTGTCGCAACAGAAGCCTGATATTACTCAGAAGAAAATTCCAATTCCTTGGAAGGCCATCGTGACCTCCGTCCCGTTCTTCTCAATGAATGTGGTTCGCATGGCGGAGGCTTGGGGATATTCGACCATCCAAGCGGAGATACCATCCTACTTGCATGGCGTCCTGGACATGGACATCAAGAGCAATGCCTTGTTCTCAGGACTGCCGTACTTAGCCATGTTCATCTTATGCTACGTATATCTCATCCTCTCCGACGTCCTGGTTAAGAAGAAGATTATGAAACTAACAGCTATGAGGAAAACAATAAACTCAATAGCAATGTGGATACCAACCGCTGCACTGATTGGCGTCGGGTTTCTGGACAAGGACCAAGAAACAATAGCGATAGCGCTCATAACTGCGACAGTCGGCATTAACGCCGGCGTTACCATTGGCAGTGGTTTGAACGCAATCGACTTGTCCCCAAATCATGCGGCTATGCTGATGGGCATCACCAACACCGTGTGCAGCTGTGTATCCTTGGTGACTCCTCTGTTTGTGGGAGTGGTTGTAACTGAAGATGTAAGTACTGAAAATTTGCCTCAAGTTGTCCTTCAGGCACTAATCTGTTCGTTTGTTACTTCCAGACTGACAGAAATCAATGGCGGACCATATTCATGATCTCAGCTGCCGTATTTTTCCTAGGCAACCTACAGTACGTGTTCTTTGGCACTACCAAAACTCAGCCATGGAATGATGAAGACTTCCTAACTCATCATGATAGTGAAAGTCGGAAGAGCATAGACGAATCAAACCCCACCGGAAACCTACCTCATCCAATAACAGTGGTGTTAACAACGGAAACTAAAAGTCCTGCGGTTAGTTAAGGCGCCATAAACAGGGCAGTCGATTTAAAAAAAAATGTGATTAAGTTAGCTGATAAGTTAGTTTTAAGACGTAAAAGTGATTGTACTCAAAAGATTTTATAAACTAAGTGTACATATATTTTTGGAAGCAGTGAAGTTAAGTGAGACTTTGGAATAGTTCCGCAAGTGAAATACTTTCTTTAAGTGATGATTGCAATCTATCAAAATAAAGACAAAGATTCTGTGCAAACCTGTTTCTAAAGTTTTCTAATGTGTAATGAGTATAAAATCGAAACGGCTTGAATTGTATTCATTCTCTTATCTGGCCACTCAGTCATGTCTGTTTCGAGGCACTCTGAAGTGCACTTGTGCTCTTTATTTAGTTTCGCCCGTGGCAGTAGATTGAGGTAAAAGTTTGTTTCGAATTGTTCTTTCGATCGATTTTGCCAAGATTCCTTATGACCCACAGACATTTATTGAATACTATCTGGACTCGGCGCGCGTTGCTACGGATTTTCGATTGTAACTCATCAATCATGTGTCCGATCAGTATGATTGTGACTATGGATTTATAAAGTTTCGCATGAAAAAAATGGAACCAAAATATTTTCACAGATTTCTGAACAAAGTTGCCGAAAACATTAGTGCTCTATCTGTCACAATTTAAGAGTCTATAAAGGACAAACAACCAAGCATTGATTTTTATATGTAGAGAAGAAGATATACGAAACACTACTCTTATGTTGTTGTTCGGCAATGAGAAGAGTTTGATCATGTTGTTCTCTACGTGTGAACTCAGTTACAATAGTATCAAATAGTGATCTGCTATCATTTGTTTGAAGGATTCAGTCCAATTGGGTATCTTTAATTTGCCTATGTCTGAATATATGAATGCAAATCTGTAGCCTACTGCAATCGAAGAATGTCATCAGCATTAGTAGTGCATAATTTCATTATGCTTAAGTATCCAACAGTCCAATTATGGAATACATCTCATCACATCTTCAGTACCCCGAATGGTGCACTAAGGCGGTCGAGGGGATAAAGCACGCACGAGAGAACACCAGGCCACTCGATCAACCCCCAGTGATTCTAACTAATGAGGAGTTATACGCAGAGGAAACCAGGCCAGCTTTTAGACTTGGTCCAACCAGCTCATCCTGCGTATGCCAAGTAGTCGCATACCTTTTGGAATAGTATTTAAGGCAAGTCCTGGAAGTCATGATGATGGGAATATTCGTACCACAAGAGCAATCCGATCAAACCATCGAAGCGAATCATGTATTATTGATGATACTTACTACCGAGAGTATTACTTCGGAAGACTTCTCAAGCTTCGCCTTTCGAGACTGGGAGAACGCTGGATGGTGTGAATAAAAAAGTTCCCTCTCTCCTTGGTGTGCATAAAAGTAGATTCAGTTTAACGAAAACCCTCCACATTCATATAATAAAAATGGAGAATATTGTTTCGGATGAGAAATATTTTGGCGAATCATTTGAAAAACTATAAAAAGAAATCTGAAATGGGAAAATACGATTTCGAAAGTTTTTTTTTAAATTTTAGCCTTGCCTGTTGATAAAAAATCCTTGGAATCCCGAGTTATGAATGTATCGAATATTTTCATATTCTCAATGCTTGGTATAGCTCCACCACGGATTTCTTCAGGAATATCAGAAAGGACATAATTGCTTAACCATTCCATGATATGAAATTCGACTCTATACAGGTTCTTGTACAGATATCCCCTGTGTTTCGAATCGCCGAAAATTAGCGCATTTATATGTTTAAAAACATTGCTTAAAATAAATATCGCCTACTTATGTTGCACCCACTTATGTAGATTAATTTACAAGAATGTTTAAGAAAAAATCGTACAGTTCTCCACTCTAGTTTTCAAACTTCAGCTTCAGGGAAAGAACCTTTGAGGAAATTTTGTATTCAAACCAAATTAAAGACACTTCACTCATGAGTGTTCACGCGGAGTGTTAATCCAGTTTTAACTCACACCACCACTAGCTCGCAGTAGTTGCTGTCGACGCTAAGCAATGACTTGGAATAAAAATAACTCGATTAATCCTCTACTTTTTTGCGCCAGTACCGATTTCAACATGGAGCAGAACAGGAAGAGCTTGGTTCTCAAGCGGATAACATTGCTCTTTCTGATCGTGGATAGCATTCCGAACGCAACTTTAGCCTTCCCGATTTTGTTGCAGACACTGGTGTTAGAAATAATTAGGAGTTCTAGGCCCAGCCAATAGAATCCGTTGAGTGCGTTGTGACCTCTTATAAAGGGAAGCGCCTTATGAGAGGGAGAAAGAAAGCATTTGCAGCCCACAAGTGGAATCCATCACGACGACGGGTGGAATTGGTCAAGTTTCTGTGCAATTGACAGATGTTTCCGTGGAAATTCATTCGGGTGCTCCTGTGATTATTTTTATGTACAATATTTTATGAATGAATGATTCCGTTTTTTTTTTTAATTTTTTATTTGTTTGAAAAATCCCTAATACAATAATTCAATGAGATTTATTAAATGTTCCAATGTGAAAGTAGACAAACATCGTCAACGTAGTTAAGGCGCTGAACCCTTTCCACCCGGAATGCAGTCAGGGAACTTACGTCAATAATGTTATGTTGATCTGTTCATATGTCTAACCTTTAGTAAATTCCTAGCAAAAATATGTCAGTGGGTCATTGAGTGGGACATACATATGTACCCAAGACATGACTGATAACCACCGGAAAACAATAATAGTTACAGCTAGGCCGTGGCCCTCTTCGGGCTGTAGCGCCATCCATATATTGTATTACAATTTGAAAATGTCAGATCCCCAAAAATTCCAAAAAAGCATCAAAAGCGAGCTTATTAACAATTTAAACATTAAATCATTGTCGAGCATCTTTGCGATAATCTGCTATTCTAGCCTCACCATCTGATGCAATCAACAGCCTTATGTGTTGACTATGAATTGGGAAACGTCAAATATTTGCACAGTAAAGTCGCTTCACCTGTTTGCAATGTGGATGTTGTTGACATATTCAAACATTGCTACGTGTTCAAATGTATATACAGGATGTATAGGATTACCCGTTGACCTTTCTTTGACTAAGTATACGTGTATTCAGAGTGACCAAGTGTAGAAATCTGATCAAAATCAGAGGATCTGAATTCCACACATTTTCTAAAGCAGCATACACAGATCTTTGATACAAGCTCATAAATTGCAAACGAATAAGACAGTCGGCAGATTTCTGTTGAATATCTTAGACGTCGAAAGAGAAAGCGGTTGAAGGGGATTTTAACGTTCAAGCATGAAAATTACAAATTAATTAAAATCATTGAACATGGCTGAGACGACCTATGTATGTATTTCAAACCAGTTTAGATTGTTCTAAATATGTTTGAATATTCAACCTGTCTCAGCTGTAATCGAAATAAATAAGTCAAGTCGAAATATAAACCTTTTCTTCTTTACCGACATATTTTTGACCGGCAATGACGCATCATGAATTTGTCTGTTATAAATGTTCGATGTAAGATGTAATAAGATAGCCATGGTCAACGTGTTTTATATTACATTTTACTCTACATTTCCACTGTTGTTACTTCGAATTTAAATAAAATAAGTATGTAAAAACTCTATCAATTGAAAGGCCACATTAATTAACCCACAAATGCACGATGGAAAATAAAAATAAAAGTTTTGCATGCAGACGCGCACTTCTCGATGTCGTCGCTACTCATGTCCAGGAAACACTTCAGTTGAATTAAATTTCATGATTCCGCCAGTCCGCCTGCTCCACATTTCGCCAAATAGAAACGTCAACCCAGTGAATGCCTACGTAACAGCGCCGAAACGCCACTCACGCGATAATGCCGGCGAAATGAATAAAATTTTCCATTAATCTGCATAGTGTTAGTTGACCACCTGTAAATCGCCACAAAGAAGCCTCATAAAGTCCGTGATAAAAATTCCAATCAAATGTCAATTAACTCAGAGCAAAACCCCTCTTAGACTGCAATCTACAGTCAGTCGGAGCGTCTCGACGCGTCGCGCCGTGCGAATGGATTTACTTAAGCCGATCGATCGTATTCACTGCGGCATGTCAATCATTGTGCTGCGGATGGGCGAATCGAACAAAACGGGAATAAGCGGAAGCCCACAGAAAGCTACCGAATCTCATTCAAATCAGATACCCATAGTCACATGCTACTAACTGCCCCCGAATCCGATAAATCGTAGAAAGTATTTAAGTGGTATTTTAAGTGGGCGGACTGATAGAAGCCCGATGCATTCACTCGTCTCTCACCTATTTTCTGTTTTCACATACTCGTGAAATCTCAAATTGTTTCTGCTTTGCACAGAAAACTGCCAAGTGAATTTTGTGTTCCCAGTTTCTGTGGCTACACTGGTGCAGATAGACAGAGGCACACTTGTACACTTGTACACTTGTAAGCTTGTACACTTGTGAGGATTACATGTGTGGAGGGAGGCAACGAACCACTGCTAAAAATATAATCTCCTTAGCACAGAGAAGAAAGGAATAAACGGGTTTTTAGCGGAGCATTTGGCCATGGCCTCAACACTGGGTCTTGGTCACTTACCACGCCAATACGGGCGAACATTAACGCAAAGAAGTGGTTATGCAAGACTGCTCTGCTCTGCTCTGTTGTGAGAAAGGGCAACGAGTTGTAAGCACACATGGACGAATTGAATGTCAATGGACTGGTGAAATTAGAGAATCAATGTCATCGGGGGTCATTGTATCAATTCCGATGGAAATATACTGACACACACATTTCTTGCATCTTCCTTGGAAAATAAAGGCGAATGACCAACTACTACAGAATGAGAGCAATTGTCTTCAGTTAAACTTCATGCATAGTATCGTATACGTTCGTCTGCATACATTCTTTACAACGAATACTATGAGATGCGCAAATACAATTTGCCCTATAGCACAACTTGATTCGTGACTTCTCCAGGTTTCTTGACTCCTTCGCTAGCTAAGAACAAACCTAAGTTCTATACATACGACTCTAAACACTGCTGAGGTGCACTCGCACAAACAAGCAGAGCCTGTCTTAGCAACATCTTTTTCTGCAACAACAACACAATGGTGAATCTACAATTTATGGGCCAAAGCAAGAGAAGGACGTTGCAAACAAGTCGTCGTGCATCGCAAATCTATTTCTGGACAATTCTATTTTCGTATCAAGCCACCACGCTCGATGGGAATGCAAGCCTTCCTCACCACATTTATCGCAGGCAGTAATTTTTTGCCCGCGCACATTCCCACCCGTAATGGCTACTTCACTGAGCATACATGACCATTATGAAATTTTCAAATGGCTCTTGTAGGCCTCTTATACATGTTTTTGGCTTGTTTCCTACTGTATCCACCTCGGTTGGTAATAGAGTGTCTTTTCGGTGTATCATTCGTTCCTGGTGGGTTTTTATTTCGCTCATTTAGTCAAACTGCGCCCAGTTTAACAGTAGAAGAGCGTGCCGACCATCACAACACACGCGACAAATGGTAGATACAAGACCTAAGCCAACTCACGCACTTAGGAGGAGACACACAAGCATTTTGCTGTGTGGACAGTCTTCATCGTTGCCGCTGCTGCGACGCCTGCTGTTGGCCAAATTGTGATGAGAGGAGGAAGACTGACAAAGATTGGCTTTGTACAGTCATTAGTTGGTCAAGAGAGGACAAGAACTGTTGTGACCATTTCTTGTGCGGTAGTATCTCCGATCGGTTTGGTGGACTCTTTCGACCGGTTAAGCATTTCGACTTTGTCTTGTTTTTGGCTCATATCAAGTGTGGAGTTCGTGGACGCTTTTCCCTTGCGAGGGTAATCCGTGGTGCGTGCAATTTTTCGGGATTTTTTTCGCAAACGCAAGATATTGTAGACATTTATTATTGGACTCACAGACGTCAGGATATCGGCTGTGAACGATGACTATCAAATCGTTTACATTAATCAAACGGGGTAACTTTTGAATTTATTTTAATTTTGTTTTGTTTTTGAACTCAACAAGGTGGCTGCCAGCTATTGCGTGGAGTTTAGTGAACCCCAGATTCGCTACGGATTGGGATCGCTGCAATAATTATGGTGTTGGTGTCGCGTGTGCACATGCGTTTTGGAGAAATTTCCCAACCCGTTTCGTGTCGGATAGAGGTGAACTTTGAATGTAAATCGATTGGAATGGAAATTAAGTGTTTATGCAACTACACTTGGATCGTTCGTTACGAATTTGATAAGTCTAGAAAATTGTAGAAAAATGTGGAAAACGAAAGCTTGTACTCCCGGCTCATACATATATTAAATGAGAATTTTTGTGGAAAACTTGTTGGATTATGTGCACACACCAATTTGAATTCATCCAAAAGTCGTGATGGTTTCAGCAAGGGATAGTGGTGCATGGAATTTGCTTTTTACTTTCTTTTTAAATATTTCACGAGTAATAAACTTGTGATCATTTCCTGCTAAAAGATCAGTTGAGATAGGGAATGTGTAATGAATTCCGATATTTCCCGGTGAAAATTTCCATAAATTTGAATTTGTTTCTCCTGGCTACAGGACTAAAAATATGTTGCAGTTTTCCTTCACCTTTAAGACGTCTAGAGAAATGTACAATCAAACAAATATTTTCCGTAAGCGGTTTTGAGTCGATTTTTAAATTCCATCAAACCGCCTTCATTTTGTGTGTGAATTTCAGAGGACATCAAGAGATCTGAATTCAATTGCAAAAAAAAAAAACTATTTCTTAACTTGAATTTTTTTCTAAAAATTTCCCAGGTCCTCTTTTTGGAGTTCGCCATGTTCAAGCCTTATTCCTGTTTACCTGCTGCACACTGGGTATACAGATGCGTGTCAATGTTTCTGTCGGCATTGTAGCAATGACAAACGCGAATACAACAAATCCAGACTTTCCGGTACGTATTGGCATGCAAACTAATAAGAAATACTTTCTAATTGGTTTTTAATTTTTTCAGGAATTTGAATGGAGCGAGAAGGAAAAGTCTTACATGTTGAGTAGCTTCTTTTGGGGATCACTGTGCACTCAATTTTTGGGTGGATATCTATCGAGTCAGTACGGTGCGAAACAGCTGCTGCTTGCTTGCACCCTCGGTGTGGCAATTCTGAGTCTCCTGACTCCGTCCGCTGTTATATATGGAGGATGGCAATTGTTTTGTGTTGTACGGGTTTTCCAAGGCATATTCCAGGGCGTTATGTTCCCTTGCTTTTACTCGCATCTAGCCAAATGGTGTCCAGTCGGTGAACGTAACCGACTGGGTGGAATTACACAAACTGGAATGGACATTGGATCGGCATTGGGATTTGCTGTCAGCGGCTTAGTAGCCGCGTCGGACCTCGGGTGGCCCGGGATGTTTTATATTCCGGGCGTACTTGGAATAATCTGGTCCATTTTGTGGGCGTATTTTGGTGCCAACAGTCCCAGCGAGTCCAAGATCATCTCACTTGCTGAAAAGAAGAAGATTCAACTTTCATTGGAAGAAACCGGAACTGGTCCAGTACGAACCAGACCAGTCCCCTGGAAGGCAATATTTGAGTCAGTGCCATTTTGGGCGTTGATCATAGTCAAGATCAGTCTAGCGGCAAGTTTCTTCACCCTCATGCAGCAAGTGCCTACATACATCCATGGAATCTTCAAGCTCGGAATCAAGATGAATGCTGTTTATTCTGCAGTTCCGTATGTTTTCATGTTCATCCTTTCATACGTATTCTTGATCGCCGCGGACGTTCTTACCAAAGGAAATGACGTCCGACTTGCGATGGTGAGAAAGGTCATAAACTCAATAGCTTGTTGGATTCCAGCGATAGCATTGTCAGCCCTTGGCTATGTGAGTGTTGAGAATGTGGGGACAAGCATTACTCTACTCATAGTAGCAGTCTCGGCGTGTGCAGCTCAGGTAATCGGAAGCAGTCTGAATCATATTGATTTAGCCCCCAACTATGCGGGAATACTCTTCGGAATCACCAATACACTGGCGAACGCTGTGGGCATCTTCTCTCCCCTCTTGGTCGGGATCATTGTCTCCAATGAAGTAAGATTCTTATTCCCCTCTGATGGCGAGATTATTGATTTTAATTTCCTTTTCATTTTTAAACGCAGGGTGACCGATCGCAATGGAGGATAGTTTTCAATGTAATTGCTGTGATATTATTTATTGGTAACTTGTTTTATGTGATATTTGGTAAAATGGAGAAGCAATCTTGGAACGAGAGTCCTGATGATGCAAGTATAAATCATGGCGACATTGAGAAGACCCCTCCGCTGCCAACCACCATCTCTGCTGACAAACTGAATCCTTTGCCTAGTTTTAAGTTTATCGTTTAAAAATCTGTAAATTAGTAGAAAATATCTAAACGACTGACAATGTGTGTTCTTTCCACTTATTTGATTTGTGTTTTATTCGTAATTCGGAGATAAATATCCAGAAGACTAAGCCATGAGAATCAACACCTGCAACAGGCGAAGAAAATAATATGTAGATTGCTTTTGCTATCTAGCCGGATAATAACAACAGACGGTGGCGCAGGAGCAGATGATGGAAACAGACTTCGAAAAACGAGAACAGCAATCGGACAACCTACGACCAATATTGAGAAGATCCCAGATTTCCACGAAGCCCAGAATATTGAGCTCATGTGTTAACTCAATACTGATATATTTTCGCGAAACCTAGTTGATTCGAACAACTTTCATAGAGAAATTATAGGTATTCAACAACAAATGTCACCGTCGCAATATACTGGCCAAATTCATTCTTCATTAGAAAAGTAGATCTGTTAGAAATGACAAAATTTTGATACAGATCAAGAAACGCAAATAGAAATGGCTCAAACATTACCAGAATGGAGGGTGATGAGCTGGCGAAAAGAACAGGTCTCAAGGTCAATGAGGACAAATCGAAGTAAATGCTGTCGACCAAGGAACGTTCTGTCGCACACCACCTTGGACAAAACATTACGATCGACAGCCAAAATTTGTAGGCAGTAAAGGAGTTTGTCTACTTTAGGGAAAGGGTGAACGAAAACTGGGTTCAAAATCAAAAAACTAGAAGGACCAAGATCATGAGATACAAAACTCATATTTTGCTATATGGAGCCGAAAGCTGATTGAGAAACAAAACAACGAAAGTGATTCTTGGTGTCTTCGAAAGAAAAACTCTACGTCAGATATATGTTCCCATCTGGAAGCAAGGTAAATGGAGGGTAAGACACAAGCGCGAACTCTACGAGCTGTACCAGGCTCAGGCATATCGAGCGCAAGGATAAATTGTCATCGCTTAATTTTAAGCAATCGCTCAATCTGCTTGGACTTAGCAGCAGGATGGGTACTGCATAGATAAACAGGAGGTGGACTCTGCTCTTGTAGCGCTCTGTTGTGTCGCAGGTACTTCCACCTAGGGGCCTACTACTACATTGATCTTAATCAGCTAAATAGCGTCAGCATTAGCTGGCTAAGCCTGCGTGGCCATAATTACAGCGGGCCTACTTGTGTTACTTATGTTACCTAAGTGTGGTGTAGCTGCCTTCTGCATTCAGCCACTACTAAGTAACCTAACCTTGAGCATTTCCACATCTCCGAATATCAGTCCACCAAATTCTCCTCTGAGCGTCAGATTATTTCTTTGCAGTGCCTAAGAGTATGCAACATAATCGTGGGGTATCACATATAATTTGCTATAATATCAGTCGAACCTGCTATAATCTTCACTTGGCCCAGATTCCACCTGTTCAAGTGTGGGTGTGACTCTTACACCAACACACAGAAGACCTTCGCATTCGCACTTGAGTTCTGCGAAGGCTTATCGCAACTGACTTGAAAATTACAAATTTGTTTCTGTTTACCCTATTTACTAACCGAATTAACAAATTCATATACGAACCTAAAGACTTTTATTGTGCCACTAAAATGCAGAAGTTATTTACACAGTTTGCAGTGGAATTTATTCCCATACAAGTTCGCAATAAATCAGCACAATTTCCACAAACTAGACGCATTTTGAAGTTCTTCCCCAGAAGGTTGTTGAAATCACTTGATCGACACAAATATATCACTTGAACCATTATGTCATTGTGCACACGAAATCCCTTTAGATCCGCTTACAATTGAGGTTACATCCATAGGAAGATCGAATGAATAGACATAACCTTACATAAGCTGATGTTATGTATCACTTTTGGTACTGCATTTCGCCGCATCTGGAACCAAACGAGCGGTGTACACCTTGAGTCAAATCATTGTATTGATCGCCTCATGCATACAAACAAGTGTAAATGCCCCCGGAAAACCATGATGAGGTATTCGTCGCAAATTACATATTTTAAACGCGAACCATAGTCATGAACTTGAACGAGCGATGTATAGTTTGATTATAGATTCACTGACATCTACGGATAGAGATTGAGTCGACTGACCGAATGCGTAACGTCGGAGCTAACCACAGCAGATTTGCGTGCGATTTGCGGTCATTGTGCACGTTTGGCGGTAGACCTTTTGAACATCCGTTTCCTTCTGCTGTCATGCATAGATCAATGAAATCATTTTCAATCACAAAAAAGAATATGTCACTCGCTTTCCTTTTTTATTGAATGCCAAGGGTGCGTCCAGAGCGTTCAATTTAATCAACATTTCACGTAGCAGAGAATACTTTCTGTTTTACTGCGGTCATCATAATTTCTCACAGGTACGCTGTTCTGCCTATGAATCTACCGTCTGGCAAAACAGGTTGTAAAAAGAAAAACAACATTATTATGACATTTGGCTTAGAAACGGTGGTAATTACTTTCCCTCGAAAATGTAATTAGACTTGAATTTCGCAGAAGAGATACATTAGACACATTCGTTTTTCATAAGAGAATAATTTGAATGCATCTGCGTGAATTGTCCGCAGAAAACGGAATCTAGTTAAGATTCAAGGTTGCATTTAAATTCTCATAAAAATTCTGCACTGCGTTCAATTTTGTTCTGTAGGGTGGGTAAATGGAAAATTGATTAGGTGTCTTTTCGAAGAATGGACGACTATAGAAACGTTTAGATGAAGTCAGGTCATTATGTATTTGTTGCAGCGTACACTCAAAGCAATCCAGACGATGATTAAATTAATTCAAATGAATAGGTTTTTGGCCGATTTATCGATATCTTCAAAGAAGATCGTACGCTGCCATTGAACATTTCAGGATCATATAGATTTTTTTTATCGCATGCATGGCTCTATGATTAATAATTAGATTAATCAGCTACTGGATTAGATGGTGCGATGGGCAAACGTGAACACGGAAAGCAATAAGTTAATTGATGGATATATGCCGTATGTTTCTGGTCATATGGGCCATATCTCACAACAGGAAAAGCATGCACATGCCAATATACATTCATTTCATTAATTTTCAAACTGGTTGCCGGTCGTTGTAACTTGGTCAGTCTTGGTCTAGACACATCTGGTGTAGAGCACTTGTAGAATTTTCAATTGTTTACTTATAATTTTTGAGTAAGTTGTATTAAATAGATAAACTTGTCTGAAAATGAGTTAACGGTATTACACCATTTTACGGTCCTCAAATTAAAGTATCAATTTATAAAATCATGATTATTGAATAGTTTTGATGTGTGAGTTATTTCAGAAAATTGTGAAAAAGCCCGATGTTGTTAATATGGCCCACAATAGGTATTCCTATTATGGCCGATATTTAACACTTAATACCTTCATTATTATAAGGGGACAATTTCTTCGAGACTTAAACAGCCACCAAAAAACGCCAATGAGTAATGCGGAAAAGACGGACACAGAGTCCAATGTGCACAAGGGTAGAGAGCAAGTCTTCCTCTAGAGTTCCCTGGCCTATATTTAAAACAGGGTGGTCCATATTAGCAACACATTTTTCTTCTGTTAAGAAAGACTAAATACTAATTATTTGATTTAACTAATAAACAAAAACCAAAGTGAATAAAGGCAACCCATGATGTTTTATTTACAAAAAAGTAAAGGGTGTGCAATATTTGGTGTACTTACTATACATATATATATTACAAATCAGTCCAACTGTTTGTATATGGTATTAATATCGTTGTGTGACGTGTTTTTACTAATAAAACATAGAGGATACAACCAAATATGTTGTCGAGAAAAAATCTATCCGTCACTCTACAGTGAAACCTCCAAATTGAGATACTCTGTAATTGGGGTCCTGACTGAAGTAATCGCGTTTGCATACATTTGTTTTTCACTTTGAACCTCTGAAAACGATTTACCTCTGAATTGGATCATAGGGCGTCTGCCAATAGCTTGTTGAGTCTATGCCTCGCAGATTACAAGCTGTAATTCTAAATAGAGGCTATGCTACTAAGTATTAAAGTACCATAATTGTTTCAATAAACAGTCAATGAGATTTCTTCTAAAAGTGGCAGCGTTTCTAATTATATGCACGACCACTGTAATCATTTTTTCGTCTCCTGTCATAGAAAACCCAAGGTAACTGTACTTTATGCAGGTACACGGACATTTTCAATTATCGTATTCTATTCTACATTAAAAAAAGGAAGACATGTTGCAAATTTCATGAAGATACTGCAATTCCTTAAGTGTTTTTAAGAAAATAGTAATTTCATTTTTGATGTTTCTAATTACGTGCACGTGACTGTATGCACATTGCACATCACCCGGAACGTCGAAATAGAAAAGTGTTTTGAAAAGCTTTTTCTACAAAGGAATACTCATTCACCATTGTCAATGACTCGAAAGAGGTTGCTCCGTGAAAATTATTTCGATTGTACCGGAAACCCAACCTAGACACAGAGGTTCATGTGCGTATGAGTCAGCCACGACGCCACGGCCGTCACCAGCATAACGTCATGATAACGTCTTGAAATGTATAAAATTCAATTTTGATCAAGATAGGTAATTGGAGAAATGAGCGAATGTCTGTTGTCATGGAGAGAAGATCAAACGCAGTTTTGCATACTTCTTATGAAAATTAGACCGCGTTATTTAATCAGACCACGCAAAATCACAAAAAGAGAATATTGTTCAAATACCTAGTGCATGGAAAGAGATGTTTCTAGGCGACAGCGACAGATTACATGCAGATGACAATGGAAACACAAACAGTGTAGACCAAACGATTACAATGATTTTCGGTTTTATTCATCTAACACGTCTTATGCAAATGGTTTAACTATTGTACATCCAACGATGCCAGAACGGTTCAGATAGATATTTCCGTCTGACATGTGTGAACAAGTTTCCTCCCACAAAGCCCTATATTCACTAATAAAAGTACATACAATTGCAAAAACTACAAAAGTGTCTGACTTTAATCAGAAACTCACCAGAATTACTCAAATTGAGTTACATACTTTGGCTAGTATACTTATTTGCCCTTGTATACTTCCGCGATTACGTAGTTGCAAAACACACATGCTGTTTAACGATTTTTTAGAGGTTCCGCAGTGCCCGCTTAGAAGGATGCCACCAGTGATATCGGTAATTGAATGCCCATCGCTGTTATTGGCCAAGTAATGAAGGCTGGAGACATACGTATATTCGAATTACGTACGTTCTAAGCAAGATTCATGTCGCAGCAAGTGCCACACAGCCTCTTGTGAACCATTACTTAACAACTCATTCACTTGACCCATTAAAGCTATGCAATTCATCAAATAGACAAAGTTTCGTAAACCCTATGCGATAGTTATACTATCGAGTCATATAAGTACACCCACACAGTCATATTTCATGCTCAAAAATAATCACTAACCAGCGACCAATCATTAACGCATTCGATCAAAAACCAAACCTCTCCAGGCGATAACGAGCCGCACGAACGAACGATCGCCATCGTAAGCCATCGTCCAATGCTTCAATAATTCCAAACACAAATGATCTATCAATTCAACACTCCTCGTATCACAGATACACAACTCTCTGCCACCCAGTAATCACTATTTGTTCAAGTGACACGTTAAGTTGTCTCCTCAAAAAACCTCGGCTCAGCCTGTCGTCACCATGGTATAACTTGCAGAGGTGCGCTGTGCCAGCAGCGCTTTTATCTTCACCATTTTTATCACCACATTCGCATTCGCCCCGGTACACCACTACAGGTTGAGTAGCGTCAAGAAGATCGACATAAAGGAAAAAAGTACAATAAATAAATCAACACGGTTAGGTAGTGTTAACGATTTTATATAAAACAAATGCTCAGTGAAGTTAGATTCGCCAGAGCGCATTTTGGTCTCCAATCGATTCGAAACGAGTTCTATCTGCTACTCAGTTTTTCCACCATACAATCAGTTCCCTGCCTCAGACAGTACACAATTGCAATAAAATAAAATAAAAGTATATTAACAGCATTATTTGTGTCCGGGCGCGACGATCGCATTCGAATAGTGGCGATTGTCTGTCTACTTGTAAAAGCTTAGCTCGGCGGTACACAGCTACCAGGTGATCATTCGCCTTTTAACTCTGCTCAGCTGAAGTCGGACGAATGTGCAGTAACACGAATACTTAATTGTCGGTTGCGGTTCGGTGGGATTCAAGCACAGTATCTCAAGTGGGACATCCTAAAAGTGATTTTAAGAACAATTTAGCATAAACTGTGAATAATTGACACCGGAGATATAGTGTGTCCTCTTGCGTTGTCCTAGACTGGCATACGGAAGTAGCTAACTGGTTGTGGTGAAGTGTATTTGAAATTTGTGAAATTCGAAATCGACATTAACTAGCAATGAAGAAGCAAAGTGTGATGGATGTGGCGGTGTCGAGTAAAGGTAACGCGCAACTGGATAAAGCCAGGGAAGCAGGAAGTGTGGCTGACGCAGACCTAAAGCCAAGTAGGTACCCTCATATTTCTTACACTGACTAGTTGTCAATCTTTGTAAGGCGAGTTCCAATTAATGCAACCAAATACGGCGTGCCATTAGACGTCAATTATGCGTCCAGGAGATAGTCCATGTCGCGTAATCCTTTGTTCAGGGGGAAAAGCATTTCACAAATCAGATTCCAATGCGTCGTGTTGTGTTGCTAAGTAAATGATTGAACGTGTGCTCAAGTACACTAAATTGAAGTGAACCAGTTTTGCGACAGAAAAAATAACATATATTTTGCAAGACACCATTGGGGTGGCATTGGAGTTATTGTAAAATAAATGTTCACATAGTTGAATACATTTTATTTTCCTCTAGACCCGATCAATATTCACAAATATGCTAAGGAGGCAACTCTGTCTTCGTAGAGTGCGGAATGAATAAATAACCACACATCCGCGAAATGAATGGCATGAGGTAAACCGTGGTTACATACAATTCAATTTCACTTGTCCCAAGTGCCAGTTTAAGAACCACATGTTGCTTGACATATATCCATATCTACGGGTGTCTACACATTCTTAACGAATTATGTAGATTAAGTGAATAAGTTAAGATAACGTTTTACATAAATCTTAGCGAAAGAGTTGTGTACTCCAAATATGGGAATCTGCACTGAAGAGTTTGAAACGTCTAAAAGAAATTGTTGGATTGCAAATAATTAGTAAAATCTTTACCTCCTGGCACTTTCTTCTCACCGAAAGTTGTTTTACTTCAGCCAGTAAATGATTGAACCAGCGCTCAATTACACTAATCGGAGGTGAATATTCAAAGTGTTTCATCGCTTTCGTCAATTTTTTTAATACTAGTTATTTAAAAGCCATTTCACCTAGCCGCCGTTTCAGATGGTATACTGATTTTACCTCAAATCCATCCAAATGAAAACATCATTTGTTTGATTTTTAGAAAATGAATTTTATTTATTGGTAAGGAACAAAGTAAACTTCGGCAGAAACTGACAGGAGAATTTATGTGAATATTGGAGACAATAAGAGTTATAAATATGCATGAACCGATTATTTGCATGCGGAATCATCTATTAGTGATTTTATTATCCTAGTTAAATACTCGTCTTCGGTGGAAATTACTGCCACGCCCACCTTCATAGCATACAAATGATTGAGAGATAATTGATAGGAGTAGGATGTCCACCGGCTTTGGGCATATTTGTTTACATTTACATTTAATTTATTAGACTGGATTGTTTTGGGAATAAACATTGTAACGTATCACGTTTATCCTATTGGCTCAGTATTTTATATCAAAGCAATACTTCTTGGGCAACTTGTAAGAATGCTGATGTCATCATTGTTGTTTCGCACGAATGTCCTCGAAGTTATAGTTTCATATTTTTATATATATATTTACCATCATAGGGCAAACACAAAACACTACGTTCTCTTAATGTATGCCCTCAGCAGCTCTGTACGCAACAGATGTTTGCTGAGCGACTTAGGATCATCTTCAAATTTTGCATCTCATAGATTACATCAAATAAGCAATATTAATTAAAGAATTGTGTATTAATACATTTTTTAAACTCCAACCAATTTCCTATTGTATCAAACATTCCCCCATACTTTTAGTGTATGTGTACTAAAGACTATCATTTAATTCTACATAATAAACACTTTTGATTTATTTTCGATGAAAGTGATTTAGGTTGACCGTTTCCCATTTATCACTGCACACCGCAGGTATTTAGCAATCAGGTTTTATTTCAGCTCATTACTATTATCTTGGTGTGACGTTAACATTAAAGTTAATAAATAATATATTTTAGCCAAGTGTAGACTAAATTTCGGTAAGATTTTATCAACAACTGTACAGCTCAATTAGAATGGCTTTTCTCCATTCAAATTACAAGTTATAAAAGTTGATCATATCCTTTTGTTTGTGTAACATAACCAAGATGAAGCTCGAGGAATTTCTAAGTGCAAAATATATTAAAATGTGTGTAAAAAAGGCGGTAAGATTTTTTTTCAAACGCAGTCTCATACTGTTTCAAATTTGTTGTTGATGTTGATAAGGGTAAATTATTCCAAGCAAATTCATTATTTAACAGGAAGAAACCTTGAGCTAGATTCATTCGATTTATTTAAATCAGATCAATAAAGCGTTCGTTCCGCTCTGTTGGGGTCAACTAAGCCACATGTCTATCACGAATAAAGTATGGGCGAAAGAGTTTTTACAAAGCGCTCTATAGAAGATCGGATAAATGAGTTTGAACGCTTACCTAAAATTTAACTTGAATGCTGTGACATAGTGTACATCATAGCAACTTTCATTTAAATAGATGAAACTAGGGTCCGTAGATTCAGTTGTTGTTTTTTACTTCTTCTAAGGTCGACAACCTTGCATAGAAAAGTGCTCGTATGCAGTATATGTTCTCAAATCGATTAATGAATCTATCCGAGAATATCCTCGATAATACAATGCAATCGTTTATTAAATTACTCACAAACTGGCATACGACAGAAATTTCATATGCAGTTCACATAAAAATCAAAAACGTAATCGATGAGTGCTTTAAAGTCACAGCCCTTGATAAATGTTCTCAAGTAATTAGTGAAGTACTTCTTCAAATTAATTATTTATGGGAAAGATTATTTATAATTAAACACTATAGATTAATAACTTTTAATCTGTGGCTTACTGCTTATAATACTTACTTATATTATAATTATATTTATCTTGAATTGTGTCCACGTGTAAATGAAGTGATATTCGAAGTATTACCGGCTTATGGTAATATTCAATAATTGCTGTGAGTGTCAGTTCCGTTTATCTGTGAATTGGCTTCAAACCTCACCACTTGATGTTGGCTGGAAATGTATTTTTTTCTCTAATAGCACGTACAACAAGAGTGATGGATGAAGAAGATATATAAGAAGTTTTTCACGCACTTAGAGCTACCAATTTTAAAATAAAAAATATGTATACAGACTCAGATGAATCTGGCCCGTGTTGTCAATACCTCTTCGTATAAAACGGACCTTATGTCCAATTCTCAAACAATATTCTGAAGCCAGATGAGGATAAGCAGATGGTCTAAGCTTGATGGTCATTACTTTGAGGGCTTGCTTGTCAATTTTTTGGCATATCCTTATTATGAAATGACGATAATACAGTCACGGACAGGCTGAGTAGTTTAGTTTTGTTCAACACTGTACGTTTAGGTTTTAGAGTCTCCTCGTTGCATTGCTTTATTCCAGTTAAATTATAGTATAATTTGACATACATTGACAATAATTATAATATAATATTGGTCCGAGGTAGTCCTAGGTGGACTTGGACCTGGCTTCTACAGCAACCACTCGTCCTGTATGATTTCGTTCTTTCACGAGTGGATGGGACTTATTCCAGCGCAGTTAATGAACGGCGAAGTTTGAGAAGCCTTTTTCTAGTCTTGTGTACTCTTTGAGCATTGTCAATGACTCGAAATATAAGGTAGGAGTCAATGCACTAACCCACTACTCCACGACGAACTTACAATGATTCTGGATTCCCTTGAGATTCCAAAATAGCAGTCATCTCATATAATCTTATATAACATCGAAATCAAACATTTCGGCTAATTTCGACATTTCCACCCAAATGTTCAGCATTCCGCCATGAAATGTTGGATTCCAGCGTAATGTTGAATTTTGTGCCTGCATTTTTAAGTTCATGTGGGTCGCCGTAGCGTAGTGGGTAAGTGCGTCGACTCCTACGCAGAGGGTGCCAGTTTCGATACCCGTATTTACCGCCTATCATTATTCACGGCTCCACCTCTTTCGAGTCACTGACAATGCTCAAAGAGTATTCCTGTCTAGAAAAAGCTTCTCAAACTTGGCCGTTCGGAGTCGGCATTAAACTGTAGGCCCCTTCCACTCGTGAGAGAACAATAGCACGCACAACACAAGTGGTTGCTGAGAAGCTAGGCCCAGGTCCACCTCGGACTGTCGCGCCACCCATATTATTATTATTATATTATTAAGTTCATCAAATTGAACAAACCTTTTTACAAATTCAGCACAAGTTAATGAGTTTTCAGCCCGCTGACAGTAACAAAAAACAACTTTGAAGAAAACAATCAATCATTTCAAGTGATAATTACAATGTATTGAGCCAACAATAAATTTAATATATCTGAATTAGCGCTTAAATTCATGATTCAATCAATATAGCTTGCTAAACAAGTTTAACTGATTTTCTGATTTCCAATCAGGAAAAATATCAGTAATCAATTCTGACACTAGATATCATTTGAAATGTTGAAGTTCCAGAAGGAACTCAAAATTGGATTTCGAAATTTTTTTTCCCGAAATGTTAGATTAAGGTGCGGTGTAAATGTACATTAAGACAACGTTAACATTTCTTACAGTCTTATATGGTATTACACTACCTTCTAATGTGAACAGTTTTTGCAACTGTCACTTATCGTATTCAGACTTCATGATTTCAAAGTTCATTCCGATCACTAAATAGACCACAATGGCAAGCAGTGTCGTCAAACAACAATAGCAGATCAATCACTGTGCAGATAACTTGAAGTCCGGTATTTCCCACTCTCTATGCTGACACCTCCTGTCGGAATGTCAATTAGAAGTCACACTATTGTCACAGTCGATGTCAAGTGTGGCGTTTGCAATTGTGTAATAGACAATGGATCCGATATCTACATATAATGGGTGTTAAGTGATTATTTTATTGACAACATTTAATTAATTTTGAAGTGAAAACAGTGTTGTAACAAAATCAACATGGCAAGTAGTTCCCCGAGTCAATACTCCATTCTGTGTTTATTTTCGAAAAACTAACTAAACCGAAAAAACAACTTTATTGCCATACTCATATTGAATCGTATTTTAATTACGAAATAGCACGACTTTATTACTGTGACTTCTTAGTAGATTCAACGATTGTGTGCTATTTCTATATATGGCAGTGTTGAATTCTTTTATTCTTAGCCTTCTATTCAATTTTGCAAACCTCGTGGGTACAGCTTATTTGCGAGATTGGTTAAATTCATATTCAAATCACGACTATGTTTGAAGAACGAGTTTAAAGGGGGTGAGGCGCAAAACCAAATCTGTGCATACCTGTGTATCTGGTCCATCAACATACGAAGCTTTTTTTAGCGTAAGTAATGAAGGCATTTTGTCAAAATCAATTAAGGAAAATAACCGATAAATGAATTACATACCAAATTACAACTTTTATACTTTACCCTAAAAAAAAGATTCAATAAGATTGCCACGAATTTCTTTTGTTTTTGCAAGTTTTCTTTTTTGGGGCTATTTTCGGTTGATAAGATACGGTTAAGTAATTGAAGTTGTACTTCCTGTCAATCATTTTACGACTTTTCAATGAATCCGTACACGATTAATTCAATTAATTATTCATTAATCAAAAATAACAACATCTTAATTTGAGACACCCTTCAAGTCACCTTTGAAAAGCTGAAATGATTCCTTTATCTGTAAAATATTGTACATAATTGGTATTTTTCCATGACTCACCGAAAAAACTGTTGACAAGATGCCGTATCTGGCGCATCTGATACATCTTGAGTACATTACTAAATGCGATCTTAACTGTGAATAATCTCGTGATGTAACGAATTTATGGAACGCATTTTGCACTGAGTTCACGATAAGAGATGTAAATCATTCAAACTTAACTCGATCCATTGATTAGTTTCAATTCCGAACTGGCCAGTGACTTCCGCCAACTCTCACCCATTACATTTCATAACGGCATGCGCTCTAGAATTAAATGCGATCACAATTAATCTTTCCGATCTGCACCGTGCATGTTTACATGATCCAGAGCTGAACTTATACAAATTCCGAGTGAGTAATTATCATTAACTTCGACTGCTAGTGCTGTTGTTTTATGGAACTTATACCCACGACTGCTTCCGTACGGCGGCGGTGGTGGGCAAACCCATCCTTCCAATTCAGTCATCCATAACCACGTAGCACTCGTACATGGGTACATCGCACCGATATTACACTGATCGAAAAGCTGGAATTATGTCGTAATTGCGAAACACCAGCCGATGTTTAATTCTATTTGCTTATGGTTGTGGGTTGGACATTTCTTCCGACAAGAGATTCAATTAAATATTCCAGTAGAACTGACATCGTTTTCGGGGAACATGAATAGGAAAAAATTGCAAACACTTTTTTGCAGGTTGTCAGATCAAATTTCACGCATTGAAATTGTGTTTATGTTCTTTTCTGGCCAATTACCGTCTAAACTCCAGTCGATCACTCAATTTATATTCGTTTTGAAGCAATCTGAAGTGTTTATATGAGATAATTTGCCATAAAATTGCTGCCAAAACCGGAGATGCTAAGGCATGACTGAATTACTCTCAACAATTGCGCTCCGAATGCCTCATCGGATTGTTGCGAAGGTAATTGATTTTGATTGCTAATACGGTTAATGACTGCCTGTAGTAAGAAATATTACAATGGCATTTATAGTAGCGTACTCATACGTCCGAAGCGATGTTGTGTTGTACAACAAATTATTTTAAAATTATTAATAGTACTAACGCAAAGCCGGTACGACTAAAAATGATGTCCAAAGATCGTGGGAGTAGTTAAGATGAACACAGATTTCAGGTGATAAGTAGCGACAATTTGAAAACTTATTTGCGCTGAAGGTATCCGATACCATACATACGGAAAGTGCACACAATAATTAGAAGATGTCGTGACTGCTTAAGGTAAATTCCGCATGTATGTTCATTTGAATAGAGAGACATTGAAAATGCAAGTTTAAATAAAGAGCATATAAATCAAAATGGTTGTCAAGTAATTAATAAACACTGAAAAACATAGTTTCATTCTTTTCAAGGAATTGATTCATACTGTGGACGGTTCGGAATTTCTTCCTTTGCCAATGTAACGTGGCTCAAAATGCGTCATAAATAATGCATAGATCGATGTAGTGCTTAACGAAAGCACGAACATTCGATGTTGGTTCACTGTGTTCCATTCTGGAGATCTTAGCCTTGAAAAAAGACCGCAATTTTCATAAAGTTCAAGCTCATAAATGCGTGTACAATGTTTATTACTTTGATTTCATCATCATCATCTGATCCGCATCATCCATTAAAGGGGTCTCATCTGGAGTTTTAGACTTGCTCCTACCACCTCGTCTTGGGCCAGGTGAACCTCTACTCACACTCTAGAAACTCAAGATTGAGTTCCTCGAATACTGCCTTGTTCCTCGCCCTATCCCGGTCAGGAATTCCCACAACGAAGAAATTTCATCATGTTTGTGTAAAATTCGTGGGTCCTTATCGGTATGCTATGCAGTCTGTGGAATGAAACTACATGTTTGGAACCACTCAAAATTGAACAATTCATGTGGTACGACCTAATATTTCTCAACTTTACAAAAGCCCATAATCCGACAGATCACATTCCAGTTCCATCCCCATTCATGTTTTATGGTAGATGTGCTTTTTACATACCGGTCAATCGAATTATAATTCATCAAGCCTTACATAATGCCTTAGCTCACAAGTGCTTGTCGTCAGCATTGTTTGTATAGTAATTTGCATTTATTTAACAAGTTAATTGTATTCTGGGGAAGTTGATGATGAGCAGATTTGCCTCTGGACTTAATAAGTAATTTTGAAACTGTCCAACAATTTTTCTTCTAATAACATAGGAAAAATGTACAGTTTTTCAATTCATCGTATGTGCAACCGATATTTTTTCGCATACATGTTTTATGACTTTTATGGTCTAAAAGTATTGTAAATGGCTCTTGTGATTCTATAGAAAAGCCACTGACACACAATCATCCAAAAAATTAATAATCTATTTTAGTTAAATATAGTTGAATAAGTTAAACTCTCTCTAACTCAAACAAATTATGGTATCCCGTGATAATTCGACTTAGGGGAAGTCCACTGTAATCCGATGGTTCCGAACCGTAAAATGTTTTTGCAAGAAGTTATTCTGAATATTAATCATTATATTAATCATCAGTTCAGAGACCGCTCAATTAAGTTCAAATCAGTTTATTGAACTAGTTCCTTATTGTGGGTCAGTTCAATGTGGTTTATTGCTCACGAAATTGGGTCCTTTAGTTCAGTTTATTTCGATATGGTTCAATTATTCTTTCTAAATCATAATATGTATGTAGAGTATTTTGAATTGTGACATTGTGAACTAATTCATTTATTTCAATTGTTAGAGATCCTTTTTGAGCAAGTTCGTTCGTGAAATACACACGCCTACTATCTAGTGCTAGCAAATGCTTAAACGTTCCAACGTGTTTTGCGTTCCTTTTCTTTTTATGAGTTTAATTGAAGGGTACAAATTATAAAACAAATTATTCGAAATATCATCCGTTTGCAGAAATAGCGAAGTCGATCCGAACATTACCGATATTATTGTTGAGGAGGACAACGGTCCCCAAAGTCTGCTATGGGTAAACTTCCGATGAGGTCGTAACACCTTTTTGAGCCTTTTTTGCAGGGTAAAGATTTCCAAGCTTTCCCTATTCATGATTTCAGACAAATAAGGTTCAAACTTTTAAAGCTGAATCTTTGTTAAAAGTCACTTGTCAGTTAGCACCTAATAGATTGATTGGGTGCGTTCAATGCCTTTTGTGAAAGAATAAGTTCAAGACCTTATATTCTATGAGTTAGTTGGTGCAGGGTATATTTAACGGATGAAAGTAATTTGCGAAGCACCACTCAGACTCATTGATGACAGTCCAGAAACATTCCAGAGAAATCTACAGCTAGACATAATGTTTCTAATATGTACCAAAATGTGGATGAATGTTGAGGCTATATAATTGTGGCTATCAGAATGAAGGGCACACAGAAATTAATATTTTATAGAAATAATAAAATAAATACGTATTTTACATAATTATACAAAAAATTCCGTCAACACAAACGGAACCTTAAACTAAACTTAAGAATGCTTTAGCCTTCAGCTAAATCTGCTATACAAATTATTCATTCAACGTAGTTAAGCAGTTACTAGTGATTTATATAATTAAAATGCTTAAGAGGGAGAGAATAACATATTGTATACATAGTCCACTTTCCTTACATCGGAATTATCGACTCAACTACATTTAGTTAGACTTGAGTAGCGGCCGTAATCCCACATAGCCCAACGTCCACACTAATAGTCTCGGGCAATGAAAACATTGGCTAAAAATACGAGTTTCTCGAGGTTAAATTCAAGACTCAATGACGTATATTCACCCATTTGTCTTACATAAAGACCTAACTTGAATCTTGTATTCAATGTCATCGTCAGAAAACTCATCTATGGCATCAGAAATTACTTTCTTCTACATGCCTCCCAGACTCCGAACTATATGTAGATACACAGACATACGTAAAGTGTTAAGGCCTCCCACTTGTCTTTCTCCTACTATACAAACGTATAGCAGCAATCAGTGAACTGATAATATATTTTCTCGATTTGTCTCTTGACCTAAACATTAATAAGTTGTCAACAATCTTCACACTTGAGTCGCTCCCGAAAGATAAGAGTCGAGTTGTAGTGAATGACCATTGTATATAGACCAGATAAGATGATACGCCGCGCGCTAAGAGCGTAGTTCAGATCTCAGACAACATCAGCACCTCAATAGGTTTATTATCAGTCAAATAGTTTGACTATAACTCATAGGAAGTGTTAACTATTAACAATAATTGTTAATTGAATTTATTTAGTTATTTAAGAGCTTTTCAATTTGCTGTTGTTCATGTGGATGTTCTTCAGCAAAACAAATATTTGTTTCGTTCGTTATTATCATTAAATGCTATCTTGAGTATGAGCAACGTTAATATCTCTGTGGTGTCTCCTAAGAATTGATATACACCAACAGTCGTTCATAGTGCGCTAAAGTCACAAGGAGTAGCAGCTAACAAGCAGAGTTTCCCTACACCAAGAACTTTTTGCAGTCAGCCAAGACCTTAATTGATATCTAGTGCGCCTCAAGATGGTTAAGAACCGTCGATTTGAAAATAAAGGTATTTTTTTAATTATTTTGTGTGCCAAGGTTTATTTTCTGATACGGGAAAGTGAGGACAAGTGATTTGCCGAGTATCAACAGTAATTTGTCAAATAATGATTAGTTGATAAAATCTCATGTCTTTTAACCAAAATAACTCTAAGCTGTCGATAAGTTTTTCATTGAAAATTAATTAAATAAGGTAGAATGAGTAGTGAGTGAGATAACAGGTATAAAATAAACATTCAATTGGTTCTATCGAAAAGTACTTAATACAAAAAAATAAAATGACATGAATGACAAGGTGACAAGAAAGACAAGAGTGCTATAATCTCTTCCAATCACTATCGACATCCGATTTACACTAGTTTTCTGTAAATTACATAAATTGCTTCTACGACTTACCCTACAAATTCACAGATAATCAAAAATATGTTTTAAAAAAAATGCATTCATTTGAGCGAGATAGGAGGAATGGGATAGGAGATTAAATCGTCGCAACAAGATTCTGTATTTTTTGTCTGTTGTTTGCTGTTCAAAAACAACAAATCGGTTTCTTTTTATTTTCACATTATGCAAAAATAAAATGATACCTCACGCGGGAGACGTCGTTTGATAGTTCAAAAGCTTAGTGTTGTTAAGTGTTGTACAACACTAAAAATCGGGATTGATAGGAGTACATCACTCTGGCTCGGTAGAAATCATTTAATATGAACTGTTTTTCAAGGCAGCATTGCCGTAATGAAGAGTTGGCTTATTCGTCATCTGTGCGAAGCATGCACTGGCGGTTTTTCCACGAAAGTCTGCATAAATCTTGTGTGACTCCTAAAAAATGTCCCGTGGGAATAAATACAGCATACCACTTACAGTGTGCACGATCGGTTGCGTCATTATTTTAGTCCATAGCAACAAACGTTAAAAGGTTAAAGTATTTATAAATGTTTATTAAAAACCTTCAACTCATCCTCTTCCTACTTTTTAATCTATTTATATTCTTTAAATTGCACGAGTCTGGTACTGAATTATAATAAATGAAGCTGTAAAAACTTGGGCTTTATCTGAAGCCGCCATCAATCAACAATAAATATTGACCAGAGTGATTGATATGCTCTGTTTACCGAGTTTACAAAGTTCACCATCATAATTAATGATGTAAACAAAAATTAATATTTCTTTTATTCTGCCAAGTGATCGTCACTATCTATCGCTCTCTGACAGCAAGTGATGACCGCAAAAATAGTTTGTTCGGAATTTTTGACACTTATTGATTTCGTTAATTTATGCAAACTGTTTGATTTTCTGCGGTATCAAATAACATTAACTTCCTAATAATTTATTTATCTCATTTAATTAACTTTGTTTTATTATAATTGGTGTTGTCTGTTGACATTCCATAAAAGCGAGCAATCTACTAGTCACAGTATTCATATACACATTTCCAACGAATTCAATGATGGGACGAACAAGAAAACTCATTGCATACTTTTTGGATGCGCCTACAATTTGGTCGTATTTAAAAACTTCATTATCATCATTTCATTCATATTTCTACGCGAATTATTCCGGTCACTAGAGCGTATGCGCGTTCATTAGTAGGCGAGGTGTTTCCCCGACTCTTATCATGCTACAGATATTATTTATTTGTGCGGATAAGTGCCGGTAATGGAGGAACAATGACCAAATGTAAATGAGGCTTAAATGTGAATTATCTCTTGTTTATAATTGTGCTATATTTTGGGACCTACATTTAAACTTTTGTCGATTTGTTTACTTTTAGAATCAGCCTTTGGGATACGACATCTGCAATGTGTGCTCATCTTCTTTGGACTGGCTGTTGCCTACGCGCTGCGCGTGAACATGTCTGTCGCAATTGTTGCCATGACAGACAAGTCAACGAATTCAAACTTTGACGTAAGTAAAGTGATCACTACCTCGTCATTCTTACATTTCTTTCATTTGTGGTTTCTTGCATCGCAATTTGAAGATGAGATATTTTAAACCTACAATTCTTCGCTTGGCGCCGTGTACATATCTTCAGTAATCGATCAATGATGACACTACTAACCCTTCAGTGTTCCTTCATAATCTTTAGAAGCAGTCGCCTAACCATCCTTTGATTTATAGGTATTCGCTTGGGACGAGAAGACAAAATCCATGATTCTGAGCAGTTTCTTCTGGGGCTATGTTCTGACGCAGATCCCAGGAGGTTATCTGTGTCAGAAGTATGGTGCCAAGTATGTACTGTTGATTGGCATTGGTGTTGGGTCCGTACTAGGTGCCCTGACACCAATGTGTGCTTCTGCCGGTAACTGGCAGTTGATTTGCGTTCTGCGATTTATCCAGGGAATCGGTCAGGGGTGTCTGTATCCTGGTGCTCATAGTATTCTCTCGAATTGGGTGCCGGCAAAGGAACGCGCGAGCTTGGGGACATTTTGTTACTCAGGTACACAGTTTGGGTCTGTAGCTATGTTGGCTGTAAGTGGCTTCATTGCTTCATCTTCAAAGGGATGGCCTGGGATATTTTACGTTTCCGGAGCTGCGGGACTCTTATGGACAGTAGCGTGGTACTTCTTTGCAGCAAGTGCCCCGTCAGACCATAAAACAATGTCAAGCCACGAGCGACAGCTTATAGAAGATTCACTTGGACGTAATTCTGGAACAGGATCTATGAAGCTGCCCATTCCCTGGAAAAATATGATCACTTCTGTGCCATTCTTGTCACTTCTCGTGGTCCATGCAACACACACGTGGGGCTTTTGGACACTGCTTACCGAAATACCAAGCTACATGAACAGCGTCCTGCAATTTGACATCAAGAGCAACGCGTTGCTTTCGGCGTTGCCCTACTTCGTCATGATGGTGCTCAGCTTCGCATTCGTGGTCCTTGCTGAATTTTTCAACAATAAGAAGATCCTTTCAACAACAGCTAGTAGGAAAATATTCAATACGATTGGCCATTGGGTGCCAGCAGTGAGTCTGATTGCGCTGGGCTATGTGAAAAGTGACGACGGCAACCTCGCCATAGCACTGCTGACACTGACAGTGGGAATAAACTCAGCTGCTTACCTGGGTTTCCAGATGAACCACATTGACTTGTCTCCTAACTTTGCTAGCACCATGATGGGCGTGACAAACTTTGCAGCGAATATAATGAGTGTCTGTGGCCCACTGGCTGTTGGTTTTCTTGTCACAGAGCAGGTACAAGAAGATTCACCAAATTCTTATGTTCCGAATAATGTTGAGATCATTTTCCTTTCTTTTTCTAGAAAAATCCCGAGCAATGGAGATCTGTATTCTTTCTAGCTTCGGCGTTGTACTTTGTAGGAAACCTATTGTTTATAATTTTCGGAAAGACAACTATTCAGGATTGGAATAATGCATCTTCTGAGGATTGTGTTGCGGCACAGTCGACTCCGCTGCGATGCAATGAAACGAAAGAAAACGAAGCGGAAACAATTATATTATAATGATTAGAGAATAAAATTTAACAAAAATCAGTCCATTATTCTTCTTCCTTTTGGTAAAGCACCGCAGTCCGGCGTGTCCAGGGGTCTTAACCAATAAGCATTGCCACAACCACGATCAGCTATGTGCATATTTGTGGAAGTTCCTATCCGCCTGTGTGGGATTGTGCACGGTGCCATGCCTCATAGCATCGTTCTAGCGAATTTTGCACATGCTACGTGGACCCGCTTTGCCCAACTAGACTGATCTATCTGAATGGCCTCTATAGTTGGTGGTTGAATCTAGTCCACGATCCCCATGCGCGCATAAAGCACTGTAGATCGCACTATGAACTTCTATCTCGATTGGATACCAGCTCTTTCGCATACGCTTGCGTCGTTAAGTTGAGCACGAATCGAAGTTTTACACAAAGTCACCTTGAAGCTTTATTAGACATAACTGATTCAATTCCACATTTGCGATCGGAGTACAGCGATTACCAATCAAGTTTAATTTAACGCGATTCTCGCTAGTGACTAATGTGCCAATCGGCCGAACTCAGGCATAACATTTGTTTGTTTTTATCAATTGGACGTCGTTTACCAATTTAAAACAAGCTCTATTCTAAAAATAAGTAGCTGGTGTTTTGAAGGAAGTTCAGACGAACTTACTTACACAATCTAATTCATTTCTTCGTCATTCGTTATCCGGTTAGTGGTATTCGACGGCAGGGTGTATTGTGCTCTTATTTCGTTTCTCCCAAATCAACCATTCAACTGACAATTTTTTTTTACTTCTCTTTCAGGAATATCCATGGACGGAGAAGACAAAATCACTAATCCTCAGCAGTTTTTTCTGGGGATACGTTGTAACACAAGTCCCAGCTGGTCAGATTGCTCAGCGATACGGTGCTAAGGTAGTCGTCCTCTGTGGGATTCTGATTTGCGCTCTGCTTAACATCCTGACTCCTTGGTGCGCCCGAATGGGAGACTGGCCACTTATATGCGCCTTCCGTGTGATTCAAGGTCTATGCCAGGGATGTATTTTTCCATCAACGCATACATTGCTCTCCAAGTGGGCTCCAGTAGAGGAACGCGGAAAATTGGGAACATTCAGCTACGCTGGAACTCAATTTGGCACTGCTCTGATGCTTGCACTGAGTGGAGTTTTGGCATCGTCATCAATGGGGTGGCCAAGTATTTTCTACTTTTCCGGAGGAGTTGGCATTGTTTGGGCAGTTCTCTGGTTCTTCTTCGCATCAAGCTCTCCAGCAGACAATAAGTACATATCGGAAGAGGAGCGAAATTACATCGAAACATCCTTGGGTCAAGCCGACAAGGAGAAAAAGCCTGCTTTGCCCACTCCGTGGAAAGATATTTTGACATCCGTGCCATTCATGGTCCTGCTGTGCGCACATTGTGCTAACAACTGGGGCTTCTGGACGTTATTAACTGAGATCCCAACTTACATGAAGAATATTCTTGGAATGGATATCAAGAAGAACGCCTTGCTGTCTGCCTTACCATACCTGTCTATGTGTCTGCTGTGCTTTTTCTTCGCCTTCTTATCGGAGGTGTTGAACAAAAGGCGCTGTATGTCTCTGTCTTTCAGTCGGAAGTTTTTCAACTCCATTGGATTGTGGGTGCCGATGATTGGGCTTATCGGCCTGGGTTACATTGATGGAGGCAACGTTATGCTGGCCATTGTACTTCTCACCCTGACTGTGGCAATAAACTCCGCCTGCTATCTGGGTTTCCAAGTGAATCATATTGATTTGTCCCCCAACTATGCTGGCACTCTTATGGGCATAACCAACTGTGCAGCAAATATTATGAGCATTATCGCCCCTCTAACCGTCGGCTTCATTGTACATGATGAGGTAAGATTTGAAGTGAACTAATAGATGCACCATGGAAATAACTTATCGTATTATTTATTTTTTTTTAACATTCACAGAAAGATCCAACTCAGTGGAGAATAATCTTCTTTATCGCCGCTGGTTTCTTCTTAGTGGGCAATCTATTATTTGTCCTCTTCGGAAAGACGGAAACACAATACTGGAATGAGCCTAAGCCCTCTGAGAAGAAGAAGGAAATTAATGCACAGAATCCGGTTTACATGGAGTCACAAAACTGAAGCACCCTCGCGGGTGTGGCTCTGACTACAACGAGAGAAGAAATAATTTTGTTGAATTTATACCTATGCATATTTTGACAAATTCTTTGAACTAAAAATATGTGATCTAGTCATAAGTAATAACAACAGCTACATAATTACACTTCCTTACGACATGAACTTTCATATTCAGACATCTTACCAAACACCTACAGCAACACGAAAGAATTTACAAATTACAGGAACAGGAAGCAAAAACGTCATAGTTATAAGGAAATGTTAGCAATTTTAATTAGTGTTAGGAAAAATAGAAGTAAATAAAATACCTAAATTAGTTCTTTATTTAAAAATGTTTACTTGAAATAAAATCAAAACCCTACCCTAAGTCTTACTTAGTTTTTTGAGAGGACTACACGATGCCTCACTATGCACGTTATCGCATTTCACTACCGTCTCGCTGAATAGGGTTTAAATTCGCATATTATTCACGAATAAGGGGAGACCATTATTTTTGTTTTGTGTCAACAATTTTATTAATAAACTTAAGCTTTATAGAGAAACCATAAACTAAATTTAAACCTAAAATCCTATTTAAAAAGCCATTTAATGAAAACGAGGTAAATCGATCCACTTTATTACGCTAATAATCAACATCTGGTGTTAATTGATTTATACTCTGGTGGACAATAGATTATTTTGCAGCAAATCAAAATTAGAAATTACGGCAACCCCTAAATTAATGCGATAATCTTTATCATTTCATTATTTTCGGTGAGATTATACTGAAAATAACGTAAGTCATCGAATACTGAGTTGAGATCCAATTCATTACTTGTATCTGTATTTCAAGGTAGTCTCGCAATGTGGATGTTGATTTGGTGTACTTTTATGGCCCAATTTCCCATCGCCTGAGTGCTGCTGAAAATTATCTGAAGCCCTTCTGCAACTTCTTTCAAAATTAGGTATTATGCTCTACGCTTTCAGTACATTAATACCCAAGCCAAAGCCAAAGGCTCTTGACATTCTGATTGATTATCTAATTTATACTTTTTTATTGTCAGTTATGGTTTATAAGCTATTAAAGTAAATTATAATAATAACAATAAGGGAGGCTCTACAGCCCGTAGAGGGCTAGGTCCTTTCTTCTACAGGAACCATTCGAGCTGTGCGTGCTATTGTTCTTCCACGTGAAGAAGAGACCTTCAGTTGTATGCCGACTACGAACCGCGGAGTTTGAGAACCTTTTTCTAGACATAAAAATTCATTCAGCATTGGCAGTGACTCATAAGACTTGAAAATTATTTTTGTCGTACCGCAATTCGAACTTAGACAACGATGTTCAATTGTGTAGGAGTCGACGCACATACCCACGAAGCCACGGCCACCAGTTGTATAAATAAACACGTCTCAAAATGTATGTCAATATTACGCTAGAATTCGTTCTCTTGAATAATGCTGATACTCCTGATGCTCCTAAATTCGTTGTCTTCTTTTGTTTTATTTAACAAATGCAAACGGTCGATAAAAAACGCATGCCAGACCAACAACAATAAAGTAAATTGTACTTTAAGTAAAATATTAAATTAAGCACAAAATTGTCGAGCTTAATTTAATTCAGTTAATAAAAAATTCATTTTAACTATTCACATAATACATTTTTATTTAAAACGAACTCACCCTGTTCTTCACTCTCATTTCACGTGGGCGTCAATGAACGTGATTGAAACGTGTGACAACAAAAATTATTCATCAAAGTTATTTGTACACCACCGATAGGCTGTTTTTGATTATTATTATTTTTTTTTTTCATTTGCTCTGAACACGCCTCTAACAAATGCTGAAATATAAAACTTTTGCAAGATACAGACTAGGAAACCACAACAACGCAAATGTAGTGTTTTATAACTTACTATGCAAAGATAGTAACAATTTATTAGATTGCAAATATTTGATGATTAACAGGGATTAGAGCTCAAATATGTGTCGTTTGAATCGTTCTGTAACTAACTGTGCAAATACTGTAAAAATGTGCTCAAATATTTATCGTCTGAATCGTTTCCTCTGCTTATCCGAAATGCAACAGATATTGGATGCGATAAGGAACGCGTGGACATACTGAGCTTTTGATTTTATTATGCAAAAGGCATCCAGTGTAAAGATAAAAGTTTATTAATGTATGGTTTAAAGCTATGAGGGAGGATAAAAAAAATTGTACACCAATTAAATTTTAACTAAGATTAAAGTAATATTTTTTAAACACTGTTTTAAAAAACATCGATCTCTTTGTAGGTACTGAAATAATGAAAACATTATTTTACAGCTTTTCTTCTGTAGAAATTCATTAAAATGTTTTTAGAGCTTTATTGCATCCAAATTGGAATTGTTTGGAAATTAGAATACACTTTTCTGCACCATTTTACATTTACACCTGTATTTTGTTCAACACAATTTTTTGGCTTGGAATTATTAACGTACAGTATCAAGGACAAAAAATGTGTCTAGGTATATTAATGTGTATTTTCTTGTTTCTACTTTTTCTTTATCATTGTTTATACAATTATAATTAGAAGTGAATGACGAGATCAATGAGCAGATTTAAAATGGTGTTTCAAACAAAGCTCGGCAGTATAGGTTCCCACCGTCATTGTCACGGACAAATTATAATTCCTATCGGTAATGTTTAGGACACAATTGACCTATTAAACATTCTTTGCGCAGCCTGTATCAGCCGGTGAATTTGAAGTCTGCAACTCTGATAACATTTCTGTTTGTGTTTCGATTTCAATCAATTGAAGTCGAATAGCAGCATTGCACCTGAAGAATTGTAATAAGTTTTAAAGAAAATAACCTGTTTTATAGAAGGTTACCAGATAACAATGTCATTGTTACCTATTGGTATGTTTCAGCATCTATTAAAGTTACCTATAATATCCAGATGCCAAAATATTCAGGAGTTCTTGCCATTTATGCATCGTTTCATGCTTCCCAAACCTATACTGCTTTGGACTTTTAGCCACCAACCCGACAGAGATTGGTAAGAAATTTAGACAACATGGCTGCAAACTACATGAATTCGAACAAGCATAAGTACAGCCGCAAAGATTGGCCCTCGATAACATCATACTTTTGAAATGTGGACGGAAATACCATTACTGTCAATAGTCCCAATTAAGAATCAACTTTAAGCAACTTTCTGAAGCCAGGGCTTGACAACATTCACACCCTAGCTGTGATTCAAACAAGACCGCAATGCATGCTATACAAGCTTCACTCAGTGAGAGGATAAAATTGGCTACTGGACCTTCTTACGGCGAACGATTATCAATAAGCCGCCGCGAACATCCGACTTGACACCACTCGATTATTTTCTCTAGTGCCAAGAAGACGTCAAAAATTTAAGAAGCTTTTCTTCGCTCAGCAGCCAAAGTGGTGCTCGAGGCTAGCATTTGGGAGTCTATAGACCGGAAAAAGACACACAGATTGGACCGAGTTACTCAAAAATTAACTGAACGCTCGAAGCCCTGACAGCGAAGTAACGTGTTCGGAAAAAACAATAACTAAAATTTTCCGTTCAAATGGTGGACCATTTGCCAGGAGCGAACCAAACACAACACTTTTAAAACAATGACAAAATAGCAGGTTGTGTTATGTTGTTGATTGCATAGCCTCAAGTGTTTGGGAAATTTTCCTATTCATAGAAGTCATATTAAAAATGGGTTTTTGATATTTTGCAACAAATCTTACAGATTTTTTCATAATAAGTATGTCTACCTGCGGCGAGATATACAACATATGGCATGCGATACAAATGCGGGTTGAAGAAAGTGCCTTCACTAAGAAGCACCAGATAAAATTGCAAGGACAGGCAGGTAGCTTGGGAGAGAATTCTGACATATTTTCACAACCTGTCACTGATTCTACAGCTGGTGCCCTGTCTTGAAGTTAAGTTTTATATCATTTATGCTTAGGCTATAACTTGAATTAAATGTTGACATATTGTCATGTCCGCTCAATGGTATGCTTAACTATACTGACGATGAAAATGGTTTGATAATAATTAGTAGAGAGGATTACTACCACACATCCTTAAATACCCAAGACACTTCCTCGAGTTTGTTCATGAAGTCTTGCTCCTGACAATTATAAAATGTGTGCTTTACTCATAACTTGTCGCCTTACTTATAACTTGGATTTCATGTATAATATGTATATACCACATGTGCACATTGATAACCAAGAAAGATGTCTATCAAATATAAATTGCTTTAACGTGGTCTACTTCTGCCTTAGGTATTTTATAAATACATACATTGTAATACAATGTGACACTCAGTAGCCGGAGACAAACCTTGCCGGCTCTTGGAGTCATATTTCTCATCATTGGATGACTAGATGTTTTGCGCTCATTGCAGTGAGCTTGCACAAGAATCCTTATAAATTAGTTTAAAAAGAAAAAAAAGGGAAAATGCAATACTAATTGATCGTATGAAGATTTAAATTATAGAATCTATCAAACACTTTCCCCCTGAGTGGCAAGTGAAATATGTGTTCAAGTACCAACCGCACCTCCTTCAACATGTGGTGCACTTCTCCATTTTTCTTGCTTCTTCTACAAGACTACTTAAATCTGGTTTTCCATTATAAATGCAGCTGCAGAATCAATGTGAACTCAGTGCGAGCAAGATCTAGATTCAGTGCAGTTGCAATATGAATAGGTGTACAAGAAAATAGTGAAACAGTAGTGAAACTAGATATGTGGATAGATACATATCAGCCCTCAAAGCCAAGCGTCACATAGGGTCAAATATATGCAAATCTATTTTAAAGAAAATTCCTTGAGAACCATGAATAAAATTATAGCCACTTGCAATTCAGGTAAATAAATGTGAAACTATATTTATGAATTATTTACACAGTCCGCGAGATGATGAGGAAAACCTCGCAGTGGACCTTTTCAGTTTATTTTATTTAAATATTACGAATTTCAATGGATAGGAAATGCGACATGTGAACAAACACTGATTAGTTAAAACACTTTGCAAACTGTGCATTCGTTATCTAAAAATATATATATAAACTACCTCACATGTGAACAATTAATGATTAGTTAAAGTATTTTGCAAGCCCTGACAATCACACTACCTCAATTTCTAATCAAAGTTTTGCTTGCATTAAAAAGATTAAAGGTTATTTGTTAACACAGCGTTGGCATTGCACATCGTTTAATCAATTTTCTATAAAATACGAAAACGGACGTTCTTTCATATGAATCTGATGTGAGATATAAAAAACTGCAGCTGTTTTATTTATTGTCTTGTTATGGATCCAACCTCATAATGGTGTAATGGGTTGGTGCATTGACTTCTGAGTCTAGATTCAATTTTCCAAAATGTTCCACCTCTTTTGAGTTACACACAATGCTCAGAGACCTCAAACTGCACAGTTCGACATAAGATTGAAAGTGACCTCCACACGAGAAGAAACAATAACAAGTGTGGTTGCCGCAGAAGGTATGACCGCTGTAGCACATACATACAGGGGTCCTATTTTCTTGTTCGCTGGTTGATTGCTTCGTTTACATTTATAAGTATTTTTAGAAAATTCGAACTGCATGGCTTCTCTGTGAACTACGACATGTAAGGTGCATTTTTGATTATCGCAACTGCAGTTGCAACTATCGAGTTTCTGACTACTTCAAAAATTGCAGACTGCGTCAATAATGATAAAAAATTTAATTTTGCTGTTGCGAAAATCCAGAGTTGCGTTAACCGAGAAGTACTGTATTCTTCTACTCAAGGAGTGCCACAGTCAGTATCGAAATCTCCAAAGCACTAAAGAGATGCTCAAAGACTAACGTTTGAAGTCAGCATAAAAGTGAAGTTCTCATCGACTCGTGATAGACGTAACATGCTTAGCACGAGTAGTTGCTGGAGAAACAAGACCCATGTCCAACTCAAACTGTCACCCTGCTCAGTGGTTCCATTACAGTAGAATCTTGGACACATGAACGGTTCTATAAGATGAACAAATCGGAAGGATGAATGCATTTGTTAGACAACGTTCTTCCTCGCAACAGTCTTCCAGATCAAGTTTTTAAGAAAAACTTCTGAATAAGTCTGTTTTCATACACCTCATAAACTTTATTTTCTTTTTGTTGTTTGTTGCTTTCTCATATATAAAATTAAATATTTTTGGCGGACGAACTATTTGTAAAGATAAACGGAGCCTGTTTTATATATGTGCTTCTATCTAAGATTCTTGTAATGAAATTTGAAAATAGTACGAAAGAGAGGACATCGATCCATGTATTACAATAAAAATTGTATAGGTAGCTGACATTTATATTTTTAATAAAAAATAAGAACAATTCTTTTTTCTTTTTTTTTTAATCTCATCTATGGTGTCGAATTAAGTCTTGCATATGGTATAAGTAAATAGATAATTTATCTTACATATACATATTGTATATTTATAAGTTAAATGAAGGATATGCTTCATTGCTTAATTGAAGAATCTTTTGTTTTTGCTATAGGTCTTAAATGTGTAATCCAGGGATTCGATGATAGCAATCTATCATCTCTAATCTACTTCCGCGGAACAAAATTATATGCTGTGTGTGCATATAAAAGTATATAGGAACTACCATCCGATCTCGAAAGTCATAAATCCATTAACTTGGTAATCACAACCCAATTACTCGTGGTTATGTCCATTTTTACAAGTCAATTGGACATGCATTTTCATACAATCCCCAATTCGCAACCTTAAAATTCTTACCTCTGGTATAAGCATTGCACTTACCATTGTAATTTATTTAGTGGCTCTAGTGCGCTTTGTCTCCAAGCTAAGTTCGTTTAAAGTCGAAAAAACCATATTTTTGTGCAGACAAGATTTTCGACAAAAAAAATTGTCAATCAAAATAGAAAAATAAAAGAGAAATTCAGTACTAGCACTAATACTTTTCAATTTTCAAATTTCACACGACCATTAGTCTTGTGCCCCTTAACAACCCAAGGCGGTCTCGTGCAATGGTTGAAAAAAACTACAATCGAGTCAGCCAATCTCCCTAAATGGGTGACTTTTACACGCGCTAAATTTGTCACAAGCACGTAAGACAAGGAGGTGAGACAAAAGGAGTCGCACAAAGGAGCTTGTAAAGTCGTGTGTACAAAAATCCATTATGTAAAAACCATCACGCGGAAGCCAATTCAATTTCTGAAAGTATTTGCTGTAAATTAACTGCAAGAAATGTATTACTTAAAGCACCTGATAACAACCAGTTCTAGTTCATACAAGCAGTTCATTGTTTCTTAACATCATAAACTGGTTGGCTCAAGCCCAGTTGCTATGCCTTCAGAATGCTTGTGCTTGCATTTTTATGACTGAAAAATTAGTGGGGACATGACTAATGCAATGCAAATTACAATTACGATGTGTTTCTTTGAGAAGATTAAACTTTTCACCAAGAATGGTTGTTATCTCTTCAGCCGTGATGTAATTTCAATGACGCTATTGTACCGCTTAGCACCGAAGCTATAGTAACTAGAATTGTATTTTATTTTAGAAGGGCCATATATCCTACATGTTACCTACACATTGTGTCTTGTGGTTTTACATTAAATATTTACTGTATGTCATCTAGTCGTCCATTTAAAATAATCTCACGATGGATGTGTTTATATACATGTAGATGTGCACTTATTCCATGAGACGAATTGGCGTTGATGGAAATGATTTAGATTGTGGTCGCATCAAATGTAAATTTAACAAATATAAGAAATAGCATTTTTCTTGGTGTATGAATGTATTCACAATTTATGGCTTAGTTTCGTATATCATACGTCTACGAGACCATTACAATGTTTAGAACGGTTGTATTGAGGGATTCTCCGATGTATTGATGCATAACTTCGAATGGAGTATGCATGTTCTGTTTACGGATTAAACACTTGGCTGCCTGATATCAGCAAAGTTCGACATTTGTGTAGGGTCTATATATACAGACTTACTATTGTACTTCGAAATGGATCACCAATATGCATTTGTTGTCTTACATGTTGGAATACAAAACACATTCTACAGTGGGAACTTTATAAACATAAGTTAGAAGATGCATAATGATGTGACATAATTAGAAAAATCTTCCAACTTAAAAGCGTGAATACAATACAATTCTATTTACGTTCTGAACATAGCAAGATTTATTATAAAGCTTACAATCGCTGCATGTGCATCTGCTGCCAGAGGTCGTTGCCGTCTGTCGAATGAAACGCCAACCCAACGGACATGCAAGGCACAAGCTGATTATCTAAAAACAATTTGTATTAAAATTTGCGTTTGACACCAGTTTTAATGAACTCCGAATAAGACACGAATCATACATGAATCAATCGATTATTAATTAAGGGATAATTAATATTCACAAAATGCAAAGTGGTCAAGTGTGTAAATTGTGGCGGGAATTAAATACTCATCAATTACTCTGACTCTTTGTATGAAAACGTGTCCTATAAGAAATATTTGAACAAAAATATATAGGTATACATATGTGTGTACAGTAACAACATAAATTGCTCCTTTTCACTTTCAGTTTGATTGAGTCAGTTCTGTTTTTTGGAGTCAACAAGCAGAGATGGAATACTTGTAGCACACCAGTCTTCAGGACTGCATTCCGATCAGGTATATGAATGCTATAACGCGTGTGAAATCTCTTCCCCTCCGTGGTCGTTCTGGCATACTCAAAACTGCATTAGGCACCTCTGACCATTCCTAGATGTGCCCTTTACGAGTATTTATAACCAGTGTCCCTTTACCAACACATCCCAGTGCAATAGAATCGCTTATCAGGTTATTATTCTCAACACGCTGTCACTCCCTGCCTGCTCTCTTTACAATCGCCAGCCGATAACAACACTATCCAAGAGCTATTGTTACATTATACTAAACACACACAAGCACACTGTTGCACTCAGTCGTCCGAGTCAAAAGACGCAACAATCGTTCGAGATTCTGTGTAAAAAAACACAGTCGTTTCTTTCATTCTTAGAATAAAGGCATGAAAATATTCTGAAATTTCTCCACTTTTTTATTTTCATAAAAACACTCAAAAATATAAACAGCTCGAAGAAACAATAAATGAATATAAATGTGCGCGTGTGTGTGTATGCACTAGGCAGTAATTTATTTCTCTCTTCACTCTTGCTAGAGGTGAGACTGAGAATACACTTTTCGCTCACACACTAGAAACATTTCAGAAATCCTACTCTGAGACTGAGCTGCGGAAAATATCTACGATAATTATTTGTTTACGATCTGTCGTCCGTTCCAGTGTTTCCCTTTATAGAAAATGTGTTAGCGCGTATCACAGGCTGTGCTGCTTGTTATCTTTGACCGAAGATTACTGACTTCGATAATTTAGTTGTCATTCTCATAGTTGATATCGAAAACGATTTAGTGTGCGTAGGTGGTGGTTTAAAAGCGGTTTACTGTCATAGGTGCACTGGCAGTTGATTGCGGGACGTGTATATTTTCGGAAATTCCACCGAACTTAAAGAACACTCGGTCGAACGAAAATCATCGTGGAAGGACTATGGTAAAGAACAGGAGATATGAAGGAGGTAAGAAATAGAGAAAAATCAAACATCGAATTGAAATAAAAACAATGTCATCGACCCCGTGCTTATACAAATTAAGATCGAAGTCATTTTTTCGAAACAATAAATGTGTTTCATAAATTTTCCACAATGACCATCTCGATCTCCTGTGAAACATTTTAAAATGTATTTTTGGTGAGCACACCGGAATTTGAATTTTTTTTTAAAGAATTTACTTCATTGATTTCAAGAAATGAATTTTAAATAACGTTCCTTATTTTTATCTTTGGTGAATTAAGTTCTAAAAAAGTCTTGAGGACTGACTGACGTGGAACTAAATGTTTGTCTGCTTTTAGCAATTTTGGAAAATTCTTTAATATTCCCTTTTGAGACAATAATCTAAATGATTTGAATTTTATCAAGAATCAGTGTGCTGCATTGTTTTGAGGCTCACGAATCTGTTTTCCTGGCAGATTTCCAAATTACAATTCGAGGATATATTCTTCTCAATCACCTTTTCGCACGTGCTTTTGATACATTTCCTGATGGGATGTGTAAAATATTGTTACTGAGGTAAACGCATTTATATTTTTTTATTTTATAACGGGCTAGAATACAAGTAAATTGCAACTCATTAAATCCCTTTCCGGCACTCACACGTATGGAAGACTCGATTTTGAAGACAATTTACCACCATTGTATTAAATATTGAGTTGTTCAGACAAAACAGTGTTAAATACTTCATCGTGAATAAATACATTAGCTTTATTGTTGTGTTTGTTTTGGCTTATCGTTTTAAAAGCAAAGGATTACATCTAATAGATCTATGATCTATTTGAAATTATAATTCAAAGTTTACTACCGTAATAAAAAGTCTATAATTAGAAAAATAAAAGAAAATATCTCTAAGTAAACTGAGTTCACTCATGTTGCTGACAATCGATGTGCAAAATACCTGATTCTTCCTTCTCTTGTTCTCTTGTTCTTGATACTTCCTATAAAATTTTTTACGTATTTGAATTATTTATTGCTTGTAAGATGATAATCTTCCGAGAAACAAATCACTCTTGTGCTGCATGCACACGGCAGATCACACTATCCCTAAATGTATTTAAAGCATGTGCAAAACATTATTGCTGAAACGAAATAGCGAGACACCAACTTCAGGACACCTGTTGTATTTCTAGTTTTTCGGCTGTGAATGTAGAGATTACGTGTTCTACACATGGCAACATTTTGTTCGTATATTAAATTGTCTAGATACATACGGGAATTCACTTGAGCTCAGATACATAGTTGTGTTGTTGCAGAGTTCGTAAGGTGCGTACATCCCTTTGGAATTGTTCCTTGATCACAGTCAAATTCGATTTAAGTGGCATTCTATCTGTAAACTTCGGGAGAAAGATACATTCATTTGGATATATGAGCGAACGTACATATGAAGTTTTATGACAGTCACAAGTTGTTTCCAATTTTTCAACCTATCTTTCAAATGACTTATTTATATCAGCCATATGGATAAGGATTATAAAAACAAGTGTGCTTTGCCGTCAATATTCGACTGTGTCTTACCGAAAGCCATTAGAATGCTTGACGCTTCCAGATAAAAGTAATAAAAAAAATGATATTTACTAACTTCTATTGATGTGAAGAAATGATAATCAAACAAAACAAAGTACAATCTACTCCTGTATTTGTTTTAACTGTATTGCATCTGAATGCGAATGGCTTCTGGGTTAAAATTCGGCTGCCTTATTTTCTGTATGACATATTTCTGTTGGCAATATAAATGTATTTGCCATTTTAAATGCTAATCCCTTGGGTCTAGAAGCTTACAGTTCATCTCACAACGAACATGAAAGAATTAATTGTTACCAATGAGAAATATTAGCATGGAAATCGCTAGTAGAGGATAACTTCAAACTGTGAATTCGTTAGCTGACAATATGTTGGGAAAATGTATATTATCTTCTTATCTTCTACAGTCCGGGTTGGACCTGACTCAACAAGGCTCTCCAGATAGCAAGATCTTAAGTCAGCTGCCTAATTGACTAAACTCTAGTTATACTAGTGCGTGCTTGGTTATTTGTTTTGGTTTTTTTGTGATGGTTTTGTTATTACGTTGTCCCACTGGTCAGGATTCCAGACCCTTCGGCCTCGATCAGTGTTGACCATGCGCTCTGATTGGCCCCTAGGAGTTGAAACCATAAAAGCTTGACAGGTCTGATCGTTGTATTACCCATTCTGTTCGTGGTTGAATCTTCTTCTCCAAATACCATCAACGCAATTAGGATTGAATGCAAAACTTTTCACTTGAAAAGATCGATGGCTCCATAGATTCGCCACGAAAGAGCAGGCCATAGATGATCATTTTGCTATATAATATCAGATTGTTCCTTCGAGAGAAGGATCTATCACTCAATTGCCTCTTGAACCTAGGTGCGATTTGGTATTGTTTACATGGTTTCAATGTTTGTAGAATGTTTAGAGATACACGTATTCTTTTATCTGCAAATATAACTCTTTCATTTCCGGATTTAAAGGATCAATTAGATTTTGTTAGTGGAAAACCATGTTTAACACGAACTATTGAACAACTCCTGATGTCACATATCTTTTTTTTTTACAGAATCCTGGTTTGGAAAAAGGCACCTTCAGATATTTTTATGTTTTTGGTGCTTGAGTATTGCCTATGCCCTACGGGTGAACCTATCCGTGGGCATAGTCGCAATGACGGATAAAAATTCAACAAACTCGAATTCTGTGGTAAGTACAAACCATCTGCTTCAATAGCTTATAATATCTAAAGAAAAGCCGATTTTAGATATATGACTGGGATGAGCGGGCAAAATCGCTCCTCTTGAGTAGTTTTTTCTGGGGATACGTGATCACGCAAATACCTGGCGGTCAAATTGCGCAGCACTACGGAGCGAAGTATGTGTTACTCTTCGGACTTGTGACATGTTCATTAATGGCCATTCTAACTCCGTACTTTGCATCAATCGGTGGTTGGAGACTAGTGATGGGAGTTCGCATTATCCAGGGCATGATGCAAGGCTGTGTTCACCCGGCTACACATGCAATGTTAGCCAAATGGGCCCCTGTGGAAGAGCGAGGAGCTCTAGGGACTTACTGCTACTCTGGAGCACAGTTTGGTACTGTCGCTATGTTGGGCGCAAGTGGATACATTGCGCAATCAGTATCTGGATGGCCAGCGATATTTTACTCATCTGGACTGTGTGGATTAGTTTGGGGGGTCATATGGTTTTTATTCAGCGCGAGCTCACCTGCTGAACATAAAACCATATCTCCTGAAGAAAGGCTGTTTATTGAGAAGTCTTTAGGCAACTCCGAACAGTCACACAAGACTCACCTGAAAACACCATGGCGAAGTATTTGTACGTCAGTTCCATTCTTCGCTCTCCTAGTGGTTCATTGCACCCATATGTGGGGATTTTGGACTTTACTCACACAAATTCCGTCGTACATGAAGAACATTTTGGATATGGACATCAAAGACAGCGCGTTGCTTTCGGCCCTGCCATACACAGTCATGTGGTTGCTTAGCTTCGTTTTTATATATCTCTCAAAAGTTCTTGCCAAAAAGGAAAACGTTTCCTTATCATACAGCAGAAAGTTGTTCAACACCTTGGGCCACTGGATTCCGATGCTGTCTCTGATAGCCTTGGCCTACGTTACTTCTGGTCAGAAAACACTAGCAGTGATCTTATTAACCCTCACTGTGGGTATCAATTCTGCGACATATCTGGGTTTCCAAGTGAATCACATTGACCTCTCGCCGAACTTTGCTGGCACGCTGATGGGTATTACCAATGCCGCCGCCAATATAATGAGTTCACTGGCTCCTCTTGCGGTGGGATTCATAGTGGACGATGTGGTAAGAGCTTTTTAAATTTAACTAAACCCGATTGGAAATACATTTTTGTTTCCTTTTATTTTTATCAGACAGTCCAAAGTCAGTGGCGGCAGGTGTTCTTCATAACGGCTTTCTTTTACTTTATCGGAAATTTGTTATTTATAATTGTGGGCAGGACCAATGTCCAGTACTGGAATTCTGAAGCTGATCGATCCCAACAACCACCACCACGGATTTCAATAAATCTAAGCATGCTGGATATACACGAAGTCAGTAAGGAGCTGAAGAAAGTCGAGTCACTCAAATGAAACAACTAATACATGTAGTAGATATGTTTTAGGATTCCTAGAAAAAATGCATAGTACACAATATGAAAGACGATTGCATTTAAGGTGATATGCAGATCTTTAAACTAACTCAAGTAACCCGAAGGCTTGAGAGTCCTTGTAGCCTAAGGAAATAGTTTCAAGAAAATACAAATCGTATTTAAAAGATGCTCTGTACAAAAATATACCTTTATGCATACAGTATTTTAGAAATATGTACATAGGCTATACAAATTGAAGTCTGAAATATATAAAAACATGTTAGGGAATATTTTTAAATTTATAGAAGCGAGACGTGTATGTATGTACAGTGGAAACAAATTTTATATGTGTTAATCTATTTTTATTATTATTATAAGTACAATATTTATACTCTAAAAGTATCTGCTAAATAAATATAATGTACACATTATTCAATGGTGTGTGCAAAATCAACAGAGAGTAAGTTGTAAAGACAAATCATCAAGATTTCAATGAAGTCAGTCTAGGATATTTTAATTCCGGAGAAACGTTATTTAGCTATCCCAGCGATTTATAAAACTTTGAAACTTTTCAATCGAGTATAGCGCACTACGTACTATTACCATTAGCGCGTCGCACGATCGGTGAGAGTTGTTCTCATTGGCGATCTATACAATTCGATGTCGAAATTCAGGGCTGCCATGAACACACTACAAAATAGGATTAAATAAACGTCAAACCATGCACATTTGAATTGTGTTATTTATTGTTATTTAATTGATGATGTCTTTGCTCAATGAAACTACAAAATCCTCAAAGTAAGAACAACAAATAATGTTTTCGTATTAGAGACAGCTCCGTTGTCTTGGTACTTCCTGGTCATCTGTAAGCAGAAACAATAATTTTTTTCAGAAAATTCTTTTAAACCTTAATTTTTAAATTGCGGGTCATTTCGACTGCTTCAGGAAGCGTTTCTCTTCATCTCAAACAAAATGGAAGCTCAATTTCAAAATCCAAGCACTTCTCAAATTCCTGCTATACTGAAATTAGCTCGTGCCCAAATATTTGCTATGGGAGTTATAAGCGTAGCCTAGGAACTGAAACTCGGTTTCCTTATTACTGCAAGAAGTTGTTTTGCAATTCAAGACAAAATACTTATATCGAGTCTCCAGATGAAAAACAAAACGTCCGAAACTACTTCTTTCAACGGCCAGGTTACCAGGAGTAATTGGATGTTTTCAATTAATATCTAAACAGAAAAGGATATTACCGTTTAAACGCTATTATAGTAAGTTATTTCCTTCAGTTTGATACGATATGGTGTACGATATGGTGTTTCAAAACATCACTGAACAACAAATTCCATAGATACCAAATTGCAGATCCAAAAAACAAAACTAAAGAATATATTGAATAGTTAAAGTCTTGACTCCTTTTTAATAGGAAAAAATTAATATAATTCATGCACAACAAAAACGAAAACAAAAGGTTCGACTTTTTCTCACACAATGTTTAACGTTCAGCAAATAGGAAGGCCGCTTTCACACATCGCTTAATTCGACGCAGTTTGACATTTAAATCGAATCAAATATTCTCGATTCGCCAACCGTAATACCAATTTCTCACACTCTCACGTTTATTTGTTCGATTCGCCAACCGTAAAAGGCGCGCTAAATACAAGGAAACTTGGTTGCGGATCCAGTCCATGTCGACGTGTCTTATTCTACGTTCCCACCGAACGAATCTGAGAGATTTCATCAATGTTCTCCAAATCTACCAGGTTCCGCTATACATTTTAGTTGCAGTACCCTTAAATTCATCGGTCCATCAGAGTTTGGCAAACCAAACAAGCCTACAGAGTGATGATAGGCGAACGATGTAGGCGTTAATAAACTCATTGCATCACCAATTTGCAGGAAATGTATAGCAATACAATTGTTGTCTATTTAAGTAACGACTTGTATAGAAAAAAACCTACAGAAAAAGTTATTTGAATGTCCATTTTATTTTTACAGAAATCGCGGCTACCTGTTACCAGAGAAAAGTCCACCTGAGTGAATGAAATCCTAAGCCACAGATCCTAAGCCACAGATCATGTGTGCAACACTTCCCGATATCGATAATCGAAATATCATTAAAATGTAAATTTACGAGCATTTCAATAAAATACCATGATTGATTTGAATAGTTTTGCATGTAACTCGTGCGATCAGTATTTTTTGCCAATAGAAAAAATCTAACACACAATTTCTGCACTTACTGTACCCGAATTTCAAATTCCAGCAGTCGGTATTGCAGTTCATTGTGCTTTCGCAATTCTGTTTATTGTTTATCAACATTAAACAGCTGGTGGCACATATCCACTTGTGTCTGCATATATCACTAGCCACTAAGCCAGATGTCAGTTTAGTTGATATGAAAAAGGGTTTTGTGTACCTTCTCTCATTCGTATGAACTCTTGTTTGTGTTCGTTGTTTTTCAGCTTCCGTCCTTTGTTTTTATTTTTCTCCCTGCCTCCTACATTGCAGTAATGTCTCTGTGGAATGACTGCTGCTCCAGGTTTAATCGACAGGGATATCAACCCATTGGACGACTTGGACAAAGTAAGCATATCTAAGTTAATTCGTTATCTAAAATCATGTAAACTTATCTACGTTTAACAGGTGCCAGCGTAGGCGTAAGACATGTGCAATGTTTTCTTATTTTTTGTGGCTTATCAGTAGCGTACGCTCTGCGGGTCAATCTATCTGTGGCAGTGGTCGCAATGACAGATCGGAACTCAACCAATCCGGATTTTGCTGTAAGTTTCCTTCATAAAACAACAACTCAGAAATATTGTCTTATCAATGACGTACCATAGGAATACGATTGGGATGAGAGGACAAAGTCTCTTTTGCTGAGTAGCTTCTTCTGGGGTTACGTTGTGACTCAGATTCCGGGCGGTTTTTTGGCGCACAAGTATGGAGCAAAGTACACACTCTTTTACGGTATACTTGTGTGCTCTTGCTTGGCGTTGTTAACACCCTTGGCTGCTGAAATCGGAAACTGGCGTTTAGTGTGCGGTCTGAGAGTTATACAAGGATTATGCCAGGGCGTAGTTTTCCCGTCTACGCATACATTTCTCTCGAAATGGGCTCCGGTGGATGAAAGGGGACGACTAGTTACATACTGTTATTCAGGTTCCCAATTTGGGACTGTAGTTATGTTGGCTGTGAGTGGCTTCATTGCATCTTCGCCCCTGGGTTGGCCAAGCATTTTCTATGCTTCCGGTGGGGCTGGGATTGTTTGGGCTACTGTGTGGTTGTACTATTCCGCAAGTACACCGTCCGAGCATAGGACAATATCAGAACAAGAGCGAAGATATATTAATTCCTCCTTGTACAATGACAGAGATGAACAAAGGTCAACGTTGCCAACACCCTGGAGAAAGATTCTTACTTCGCTGCCATTTATTTCCCTACTCATAGCTCATTGTGGTCAAAACTGGGGCTTCTGGACGCTTTTGACAGAAATTCCGACATACATGAAAAACATACTTGGGATGGATATCAAGAAGAATGCAGTTCTATCTGCACTTCCATACTTGGTTATGTGCATTCTAAGTTTTGTATTTATTTTTGTTGACGACTTTTTAAAGAGAAGAAATTGTATGTCACTGTCGGTGTCCAGAAAATTATTCAACACGATTGGACATTGGATTCCTATGGCTGCCCTCATTGGCTTGGGATATGTCACTGCAGAATACACCAAGCTGGCCATAGCACTCCTCACCATTGCTGTAGGAATAAATTCTGCAACGTATTTAGGTTTCCATGTTAATCACATTGACCTGTCGCCAAACTTCGCTGGAACCTTAATGGGAATAACTAACTGCGCTGCCAACTTTATGAGTATATTAGCTCCCCTTTCAGTTGGTGTCGTGGTCACCGATGAGGTAAATCTCTTTAAATTACATTAATTCCTGAAATTCTTTCTAAGTGTCTCGCTTCATTACACTTAGACGGATCCTATTCAATGGAGAATGGTGTTCTTTATTAGCGGAGGATTCTATCTGGTGGGTAATGCTCTATTTTTACTTTTTGGCCAAACCGATACACAGCCATGGAATTTTCCGCCGGTTGAGCAAAGACCACAACATCGGGATACGCACGAAGATTCGGATGATCCAGAAATTGCTTAATATATATCATCCGTGATAAGTTCAAAACTTACGTCATGTCAATTATTCTTGTACATTTTATAAAATCGAATTTTATAATTATTTTATATACTTTTATATATGTATCTCATGTAAATAGCATTCCTTAAATTGTAGCCAGATTATTATTTTTTGTTGGTGTTTCAAATAAGTTATGCTTATGGTGCTAGCCTATTTTGAATTACATATATGTTAAATATATTTTATAAAAATTAAATATATAGGAAATATAGCTATATACAGATATTCACTTTTGCATTTTACGAGAAACAATTGAAGCTTCAAGCAAAGAGCGGGAATTGAAGTTCAAAAGCTTGTTCATTTGCATTGTCATCTGATTTAAGTATAATCTTTATCCAAAAAATAGCTGTTATAATTATATTGACTGCATAATATGGTTCGCGCGAAAGTCCGAGTTGGACATGGGCCTGCTTCTACCGTACCCATTTGTGCTTGTTGGTATTTCATCACAAGTGGATAGGACCTACAGATTAACGCCAACTCCGAACGGCAAAGCTCTGATATGGTTTTTCATGACAGGTATTATTATCTGAGCATTTTCAACGACTCGTTATTATGAAATTTGGTAAATTCGGAGATGGAACTTAGCTCTTAGGAGTGTACACACCGACCCAATACGCCACGGCAGACACTGACCTGACAACTATATCTGTCAATAACTGAAATATTTGAAAGTTTACTCAATTTTCTCATTCGCGCTTGATATGATACTATGATGTTTTTACACGATCAAATTTCCTCACATTGAACAAAGCCATTGATCGGTAATAATCGTACCGTGCTTTATTTCTATAGTGGACGATATTTTTTCTGTTGCTGTCTCTTGCTTGCTCGCTCATGCGTCCGATACTACCCCCAATAACAAGAATATGCAAAAGAGAAGAAATGAACAAATACACACGCTAGAGCTGATACGATTTCCGCACTCATGTGACATGGGAGCCACTCGCACTTTTCGCTTTCCTTGTCTACATAGGCTGGAATCAGTTTGTCATGTGATATTTTTGAGATTATCTCCTTAATATGACAATTGAAAGAATTTGAAATTAAGTGAAACTCATACAGATACTACTCATGGATACTCAAATAGATATGATACCAAGAGTTGACGATGATCCATATTAGGTTTGCAACTCCAACAAGTGAAGATGAAAAGCGAGCACCTCTAACATCCCAAATCATATTGATCTTATATGTACTTTTTAATCGTGTAAGATGTACGCGAAGTAAATGAGGGGATGTCCCTAATAATTGACCACTTATTCCCTCAAACCTTAAAACACAAGGTTTCAAATTCGAACACAAGATTTCACTTCTGAACTTGTCGAATTGGTTTCTGTTTATTTTAGTACGTAGTTCATTGGTAATTATATTGTTTAATATGTCTCAAAAGTGGAATAAGTGCTACTTTTTGATTCAATAAGTAGTTGGATCGGTATTGAAAAACTAAAAAAAATATGTTATTTCCGACAGTATTCTATCAGGGGAGAGCTATTTTGAAGTGCTTGCCTATTGGAAGCTCGAAAACATTTATTTTCCTATTTTATCTTTTCAGATAAAACTTTAACTAAATGAATAATTCTAATATATAAAATTCTCGTGTCACAGTGCTTGTATCAAAACTCCTCTGGAATGCCTTTACCGATTCTTATGAAATTGTGTGCGTTTTATTTAGTAGGTCTGAGAATAAGACGTAGACTATTTTTCATAACCCAAAGTTTTTTTTTTTTATTTTTTTGGATGAAATATTTTATTTTAACTTTTTTATGATTCGGCATTAAAAAATATTTTCAACCATAAGTTTTCACACTTCTACCACCGACCGCTATTTTTTAATAGCGATGTAAGTAGATAATTCAATAATTTTCAAACATCGTATCATTTACCACTCGATCAGTTATTCCCACCAGGCCTTTACTGGTGTCACTTCTCCTCCCCTTAAACATCACTGAGTAGGGATGAGGATGAAACCCGTCCATGTCTTTCTCACGCAGCAAGCTTTCTCTCACTCACTAAGGTTTAGGGCCTAACTTTTAATTTCTTACTGAACAAATTCGTCTACTATTCGCTATAGTGTTACAGTCATATACACAATCCCGCACACTTGAATAAGTTAATTATATTTTAATTGAATTAAATAGAAATAATTTATATGGCAAAACAACATTTGCCGTGTCAGCTAGTAACAGATGTGATATTCAACTTTTGAAAGAATATATTAACCTCAATTTCCGCACAAATCACGCAGTTTTCCACAACACTCACAGCCGTTTTCCTATATGGCCGCGCTCTAAGCGGTCTCAACTTAATATACTATTTTTCATAGCCTTAAAACTTATAATTACATTATTCTTGAACGAGCTGAGAAATTCGCATTTACAGAAGTTGTAAATCAGAAAAACAATGCAGTTTGAGCGGATTTTTTATTAATTGTTCGACTTTTGGAATCATTAGAATTTAGGCGTCTCTACCCTATGTCATTATCGTTTCGAGTATAATGATATATTCAAACTACACTATAGATATGCAAACAACACGAAAACTACACTACGCAATTTTATCAAGGACGGTCCTTTATAATGGGTCATATAATTAAAATGATACTATCTTCAATATAAGTGTATAATAGTTTTATTTTCTCACTCTCATTATCTCAGACTTTCTTTATCCTTACTAGGAACGCGCACAAATTGCTTCCGCTTATCTATAATACTTGGATTTACGATGATTTAGTCTCTATTCCATGGACTGATGTTCGTTATCGGCTTTACTCAAGTGCGCGACATGGCCCAGTCGATGAAACGAAATCATCTCACTTATAGTATATAGTTTATACACAGCGAGCTACTCATTAACACGAAATACGGTAATCCATTTTTCTTCAATAAAATTTTTTTCGAGCCAAGTCTGTATTCTCTAGACAGCAGCTTTGCTGAGATAAGCGTTTTATAGCGGTGTTTCAGTAATTAAGAGCTGCAATTCAAGTTATTTTAAACTATATCATCATTTGCAATCCGAAATGCCGACATCTACCAAAAGTACTCTTTTTTGAACCTCGTTGTCGTTTGTGGAGTTGACGTTTATTGCTCAAAATATTTGCGCTCCCTTACAAGCACAAGGTTGGTAGATCTAGTGTTCCAATTATTTACTTTAAGACCTTCTTTTATGGCATGTTCTTTAATAAAAGTCATTATATCAAGGTCAACAGCATACATGGGAAACTAGGTACATGACATTGTTGTTGCGGTTGTAATTTTCTAAAACTTTATGAAAGTGAATAAACTGTTCAACAAAATCCAGTGTAATAATGTTAGGTGTGGTAAAGGGAAATCCATTATTTTTTCAACAGATAGTTTTAGGAATCTACATCTCACGTCGTATACGTCCCATGGGACCGAAGTAAATTCCGTTAGAAATACGGACCTCATACTAACTTACGGAGAATTTTGAGATTGATTAATTCAGTTTCATTTGAGCGCGCGTCAAAGATGGACAAAACAAAAATAAAATTCGACATATTTTACAGTTTGTCTTCGATAAAGGCGAAAACATTGGCCTAGAATGTAAATAATTTGTATGGCTCTGTAACGGCAAATCATGCGCAGTTTTCACAACTGATTGCCTCCTAGTCCATCGACGAATTTGAGTGCCTTTTTGACAAATGTTCATGAATTTCTGACGGTTATTCACTTAATAACGTGATGCCGTCCTCTGATTGGTCAATTTGGTTTGAGGAAAGGATATAAAAAACAATCGTCAACATTTTTAATGGTCAAGAGAGGTAGAAGTCGTGCATCTCGGTAACACTTCATATCTGGTTCCGGTTTTTTCGATGTCACGATGCACGACACTCGAAAAACTCAATTGTCTAAAGTTTCTATAAAATCATGGAAGTCGTCGAGAACGACCGTTATGGTTTTTTATTTCGACTGCCCAGGAGCTAAACTTTGCCCAGAAAACCGTTTGGAAGCATTTGAACAAAGCTGGATAGGAAAGAAGCTCGCTGTATGGGTACCATACGAGTAAACGCAAAAGAACCTCATGGAATTTAATCTGCTGAATCACAACAACATCGCCCCATTTCTGAAGCGGATGGTTACTGGTGACGGAAAGTGGACCACGTCAACGATAACGTCAAGCGAGAACGGTTGTGCACGAATCGCGGTGAGTCTTCAGAAATGTTGACCAAGCCATGATTGGCGGCCAGGAAGGTATTGCTGTGTGTTTGGTGGAAGTGGCAGGGAATTGTCTACTATGAGCTTATCTCCTACGGCAAAACTTTTACTTTGGACCTGTACTGTCAAAAGGAGGATGGCCCCTATAAGAGGAATGGAGTTAAAACAGGACAATGCGCCAGATACTCCGGGAGGTTGGTGGGGCTTATTTGGTAGGTCTTTATGAATAGTGATTACCACTTGTTCCTGTCCATAGCTAACGAGTTTACTAGTGAATCTTGGCTTGTGAAACAGGTCTCAGTTTTTATCGCCAGCAGAGACGTGGAATTTTACGAGAGAGCTATAAGTAATAAATCGAACTATTTTTACTATGGTCGTGCAAAAATAATGGGTTTATCTTTACTATTCCGAATATGATTTGAACTAGTTCCAAAGTTTGGTACATACATATCAATTAATTTAAAATTTCCGTAGAAATATCCTAGTATGCATCAAATCGCGGTGTAAGATAATGTCCAGTAACTTAAACCATGTAAACCTTCTTTATAGCCTCCATAAAAAATCAATCCATCTTTTCGATTTCATGCTCAATCAATTATGTTAATTGATGGAATAGGAAGCATTCAAAAGTTGTAATGATAAGCGAACCATATGTTCGCGATAACACATACGAAGTTCAATGTTCTCAGTCGACAATCGAAATGAAGATAAAACAAGTCAGTAAAGTGTAATTCCTTGGAAATTATCTAAGCCCGTAATTTGGAGTAAATTCATTTTTAAATACCATTTGGCTTAATCAGACTTGACTTGCTATTAACTTTATGACAATCTCGAGTAATGCAACAATTCATAAATCCGCTCTTCCGTGTACACATTTTCATTCGAAAATGATAAAAGTGTTATCTGGGGATTAAGAGTGATTTCGTCTGCTGTGCTTACATAAATGTTGCATGCGTAATCAACAGATCAAATGATTCCGATCTAATGGGAACTGCTGTCAAAATGTATTGTTCTTTGCTTTAATTGTTTCCCAAACCGATACGTGTTAGTGTTACACATTCCCTTAACTGGTTTTTGTTGTTTTCTAACATCAAATTAGCTATATACTTTTATTGAGTATTGGGTAAAGACGCTTTCTAGACGGTTCTAGATGAAAAGTTCATCGTTTAATGTTTTTGCGTATGGTAAAAACTTTTTTCTTAAGTTAAGTTTTATGTGTCCTTGATGTATCGCTTTTAACGACAAGTTGTTTGATGAACAGATTCGGATGTGTTAATCTTTTTGTCAATCGCCGTGCTTAGCTTGTGAACTAGACAGACATCTAGTAAACCAATTGACATAACTACACGCATGCGACTTGAGGAATGTGTTTCACACTTCATTACCTGTCGGATATTCTATATGAACGCGTCGCGTATAAGGTAACGGAAGAAGCTCTTGTTAAGCAACGGCAATAAGTTTCTGAGATTATTTTTATCAACGTTTCGCTATTATCTTCACCTACGGTAGGTGCAAATTGAAAATGTATATTAGTCCTACAAGAATAATGCGCTCCTCCAGACAGAGGCAATGTGTTGACTGTAAAGTTGAATACCATCATAAAATGGTGACTATGAAAGCTGTACCGAAATAAATATTTATAGTCCTGATTCCAATGTTTTAACTTGTGTTCATTTTTAACCGTTGAGTGATAAGATCAATTTGAGTACCAAGATAATAAAACTGTAGATGATTAGAAGATTGAATAAAATAAATCGCACAACATACAAGATTGGAGTTTAGTTGGATTTTCGCACGCGTTACGAGTGGAGCTTAGTTCCGTCGAGTTCAAAGTGTTTCATTGAGAAGCGAGAGATACTGATTTCTTAGATTAAAATATATTTCTTCGCTGCGGCACCAAAAGGAGTAATTATGACTACGAGAGAGATTGAGTTACAAACAACTCCGAGTGATAAATTTATAAAACGTAAGTTCACTACGCGATAAAAAGAGTTTCTTGTAAAAGAATGTGTAATTATATCAACATCCTGATTGGAATGCATTGCTTGGAATCTTAATACCGTATTTTTCCTTATATTATACACCAAAGTCGTTAAATGAAATTAATATTAATGTGAAAAGTTGTGAGTAAGGATTTCAGCTTACTCTGATTGTTGAGTGTTGTAACAAGTAACATCTGAGTATTTGTGAAGTTAGTGATAAAAATAAAAAACATGAAACATAAGTGTTGTTGGTCACTTGATTTTAATGTGTTAATGTTTGATATATTTGTGATATCTGTGATATATTATCCTGAACTTTAAATTATTAACTAAGGGTTTTGCACAATCCTCTTAAATAAATTCGTACAAAATGTGTGTTATTTATGTTAAAGTTGATTTCTTTTTCTTAATTTTGTCCCGGATATAATAAATGTGAGTGTTTTTAAAAATTGAATATGCAATCACTCGTGTTCTGCGTGCTACTGTTCTAGCACGATTGGATGGGATCTAAAATTTTATGCCGACTCCGAACGGCCAATTTGAGAAGGTTTTTATAGACAGTTACTCGCATTCGAAAGCTGTGAAAATTATTTTGGTCGCAGGGGGAATCGAACCTAGCAGCAGGTTCAAGTGCGTAGGAGACTACGCCTATATTTTTATGTGAGAACTCTTGGAATTTGGACAGATAACACTGATTTCTTGTGTTAATCAGATAACACACAACTGATAAAACAACCGAGGGGGCATTTGGTGTCAACCAATTAAGATATAGGTTTCAATAGCATCTACTACAAACTTGAACCCCTTATTAAGCTGTCTAACTTAGGACTCTATCTTGTACTTCAATATAGGTCTCCTTCTCGAACCAGGGTGCTCGTATTAGAAGACCCTATTTGCTTTAGCATTGTGCTCCATGCGCTCGATGTGGCCGAACAGTTGCAGTCGACAGATTTTTGTCTTCCCTGACTACATTGAAATCCTGGTACAGCTCGGCGAGTTCGCGCTTATGTTTTCTACATTCGCCTTCAATATATCAGACGGGACAATATATCAGACGTAGAATTTTTCTTCCGACGACACCAAGAATCAGCTCTACTCAGCTTTTGCTTATTATTCAGCTTTTGTTTTGATCCTTCGAGTCAGGAGTTTTGAACTCAGTTGTTTTACATCGGTTACCAAGGGCGATTCTACGAAGGATTTCCACTGTGATGTCATCTGTGGAACTCACGTTGGACGAGAGGTAGACAAACTACATCGATATTGTAGCTGTCGACCCTGATATTTTGTCCGAAGTGGTGTGCGACGGAACGTTTTTTGGTCGATAGCATATATTTCGTTTTGTCCTAATTGACCAGTTCGTTTCGCCCGTTATGCTTGCAGTACGCCACTTTGGGAACGCGCGACGATGTCGATGTCATCGGTACGTCAGTTGAACTGAGTTGTAGAGGATGGTGCCAAGATCCCGAAACCGGCTATCGCATCGAATAGTTCCTTGCGATGAAAGCTGTTATATGCGGCTTTAAAATCGATGACGAGGTTGTGTGTATCGATCTGACACTCGATTTGGTCCATAGGCATTTTGCCGGGCCGGAAGCCGCACTGGTACGTGCCGATAAATGCGAACTGGTTTTCAGACTAGGAATTAATTGCTCATGGTCTGTACCTTAGCACAAAGGGCCTATGCTCGCCTAAATATTGCACTCAGCCGCTTGTACCTAACCTAATCTATGAGCGAAATTTTGTCACTTATATTCGAAAAAAAATACTAATTTCAACAGCAGCTATACCCGGATCAAATAGGTATAGTGATATAGGGAGAAATAGAAGCGTTCGTTGGAACCCCATCGTAGATAAAACGTAGATTTGTTAATTTCAATGAAACTGGTTTTGCTAATCCGTCTACCAATGGCTGATCATTTACTTTATATATCTTCTGAGATTCATTAGTTATTTGTATCGTCTCCAAATTTGTTTACAATGTTTCAAAATTCTAAACTTCAAAATCTGAAACACATTATCTACAAAGTAAACATTCTTTATCTGTTATTTTAAATAAGATATACATATTTCAATTTCAACATGGTCATTATCTACTAAATCCACACATCAAGTGCACTTCATACAGTCTGACTTTTTTTATTTTGAGTGATTGGCAATCGCAAATTATATCGTATCGAAAGAAAACAATTGCGTTAAAAATTGACACACGTATACTATGTATAAATACATAAATCTCTGCCACGGATTTTTTTTACGGAAAAGAGGCGATAATGTCATGTCGAAAAAAAATCAGACATCTTGCAATCAGGCTCAAAGAGGTCTTTTTAAATTTACGGTGTAACGTAATAATCGAAATTACTCATATCAACTGCAGTGATCGTTATGTGCTTAACAGTAATTTTGATAAATTTCTTATATTTATATATATGTATACCAGCGGATACCCGGCGTGTGATATTACGCTAAGAAACGAAGTACTGTTTGTTTATTTAATAACTTTTTCATCTAAGTAAGAGGTTTTCTTGGGTGGGTGTCTACCTCTCGGGGCAAATGTGTAAACACAGAGATTTTTCGGCGTTCCAACTCTGGAACCCCATGTGAAAAACAGGAATTATTCATGTTCAAACTAGTAATACTTTGGGATTGGCCTTCGAGATGAAAATCAAAATCATGAATGGACCGAATATACCTAATGTATTGTCTTAGTGGGCTAAAACCATCTTCGCATTATTGCCTTTTAAGTGAAATCGAATCATAGAAACATTTTTGCGTTTCATACTATATAGATATAGGATTCGTGAGTCGCCGTGGGGTTATGCGTTAGTAAGTCGACTCCTACGCAGAAGGTGCTAGGTTCGAATCCCCAATTTACCAATTTTCATAATTTACGGCTCCACCTCTTTTGACTCACTCATAATATTCAGTCTCTAGAAAAAAACATCTCAACTTCCTCGTTTGGAGGCATAAAACTGTAGTTCGCTTCTACTCGTGAAAGAACAATAGCACGCACAACACAAGTGGTTGCTCAGCTAACCACATGTCCACTTTGGAATTTACCCATATTGGATATAGGATTTAGTTCCATTCTCACCGACGCATTTTTATTACGGTTACTGTATTCTTAAGAAGAATGTATGTATTGATATACTTGACTGATTCTCTAAGAATAGCAAAAACCGCAACCATGTGGATTTTTTATTTGCGCTTAAGTTTCAATGGAGTCTAGGAAGAATCTAAAAGAGAAAATGTTCTTCTGCTTCTTGTCTGAATATGACAATTCCCAAGGGGCGATCAAAACAATAAGCTTAAAATCCCTCAGTTAGTCTGGAATATTTTACTTTAGTCATAATGAGTCTGGATCTTCTCGAATCAACACCTTTAATCGATAAGAAAGTTTACTTTACACATATCTCATGCAAGTGATTCCACATATTAAAATGAAGCCATACATAATATCATAAATGTTTGTTTTGTGTTTATTTCAGCAAATAAAGTAGGCGTCCGACATGTACAGGCGTTGCTTATGTTTGGAGGCCTGGTATTTGGCTATTTCCTCAGAGTAAATATATCAGCAGGAATAGTACCAATGACTCAGCAATCCAAGTACCCGGATATACCCCATTATGACTGGGATACTGGTACAAGATCGCTGATCTTAAGTAGTTTCTTCTGGGGCTATGTAGTCGCTCAGCTACCATCGGGTATACTAGCGAAACGTTTTGGTGCACGAATCGTTCTATCGTCAGCCACTGTGATTTGTTCCGTACTCACGGTAATAGTTCCATGGGTGGCGCGTGTTGGAGGTTGGCAACTGCTTTGCGTTGTGAGAGTACTTACTGGCCTTACGCAAGGGGTGGTGTATCCGTGTGTTCATACACTACTTGCGAAATGGGCGCCTTGCACCGAACGAGGGTTTCTAGGCACTACTGTATATTCGGGTGCACAATTAGGAACTGTGATTATTCTGGCTACAAGTGGAGTGATATTTGACTCGAGAATGGGATGGCCGGCAATATTTTACATATCCGGTGGTATAACACTTTGTTGGGCTGTACTTTTTCAAATCTTCGGAGCGGACTCTCCAGACACATCAAAGCAAATTTCAAGCGAAGAAAAGGAATACATCAAAGCTCTTACTGGAAGTCAGAGCAACACTCAGGTAAGTCGTGATTTAGAAACATTGATATGATCAAATGTAATACGTAATGTATATTTTATAGGAAATGCCTATTCCATGGAAAGCCATGTTTTCATCAGTTCCATTCTACGCATTGATTGCTGCACACTGCGGATTCACATGGGGATTTTACACATTGCTGACACAGCTACCGACATACATGAACAGTGTGCTTCTTCTCGAGGTCAAGTCGAATGCCTTACTCTCCGCTTTGCCGTACTTGGCGATGTGGATTATGTGTCTGATTGTTAGCCCAATCTCCGACATGCTGATAAACCGAAACTATTTGAGTGTCACGATGTCAAGGAAATTATTCAATTCCATTGGTCAATGGGTTCCTATGGGATGTCTTATAGCTTTGGGATACATGACAAGTGAAAATAGAGTGATGGCAATAACCTTGCTAACAATTGGAGTTGGATTCAATTCAGCATCTTTCGTGGGATACTTAGTCAATCATATGGATCTGTCTCCAAATTTTGCTGGAACTATGATGGGGGTCACAAATGGATTTTCAAATTTAATGTCTGTTTTTGCACCATTGGTGGTTGGTGCTATTGTGCACGACGAGGTAAGTTGATCACTTTTCTTACCGAAGCTTGTGATTAACGTAGATTGTAAATATTTTATCTTTATGTTTTTGTTATCGCTGTTGAGAGTGTAATCAAATGTTTTATTAGTAAAATAATCTATTTTAGGAAAAGCTTTGATAAATATTGCCTATTTCCTCATGAGACTTCCTATTTGATTCTAGGACACTTGAATACTCGCTTTTATTATTCGAAATATTTTTGCGACCACTATTTTGCTGTTTGCTCATTTTATGTTTATGATTATTCACAGATGAATCCGGATGAATGGCGTGTAGTGTTTTATATCACAGCAGGAATGTACTTATTGTGCAATGCCCTATTTGTGGTGTTTGGTTCTGGAAACGTTCAAAAGTGGAATGAACCGATTCAAAAACGAGGAAGCACACATACGATACATTCTACTACTATGACAACTGTATCATCGCTGCCGAGCAAGCTTAATGAAGTCACCGAAACAAGTTGATAGTATATGAACAATACTGTGATCTCCGAATAGTTAGATTGTAAGCTTCAGCCAATAATTTTACATAAATAAACAAAAATAAACAAGCATTTCATTTAAGGAATATCAATTATATTTCTTGTCTATAATTCTTTGTTGTTCTAACTTGTAATTAATTTTTCTTGGGGTAGCTTGGGATCCGAAGACGAACCAAATGGAGGCGACCCAACTGATTACGATTGTCGCATATAATATTGGCGGAAATGATTTGGCATCACCAATGGGTATTTTGGCAACCAGTGGGGCCTTTAACCGCGTTGTCTTTTTAATTACTTTCCAATCGCAATCATCCGGTACTGAATACTGTGGTAAAGTGAACTTGTTCTCAACTAAGCAGTAGTTATTATTTGGATCATCTAAGAGTTCATCGTAATTTGACAGATCTTCATCCAAGCAGCGCATGTACATATTTGGTGCGTTGATCTCAACATTGGCAAAGCTAAAAAGCAAATAAAAGATAATTTGGTAATATTCGTTGGTTTAGTGCTTTTGAAAATATATGAGTATATAATGTATATTCATATATTCATGTAGGTTAGGTTAGATAGGAGCGGTTGACTGCAGACGGCAGGACAAATTCGGCTCAATGTGATACTCATCCTTCTCCCAACATTGGAACTAACTGACTAAGAAGACTCATTTCGTTTCAGCAGCTAACCGGCTAGCTTTAGTATGAAGGAGGAGAAGTCTGAAGCTACCTAGTATGATGCAACAATATGGCGACCAGATCGGTTGACATTAAATGATGGCCATATTTCCTTTTTTTAAGGCCGGTGTTGCCTTCCGCATTTAAGATTGGTTTTGATTGTGTGTATCTGAAGGCTGTAGAAATTGGCATGGAAGGTTGAACTCCTCCTAGTGTTAGAGTGGGCACAATACATATAGAGGTCGTGATGCAATATACCACAACAAAAATAATAACAGTGTTAGGTTAGGTTATGTTCAGCAAAGCGTGTGTGATGATTCAAACATCACATCCGCTCGGAGGCATTAGGGCCCATTGTGTTTTGGACATTACATTGTTCTTTAACCAGGACAGTGCGCCTTGTATAGCAATGGTTTCTGCCTGGAAGACGTTATATTGATCAGAGAACTTCAGGGACATATCAGTATTAAGTTCTTTGGAATAGATACCTGCACCCAGCCTTTCGTCCGTCGTCGATCCGTCTGTGAAAATACGCAGGGGATCATTCAGCGTCTGGTTATCAGACATCCAACCCGATCTGGAACTAATACTGGTGGAGAATTTCTTTTTGATGATAGCTTGGGGTAAAAATGATCGAGTGACCGATGGCGATTTCTGACCACAGTGAGTGTTTTAAGTTTCAGGACTGTGCTGATTGCTACTTGCTTGCAAACAATTTCGATTGGCTGGATGTGGAGGAGCATCGAATGGAGTGCTTCTTAGCGCATCATGTTCATTAATTCAAAAATATAACAAAACGTGGCTGAAACTTAGCTCTTTACTTTACAACTGACAGTCTCTCGAATATGGACTTGAACTGTAAAATGCATTCAGAACTACAGAACAGTTAATGAGATTATTCAAATGTACGACAAATATAACAGAGAGCAAATTCACTTCATAGGGAAAATACAAGAAATGTTTTCTTACAAAAAAAAGAACAGAAATGATTAACTACTTGCCTTTGATCGCCCGGCAGGTGATATCGAAAATGTATCGGTAATTTAATACTGTCTGTAATTTTTGGCACACCGTGCAACAGAACGTTGAACTGGTTTGATTTCTCCGTTGGGATTTCAATATCCACGAATCTGGGATATATCGCATTGAGCTAAATCAAAGAAAGTCGTAAATATTATTTCTATGTGTATAATGAAACACAAACTTACTTTCTTCAGTCTTTTCAAATCATCTAGTTGATCTACACTTACATACACAGCCGCCGGCAAGGTCTGTTCTAAATAATATTCACAATCTTTTCCTGCTAGGGGATAATCAAATTCTACTGTGTATTGTAAATCCCTAAAAACAATAGAAATAGACAAAAGGTTCGCTAAACACAGATTCAATTTGTGAATCCTAACCTATGGAAACCGGCATTATTCATTTCAACGCGAATTATTGGCATCATATCACAGAAGGCTATTGATAAGGAGTTTAAAATGCAAATTGCGAATAACATTGTTGTTAACCGCATTGTTTTCCTATAACTATTGGCCGCGAAGAAATATGTAAATACTTTCCGAATGGAGAAACAAAGCAGCTACACAAAAAACATTGACAGTTGTCATAAACAGATGTTAATGCGACAAATAACAAAGCCCCTACATGGGCCCAGGAATGAAAGTCTTAATATGGCTCTATATGTGCAAATAATGCATTTCAGAAAATACATAAAAATAACGAACGAATGAAGTTAATACGAGGTTCATTAGCTTTATTTTATTTTGCCTTTTGTTTAACAAATTTCTATAATAAAAACCGTCCCTTTTAGTATTTCTTCATGCAAAATTTAATTGTTTTCATTTCACACATAAAGTCAGTGTTTCTGTTAAGTTCTTAAATTGCAAGTCGTAGTCAAAAGCGACATCCACCCAGCATGAAGTTGTGTATAGAGAGAGATCTTACTTTTAAAATCTTTTATGGCGAACTTATAAACAAACGTATGACGTATGCAGATCTAGTGCTATAAAAAAAACAAAATCACAAAATATATATGCAGGAATAATGTCCAGGCTTTCGTATGGGTTATTTGTGTTTTCCTTTGCATCCAATTCATTCTCTTTTCGATAATTTTAGTTTCTCCTCCTGTCGCGCCCGTTCCTTAAGTTGTCTAGTCTTGAGTTTTGCCATTAACTGTGTAGAATTATATAGCCAGGCTCCCTAAAAGGCATAAAAACGTTATCTCATTTCTAAGTCGAATTCACGTTGTATACGACTTACTATGAGGAGCATGCAATTGAGCAAAATGGGTATTGAAAATACAGTCGATATGAACAAACCATTGCTATCAAAATATTGTTGTTTTGAAAATGATCGCCAATTCAAAGCAGCATACTCATTAATACTCTCAGAAAAATATGCCATAGACACTTTGAGGAGAAAAAAAAATTATGATATCCAGTCGTAGTTACAAAATGTTCACCAGACGAAATATACTTACATAGTATCAAAAACAGGAATATCTGAAAATTTGTATTGTTTCTTGTCATGAGAGCTGTTGTTGTTGTTAAAATGTGCAAAAGGACTAAGCCAATAAGCCACGGATCCTTCCAATCAATCTATTAAGAAATTTTGTATCTTTTATTTTGAGGTATTCATATGCGAGTGTTTTTACTCACACTCATCAAAAAAGACCAATAACCAGTAATTTCATTAATTTCAATAAGATTGGGGTCACCCATGTTACTTTGAATATTCACTATGTGGTCGACCGATGGGGAAAATACTCAATTTTAACGGAAATTTATTTAATTTTGTATTAATCTCGTGAAAGTGAAGATATGTTTGCCTTCGAGCAAGAAATCAAAACTCGCTTCACAAATTTTGACAACTGAGCTCGAGTAAATATGTGGACTCTGTTTCTTGTGGGTGATGTGGATTTTAAAGATGTGTTCGTTTTGAAATAATATCATTTAAAGATTTTAACATTTTCTTTTTTGGAGTAACCAAAATTAATAGCAGCCGTTTAAAATATGTACATTTGGGGGCTAAGCAGTCATCCTGTTCGTGTTATACAAGGAAATAATTAATTGTGTGAAAATCACGACGCAATTCCAAAATTAATAGTAGTTCAACTAATATAAATATATACATATATTTGGAATATAATTCCAAAATTCTCAAATAAACACAGCTTATATATTGTCCCAGATTTCTTATCAAATCCAAATCCATCTTTGACATTTACTTGATATATGAGAAGGCTACCCCCAGAATTTTACACCATTCCCTTAACTCGTATGATTCCGATATGTCTGTGAAAATAAAGGTAAATTAACTGAATCAGATATTGTTGTCATTGGCTAATTCTTTCTGGCAGGTTGGTATTATCGGTGGTTCGGGGCTAGATAATCCTGATTTACTTGAACACCGTAAAGAAAGCTCAGTGGATACCCCTTTTGGTCGACCATCGGATGTGATTATCGAAGGTGAAATCAAAGGCATTTCATGTGCTCTTCTGGCGAGACATGGCAGAAAGCACTCTATTCTGCCATCGGAAGTGAACTACCGTGCTAATGTGTGGGCACTAAAATCGATTGGTTGTACACACTTGATTGTTTCAACTGCAACGGGTAATCGATATACACACACGTGCCAAATGATGCATGAGTATAATAACTCTCCCTTCTAGGTTCATTACAAGAGAAGTTCAAGCCGGGTGATCTTGTTATTCCTGACGATTTCATTGATAGAACAACAAAACGGGCACAAACATTCTACGATGGTGGTGAGCAAAGTCCAGTTGGAGTATGCCACCTTCCTATGTATCCTGCGTTCTCGGAGAAGACGCGAGAAGTTCTTATAAACACAGCAAATGAACTCGGATATAAAGTTCACGAGAAAGCTACAGTTGTCACCATTGAAGGCCCAAGATTCTCATCTAGGGCAGAAAGTCGAATGTTCCGTCAATGGGGTGGTGAACTCATCAATATGACAACATGCCCCGAAGTTGTCCTAGCCAAGGAGGCAGGCCTTCTATATGGAGCAGTTGCAATTGCTACAGATTATGATTGCTGGCGCGAAAACAGCGAAAGTGTTAATGTGGCCGATGTATTAAAAACATTTGGCGAAAATGTTGCTAAAGTGAAGAATATCTTGATAAACGCTGTGAAAAATATCGCCAAACAAGATTGGACGGATGACATACTTAAGGCTCAGGTTAGGTGATATTTCATTCTCAGAATACCCTAAAATTAAATCTCATTGCTTTTACAGAAACAAGTTTCGGACAACATTATGGGAGGTCACTGAACAAAACAAAATCGCCCGCATACTACGTCGCATTTAAAAAACAATTTGTACAAGAAAATCAGTTTGTATATTAATTTTAAGAAATAAAGCGAAAAGTAGTCACACTTTATAAAATATGAGATAGCTTGTCTATGGACACTTTCGTTCGACTTGACTTTTTCCTGATTCTTCATACTCTTGTGAAGAGATCCACATTTGCTGGAATGTTCCTATACTCGCCAGAATCGAGCCACCGATCCAAGCACCGAATCTTCGCTCGACACTTCCGTTTGCGGATATCATTTTAAGGCGAGTATTGGAAGGCGCACGATGCTGTAGATCACGGTTGAGTCTCTCAGGGAATCCTGCAAGTAGTGTGTTTCCCCCAGTAACTACCACTGATCCAAAGAGTGATAGCCTTACGTCAGCATCGCACATCCCCACACTTGTAGAAGCGAGTTGTCCAGCACCCAGCATTGTATGGTCGAATAAACTTTCTGCCAATTTAAACCTTTCGGAACTGAACTCCTGATGATATCCGTTCGGGAACTCGTAATGCACAGAAGGAATTTGCGCCGCAACACGCTCGTCATACGGATTTTCTAACACTTGAAGGATATTCATTTGAAAATCTTGAAGTAAACTCTTAAGCATGTAGTTTTGCCAAGACTGTGTAAGGTTATCGGGTAATTTTCGCAAAGTAAACCTGGCGTTATCTCTCTCTTTGACCACGTCCTTGGAAGCAATTTTATAAACTGGTGTCATGTCGATACCCTGAGCCTCCAAATACTGTCTACATTGGAGCGATAAATAGTCACCACCGAGAGGAGATTTTACTACAGCTTGCGACAAAACAAAGCCTTCATGAACTGGAACTGCTGATGTGTGGGTTGCTCCACTGTCGACAACTAGAGCAGAGGCGCGTCCACTAGCAAATGCAGCTAAGACCGCATTTTTTACCAGAAAGAACGCTGGGACATTATACTTCTCAAACATAAGCTCAGTTAGTTTTTCGCGATTGTTTCGAACATTCCATGACGCTTCCGAGAATAGAACTGGATGATACTCGGGTTCTGATTGTATAACTTTCGAATAAGTGTAGTCAATGACTTTTTCAAACAGGTCCCAGTTGTCTATCATGCCGTCTTTCATGTACGTTTGAATTTCCATATTTGCCCGAGGTACATTCACATAAGTTGTATCCACATAATACTTTCGAGCGTCATTATCTATAAAAAATATAATAATTTATAATTAAGTTTTTCATTATTATCTACACTATCTTACTGTTTTGTGTGATATTGTTATCGCTTTTTGTTTCTAAATCTGTTGAAGTTTCGGGATCTTCCGGGCCTACACCAACAACAGAAGGGATCTCCGCCTTTGGCGTGTCTTCCTGAGCGTAGCCGACACGAAGAGAATGATGGCCTGGATCGAATACTAATGCACCGATCTCATCGCCTCCGTATAACATGTTACCAGCACTCATCTTAGGGAAGTTTTTTATTGATTATTTTGTTTTTCTTCTACTATTTTATAAAGCGCGGCGTCCACTCTAGTTTTAGAAAATGAGCATCATTTTCTTGACTGACAGATGTCAGAATTCAGGCTGTGTTCAATAAAGTAGAGAAATAATAACCAGTGGTGACACTTTTCTAAATAACAAATACTCAAGTTTGTTCATCAGAAATTTAGATGTAAGTTTCTAAACAAGAGAAAGGTTATAATTCTGAATGTTTAATTTTATAAACATATATCCTCAATATTGTCGTCACAGTCGGTATCATCATTAGCGGCATTCACAATCAACAATATGTTGCCACAATTTTAGATCCAAGCAACTGAACAAAGCATTTCGACTTTTCAGTTTCAACAAATCGTCACGACAAATTGTTGTGTCTGAACGGCGCAATAGCAAGGGATGTGTTCCGACGGATTGTTGAATGAAGTGTTAAAACTGTTTTACATTGAACACAGATGTTAATTGAAGTTCTTCAAGCAAACAGAGCTGCTATGACATTTCTACCAAAAGTCAACTCTATCCAAATTGAAAGAGCCGCCGATATTGTGATTGTTATTTTGATATTTAATATCAATACATTAGTGTTGAATTCATGCAACAGACAATTCCAGTTTCAAACTAAAATATTTATTTGAGTATATTGTTAATAGAGCTTCCTCCAGCATTCATTTTGAAAAGATTTCAAAATGAGCGTTCTGGAAAATACTTGCAGAACTTGTGGGAAGACTTCAGAACAAGAGGATGGCACAGATTTGTATCCGATGTACACTTCAACGGAATACTGCCATGAACTTAACATGGTTCAAGAGGAATTTGAGATCTGGAATCTAAATGTATTGTATAAAGAGTATAAATTCGTTATGTTTTATTTATTGAATCACATGTTTTAGATCTCCCAAGGTGATGGGCTACCTCAGAAAATATGCCTCACTTGTTTCGATAGCTTTTGTCAAATTCACAACTTTCGGACAATATGCCAAGAGGCTCAATTGAATTTTGGCGAGCTTTGTACTGGTTTGGATATCATTATAAAACTTGACCCTCAACATGCTGACATAGATGTGAACTTCCCAGAAGATTACGAAGGCGAGCAAACCATAACAGTCCAGGAACATTATCAATTCCCAGGAGATCAACGAACTAAAATACCAGATATTAATGACGTCCAAACATGTTCGAAACTTTTGGAGACATTCAATTCGGATGAAAACGCGGTCACTGAAAAAGTCGCTGATTGTCCGGATGAAGTCGATGACTTGAATGAAGAAGAAATACCTGAGTTCAAGAAATATCAGTGCGAATACTGTTTGGAACTAGTTAGTTTTGACGACCCGGATTTGCTTAATGAGCATTACAATATATACCACTCTTCGGATTTACCATATCCATGTCCCAAGTGCGACAAATGTTTTAATAAGAAGAGCAAAAGGAATAGTCATGCTCGAGTGCACTACAGTGTAATTGTTGAATGTGAAATATGTGGCAAAAAAGTTAGGGGTGGCAAACGAATGATGGCGCAGCACAATAATTTGCATCACATTGAGAGACCGCGTGAGTGCAACATATGCGGAAAATCTTACGAGAAAATCACGTTAAAACGTTTCAACTATCATATGAGTTGGCACGATGAGACAAAGCTACATAAGTGCAAATTCTGTGATAAGAAATTTATTCAAATTAATCATTTGGTGGTCCATGAACGTACGCATACAGGTATTGAATGTGGATCTGGTATGCAAACGAATTACAGTAGGTATACATATTTCATTATTTGCAGGATTCAAAGCGTCGGGGCTCTCAACTCATCACGCGAGGAATAACGCATTGAGAGAACTCGAGTGTCCACATTGTCCCAAAAGTAAGTCAATAACTGATAATATTCACAACTGAAATATGTAGAATATTTTATTCATCTTTACAGAGTTCTTCTATAAAAATGGCTTGAAAATTCACATGCAAATTCACAATCCAAACAGGAAACTAGCGCGATGTGAATTTTGCGACAAAGCTTTCCGTTCCAATATCAATCTTCGTTTGCATAACCACAAAAAGCATGGTGCTGCGGCCTCGCCAGCAATTCTAAACATTTTAAGGAAACGTAAGACGAAAAAAGCTTTTATTAAACCATACAAATGCGAGAAGTGCCCAGAGTCATATGTTTTGCACACTCAGCTTGTAAAGCACATGAAGATGCATGACGAGAATAGACCCTTCACTTGCAGTATTTGCAACAAATCATTTAAGCGAGAGGCACATATGAAGTTGCACATTAATACTTTGCACTTGAACAATAAACCTCATAAGTGTCACATTTGTGGATGGGCATTTTCCCAGCGAAACAATCTTAGAGAACACTATGCGGCTAAGCACGAAGGTAATCAATAAAACAGACTTCAGACTCGATAATAAGCAAAATGTTTTCACTTCCTAGACAAAAGAGATTTTAAATGCGATATTTGTGGAAAAGCTTTTGCCATTGCTAAAACCCTGCGGACGCACAAATTAAGGCACATGGACAGAAAACCATTCGCCTGTACAATATGCAACAAAACTTTTAAACAAATGGGTGTTCTTAAATGTAAGATTCGTAATTTTTTGAAATTCAAATTATTGACAACTCATTTGTTTAGTGCATATAAACGCCCATCTAAGAAGGAACGAGGTCAACGTCGACGGAGGAGAAATTACGGATATTGTTATCTGATGGAACATTGGTTTGAAAAATTAATTTACAGATTATTTTTACTTTATGCTGTACTATTAGATACTAATAAACAAATAATAAGCAGCGCGGCATTTAAATAACTCGATTGTTCTAAGATTTATTAATATTTGATCACATGGTTCGGAGTTTCTCTGGATAGGGCAATGAATTGAGTTTAATCCCCATCTAGGCGCATTTGCAACATGTCTATTTGCTCTTTAAAGTAAATATAAACCATATATGTAGATATAACCAGGCCGAGTAGTACATTTACCTAGAATAGAAATTATCTTAATAAAATAATAAAATAATAAAAAATGCTCAGCACAACTTAGGCACTTACAGGTATGAAGGTCTGGTTTGATATTGGCGCCGTGTAGAATATTCGCATTTTTAATCGTCGCACTATATCATTTCTCATTTCTTTTAGGAGCGATCTTATATTCTTTGGAAGCGTAGATTTCGACATCAAATATGAATCCATGCGACACAAAAATTGATCTTTCTAGAAATAGAGCATTACTGTAACAGACTAAAAATATCAATGCAATGCCATGCTAATACATATTCACTCATCCCATTTAAGCTTTACGAAAACATTAAAGACCCACCTCCTTTTCAAGACACATATTTGTCAAACAAAGGCATGCATAATCCCAGAATACGAATACAAAAACACCGATATTAAAGGCCATAAGGCTATTGCCAAATGATCCTTCCAACATCAGGTGCCATGACAGTTTGTAGTAGACGATAGAATAAGTAGCTCCAAGTAATCCAACTGAGTTCATTAAAAAAAATAGCATCAGTTGTGTTTGAAGAACGTCGTTGATTCTGTGTATAGCTGTTGACACAAGTGCCAATTGTTCAGCTACGGACTGTGTGTTTTTAAGGCATTTATGCGGATTAGTCAACGGCTTTGGCATCGGTGTTAATTCGACGGAATTCGAGTTTTTATCTTCTACTTGGGTAATAGTAATTCCTTGGAATGTCTCGTTCTGAAAAGTTTCTTCCAGAATGTTGTTCATACGTTGTAGATTGATACTTGCAATCCATATGGTTACATTAGTCAATTTTACGGAACATGCTATTGCAAAATGTGGAAGAAACATTGCCGTAACGTGCATAATTTGTTTAAGTGTCGGCAACATGAATTCCATTTGTATCATGATATACAGGATAAATCCAAAGTTCACTGCAAGTCCAGAAAAAAGTAAAATATATGCAACTGATTCTTGCCATGACCAACTGCTAGTTGTTCTGTCCGTTAGAGCCTTAACAAGTTCGTTTAAAGCTCTAACAATGTATCTCATTTCATACAGAGAAAATATCATAACTTTAATTCCCAATAGCAAGTGTAAATGGATGCAATGGTAGAGAATTGGGGCAAAATCCTTCAGGAAATTGAAAATCGACGAATCCGCAAAATGTTGTTGAAAGCATATACCGTACCAAACCATCAAACATAAAAAGTAAACACATGCAACTAGCGTTAACTGAAATTTTCGCACACTTGTGCTAAACCAATGTACATGATAACCACAGCTTAGGAAGAGCACATTTAATACGCGTAAGATTCGATTGTGATTCATGGTGTATTCTATTGGCGTTGTTCACTTGACACGTTTGAGTGGCTAAAACATACTGATCATCTGCTGTTCTTTTTCGGATACAAACATACATTTTTCGGGTAGTACTAATGTTCGTATTGATAATTATCTCTTCAATGAGCGTGACCACCTCGATTATAACAACTCACATTAGTTAGTCGGTCAGCAAGGTACAGCCGCAAAATTATACATCTAATTTAAGAACAAGCAATTATGTTTTCTTAAGCGTTGTGATCATCAATAAGCTTACCTTATATACCTAAACTAAACTGATACTAACGGATTCTTTAGTTACATAGGTTTGATAATAATAATAATATCGGCGCTACAGCCCGTAGAGAGTTGTGCGAGCTATTTTTCTTTCACCAGTAGAAAGGACCTACAGTTTAATTCCGACTCCGAACGGCCAAGTTGGAGAAGCTTTTTCTAGACAGTTATTACTCTTTGAGCATTGTCATTGTTGATCCAGGCAGCAAGAAGTTGCGTAGGGGTCGTCGAACACACAGCGCCCCGGCCACCACCAGGTTTGATTATACAATTATACAAATAAAAACCTGTTTTGTTTGATGTAGTCACTTGCGCTTGACCATAATTAATAACATCTATTCATGTCGAAGGGTTTCACTTAATCATTTTTTCTATGTAATTGGCGTCTGTGATCTGCCTAGGATCGTTGTGAATAGGTGGATCATGTGGTTCGAATTATTTTGTCGATCGCAATTAACGTCTATGTAATTCATTTCAGCAGTAATCTGATGTAGATGTGTACAAACATGTTGAGATACATTCTCTCATTCTTGATTTCAGTTTGAAACATTCGTGACATGTTCTCGGATACAAATAAATAACCCAAGAAACGTTTTGTGGTAAAAGCGTTCAGTTATCCAGTATTTACATCCATCCATATTTCGTTTCTCTTAAAGGCATTTGCAATCTTGCCAATTTTATTACCCTTAAAATATAGATTGGGGGATGTACCTATATATATATCTACATGCATACATACATGTGTGTATAGAAAAAAATAAGATTAGATTGTATGCTCAAAATACTTTCAAATTATTGTGACTTGGCATTACTGAAAAACGTCAAATGTCATTGTTTTTCTGTGGTTAGAACAAATAGTGTTTTTGAATGTGTGATTTAAATTTGTTATTGTTGGACATATTTAATTTTGAGTTTTAACATGAATTATTTCCCGGAAATTGAACGTCTAACAGGACGTGAAAACTATGACATGAAAACCAGGGAAAGATTCTTTTAGACAAAGCAAAGATGATTTTGTTGATTGATCCAGTTATATGTACAACACATAATGGAAGCAGCAACTGCGAAGGAAGTCTGGGATTAGTTGGCAGCAGTATTTAATAACTCTGGCTTAAACAGAAGGGTCGGACTTTTGCGTGAGTTGACTACGACGCGGCCAGATGACTTTTTCTCGATTACTGAATAAGTATAAAATAATCGGAACTGCCCACAAACTCAATTCGATCAAGATGAAATTGGACGACTTGTTGATTGCGAGTTTGCTGTTGAGTGGTCTGCCAAATAAATTTCAGCCAATGTTCAAGGAAATAGTAGAATTGAAATAACTATAAATTCCATCAAATCTAAATTATTGCAGGATTTTGAGTGCTACAACAAGCCATCTATGGGCACTGGTAACAGTCAAGTTATGGTGGTATTCAAACTTAACTACGATTATAGAGCCAGAACAATTAAATGTTCTCTGTACATTCAAAGAAACTGTAATCAATCAGAAATTCATAGCATATTTTCTATATACGGATTTGGATTTCTACATTCTACCCGTAAAGACAATCGCTAATGGTTTATGAGTTCTGCAGCTTCATCGCACATGACAAACAGCAATGAATTGTTCCTCAATTATATCCAGTATCCTACGAAGGAATTTGTTTCTTTGTCAGACGGATCCAGTTTGCGAATTGCTGGAAAAGGAGATATATGATGCTGATGTACGGAAGAGGTTCTATGAATAAAGTACGCGCGACTGATGTACTTCATGTACAGATGTGTACAGATCTCTCAATAAAAACAATTTCTGTACCACGACTCAAGGTTAACAATTTGAGTCTCAAGTTCAGGGGACGGATATAACATACCTACATACAGTATTCTTCCCTCGGTTGCTAAACAAAGACAGTATCTATGTACACAATCGGCAGCTGATGTCTTCGCAATGGTTTGTTTTTGTTTGGAAAGTGTTTAAATCAAACAGCTGTGCTGCTCAATATATGCGTGTATGCGTGTGTAGGCATAGCAGAGTTTGTATATCGATCAATGCAACCATAGAACACAAGTGCAGGCGGCAGCAGCCAGGCTTGTTTTTCCACTGTACAAAGTCCAAAACCTGTATGTATAGCTGTAGTCATACAAAATATGTACATACATATGTATGTGCACTTGAATAGAGACTGCACGTAGCAGCATACAAAAAATAAACATGGATCGAGAATGTGTACCAAAGGTCGATAACGGAGTGTCGAATTCACTCAAATACTTGATCAAACAGTGAGAATCTGGAAATGAAAACAACTCATAGCAGTCGGTGTGCTTAAAATAAACTCATTCAGCTCAGCTCAGGGACGCCTAGTTTAATGAACGGGAGACACAGCGCGGCAAGTAGTTTTTGGTTTAGGTTAATTGTCTTAATTTTATTATATATGTATGCACACATGTATGTATGTATACCTTCCTATGAACTGATATATACACAAAGTATACATTTCGATTAAGCTACGGCAGTCGAAGTCAAAGAAGAATTTAAATCAAAACATTGTGTTAGCCTGTCGCAGTTTGTTCGCAGACGTTGAATGAGTTGGATTGTCTGGCATAACCATAACAAAGCGAGTCACCCATATAAAACGAAAAAGAAATATATACATATAAATAAAAACAAAGTTCGTGGTGCCATCTATTTCGAAATTCAAGTGCTAATCCAATTCAACAGTGATACAATTGACTGAAGGTACTGAAATTGCGAAGCATTGGGTGTAGGCTGAAGAGTGAAAGTGGTATTTTGGATTGTCGTCACACCCCCAAATCGTGGATTTGCAAGGTTTGTGTTACATCGAACAAAAATTGTGGGTTTTATTGTTTCACGAAATATCTTCCTGTTGTAACTGCCACAAGGCATGGATGACATCTTATCTTGATATTTGATAACGTTTAAGTATTTCGATACAAGATTATTATAAATACATAGATTCGGTCAGCATGTTCTTGCAAGGAACAGCTCCATATCTGGCTGTTGAAGCGCGTTAATAGAACACCTTAAAGCAGCACACTTTTGTTATCGCTTTTAATTTGGTTAATTTTTTGTTTGTGTAAGAATTGTTTTTTGAATATAGGACGCATATGCGTATTTAGTATAAGCAAATGCATATGTGTTTGTATGGATAGTGGTTTTGAATGCTAACAACTATAGACGTTTTTATTTGGCACTATCAAAATTGCAGCTCAAAATATGTTACTGTTAGAATGCTTTGTCTCGTAAAGAGTGCAGCACTTGCAGATGTAACTGGACGTACTACTGTACAAAATATCACAACGGTCATGGACAAAATCAAAATGAAGTCATTACCACTTCAGAAAATGTTGTCTATATTTTATCAGTCACTCTGTTTCGGTCCATTTTATTGTATTTTGCTTGCAAGTGTCTCTAGATGTCTCCAGTAAGTGTTAACTACACCCACACATTTAATTGACGTTCCACCAATTAGTTTGCTATTGAGGTCAATGCTCATTTCCTAGCTAGAGATTAATTTTATTTATTTACGAAACAGAATAAATCTAACAAAAATGAAACTAATATAAGATATGCATATACATATCATTACAAGGCGACAGCACTAACCGATATTCACACATGCCACACTTCCTACAATTAAACAAAATTCAATCTTATCAGTAACAAAATGAGTAAAAAAAAAACTCCAATAAAGCTAAATGCAGACAACAATCCGAAAGGTTAGATCTAATTAATATTCTATCTGGCTCTTCTGATTGCCACGCATAACTGCGACACGAAATTTGGCAAGATTATCACTTTATTTTTAGAAATATAAGTGTATACCTAATCCATATGTATAAAAATACATAATCCTCCATACGCTCCAGAACAACCAGTTTTCGTTGATACAAAAATGACAAAAAAAAAATGAAAAACAAAATAAAACCGGAAAATAAAATAAAACACCGATTGCATTGAGACGCGCAATTTAACGACTCATCACTTGTGTTATCAATATGTGGTCAAGAATTCATTAACTTGGAGTCACGCCTGTTTGGCTTTTTCATTACTCTTATAGGTACATAAAAGCTGGAAAACTGAAGTGTGCTGCACCTGTAGTTGTAGCTAGTCTAGTTGATCACTGTGTATGATCCTATCTGCGCATGTTCAGAAGTTGTCAACAAAAATTGAAATTTTAAGAAATATAAAAAAACCGGCTCTAATTTATAAGTCTAATGTTTGCTACTTCTTGTCCGATGTCTGACTGTTCTCATGATCGGATAGATGGCCTTAATAGCGAATAAACAATTTAGTTAGTGTGGATCTCCTCCTTTCGTCTTGTATTCTTATTGGTACGGCAATGAATTCCGTTATCGGACAATAGAAATACATACATATGAATTTTCATATTCGATTCATAAGCTTTTATTTATTCACATTTGTTAACATTCATAACTGTGTATTCATATGATTTGTGAATTATGTATTAACCAGGTGGCCATTGCATTTGACGACCACCAAGGAAATGCAAATGCAAATGATAAACAGATTGTGCACCATCCTTGCCATCGTTAATTACCACACGAAATCCACTATCCATCCCCAATTTCTTAGCGACACTTTTACCAACTAACATAAGGTGACCTGCAAAGACAATTTATATATGTATGAGGTAATTCACTTGCAATCATCGTCTGTATTCTTACCTAATAAAGCTGCATCTTCATCACCTGCAAGCGATAACTGTGCGATGGGCTTTCGGGGAATTACTAAGAAGTGAAATGGAGCTTGTGCATTTAAATCATGAAATGCCACACACTGCAAGTAATAAGTAGATTACATGTGGAAAGTTCTAGGGTTTGGAGAAATGTATGTGTAATACCTTGTCATCTTCGTGGATAAACGTGCATGGAATCTCTTTGCGTAGGATCTTCCCAAAAATGGTATCCCCGCCAGCAGATCCAGCTGCTTGCTGGGCCTTCTCGACTTCAGACATTTATTTCCTCAAAAATGCGATTACAAAATTGACTTGTACTTGTCGCGGCCGGTTGAAATGACTTTTCGTACTCAAATGAATACACATGTCAAATCTAATTAGGGCCAGTTGTGATGGCTGTGGAGTTTCTTTGACGTATGACAGATTGTACAGGCAGTCAAACAATTTCTGTTATAAATGCTTAAAGTGAAAATATCAAATTTGTCGTTAAAATTATTTTTAAGAATTTTTTTTACATAATATTCATATTTAAAGCATTCATACACTTATTTCTAGATTGACTATTAAGTCATGGATGCAGTAAAAACATTCTTCGCAGTTAATAAGTCAGCTTTCGCAAACGGCAAGCAGCAAATAGGTTTTGGCGGCCAGACTGCGAATGGTTCAACAAATTCAGTAAGTGGCAATTCCGATGGCAAAATTGTACATGATATGAAGAGAAAGGACAGTGATAACTACTTTTATATTATGTGAGTATATGCCAATTCAATTAAACGTCTAATCAAGTTAATGTATTTACTATTCAGCTATTAAATGAAAAATATTACGTATATGTTGTTATCTCATTCAAAAAACGAAAATATTAAGAGAGGCCGTTTATCTCTTTTCCAAACAAGTACATAAGTGCGTATACATATACCCATAGTGTTGCTGAAAATATTTTATGGACGTCATTCGCTTATTTTAATTAATGATAAGGATCTGTATTCAGTAGTCATTGATGACACGTTAAATTATTAAAGACTGATCAATTGATACATAGACACTTTTCAAATGTAATAGCAATTTCGGAAATCATTAAGTTATTTGAACTTTGAATATTCAAAGAATTAAAAGCTAAGAAACTAAATAACATTTAGTGATGAACTTGCAATTCTTAACATTTGATTGCTTCTGTGATACGATTATACATACTTACAGAATTATTATTATGTGTTTAATAATTTACAATAATTTATTCGAATGTATTTTTTGTATTTTTTAGGTGGCGCTCTTAAATTGACATACACCGGAAATGTTGAACGACTAACGACATTTGGTGGACATTTAAATAACTGCTTTTGTAATTGCAACTAAGTGATACTAGTTTATAAGTTCATATTTAATCAATCATTGACGATGCAAAGCTTTTCTTTGTTATTTGTACTAAGTAAACGACACGAGTATAGTATACTTAAGATATCCACATGGATGCCTTAATTTTATCTGCATTGTTTTGGGCAGTTATTACAATTATATTTGGTCCATTTATTTTTATCATATGCATTTATTTACCTGAGCTACCTATTCGATTCATTAGATACATAAGATAAATGAGACAAAAAAGATAATCAAATAAAATGTATGACAAATTAATAAAAATTGTACTTTCAAATTTTAATAATTTAATAATACCTAATCTTTTATTTGAAGAGGGAACTGTCTAAATTCTAAGGAGATCCAGTCAGTCTGATCTCGGTCAGAACTACCCCTAGTCCTTGGGAACATATTTAACGTCTCTGCCTTATAAAATAGGAAACTAGTAAAAGGTCCAATTATTTCGCACATAATTATACACAATCCATGGTTCCACCACGTAGGTAAATAAATGGAGGCAGATTTGTGGATTTGGCCAGATGCATAACTTTGACCAATCTTCGATATACATATGTATCACCATAACCAACGACCATAATCATAGACCATAGACCATAATCATTACAGTGTTTATAAACAATTACGATTATTATTGTTTATTAAAAAATACATTATGATCAAAGTGTAAGTTATTCAAATCCATTTTTAACTCTGAACAGTTGTTGCTGTTTCCTTAACCATTTCACCCTGTGGTAGTTCTCTAACTAGTGAAAGAATCCTGTCCAATTTCTGGATCTGCAGGGTTGTTTGGTCCAGCCACTGCTGCTTCTTTGGGGGTTTCACCATAACTCTCAGATTAGGTGAAAGCTTTAAGGCCGTAATAGCTCCTCTGAAAACAAAAAAAAAACTTTTGTAAATATAATATACAGAAGTGGTAATATTTGCACAGACTTATCATCGCCAACAATAATGAATGGGAGCTTCTGATTAAAAGCTATTCGGGTAAGCTTGCTTTTCCTCTTCGGGACAACAGCTTGTACACAAATTGCCTTGTATTTGTTAACGTTGATGTCGAAAACGTAAACTTTTCCATCTGAGGTGACCGCTGCAAACACCGTACTGGAATATGGAGCCCATTTGACATCACCCACGCAAGAGCCAAGATCAAATATAAACAATGGCTCACTACGCATATCCTCCCAGATCTTAACTCTCCAGTCACCACTGCATGATGCGAATATGTTTGAGTTGAACTTATTAAAATCGATACGATACACAGAGAGGTAGTGTGCATCGTAGGTTATGAGATATTTGGAACTATATGCTGTGCAACATTTATAAATTAGTCCTTCTTCTGTTCCAACTAAATAGATTTCCGGTTTGGTAGGATGAAAGCACATGCACGTGGCACATCCCTTTAGACGGACTTGAGTCCCGTCTGGACCTTCTACAATGCCATTGTCTAGGAACAATGTTATGTGAACAGTTATACTGAATTTGTTCTGCATCAACACCCAGTTGAAAACTCTTCCGTCGGTGGAAGCAGAAAAGAAATTGATCTCTCCATCGGCCATGTCAGGAGCCCATTTCAACTAGATAATTATTTATTTCAGTTTAATATTAAAAATAGAAAATAAAAACCTCACCTCAGCTACGCTCTCTGAATGTTTCTCTTTAACACCTTCGGATAGATAGAGTGGTGCCTTAGAAGAATCCATAAGGTCAAATACTGCCACATTACCATCGTACATACCTAAATAATAATTAATTGTGTAATATATAACGTGGAGAATTAAATCAAAACCCTGATAAGTTATGGTCTGGTTGACATGTTCACCTGCTTTCAACTATATACATTTGTACCTACAAGTACTAAGGGGAATTTCTATGAACTCAAAAACGAATCTGTAGTGTGCTCCAAACATCTTATTGGAGTCTCCCACGAGCCCAGTACTTAATGAGAAAGTTATACAATGTTGTTCATTTTTTTCTTTACTCTCACTGGAACCAAATCAACATAAATATATAAGCTACACACTCTTAATGAAACCATTATGTAATACTCACGTCTGTATGTGTCGTTTGTACTCTGGTTTTACCTTTCACCAACAATACCCGAGAAGATGTGTTTGAAGTATTAGTGGATACATACTCAGTCGGTTGTGCAATGTTATGTACTCGTAAAGATAAAGCTAGGAAAACAAACCCACCAGAATTTCGGCCTGTATAGGCATATCCTGATCTTTGGGAAAATACAAAGATTATCCTAGTTCCCAAGAAAACAAACCCACCACAATTTCGGCCAATTGCAATTGTTCCGTTGTTGCCGAAAGTGTTCGAATCGATTGACAGTCGAGTGATTAAAGTGACGAAATTTCTTAAATTCTTTGCTATAACGATTCCGAAAAAGACGTTACAGCCTTGCTTAAAGTAATTGGTGACACCGGAAAAGCGGTTGACGAAGATAAAATAACATAATTAGGTTTAATTGACTTTTTAAAAGCATTCGACAGTGTTAACTCGCCACACACTTTAGCACAAACTGTCCAGGCAGAAGTAAAAGTTATCCAAGATTGTGCTCGATTATTGTCAATAAATCCTGTCAAATGTTACAGATGCCATCAAAGTCGCCAATCGGAGATGGGTGGAATAAGATACTTGCAGGACTTTGAGGCCTTCAATCAATCCGAATAAGAAGTATACCCCTAAAATTAAACAAAGGACATCAGCAGTATCACCAGGCATCGCCAGAAGACTGGGAACCTCCACAACGATAAGACGAGCAGGGATGAGGATTAAACTACGCTTCAATACTTCGGCGAGTTGTCTAGCTCTCGCAAGACCAAGAAAAATACGCTATTCGTTCAGCAGCCTAGAAGAAACGTTAGACATAAAGGTTCTGGACAGGGCCGGAGTCACCATATATGCAAATGCACAGGGCGCCAAGCTCTTAGGTGCGCATTCTGAAGTCTAAATAAAAAAATCATCAGCATAGATAAATAGCATTCTCACACCTTCCCGTTCGCGATTTTTTTCTGCGATCCCGGGCAGAATTCCTTAACTAGAATGAGCGAAACGTGTAAATAAATAATATAATAAATTCTGCTCGTTTCGCTTAAATGATTCCAACGCTCCAACAGAGAACACCGTTTATTGGACATTTGCTTATTTGACACATTTGTGACACCCATCAAAAGTCAACCTCTTGGATAATTTGGAAACGACTTACGAAAAGTTAAAAAAGGGGGCGCCAAACGGGCCCTCATTTGGCTCGAGCTGGCCCTGGTTTTGGATATAACAAAACTAATTAAGAAAACAAATTGGCTGTATCCCAGGAAGGGAGTGGATCATATAGGATAGGCCACTGGGATACTAGTAGGTATTTCTCAGGTGTTAGTTATTCAACCTGGCTAAAGATGATACGCTTTTAGAGAAAGCACTTGTATTGTACGTTCACTGTGATTGGTTTGCGTCTCAGACTCTGTACTCATTCCGAAGCATTTCTAGGCAGTTATATTCTGAGTCAGTGATGGAGGCGTGTATTTTTATGAATGCTATTTGTCCCGTCATAGCAGTCGACTCACCAATCCAATGCGTCACTCCAGCAAATTTGTTGCAGTTAAACATTGCTTAAAATTATTAATAAACGAAGATTGTCCCAACTTACCAACTACAACTAGAAAGGGATACTTTGGGTGTATGTCTACACACATTACTCCACTCTCCGTCAATACTGGAAGAAAACCATTTTAATACAGTCACAGGCCCTTTGCTATGAACTTACAAATATAATCTGGATACGAGGGATTCTTAAGCGTGTAAAGGCAAAGATACCCTTCACTTGGTTGCTTCATAAAATCATCTGGATCAATAAATAAGTATTAATTCAACTCACAATAGGTGACAAAACATTTCTTACGAGATCCAAAACACACCGCAAATAAATCGTAATAAAACGGATTGAACATCACGTCCGTTACGTGCATCTTTTTGGTTTTTTCGAAGACGAATTTCCAAAGTGGCAATAATGTACCCTCACCCTCTCGGTACTCATCCGAAGGATCGTCCCAGTACCGATAATCACTTGCAATGTCATCGTATATGTTCTGATTAATCATCCGTTCAATAATTTGCCAGCATTTAAGGTATTTTCTATTCAGTTCAAATGTCGCTTCATGATGCTCTTCCCTTTTTTTTTCTTTCTTCAAAGACACTATAGCCTACAACAAGAATCAAATTCGATTAGGGTGTGTAAAAATTATGACGTACCTTTTTTTCCTTTTCCTTTTCTTTTTGTTGGTGAGCAAAGTCCTCAGCGTAGGAATCGTATATGACCCATTGCAGGACATTAGCGCCGAATGTTGACCTGGGAGGTGGAATCGTCTGGGTCTCCACAGACTATAATGATTGACTGTATTCTCCAGCTCACCCAGCTTTACCAAACTTACCCTCGTTGGGTTGACATAAGTCAGAGCAGCGCGCTCACAAAAATTGAATTGATTGATCAGCTTACGCTTTTTCGTTGGCGCCATCACTTGTGCGTCTAGAAGATGTAATTGTTTTTAATACAAAGTATACATACGATTCGAATAGGACTTTAAAAGAGGGGTTTGCTCGCAGAAGCAGCGACAAGGATAAAGTACATGCAAAAAGCGTTTACCTTTGGAAACATCTTCACCACCTTCTTCTTCACCTTCCTCGGCACCCATGTAATCATCACCCACCTCCTCTTCACCTTCTTCCGCAACAGACTCCTCTTCTGGCAAGATCTCATCATCTCCTTGATCTGCGACTGAGCCACGCGCTTGTTGGTCTTCAACCATCGCTAGAGATTTCGCGACCTTTGGGGCGGGTAGCGCGAAACCTTTCTCCGAGATAAAGCAATTGTTTGAGGAAAATAGAGAAGGCATGCAGAGTATTGGAAACATGCAATCATGCAAGAGACACATAATTGGGACATGACAAACAAACATTAATTACTTCGATGTGATAATTGAATGCTACGTACCGACGTTGCCATACTCTTCAAACTGCACTTTGGCTTCTTCAGAGTCAACGTGCAAGCATGTTCCCTCGAAACTAAATATTTTTATAACACTACCCTCTAAGGGAAGCTGTTAAAATGTTAAACATTGACTCAATCGCGTGGTAAAGAATTTTAAATAATTGTACCGCAACAAAGGCCTTCTCCTTAAAGCTGTATATGACCAAGTTTTCGATTATATTGGTATTTGTTGGTGTTAGAACCTTGGTTATCTCCTCCGCTAATTCAACTTCCGTCAAATCCAGTTGATCGTCTGGCTTGGTCAGCTGTCGAGACTTCATCCAGGCATCGAAATCATTTTGACCATTCTCCCCCGATTCTTCCGTAGCCGGTGTTCTGACTGCAGTTCTCGAAGACTGTTTTTGAAGCTAGTTTCAATTTAAGACAATAAAGTAGTTTAAATTTATTTCTGTATAAATACATGCACACGAATAAGAAAGCATATCAAACATAAACACATATCAAAAGTGTTCGAAGTCATAATGATTGTCACTACCAATTGTTGTGAATCGTAACCATGCTTTTTTTATTTACCTTAACGGATCTTGTGAAATATACATTACCCTCTATTATACACACATTATTTTTCGATTTCAAGACCAAAGTTATAAAACCGAAAGGATATTTTATTCCAAGTTCTAGTTGCAATCAAAATACAAAACAAATTATGCATGTTATTTATGAATTCATTTTTGGTCTGAGCCCGTTTTCTTGTGCTATACATACCCTGCATTCGTGCATTCCTTGGCAATATTTCGGCTTAAATGTACTTAAATGGTTAATCCAATAGATCATTCCAATAAAAAAGACAAACAAAAAAGGGCATGCAAGACACATACTCACTCTCAGAAACTAGTCTACCTTGGAAGGTTCACCATCAACACAATCATCTTCAGCATCTAAGGTCAAGTTTCTACAAACATTATCCTCACACCCTGTGGTTTCTTCAGAATCCATGATAATATTTACAGAATTATATTAAAGCCAATGAATACCCAAGTTAAAGTATTTTAAAAATATCTACAAAACAAAACACAACTATAACCATTCCGTGAAATAAATTTAGGTACCGCAACTGCATTCACCAACTTCCACATGCTCGTTCAAATTCTACTGATTCTAGTCGAAACCGATACTTCCGAGAGGACCTTCGATGTTTTTAAATTATCCAAAGGGAACAAGCTTAACCAAGACAAAGTTTAATTCGGATGCAATACAAGCTTTGCAGTGCACTAGAGTGCATGTTTAGAAGAAATGATACAAATAACCAACGATCCACAGCGCCGAACTGCTTTATGAAATTGAAACAACAAATAGGACTTTGCGACATACCCCAAATTTCGATGAGAAGACTTTCTGAGGCACTAATGTTGCCAGCGCCATAGGGGAAGACTGTGAATATACAAATATATGTGTAGTCAAAATTAAGATACACAAAATGTTGTATGCAATGTGCGATGGTTAACTGTACCGACATTGCCATATTAAGGAATGTCGATGTGTGCGTGTTATTTATTTGTTTTCTTATTTTTGTTTAAATTAATGTCGTGCATTATCAATGTTGCATGTGAAATGATTGCTTACTTCAGAATGAAAGAGCGTCTGTAATTGCCCTTCAAGGAGGAGTTTTGTTTTGTAGGACCTAACCTAACCTAACGTATTTATATTTATAGCTTCGGTGGCCTTGCAGAGTTTCATGTAAACTCTCGTAAAGTCACTACGGAAGTTGAATTTAACGTGAAAGCCTTATGTTAAGATAATGACATTTTAAATGTGCCAGGAAATAGTTTTGCAAATTTCTTTTGTCAACGCTGCATACATGAAACGTTCATTGATCGTTGCCATGGTTAGTTTTATAAGTAATGCGTGTAAAAACTCAATAACATTTTGATTCGACAACCCGTGAGCATGCATGGCTAAATGTATACACACAATATTCTGATTCATGATTGTTATTCTTTACTGCAACGATTTTCGATCTAGTTTTAAGCAGAACATTGCCAAAGCAGTTCATGTATTGGCAAAAGGAACGAACTTTTTTTTAATTATTATTTATTGCTTGTATACTAATTTGTGAGGTAGTGGAAGCTTGGACGACAATTCAAGAAAAGATGAAACGAGTGGCCAATGAGAACAAAACGAAATATAAGCTGAACTGGAACCAACTGGAACAAAACATTGAGATCTACACGAGCAAACGTGAACTCCATCAACACTGCTTGTGGAGATCCGACGTAGAATTGCATGTGGCTCAGTTTGTCGAAAAAACTGGGCTCAAAACTTCTGAGCCGAAGCACCAAAATCACAATTATTTTGCCAATCATGTTATATGGAGCTGAAAGTTGAACGATAAACAGAATTCAAGAGCTGAGTTTTAGTGCATTCCAAACAAAAATTCTGCGGTGGATATATGGTCCCGTCTGTGAGAAAGTTGAATGGAGGAAAAAATATTACCGCGATCCAAGCTGTGGATGTAGTCCCGGAGAAAAAAAAATCAGTCGACTACACTGGCTTGGTCACGTCGGGCGCATGGAAACGCTTGCTCCTGCTAAGAGGGACTTCGGTTTCAAGCTACGCGGTTCAAAAGGAGAAGCAGATTGAAGCTCCAGTAAAAATACCAAGTTGTCACGGAAAACTGATTGATCTGGAAAGCATCGTGCTCTATACCATTAGCGATGGAAGCCAGTTATCACTCGTACGCTCTGTGGATCGCAGGCCTGATAAGTTTTAGTTTTTTAGTTTATTTAGTATTTTGTACTACATTCGTTTCAATTACCAAACTTAACATTAATCGAATTTTGAGATTTGTCTTTTTCAATTTGTAGAGAACAAACGAAAATTGAGATGTCATGCTAAATCTATAAGGCAAATTCCATCCCTCCGTTCCTTTAGATAAATGTTTTGTAAAGTGACGTGATCGCAGTTCTAATGCAATCAGCCCGCGCTAGTCAAAGTATTTAACGTTTTTGACATTATTCCGAGTGCAAAGTGTGCAGATGTAGTAGGCATAAAGTATAAGTTGGAAGCCAGTGAGCTTTTAAGAAGCTTGTAGTTGAACAGGGATGAGGAAGATCGGGCTCTATGTAAACATACTCGATACACGAAATCATCGTTATTCTTTATGCAATATAAAGTCATTCCCATTCATTGACATTAATCTCTGTAAGATCCGGCACTATGTTATGAGAGATCCATGTAAGAAAATTGATTACGTCGATAATTTAAGAATAATTTAGATAAGTGAAAGAAAAGTTATCGATAGAATATACTTAGCTAGGTACAGTAAGCCTTGGGCCTAATATTTCTCAGGGCTTGTAATTATTTTGGGAAGTAGCTCAGGATTTGAAACATCTGAAGATACCTTGTTATACTCATGTGCATTAGAACAATGAATGTACTGGAATTACTTTGTTGGTTGACTATACGGAATATCAACCCTGTTTGGCTATTCTTCGTTGAATCGACGAACATAAGTTTTACTTTTTGTGGTTTATCTTAAGCTACTCATCCCATAACATAGTTTATAATAATTGAATTGTTATCTCACCAGAATGGCCAAACTTGTTGGTTGGCATATTACAACTGCTCTGAGACAAGATTGAACATGCTGGATAAGAGCTTAGAAGCATGTTATGAGTATTATGACATATATATAAGCACCTCCCACGCTCTCATGCTCTACCGTAGTGTTGCTAATACCCTAGAAGCGGCGAAGTTTGAGAAGCTTTTTCTAGATCAAAAATCTTAGCTCAGGGAGAAGATGAACTCAAAGATGGATTTCGTTAAATCGGCAAAGCATAAACTTAGGTAAAGTATATATAACCCTCTAGATTTCAATATTTCTGTTACATATTTCTAAAGCAAATGCATCTCAAAAACGCAATTTGGCTTATGCTTACGGAAACTGAGAACATTTGATATAAATCAATAAGTTATGTTTAGAAGCAGAGATTCTATTAAGGTACGAAGTACAGGCCAATCCAAAAAAGAACTTGAACTTTAGTGAATGGAATGCAATTAATGGAAAAGCAATATTCTAGCGTTATTATCTTGCTGTAGCTGTACATATAAGGATCTATTATGTATGAGCACCAATTCTTCACAATTCTTGAAAAATCCGCAAACATATATTTTTGTATGTTCATTAATCATTTTGTTTTAATCAAAGAAACATTTCTTCATTTCACTTGTAATCACTTTTTTCCACAACTTTAACATGAAAACCAAATCAAAAACTCACCGAGACCCGTTTTTTGTCTGCTTTGCTCATATTTGCAGTTAACAAATTTTCAGATTACCACGCGTAGAAAATATATTCCTTATTTCGAAAAAAATTAAATGTAAATTATTCCCGAATCTGAACGATTGCCAATTTAGTTTTTGTCTGTCAGGAAGGAAGAGGGTGAGGCGAACAAGTTTCTATAGAAATGTCGTGATTTATTGACTTCTCTTCGATTTATTTGTATGATTCACGAAAAAAATTATAATTTGTTTGGCCAAAGAGAGCAATACGGTCTGCAAGTTCGGCTCGAGTGAATTTGTGGGCCTCATAGTTAATTTCACCCCTGTCAATAAAATTTGAGAGCGAGGATTAGTTTGTAAAAACTTCTCGAGAGATTGGAATTTGTATGCCATACTCATCGCTCCTTTCTTCTATTATTTTATAAAACGGTACTTGCTCAATATTAGTCTGCTCTTCCATCATTTTACGGCAGTATTTTTGGCTCTGTGCACATCCCAGAGCTTTAAGAAGAATAGGATTCCTGAGGGAAGTTTATAAAGAATTCTTGTTGTTATTTTCATTCACATACACATTATATACTTAATTCTGCTGACGAAGGCATTAATTTCCTCTTCCGTTTTGCTCGAATCGCCTATGTAAGGATTGTCTCTAATATATCGATTTCGTTTGAGAAGAAGTTCGATCTTATACTCTTCTTCAGCGGTTAAGCCACAACCTTGACAGTGAAGCCGCTGAATGTTTTTGTTTTCAGTCATGGCGTCGATAAGGTAGTAACCGTCCATCGGAGCAGCTGTAAGCTCGACTTCTTCAAGATTGTGGTGTATTTTAATCAACTTAGAGATGCAAATAGACCCGGGCTTAGTAACCTTTGCACCCGACAGGATTAAAGACTCTAGCTGATTACATGTCCAAAGTGCTTCCATTAATCTGCATGTTGTTTTGTCCAGCATCGGGTTATAAGATAGATCAAGATGCCTTAAGGTTGATGGACTCTTTTCGATTCCATCGGCCACGTACTCAATTCCAGAGTCGCGAAAGTAATTACCAGAGAGATTGAGGTTTTTTAGACTGAAACTTGAGATCAGGTATTCATAAATACTCTCTCCACACTCGTCGTCGAGTTGACAGTAACTGAATTCAAGACATTCTACAAATATTGCCTTGACAGCTTCAAGAATTGTGGAAAGCTTAATACAGTCCATACGACTGCGGCGAATAATAAGCACCTTAAGATTTGGTAGTTCCGAAATTCCACTAGAAACGATAAATTCTTTATTCAGTATTTAATGCTCATAGTGAAGCGCCGGGGTTTACTGTACCTGGCTAAGTTCTGTACGTCCACGTAGGAAAGGTTGAAGAACCTTGTGTGATAGTCCATTCCGAGATCTGGTGGCAGGAACTCCACTATGAAGGTGTGCAAGCCAGAAAGATTTTTGATTATACTCAGATCAATATGGTGGCATAATTCCACAGGATAGACATCAATCTCTTCTGTTTCCCGTTCCTCTTCATTACCTTTCTCCTTCTCACTCCCAATCTCTTCCAAGCCTTCTTCAGACGGTTCAGATGGTTCGACACACTTCCAAAAAGACGATTCACGCATAGCTTGTAGTTTACTGATTTTCATATGTTTAATATACGGCGACACCAGTTCGCTCAGCTTGTGCATTTCATCTGGTATCCATATTTCGACCGGTGTGCTCTCAATCACATCCACGTACTTCATATTAATTACCAATTCCTTCCAACATGTACTCTTATTCATCTTCAGGTTTTTTATTGCAATTTTGTCTTGGCAAATATGACAGTAGACTCTCTTCCAATAGTATTCGTCTGCGATATTTATGCACGATGTGATTGGAAGATAAGGGTCAATGTAGTCGTAGAATATCCTCGATTGAACTGGTGTAAGATTCAGGCTTATCGGACGACCTTTGTAGTGCTTAGCTATTACCTTCAAGCACAGAGTGGTTAGTAAAGGTGCTTGCTTAGTTTCAAAATCTTCAGCAATGACCGTGCGATTGCGCTCGCTTTTTAAGTTTTTTGTCGTGTCAGATGTCTTATAGATTTGGAGCGCTGTTAAGAGAAGATCATTTTTCGGTATTTGCCAATGGTCCATTGTGATGACGAATAATAGTCGCCCCTATTAAGGTCTTGAAGATTGCACGAGATAATCAACAGCACGCGCCAGGTATTGATTGAAGAAGTGATCGATTATTCAAGGATTGTGTGTAATATATTTGTATGACATCTGGCAATATTAAGTGTTCGACAATTTTCACGTCATGGGTCAAAAGAAAAAACAACTATAGATACGCAAAAAGTAATTTTGTTTTGAACAGTTTGCGTCCTGTCTTGACGACCATATTTGTCTTACCGTTATACACCGCTAGACTCATATACCCGACACGAGCTACTTTGACAACAAATGACCCTACCTCTTCGCTGACAATGCTCAATGAGTATACATATCTGTCATGACAATGCCGCCCAAACATTACCGTTTGGAGCTGAGGTAAGACTGTAGGTCCTTCTCACTCGTTAAAGCACGCACAACACTAGAGGGCGCTGTATAAGCTAAGCGATAATATCCGTATAAGTCTGTTGAATGCCCGTCTTGTTCGTTCAATCACGTCAAATCACGTCAATGTCACCCAAGTATGCATAGATTATTGATGATTATCTACCCAGTCCCTTGCGTGGGCTGTATAGTGCCATAATCCTAGATATAATCTCAAAAATGAATTGCTGAACCAAGCGATTTGAATATCTGTTGAATAAGTCAGAAATGTTCACTGTAACGAGATGTGTATTGTTTATTTAGTTGGTCAACATTTTCAACTACAACTACATATATTCATAAGCATATCTCGCATCGGTATATAATGAAATAAATGTCTTACTGGTATGACTTTTTCTTCTTCTGCTGGCGTTACAGTCCGGTTTGGATTTGGGTCTCAACCAAAAAAAATCCAAGTCAATTACGCACACCAAGCTAGTTGAGATCCTTTTCTGCTTATGTGCGCCATTGGTATCGTGGCTTCCTATAATGCGTTGTCCCGCTGGTGCAGAGTCGATGACTCTACGGGATGGGGCAGTGTTATCCAGCGCTCTACATGTCGTGGCCACCTCTACTTGTCCCGTGTGTTCCGTAGACGCCTGGCTAGGCTCAAGTCGCTCATGTCATGCAAAGTTGGTGGTTGAATCTTCCCCTCCAAATACCATCATTAAGAAGAGAGAAGATTAAATTTAGAATATTTTTCTCCAAAAAGCCAGAAGAGATTTAATGACATGTAGGAAGACAATATTAGAAGTTGAAAACTATAGTTATAAATCGACTGTTGCTAAAAAGGTGAAATCACAAAATAAAACAAAATGCAATGAAAGTTTTTACATGAACATTACATGAGCGTATTTTTCTTTGAATCTCAGCAGAAGATGGTAAAATTTTATTTAAATTTTGCATTTAATACATCAAATAGTTTTCACTTAATATTTTTAAATTCTAAGAACTCTCGAACGTTATTTGGACATTGAATATTTTTTCCAAGGAATAGTACAGTCGACATTGGATGAAGAAAGTCGCCAGAGAACTCCTTAGCCTTCCAGCCGAAGAAAGCGCTCGGTTTCACTTGATTGCCAGAGATTTCAAACGGCAACAGATTCACACCGATTTGATTGATTTTCGAGAACTGCACCCGAAAGTAATGACCGTCGATGGCCTTGATCCAATAGAAACCCTCATTGTCAATGAATGGCTTCGTTTGAGACTTCTTCAGCGAGTTTGAACGTTCAAGATCGAAGATGTTGAAACTAATATCCACGTCGAATGCATCGAGTGAGAGGTTATTTGTCTCGATAGCTGTCTTAAGTGCATAGTTGTCTAACCAGTACCGTATACCGACGTTTTCGAATTCCTCCAGGACATGATTGAATGTTGTTTTCAGCTTGTCCAAGCAGCAAGGTGGGGTATGTTTGTTGAGATACATGTAGAAAGGTTTCATATTGTAGACCGGTCCAACACATGACTTAGTCGTTCTCTCACAGCCGATCAAATCAATTTCAGTAACTTGGGGAAGCGAGAAGTTCGATGAAGAGAACTGCCCATCAAGTACGAGATTGTGCGCTGGACCTAAAGACTCCTTCGGATCAGTCTTTGACGTGATTTTGTGGGACTTCCTAATGATTCGCTTGATTTGGAGTTTCTTATACATTTCCTTGAATTGCCGACGTCGGTTTTCCATACGACGTTGTTTTGTGTGGTACGAGGCAAATAGACGTCTTCCATCCTGAAACGCATTGGGAAATATGGTTTTCTAAAGGAGAGAAAGGATGACATCATTATTGCAGTATGGAAGAATAATTACCCTGACTTACCCCAATTTTGGCTGTTTTAGCTTGAATGTAAAAGAGCTCTGGAAATGGAACTCCAAATGGGTCTGGCATATCACGTAAGACCCCAGTGTCCACCAGGATGGCATGTTTCTGCAAATACTGCAACGTAATGATTAGACGAGTGAGAGGCGCGAACATTTTTTTTTTGCAAACCTACCAAGTCACACTTGTCACTACTATTTACCGCTATATACTGAATCGTCCAATTGGGCGAATCTAAATTCACCTGTGTGCAACTACTGAATGATTTCATATTACCCGAAAACGGAACTATCACCATCTTCCGTACCACACCATCGGCATCATCAAGTGCACCACCGCCGCCGCCGCCGCCATCCGCATTCACCTGTTCCCTCTGGCTATTATTGATTTCCTTAAGGACTTTTTGTAGTAAATTCTTATTGTTCAACCGCACACTGTCCGGCATAAATAGGACATACTTGGTCTTAATGACCAGCAGCGGGTTCAATTCCTTGGATGATTTTTGAATGTCAAATCCCAAATTAAGGAAATGGACTGTGTTCGGTTCGGTTGAGTTTGAATCATAAGTGACCGGAGGGTAGGGTAGAGTGTCTTGCATTACAATGATTGGCATGTTTGGTACGACTTCCAGAATGCTGTCAATCGATGCTTTTATGTCATTTTCGAACGTGTAAAAAGTACGAAACACAATTGTTATTGATTTGCGGATGTGCTTGTTGGCGGTTCTTAGTTTATCCCTCGGGGATGGGGGCGATTTTGGTTTCTGGTGTTGAGCACCGTCATCGTTGCCAGGATCTACAATTGATTTCCAAAGGACAGACTTCCACGTGTAGTAGAAGAGTATAAGATTGGCTATAACTATCAAGATAATGACCAATTTTGCATGTCGCAACCGCATTATTTTCATTATAAACTGCTTTTGTTTTCTCTGAAGAAGGTCGTTCAATGATTTTGTCTACGACTCGAAGTTTCTGCTATTAGGGTTGAAGTTTTCCCTTCGAATAGGTGACTTCATTTTTCTATGAATATTGACTAACTACACACAATTGTTTACTGAATGGTAAACTAATATCGTTTTCTACTCTACAATTGTACACTACACACACAAAAGGGATGGTTACTTTAATTGTTGAATATATTCACTCGGGTGGAATTACATTTTGTTTTTAGTTGCTTTCAGGAAAATGAGGGAAAAAACACACGAACGGAACTTTGACAGTGTTGTGATTGTTTGTGATAATTCTGTATGCTCTCGCAAGGATACGTTGAAAATACTGGGATAAATCAATATTGCCAACTGTATGGCGTAAAAGCAAGTCCTTTTTTCTCAGAGCTTGAGCTTTTCCAAAGCTTCAGGGTTGTGTTCAGCAAAGTTTAGAGGGTGAAGTGACATGCAACGGTGTGTTAAAACGCTCCGAAGAAGAAAACACCGTGTACATCATTGGCAAACTACTTCAAATATATTATTTTGAACAATTAAAAAAATATACATATAGCTACATACATACATTCATGTGCCGTCTCTACAAATACCAAGTCGAAAAAGTCCTATATTTGTACAATCCATTGAGTGTATCAGCACTTCTTCCACTTACATAGCTTACATTCTATAATATTGTAGTTCTAAAGTAATAATTGATCTCGTTTGCATGTACAATTGGTTCCATTTAATTAAGGTACTCGTACATTCAATATCCATCGCCGAGACGTAGCTGATAAGAGTTGTTGTGAAATTCATTATTTTCCAATAGCTGGGAAGAGAATTGGGAATGGAGCTTCGATCTCTTGATTCTTTTGCGGAGTAGGTGGTCGTGGATCTGGTTCAGTGCAGCCGAGAAGCCAATATGTGGTAACAGTGCCTTTTCCCTTCAGTTCGACCTCGCCACGAAGTTCGATTTCGAATGTTCCAAATTTGTCGAAGATCGCCTTGGCTGCCGAGGACACGTGAATCTTGAGCGCTATAACTAAAAATTACTATAAATGATGATGGTGACACCGAACGTATGCTTACGTAGGCCTGACGATTCCATTCGAGAGGCTGTGTTCACGGTGTCTCCAAACAAGCAGTAATGGGGCATTTTCTGGCCCACCACACCGGCGCAGACGGGTCCAGCATGAATACCAATCCGAATCTTCAACTGACACTCTGGCTTGTGCTTGATGCTGAATGATTTGACTGCCTCCAGAATGGACAGCGCCATAAGACCGATCTCGCGAGCATGGTCATCTCCATTTCTCTCCGGAAGGCCCGATACCACCATATATGCATCGCCTATTGTTTCAACCTGGAGATACAATCTTCTGTTGAGTCATCTTAAACAAACTGAAATAGTTTTACCTTGTAAACGTCGTAGAAACCTATGATTCTATCAAATGTGCTGTACAGATCGTTCAGGAAGCTCACCACCTCCATCGGACCACTTTGTGCACAGAGGGCTGTAAAGCCGACGATATCACTGAAGTATATTGTAACACATTCAAATTGTTCAGGTTGCACCATTTCGCCTGCTAAGAGCTGTGTGGCTACCGGTCGTGGGAGGACTTGATAGAGAAGCTCCTCGGTCCGGCGCTTCTCCATGCTGAGTTGTTCGGTTTTCTCCTCAACCAGACTCTCTAAATTGTTGGCGTACTGTTCCATCCGACGCAGGAGGTCGTCCATCAAATTCTCACAGAATCCCCTACAAAAAGGCATTTCCTACTTGGAAAAGTTTAATTGATTAAAAGGTCATACTTCATGATAAGCCGTACGGTGGATCGTATGGTGACAAATGCGGGTCGATCATCTGGATTATCTGCCCAACACTTCTCCATGAGCTCAAGCACGTCCGGTGGACAGTCACGTTGGCCGACAAATGGACGAAAGGGGGGCAACTCATGAGCCTCGACACGGTTGAGTATTGTTTGAATGTCCATAAACTGCCGGGCTGTCTCATACGGACCACCACGAACCACTATTTCCTCGAGGATAATAGCAAAGGAATACACATCGCCCTTCTGAGTGGCCGGATTGCCGGGAAGAACTGTTTGCGGAAGAAGCTCCGGGGCTATCCAAAGAAAATCTGTGAATTGACTTAATCTGTTAGCAGTGCGCCCAATTTTTAGCATGACGTCCTACTGACTGTTGAAGTAATTTTGATCTTTAACGAACTCTGAGGGAGTTGTAAGTGTGCGCAGTCCAAAGTCTGATATCTTCAACACAAATCGTCCATCTATCAGACAGTTGCATGATCTTAGTTTGCCGTGAGCCTGAACGTCACTGTTGTGAAGATACGCCATACCCTGCCGAAAGCGAAGTTCCTGAATATGAGAAACAGCAAAAGGCAGAATATATTGAAGTGCAAAACAAACCTTGACGATATCATGAATCAATGACATTCGAAAGTTCCAGTCCAGCTGAATAGCTTCGTTTTCCAAAACATCCTTGAGACTTCCCTTAGGACAGTACTCGGTCAAGATTAACACCGTCGGGCGTGGCAGGTCAATGCACGCACCCACGAATCTGACGGTGTTTTCATGGCTCACGTCTCGTGCCTGTTTGATTTCCCATAAGAGTGTGGATGTAATGTCCACCTTCTTCTTCGATACCTTCTTGATTGCAACTCGTTCGCCCTTGTAAATGCCAATCGTGGTAAATACTTGAGTCAGCGGTAAGGATGTGCAGCTTGCTATAGAAGCTCGACCGGAATGCACACCGTATTGTTGCAGTGAAAAATTCTGTGAATAAAATTTGATTGGACCCGGCTTTGCGAAGTTTTTCATACGTACTTCGGCATTTAGCTTCTGCAGGCCAACCTTACTGCCAAACAGTCTTCCGACTTCCAGAAGAACCTCATCCGGGCGCACTCGCCAAGACATGTTGTTCAACTCGCTATTCAACTTCATTTGCCTGGAAAACAAAAACAAATTGTTTTTATTAAACACTATATGGGTAGATGTTAATCTCAGTGAAGGAAAAATGTGTGTTTTTGTTCTTCATCAACTCACTTGCACATCAGGTATACCACAAGTGTCGTCGAGCCTAAGAAGATGGCGAAGGCAAACGTCACATACATGATAATCATTTCTAAGTGACAGTGAAACAAAAAAACGAGAAAATCGGATTATAAATTCCATACACAAGTCAATTTTCCACCCACCGTTGCCATGGCACTCTGGCGAATTTCCCAGGAATCCGCATTTTGGAATATCCGGTGGAGGACCTTCCCGACCACCAGGCCAATGAATCCGCTTACCATTGACTGATGAGTAATTTCTGCACGAGTGCGCAAGATATTTTAATTCCCAAATTTCCATATATTGCCGACCAACCTAAACATACCGATTCAAGCCGTAATAATGTGCCACAACCTCGAATCGTCCCGTGATTGGATCTAGATCCAGAATTGAATAATCAGCATCACGGTCTCCATTGTCATCTATGCGCACGTGTCCAGTAATACCTTTGGGAAATGGTAGCAAAACAAATCAAAAATATCATTGCTTCCTCCACTCCTCTGAGTTCTTACCGTGAAAATCTCGATTCCACATTCGCCGTGTTATTGCCACACCGTCGCGTATGTTTTCACCTTCTGTGAGCGTTTCATTCAGAGCCATTCCGAGAAGGTATACCCCATCGTAGAAAGCGCCGATGAAAATATTTACCTCTTCATCCTTGCTGAAGGTGTAGTTGTAGTTCCTTGTTGCCATGTCTCGAACATTGTCTGCGAATCCCTGGAACTTGGGACTTGTCGGTTGCAGCAGGGATACTCGAAGAAGGGCTTCGTACGCTATTCGGGCCTTGGTGTCATCGGCGTCTTCCATTTGCCAGTCATGGTCACCCCAATAAGAGCTCTAACCACATGTGAATTCACACTTTACTTATGTACTTATGTTTCTTTTACTTGCAGAGTTACCTGGAATATTTCCACATCTAGAAAGACCCAATCGCCTTTAGTCATCTCCAGGGCGTGTGCGGCTAACATGAATTTCCTTACAAGAGTTCCACGAACGGAAAGTATCACGACTGTTGTTAAAATGAACAAAGTAAAGTGCAAGGGAACCAGTCAGGGATGCGGGATGCAAGTAAGAAGGATGATGACGATTTGGTGTTGGAATAAAGTTGCATACGATACGGATTTTAAAAATACAGTGCGATCTCAATAAAAGCAACTGTCGATACCTGCAACAGCTTAAATCTTACCATTGTTCTCTCAGTATGTTGTGTCCCTCAAAAAAAGACGCCTCAATAAAAGCTATTGTTTCATGAAGGGATATTTTGTCAGATGTATTTATATTTTCCGTCTGGGTTCTGGGCAGTGGGCAGCAGCTATTTGTTGTACAACAGGATCAAGAAAAAACCAGGGTCCTTTAATCCCTTTAGAACCAATGCCATTGGCCGGTTTTAAAAATTTTAAAATAAGGGAAATGGTATTCGAAGCCTCACAATTTGTGGGAAATGGGTCTTTTAATCCCTTTAACACCAATGCCAATAGCCGGTTTTGAAATTTTTGAAATAAGGGAAATGGAATCCGAACCCTAACAATTTGTGGAAAATGGATGTCAAATAAACCGAAACTCGTTCAATCTTTTTTGGTTAGGTTCAAAAATTAAATTAAATGGCCCGGTCTATCACCAGATCAAATTTACAACACGAATGAGGCCGGCCTGTTTTTTGAGCGTATACGAAACTTTCGAGGCGCACCTTGAATGCGATTCCATCAGGTGGGCGACCACCTGGCAGACCCAGGATGAGGTGGTTGGACCAAGTTTATAAGCTCTCCTGGCTACGATTGGGCATAACCTCTGATGAGTTAGAGTCGATAGCGGAGGATCGAGTTGCCCCTTTTGTGGATCATGCGGGTCAGAAGATGACGATGATCATGCTAAGACCGAACCAGGTCGGAAGAAAAGCATAAACAGGCATCAAGTTTGTCTGTGCCTGGAACATCTTGCACGGCATACAATAGTGCTAGAACCCTTTGCTTAGCCCAGGCAATTATTACGACGAAGGTGATGTGCCGCCTTTGGGTTTCATAAGGGACCAAATCCTAAAAGACCGCGAAATAATATCATCGACGAGTTATCCCTTATTGATTGTTCCGATAACTTAAACCACTTGAAACCGATCTCGAACCGACTTTGAAACAACCTGGGAGCGGAAGAAGTTGAAAGTGATGACGTATGCAGAGCTTAAATAATCCTCACCGTCAAAAGTTAAGGCAGTGGCTGCCATTCAAGCGCTAAGCATTTGCATTCAATGGGCTGAAGAAAGTGGTAATTATCTGCGTATCATTTTAGCCTCGCAAAATTTACGAGAGTTAGCAGTGTCCCAAAGACACATTTTTTAATTTTTTTAAAAACAATTCAAAATTTATATTTATTTCTATTTTATATATATTTTTGTTTATAATATTAATTAAATCATCAGTTTTGTTCTGATTATTCTGAAGTTTAACTTTTTGACTTATGTTTAACACAAAATCAATTCGTTGCTTTTATTGAGGTGGCACTGTATAGAGGTGTAGAGGAAAGCAAGGTCTTCGAGAGAACTTTAAATTAAAGGGAATCTTCTGAGCGAATGCAAAATTGAAAAAATTGTATCAACTGTGAGTCATTAATATGCGTTTGCTATCATTGCGACGAAGAAGGCTAAAATGGTTCCGCCGGTGATTGAAAGAGAAACGATGTAGGCGTTCTTAAAGAATTCCCACACAACAACGACATCTTGAACGAAGCGGCGCGGCGTAATTCGAGTTGTCAGACACTTTGTCTACATGGCCTCTGCGGTGACCACCATCAGTACCGCGATCTAATTTACTCTTAACTCTTACCAACTGTAGTCTTTTTTTGCTCAACAGGCAATTTAGCAAAATTGAAAGAGGTCCTTCCTATGGCGCAGGAGCGTGGAAAATTCGCAAAGAATATAGAAGTCCTTGGTGTATCCAAGGAAAAGCTCTGGGTGAAGGGTTGGAGGTTCTGCGTTGAGGGAGAAAATTATACAACAAACTGCACGTGCTGTCAGCAACATGATTCTAAGCAGGCATCTACGAATTCGAGACCTAAGGTGGCTGCGCTATATAGAGCCTATTGAGAACTTTACTCCGTCCGAAAGAAAGAGTCTTCGACTCTTAAGCTGTGGGACAACGCAGCAGAGGACGCCCGCAATTAAGGAAGCGTACATAAGGAAGACCTCATATTTGAGAGCTAAACTGGAAGAAGCAAGCAAAAGAAAATTGGTTGCGGCCCAGGTCCGCCTCGGACTGTAGCCCAGCACAAATCAGCTGATTAAATAATATAATAATATGGGTGGCGCGACAGTCCGAGGTGGACCTGAGCCTAGCTTCTCAGCAACCACTCGTGCTGTGCGGTCTATTGTTCTTTCACGCGTGGAAGAGACCTACAGTTTAATGCCGACTCCGAACGACGAAGTTGAGAAGCTTTTTCTAGACAGGAATACTCTTTGGGCATTGTCAGTGTCTCGAAAGAGGCGGAGCCGTGAATTATCAAAGGTGGTAAATTCGGGTATCGAACCTGGCGTAGGAGTCGACGCACTTATCCACTACGCCACGGCGACCTGATTAAATAAATAATCTAAACACTCTGTAGTGCAGACATTCCCCGAAAATCACTTTTAAATCATTAGCCTTACCTCTGGCATACATGCTCGCATCCTTCAAGTAGTTCTCATAAGGCTCCTGCTCATTACCGTTTAGTTCTCTAACAAAACTGAGTAAGCCCTCCTGTCGCAATCCATATTCAAGATTTTTACCTAATCAAAGAGAACACATTTGTTTTTTTTTTTAAAACTTCATCAATCAAACCGCACAAATTCTTGCACTCTCTTACCTACTGTCAGGGAAAACAAATCAGATCGGTCTACCAACAAGGCCACATGTTTCCACCTGAATTGGCGGAAGACACTCGCAAATACCAACTTCAGTCTGCACTGGCAATAAGACATCCGCGTGAGGGTTGGGTATTTTGATTTGTCCTTGAACATCCCCTGCAAAACAAATAAGATAAAATACAAAACAAGAGCAAACAAATGTATTTGCTCGTTAATTAGGTTAAGGGACGTTGCTTTCTGTCGACAAGCGCGCTTAGATGTGGTTGACCGCCTATCTAAATGATTGGGTCTTTAACTTTAAATTAGAAAGGTAACATTTCATCCTAGACACGACATCAATTAATTACATCAGTGGAATCAATTTTGTAATGCATCAATTTGAATGAGGCTATTAGGGACTCGCGAGTAATGCAGCAGCAGAAGTGTCTCGCTGAGAAGGAACACGCAATCGACATTGCACAATGAGTAATTAGGTTTATTGCCAACACAAGGAGCCAGCCATTAATGTCCTGTGATTCGTGGTATGATGACACGGCTCGTTTGCTGCCGATATGTACACAAACAGAACGGCGACCATGAAATCACTTAATGCAGGTTTGTGCATCCGCATACAAAACAGTTTATTTAAGTGTTGTAATGATAGCTTTAAGCTGCGTGCAACGAGCGCGTAAATTGATGGTAGTTATTATTTATTGTTTTTGATGAAAGAAGGATAAGGCATGTGCAACAAGTGAAATACCAGCACAGACAAATTGCTATACATTTTGTATGCACTTGCTTTTAATAGTCCTGTCATATTCATACGGCAGTAGCATTCGTAAGTTCTCTTTGGTGGATTAGCCTTCAATGAGTTAGTGCCATGCCTTGTGTGGCCAATTCAAGTATACTTTCCATTACGCTCAATTGGATTAACAGCTAAACGAAATAAATCCGTGCATTCAATCCTTCCGACGACGTTAATTAGATTGTCTAGTGAAGAAGATACGGAGATGAAAATATAAGAAGAGACCCGAATCATGCGAAACATCAATTAGTGGCCACGATGTTGGATTGAGTGATTCGAAATTGGAATGGAAATGAACGTAATACATGAAGTACTTGGCAGTTTTATTTATGTAAATGAATTAAGGAACACTATTTATTTCGAACTCGATGAAACCATACTTGTTGTGGCCGCACTCTTAAAGGGCATTAAAGAGGAAAAGATTACGGAGGAGTGTAGGGGAAGGTATTGTACCTCGGTCCGGATTTCAAATTTTTGCCAATATTTTATGTGCAGTTTTTCCCCTATGTTTGCTTTTTGTTTACTACCTGAATTGTTATTAGTTATTTATATGGCGAAACTACCAAAAGGATATTACTTATTATTGCTTACAAAACTCAACTTTTCTTTGCTAACCTGGGTCCGAAAATATTATTGAACTCTTTCCTATAATTTAAAGGTGATAACGTTAATTTCTTTGAATAAAAAGTAAAAAAATGGTACTATTACAAGAAAGCAGCAGAAAGAACATTATCTTAAAGTTTTTGTGTTTGATTAAAAAAATTTCGTGTCAAAAAATTGTATTAAATAAAAAAGCTCCTTTTAATTAAAAGAAACTTAACACAGGACTTCAATATTATTTAAAGACTTACTCTAAAGGAACTACATATAATTAAAAAACAAATTTATTTATTTTGTTTTTTGTCAATTTAAAGAGCGTTATGATATTGAGTCACTAACAAGTGCAAAAACCTCTTCGGATTCGAATTTAGGGGCCTTTTTATACCTAATTTGCTTCTTAGCATATTTCCTGAAACATAGAAAACAAATTTTGCTTAAGAAAATTTAACGGACCTGTACCGAACCAAAGTACACGCGCTATGATAGGTCCAAGGTACACTAACACCACTTTTAAGACATGTAAAGACATTCATATGACAATGTGTTCCTACAAAAAGATAATAAATACGCTTACCGAAATATATTAAAATAGCGGAAAAGAGACAGAATTAAGCTCTACACAACTTCAGGAAAGAGATAAGAAAATTATTTTTTTTACTGAAAACTATGTTTATATATTTTTTCTGCTTTGACTTTACGTCTTACGAAACTGAGAAGAGAAATTATCAGGAGAGCAACATTTTTGTGTGCTTTGTATTTTTTACATGTAAAATACATTCCCCTAAGAATCCAGAGAAGTCGGTTAAAAGTACATCGCACACTACTTTTAACTGACTTGAGGAGTGTAGTGTTTTGAAGAGGTACAGTATAATGAACGTGTTATATTTGTTTTCAAATTCATAACGAGTCAAAGCGTACTGCTATATAGAAAATTTCTTTCAAACTTCGCCGCTTGGTGTCGGATTGTATCAACTTGCCTGTATCCAATTTTTTTGTTAACAAATCAGACAAAACTGACCTCTTGGTGTTATCCTCCTTCAGTATTCTTCGACAAAACATAATGGCTTAAGAACCAGTCAGTGGTTCCCAAAAATTTGGCAATGTGCACATGACCACCTGGTTATGCTTGCCTTGGCTTTTGGAAAGTGTGAGTACGAGTATGGAATAGAGAACAGGGCAGTCCGCGATCCATCATCCTTGTTGAATGTTGTGTTTTATAACGACACCGACTTCGAACGGCGAATTTTGAGAAGATTTTTCTAGACATAAGTACTCTTTGAGCATTGTCAGTAATTCGAAAGAGGTGGAGCAGTTGAATCTTGGTAAATTCGGGGACTAGGCCAAGCAAAAGATACCAAAAATGAAATTTGGATTACAGACTTGTTGGCCCTGGCCGCGGTGACCCACCACATATTAACAACGTCACCTCATCATTCAGTTGTATTACGAGGACCAGTGTTCTGTGGGATATGTTTTTCGTGCACTTAAACAAGCAACATATGATGTGAATCATCGACCTACCAAGTCCATTATTGCCCTTATTTACCATTCGCAAATTCGAGTCTCAGTGTACGATATTTGGATGAACGCAATTGAACAGACGACATGTAGCTTTGGAATCCAACTCGCATAATTGTTCAGACAACCGTCGCAACGCTGGGACCACAAGTCTTACCAGATGGAAACTGGTACTCCAGCATGCACTCGATAGGTTTGTAGTCATATGTGCAGATGCTGGGATGATGGTTAACGTCAACATATCAGAGGTTATGATATTTGCCAAAACTCTTGTTTAATGCATTCTACATGTTAGAGGAGTCCAATTAAAGTAGGTGGAGAAGTTTAAGTATGTCTGGGTTTTTTTCACGACTGATGGGAGGAGTATCGCGAAGCTTTCCTGCAGGAATTGTTAAGCTGGTTCAGTTTTGAAACAGCTTGGGAGATCTGTAATCAGGAAAGCCGAGCTTAGTGTCAAAGCCAAGTAAGCTGTTTTCAGCTCAGAATTTATTCCAACTCTCGCCTATGGTCACGAAATTTGGGTAATGACCGAAAGACTAGATCAAGGATGTAAGCTATGAGATTTCTTCATGCTGTTATGGGAATTACTCGTCTATATAGGCCGTGTTCTCAGCATTGGGCGAGGAACTCAACGTTGAACAGTTGCTTCTTCGAAAGGAAATGTCTATACTGCAATAGGTCGGTCACGTAGCACGAATGTCCCCACCATAACGACTTACGCTTGGTAAATCCGGAATGAGGCGGTTTGACCAAGTCCAAAAACAGGCCTGGTTACGCTTTGGCTTACTCAACTCAAGCCTGGCACACCACGGGCAGGGTTTATATAAGCTCAGCACAAATGTCTTAAATGCTAGTGGATTAAAATAGTGAAAAATAGTTAGGGTGTTTCCATATCCGTGTGTCAAAATCTAAAACGAGTATCTGAACTTAACCATCTAAAGACCGAAGTACGACAATAGATTTATTTCTGAAATTAAAATATTCCTCCCTCACCTTTGAAATCCTCTCATAAAAAAGCAGATCTATTCTTTAGCACCTACTTGTCTACACACCCAAGAAATTAAATAGAATTTGAATAAATGATGAGACATAGGAGTATGGGACATCAAGTGTTCAGAAAAACACTTCAACTGTCTACGCAACTAAAGACACAATCAGGCCAGAGAGCATCAAATAATTAATATACTTGCTTCCATCATCCCCAATTCACGGCGACTCTTCCATTCGAAAGATGGACGACAACCCTTTGGGGTTGGCCACAGGCGACAAAACAATGCGAAATATCAATTCTTCACTTTACCCTCTGTCACTTCACATTATTGACTATTGACGTGGTGCTCTAGTGTGGGTGTAAATCTTTGCGCAGCTAACCTCAACCGGACAGTATCATCACATTGTGTATGTGCCTGCGTATGCGTGTGTGTGTTGTTTTTCTTTTCCTCTTTCGCATTAGAGATGGACACAATCACCGAATTCATTAGCTTTAATTATTCTGGTGAACTTAAACTCATTAAAAATTCCCGGAGGCTTTCAATACAGTGGCAACTGAACAGGATGAGCTCAACCAAAGCGATTATTACTAATCACCTTTCAGTCACAGCAGACAGAACTACTGGCACAGTGTTGAAGTCGTCCTTGGATACAATGCAATTAAGTGTGGGAGCAGATTAATGGAAAACAAATTCTCCAGCAAGCAGAAGAGGCGGTATTCGTTGGCTTAATCCCATCTATCAGACCGCATTGTGAACCAATCAGTCTTGGAGACACGCACAGTAACAATAACTTCCAATCAATTGCAGGGCATCGGGCTCATTTAAAGTTTTCAATCAGAACATGTCGCATTTTTCTTTTAAGAAAAAGGTCCTTCTGATCAGTTCATTAATCAATAGCATACTTTGAGTGGATGTCGGTCGAAAGGTTTCCTAGGTAATTGACATGTGATGTCTGGTAGAAGCGCACATTATCCAAGCATCTCTGATGGATAATGTGAATATTTTATGATCAAAATAGCCTTTGGGTAAATATTAAAAGAACTTAGCCTTTATTTGGCACGTTTTAAACATCCCATGCAAGGAGTACGTAGCTGGTTTAATGTGTCTCGGTTCCGACGGAGTCCTAAGTAAACAATGAATCTCCACGAGAAGGGATATAGCCAAGGAATTAGACAGATTGATATTTGGTTATTTCTTTATGCGTGAAAGAAATCAATTCATACTTTAAGCATGCAGTGTCTCGGACTTTGCCGGAAGATACTCACCGTACTCTCGTTCTTCCATTTGTGAATCTTTCCCAAGATTCCAGAGGTCACAGTTAGTTCTCCTTCGGATGGTGGCTAAGAATTAAAGAAGGACAGAAATAAGTGTGTATCGATTTAATTAAGTAAATATGTTTAAGTTTGTGTCAAGCTTGACTTGAGATCATATACACTGTCGAAATATAATGAAGTTGATAATAAAACCCCAATCACCATCTGTTGATGGTATGTAATCTTTAAAGCTTTCATATGGATTGGTAGTCTGAATATGAATATATAATCTAAAATTCATAGGGAATCAAGGGAAAACACATCTGAAGCTTAAGAACGATTGCAACTGAATTATATCTGTAGCAGTTAAGCAGTCAACAGGTTGAAAGTGAGTACTGAAGATGACGATATAAAACATAAACTGATAATTCAATTTACCGCCCATTGCACGACAGTACTGGCAAGTCGTCATTCAGCGTGTACCAATTTTATAAGAATACTAGCGGAAACCGGAAACCTCACCACTATGCTAAGAAAAGAAGTATAATATTGTTTATGTGTTAACTTTTTGATTTTAATTAATTCTGTTTTAACTTTTGATCTGCTAACGGGTAAACAATATTATGAGTTGTGTCGGTAGGTGGGTAAACTTACAGATTTTTCTTGTTTTGGCCATTGTGCTCGATGACATCGTATTTAAAAGGCGAGATGACAATCGAGTCTTTAATTCCGAACTTGTGGGACAACGCAACAGAGGACGACCGAGTTTAGGTTAGGTTTGGTAGGGGGATGCATTCACCAGCACGCTTGGACCACATTGGTCCATTGTGATACCCATAGTCAGACTACTACCACTGATTGACTACTGCAGTGATAATTTGATCCCAATGGCAAATGGTGACTGGACCAGATTTGAAAACCAGATAAAAGTGTATTAACTTTGCTTTCACTTGGATTCAGTTTAAGGTGGCGGCACTGCAGGCAGCTAGCCAGAGGCCGTTCTAGTTTGAGAGACTTGTTGGTTGAGGGCCAGATCCACCCCGGCAGAGAAGAAGAGAACAACCTACAACTGAAGTGTCCCAAGACGTCTCGATGAATATTATGCAACGGAAATTCTACGTTCAGATCGCCTTCAGCAAATCGATAAATACCTGGTGAGCACTTTTATATTAAATATTTCTGAATACAGCTGAAATTCATCTAGCGGTCACTTTCAACTTTTGCATCTAATGCACTGTCTATATTATCAGCCGATCCCATAGTTTGGAGAAATGGTGACTAAATTTGATAAAAGGAACAAGGAAAGTGAAATATGAACCAAGACTGCGGAGAATAGCTTCAAAGTGCTGTCGTCAAGAAAGGACATTAATCATCGAAGGACCATGTTGTCTTTATAAAAGACACTGATCATCCCAGTCTTGCTGTACGGCTCAGGATAATCTCAAAGCGGATGAAGAAGTCCTTGGTGAGAAAAATTCTTCGATCTTTGGTCCTGGCGATATTTGGAGGAGAATATTCAACCATAGTACAGCAACATGAGCCTATCCAGACGTCTACGGATCCATGGACAAATCAGCTCTATTACGAAGAGCCCTCAATTCCGAACCCGCAGCGCAAAGTAACAGATGAAGCAAGCGATTAAGGTGGGCCATATGGAGAAAGTCCTCAATCATCTTTGCGTGCGACATCAGATCGTCCTAGATAGAGAGGCTTAGCGGGTGTAGCGCCAAATAAAGAAAAAGAAGTAAAGAATTTAAAGAGAATTTATTTTTCATTATCGCAAGAAATGAACAATGAAAGAAGTTTAAATGGCCTCTGAATGTCCTAATAATTGTTAATATAATTTCAATGGTACCTCAGACATAACTCACAAAAAATCCTTCCAACATCAAAGTAAACTTAAAAAGATGAATGATCTCAATATCTTTTATTAAGGACATCCATTTTGAAAAATAAAAAGCAAAAAAGCTTCTGAGTGCCTTATGTAATTATAGGTGCTCGGCAAAATCCTTTTCATTAAACAAATGCTATAAGTGCATACAAAAGGACAACCCTCTGTGAATATTTGTTTTCTCATAAATATAAGAGAATCCTAGAAACTGTATACTTTTATCGCGTATTCACTCATCGGGGCTTAGAGACTCTGACTCGACCAAAAGGGGAACTCTAATTGAAATTCAATTACTCAAATTAAAAATCCTCTTTGTCTCAATATCGGTTGCAATCTATTTAATTGGGTTAATTTGAATGAATTTTACGACTCAAGATGTCACAGGATTCGTTTAACTGCCATAAAGGCAAAAAGCAAAAGGAATCCAGTTCATTTAAATTTGCACTTTCTTGTCCAAAGAGGAACGAGGGAAATTGAAAAAAAATTTCAATGACTCCGTCAACCCATCCATAACATGTACGAACCCATCACTCAGCGCGAAATAACCAATCGCTTTCATATTCTTAATTTTTTCAATAATGCCAACCTGGGGTAGTCTGATATGTCCAAATGTGTTAACAGTATGAGTCAATAACTAACGCATACATCATTTATTTTGACACCCTGTCTGGATGACTTAAAATTCTGATGTTGATGCCATGTGCAGCATGGTGGTTGCATTCATGTTAATAAATAAGTACAGGCAACATCGGAAAATGTATGATAATTATGTCGATTAGTAATTTTATGAATTTCAAACAAGTTCTATCGAGTTTCTTTTCAGATATTCCATTATTCCTTGGTTGCTTAATAGATGGTAGATTAAAGAGGGCTAGGGGGGGCATGCTTGTTAAAGTCGCAAGAAGTTTGTTGCTGGGTTTCTTCAAATGAAGAATTTTGGGTGTAAATAAAGACGTGTTCCATAAAATCAAAATACAAAGGGAATAAAACACAAGTAAATGAATTAGATTTAGCTGTGAATACTACACCACTGCAGCCGCAGATAAACCAACGCTTTTCACAGCATTCTAGAACAAATTCAATCCAAAACTGTTTGCGTATTTTTTCCTTGCACTGTAAGCGAGATCTCAGCAGAAAATAAAAGCAAACAAATTATGCAGCATGATAGCGCAAACAGGTGTTGAATTTCAAGTGCACCTCGGTCCCATCTACTTGGCACGGGACTCTTGCCTTCTCAACCTATAGGTATAGGTACTACAAAAAACAATCACTTCGTATGTATGTGTATTAGCCGTAGGCTTAGCTTGAAGTATGGATTTGATATTCAACCAACCACCACCCCCGGGTTGCCTAGTGCAGGATAGAAAAAAATCCGCAAATTTTTTGGAAACGAATGCATAAGCTCCAAAAGGTAATTTGTATCGTTTAGGAGGAAAACCTACAAGCGTTAAATACATTTTAATTAACAATTATCCCAGGCGAACCAGCAATTCTTTCTTTGTTATTACAACAGAGGAATCGGATTTGGGCAAAAGTGATTTTACTGGAAATAATTGCCTGATTCAATTGTCACAATCGTCGGAATTCAACACAGAGGCTTGTAAGGCTGCCAAATGTAAATTGATTTCAAAGGTGGTACTTACCTGATCACCCATTCCAGTGATGATGGGAGTATTCCAGTAGGCGGCCAATCGTGCAACTGGTTCCAGGGCAAAGGCACATGCCGGTCCAATAAATGCTATAACATCGTCCTTAAAGTGCATATCAGCAGCCAGGCCGGGAGCCCTTGCGCCCGAACAAGATGGATAACTACACATAAAGTCACAATAAAAAGACAAATAATTAAATAGGTCAGGGCTAAATGGTGCAAGATGAGGCATAAACTTCACTACAGGCGCAAGATTAAATGAGAATCCCTTCTAAAACAAAGAATTCTCTTTCGTCATTTAAATATCACGCATAATTTCATCATTCCACTCGGGCAATTGAACACTGCTTTACACTTGACGACAGTGATATCGACCGTCTCAGTACAGTTTCATCTGTGTGCAAATAGCCAAGAGACTATTTGAATATCCTGTCCGTTTACCCACCTCGCTTGGACTTTTCTCAATGTAATATTGTGTGGTTTCAGGAACTCTCTGTTGATGACATCCAGGGCCAAGTCAACAGCTGGTCCGCATCGTTCCAAATCGAAAGGTGAATCTGTTGATCCCACAATAAGACACAACATATTACGAATGCCTTATTATCTGCCGAATGCTTAGGTTAATTGCAGTTTAATTCACCTAAATGTGAAGCCATCAGCACGCCAACATTGTACACCGCCATGCCCGCATCCTCATAATCAGCTGCAGCCTCTCTCTTTGTCGGGCGCCACGTTTTCTGCTGCTCGCCCAGAAATTGTTGTTCAATACTGCTAGGTCCACCGATAGCCAATGAGCCACTTCCATTTACATCCTTGGGTAATTCCTCCCAGAAACCGTCATCGAAATAAATCTTTTTCGATTCATACACAATCCCAAATGTCCTTATTGCAACCAAAAGGCAGAAACCCGTTGTCAAAAATAGGTTTAATCGCATTGCAATATGCGCGTTGGAGCAGTTTAGTGGTAGTAAAGATAAGGGATAATGCTATATAATCAGATGCTCTTGTCTAACAGAATTGTTGCTTGGGCGAAATCATCGTGACACTGTCGTGGGAAACATATCCTTAATATCCTGTAAATTCCAACGAAAAGAAACGCACATTTAACATGGCAATTAATGAAGATTGACCTTACTTTCGTCATGTAAATGTTTCCCTAACTCAAAAATAATTATTTGTCTCTGTCGCTCAAAAGAGGAGAAGTGATATGTTATTTCCCATTGGGACAAACGGCTTTGTCCACAACGAGGGGAACTGTTTCGAGTCGTAATTGAATTTACCTTGTCATAGAAATATTGGAGCAGAGTGACGAGGCGTTATTTTTTGTGAGCTCCTCGGGAGAAACCCTTTTATTGCGTTCATGACATGTCGTTGCTTAGATAATGAAACTGCTTTCAATCATAACCATTACCTACAAAAGGGCGTAAAGCAGAAGAATCATCGAGGAATTGAAATACAGTTAAATTTCTGAGCGTTTAAAGCAAAAATATGTAAGAGAATATAACAAGTGTCTTATCGGCGTTGAAAGCAATAAGAACGAATATATTACTCTAAGACGTGCCGAAAATCAATTTCTAGATATCTAAAAAAATATATAAAACGACCATAATATTAAAAAAGAATGTTTGGTCAGTGTATACTGCAGTTCAGCTAAATTTTAAAGCTCGTTTAATAACGAGTATAATATTATTTTTAGCGCGTTTTTCACTCTTGCAATCACCTTAAATTTGTTCATATATTCTCGACAATCACCTGTCTTAGTAACAGCATGAGTCCATTTTAAGTAATAAAGTTCTTCAACAATGCAATATGTTCAATGTTCAACACACCACCACTTTTCAATATCCTTTTGTTTTCACACTCACTTATTCAAATCACTTGCCCTTTTCTTCCTTCCCTGTTGCTAGGAGCACTTTAAGGTGAGAACACCTTTAAATTCAATTTAAATCAAAATACACTTGCCCGTATATTCTCGCCTCGGAAAGTATATCAGCCAGAAGGAATAACGATATATTTGAGGAAAAGAATTCAAATTCACTTTTCAGAGGAGAGATCCTTTCGCAACGGCCGACCGACAATGAATGAGCTTTCCACAGATTAGGATGTCCCTTATAAAAGTTCCTCCACTTGGAAATAAATGCTAAGCATGCTTCCCTCAAGAATACTTCTATCACTGTAGACACATTTTGGTTCATTGCTGCGTAAAGTGGTAGTGGAAGACTGCGACTAAACAATCCGTTCGGATAAAAACGTCTGCGCTCATTCTGTATTTTCAGTCAATTAAACATATCATTTCCATACTCCATAGTGTTAATTCTCACTCTATTCTGTGCAAGAGTTTCAGTGGTCTACTCTTTTTGATGATGAACACAGACTTCTTTTGTGATGATATGTTTTCGTAAAGTTTGTCGTTTTTGAAAGTCAAGTTTTATTATTGTAGAGTAATTGTATTTTTGGTACCACGTCCAAAAATAATTAATGGATCATTAATTGCTAAAATCCGCTCGAAAGAAGAATGAAGTAGTTCAGAAGTCCTTTGGTTCGAATTTATAAGAAAATACTTTCAATGGCTATGTTAATGATAAGGGCTCTTACTAAGATAATCTGCAATATGAACTTATGGTAACTTCACTTGAACAAAACTACGAACATCATACATTTAGAAACTTATTCACCTTGCCCATAGCCGGTATTAATCCATTTTATTTCAAAGCATATAAATAACTAATAAATCAAGAATCACTCATCTGTTAAATGATTGGAATGTTTGTATGTCCAATAAGGGTTTTTATTGCATTGCAAACATAGCCGCCCAAATAAAGTTATGCTGCACAAATTAACATCTCCATTCAATAATAGCGATACCTACTTAACATCTCACCCCACTTCTCATTCGTTTCATACGATGAAAAATACCTTCAACGCAACAAGGATACTCCAAATCTGCTTTGTTTATATATTCTTCCCCCGCAATGTGAACATGAGGACTGTGTATTGCTCATCGATGGTGGTGAATTTTCATTCATCACATTCCTGTTTACAAAATTATACGCACGCACGCACGAACGTTTGGTTCCTTTTTTTCCAACGCCAAGGAACAGACTTTGGATATCAAACCGCTTACACATTCAACAAGTTGTAATGAAAGCTCGTTGCGCTGCAACAGATTAATCAAATCACACTTCCCAACGCAAATACTTGTGCATGTACATTCGTGTATCTGAATGTAGTGGTGTTTCTTGTGAATATTTTTAGTAAGCTTCGGGAAGAACACTGGCTGATTCGAACCGATTCAGTTGGATCGGGGCTCGTCAAGGATTAAATTCTTTTGAATGTTGTTTTGTTGACATCAATCATTGTTAAGTGCCCCGATTAGGTGAAGGAATGCCATCAAAGTACGAGATGCGTTTGACAGCTGTCTCTAATCGAACTGTGACATCACCGGGAGGACGTGGTGACAGGTAGAAAAAAAAAAAGTTTTTTTCTTCGTTCGATCCAGAGTCTTGGGCTTTAGTGGTTATTTGATCTTCATCTTTTCTTGCTTTATTTTCCGCCATTCTGAAACACGCATTAGCCATTGATGGGCCACCCGACTCATCGACAGTATGGTCATGTGCATTGTGCCCTCTCAAGCCGTTGGGTATCTTCTTTAGCAATTTGTCAGCGTTCCCATCCAAATGGAGGTATCCATGTTTTGGCATCTATTCTGGCTGTTGCATTTTAGTTCAGTCCAGAGCGCCCTAAGCTTAGTTCAAATCTATTTATAAATCTTCCTCCATAATTCTCTTGTGACAAGCTAAACTTATTTCAAAATTTGACAGCATTTTCCAATTAGATCCGATTAGCAGTTCTTGGATTTCAGACGTTGAAAGAATGGCTTTCCCAAAAAGGTGCATCCTAATTTCTCGAATGATTGGCGAAACACCTAGGAAATGGACCACGTTTTCTCTTTGTGATGTATTACCCAAGGAACATAAGAGTGGAATGTCGTCCCTGTGCTATACGAAGTTCAAGGGTAACAACTCTCATCTTGCTCGAAAAATTGTAGAGATGAGTCCTACTTTATTTGAGTCGTTGAACTAGTTCAGCGAGCCAAGGTTGAATTGCAGTACATACCTTGTAGATCTCCCTATGGGTGGGGTCCTCGCTTGCTCAATGTATTTTTGTCGAAAGTATGAATGAAGATGTGCCATGAATGCACATAGTTCATTCCTCTAATTATACCGTGTATTCCACTCTAGATTCAAGTCGTACTGATAGTTCTCTGCGGAAACTAGCATTTAATTAAGCTACAGACTTCTCCCCGTGCTCTTCCCTCATTCTAGATGCTCTTAGAATATAATAAACGGCCATCTTAGAAGTTTGCAGAAACAATGGTGCTAGTCCTGTTTCTATCATCAGTAAGGTGCAACTGTAGGCAGATAAAGCGTTCTTCGAAGGTGGAATCTTAATAAATATTCAACCGTTTCATTCCACTTGCCCCAGGCCCCATGCTCAACTCTTTAGAACAGGATTGTCTTTGAAACTGCTTCGAAAACTTGATACTCAGTACTGTGAGATATATTGCGATTTTGAAAACAGTTTACATTGAAATTTTAGATTGCAGGTTTTAACCCAAGCGTTCCATACCCAGGTTGCTGGAAATTATGACTCCAAGATGTTTGTACTGTTTTAGTAACTAGTTCATTTAGCTCAGGGAAACTTCTTTTGCGATTTTCACCACTTGGTCCTCATATTATCATTCTTTTTAAAATTCCCTTCACATACACCTGGCACCTGGCAACGATACTCGATGTGCTTGTGCTGCGGTAGACAAAAACAACCTTGATGTGTACAATGCAGCAAATGCAAGCAAAGCACTCAATTGAGTCGAGTTGTTGAACTATTGAACTAAATGAAATAAAATAAAGACTGTGAACTAGTTCACTTGTTAGTGCTCGTTTTTGAATTAGCTCGTTCGTGAACTACACACTCACTCAATATGAACACACGTCTGGTACCATATGTAACTCGTCATAGCCCAATTAATCTCAAGTTGATTAGAATCACAACAAAGTTCCCAGCAATTTTTAGGTTCCCTCCCAAGTCAAAGTGCAAAAGAGAAAATGTTTTTAGAATTATTTTATTCACTTATATTTTACTCGTTAGATTTTCGAACATATTAACCAGATCTTGAAATTAATTCTCACAAGGAATTGATGCTTTCGAAGTGACTCGCTCGATGTTATTTTCACCAGTTAAAAGCATGTCTTCCAATGAAAGAATATTTCTATGATTCTCTTTTCCACAAAGGAAAAAAATAATAAAGATAAAAAGGAATTAGTGTCAAAAAAAATGTCTAACTTAAATGATTTCGCACATCTCGTTTACGGTTTTTTCTTTGTTTTTCAATTTTATTTGTTTTAACTTTTATATCGTACTCTTATGTTATTAAGTGAATTATTTGTCACAAGATGGTGTTGGTGAGACTGCAAGAATTCTTTACGGGCTTGTATTTTTTTGTTTTTTGTTTATGCGCTATGAAAATGATCATTTACACTTTAACCGCTGAATGTGGACAAGAACTTTGTGACTACTTCCTTCAGTTTGGCGTCAGAGGATTCGGAGATTTGACCTTCCTTGGCGATCTGAGCCAACAAGCCTTGCTCGTTTGACTTGACGTGTTGCAAGAATTCCTTCTCGAACTTGGTGATCTTGGCGGGATCCATCTTGTCCAAGTGTCCACGGACACCGCAGTAGATGACAGCAACCTAAGAGAGTTGGAAGAGGTGAGTTAGTTATATAACAAATGCGCGGATGTCTAGTAGAATAACGTACTTGATCTTCAATGGACATTGGCACATATTGACCTTGCTTCAACAATTCAGTAAGACGAACACCACGGTTCAACAATTGTTGAGTGGCAGCATCCAAATCGGAACCGAACTGGGCGAAGGCAGCGACCTCACGGTATTGGGCCAACTCCAACTTCATGGAACCAGCGACCTGCTTCATGGCCTTGGTCTGGGCAGCTGAACCGACACGGGATACAGACAAACCGACGTTAATGGCTGGTCGGATACCCTTGTAGAACAATTCGGTTTCCAAGAAGATTTGACCGTCTGTGATGGAGATGACATTGGTTGGAATGTAGGCGGACACATCACCGGCTTGGGTCTCAATAACGGGGAGGGCAGTCAATGAACCACCACCCATAGCTGGGGACATCTTAGCAGCACGTTCCAATAGACGAGAATGCAAGTAAAACACATCACCAGGGTAGGCTTCACGACCTGGTGGACGACGCAGCAACAGAGACATTTGACGGTAGGCAACAGCCTGCTTGGACAAATCGTCATAGATGATCAAGGCGTGCTTGCCCTTGTCACGGAAGTATTCACCCATGGCACAGCCAGAGTATGGGGCCAAGTATTGCAGAGGGGCAGCATCAGAGGCAGTAGCTGATACAATGACGGAGTACTCCATGGCTCCGGTATCGGACAAACGCTTCACAATCTGGGCGACAGTGGATCGCTTTTGGCCAATAGCAACATAGATGCAGAACAGTTTCTTGGTATCATCGTCACCGTCGTTGAAACGCTTCTGGTTGATGATGGTATCAATAGCCAGGGCAGTTTTTCTGTGAAACACGAAATTGTTAAAATCCTTCGAATGCCATTGAGCCCATTCGAAAATATAAAACATACCCTGTCTGCCTGTCACCAATGATCAACTCACGCTGACCACGACCAATGGGCACCAATGAATCTACGGCTTTGATACCAGTCTGCATAGGTTCGCGCACAGACACACGTGGAATGATACCAGGAGCCTTGATACCAACACGGAAACGGTCCTTTGTGTTGATTGGTCCTTTACCATCAATTGGGTTACCCAAAGCATCAACGACACGACCCAAGAGCTCATCACCTACTGGCACGTCGACAATAGCACCGGTACGCTTGACGATATCACCCTGCTTGATCAGCTTGTCGTTACCGAAGACGACAACACCGACGTTATCGGGTTCCAAATTCAAAGCCATACCCTAGAATATAAAGCAAACAAATGATTGCATTTACATTGGAATGATAAATCTGGTTCGATATGAAAATGGGGTTCATTAAAAATATTCACCTTAAGACCGGAAGAGAATTCCACCATCTCATCGGCTTGGATGTTGTTCAGACCGTAGACGCGAGCAATACCATCACCAATGCTCAATACACGTCCAGTTTCTTCCAAATCAGCCTTTGGGGCAACACCCATGATCCTTTCTTCCAAAATGGAAGAGATCTCAGCGCTGCGTGCCTGTGAAGAGACATGGAACTTACGGGCGGCTAGAGAAGCAGCTGGGTAGGCTGCTTTGCAGGCGATCTGAAATTAAAAAAAAATCAAAAATGGTCAGGATTTTTTTTTTTTTAGTTTAATGCTTAAAGATGTGACGGAGAATCGAATAGTTTACGTTGAACAAAACTGCCGTTTCAAAGTGTAACATTCGGGAGATTACTTATTACGTAAACTAAAATCAATATTTGTCAATCTTGATGCACATGACTTCTTCTCTGTACATACAAAGTGTGGGAACGTACATATATACTCTGAAAGATAAACTGAAAAGACCGGACAAGTGTTTTTGGACAAGATTCCAGGGCGAACACAGCACATGCATGTTTTGGTAACACTCTAGTGTGAACCTGTATTGCATCAAAAATTGAAAAGAAGTTGCATCTTTTGTGTATGAATAAAAATAGCAGACTATGTGCATGTTTACGCTATAATTACATATTTAGAGAACGATATATAATTCTTATCTGCGAGAGAACGTCTGCAGACAGTCTTGGATAACCTCCAACTTATGTAAGCAAAAATTATTTAATGATTGTCAATATACATCCGATACATAGTTCTATTGCTGAAAATTACTGCAAAATTTCGCAGTTGATTTTCGTAAGTGAATGCAGTTTGGGAGGAGTAATTGATTATTACCCGTTTGTAGAGTTTATAACCTCAAATCGATGACAGCCGAAACCCCACCGCATATTATGTAACACACTTTTCACACCCATGGGGCCGCTAAAATAATTAATTATTAGTTGCAATGCATTTTATTTCGTACATTTTTGTTGCCATCAAATTTATTTTATTGGAGACTTTGGATTTTCGGCATCACATGTTACATAATTACGGTTAGAATATATGCGGCGAGGAAGCCTTTTGCTACGTTGCGTAACTTTGTCCAACGTTTTCAGTACATAATTGCAGACTTGACTCAGTTAAAAGTTAATGCACTATTTTTCCATAAACTATATCACTTAAAGGACATACGAAGTAAATTTAATTTTTCCGGCATGGTTATCAAAGATGATATGTAACAGAATGGGAAGAAAAAAATGTCTAGACTTTTTTCACACTTTTCACAAATTTTTCTCTGCCGAATTATTGAAAATTATAAATTTATTGAAGAATATACCTGTGAGGCAGCCTTGGGCAGGTTGCGGGCCACAGATGAGGCCAAACGTGCGGACAGGAGCGACATTTTTTCTAATTTGATGAAAATTCCAACTTTACACTTCTCTAGTCTTTTTCAAAGATGGTTGCCCAGAATGTATTTCACGTTCACGTTCACTCTACTCGCACGGTAAAGATTTTCTCTTGAAGCAAATTTCTGCCTTGCTATGATGTTTCGTTCAATTGAATACAGTTTTGAAGGCGCTGTGATTGCGGAAACGTCAACACAAATGTCATTACATGTATTGAATCGTTGAGTTTTTTTCCAATTAAGGCAGATGTTACATTTGTTTATTAAATAGAATCACAAGCATTTATGTTTGAAGAATAACTGGGCTTTCAAGAATTCGAATTGTCACGAGATACCATAATTTGTTCGAGGTAGAGGGAGATTGACTTAGAGAGAGGTTCTTGTATGGAAAATTTAGGGAAATGTATGTAAAATATGGCGAATAAGTTTGAGTTAGAGAGAGTCCACTGTATTTATTTTTCGGGAAGAGTTGTCGTTTTACTGATCATTTAGTTGTTTCTTTTCTATTAGTACGCTTTGGAGTGATATTAACGCTCGTTATAACAAAACGGCAAACTTATTTTTGCGGTAGACAATACATTTTGACTTTTCAGCTTCAACAAATTGTCACGACAAATTGTTGTGTCTGAACGCCGCTTATTGTAATTAAAAGGCTAAAAAGAAAACTATTGAATACGTATCGGGCCTGGCAATCATGGAGGGTCTGAGTCTAATCGATAGCTGCTTTCAACGTTGACGGTACTGAGCAGAGATAAGGGATAATTATCCCTTATATCTACGCTGCTTCCAGTAAGCTTTCTTGCAACCGCCATGAAATTGTCTCTATACAAGAAACGGCGTTCACATTCAACAAATCAAATCTTGTCTTCAGCAAATCATCACTACAAATTGTTGAGTCTGGACGCCGCAAGATTCGGTACACCTCTCTTCTCTTTCGTATACCCTTTTACCAGGATGATGATTATGTATGTTTTAAAGTAAATTGATTGAAATACATCCGTCATTTGTTTCCGTACTCTGTGCCGACTTCCTTTTGCACAATCACGAATTAAATGTTATAACTACAATTACAGAATCCTCCTTGAGCTTTCATTCCTTATTTATTTTAGCTTTGTGCCCTATTAAATGTTGCTTACAATATTCATACATAAAAATCGCTCCAGTTACATGGACATTTAAAGAGCGCACCATTCCGAATTGAGGTATCTCGACTGCAAAGTCTAAAAGTGCTATTAGGTCTACGGGAATCCCTTCCTTTTCGTGTCTATTTCAAATGATGGTACACAATTATTGCAATGATTTGTTAAATGCAACACTTACCCTAGTAAAAGAATGCACTTCTTTGGAAAAACAAATTCCGTAAAGTTTATACTCTTCGCGGTCTGCTCAGCCCCAACAACGCTGAAACCTTCAAATTTTTTCTGAATTAGAAAGTCGTGTAAGCCACTTGGATTTACTTCTGATATTTGAATCCATTTTTCAGCCGTCATGCTATCAAATGTTTTGATTAGTCTCGAAAGCTACCTTCAGGGGTTTTTTTTTAACTTACCTCAAATTTTGAAAATCCCTAGTTTGAATATGCTTGGTTGAATCCAACACTAAGTTCTCTATTCCCAATACCTCGCAGGTTCGAGCTATGCCACCGAGGTTTGGCAACTTGTCTATTAAGCTAGCTACTACAATCATCTCGCTCTTTACCTTAATTACAGAATAGAATGTTTCAAATTTGAAATGTTTGTACCATATTACGGACTCACTGATGCAGGCTTGTGGGACTGGGTGTCGGGTAAGCTAAATACTTCCGGGTTCATTTTCCTTTGTACATCCTCAGTAATAGGTGTTATCAGAAGAACACTACCTTTTTGCTTATTAGATTCTCGTTTTGTCAGGTTTAACAGACGAGCAGATTTGAACGTGCTAATTTCTCCAAGGTATTCTAAATCCGATGCTCGGTGCTCGTCTTCAGGAACGTTTGTCACATAAAGTATGGCTTTCGTATACGAAATGGTCAAATGACTGGGAAAGTTATAGCGGATGTCTGTGTCTAGCTTTTCCAAAGCACTAGGACTCTCCTTTATGCTTATTAGGATTGCATCCTTTAAATAATTAAAGCAACTCAGTTTATTAGTCTGCAGCAGACGATAAATTGTAATCTGTGCAGAGAGGCGCGTGTTAAAGTTTGCGCCCATTGTCCATGGTATAAGAATAGCGATTAATTTCTCGATGAATGTTTTTTTGCTGCAGTTGTACACAGTAAATAAATAAGATATAGCAAACAGAGAGACCTGGTTACTAACTGACATACTTTCCAAGGCCGAAAGCTGTTGGTCTAGATCAGATTCACTTATAGTCTTAGCGACAATAAATTCGTAAATATATGTAACGTTGGATTGATTATTCTCCTCCAGAATAGCTGTTAAGTAGTAATCGTTCCATGTGGGATTAATTTGATTTAACTTGGACAATGCTTGGGCAATTCTCAACTTCAACCGATGGTGTTTTGAGTTTTCAAAATATCGTGGCTTTTTCAGAGTCAGTCTCTTACTTCTATCGATTAGATCGTCTTTGAAGTACTCTATTGTACAAATATTCTCCAAGCATTGAAGGCATAGTTGTCTTACTTCATGTGTTGATTCGACCTTATTCGCTGGGGATATATTCTGCATTCTAGCATATTCACTTTCAAGACTGTTAAGGACACTTTTATAACTTAAGTTCATCACTTCCGATAGTAAACTTACCGCATATCACCGCTTAGCGGCTCCCCAAAACAAATTCCCCGCATTAACAACTCCCTCCCTTCTTCATTGTCAAAGTAGCATATATCATAGATATATTTAAAAACATTAAATGCGAGCATGTTGTTCGTTTCGTCGATGTCAAGAAGATCGTTTGCATATTTATATAGAAAATTTGGACCAAAATTATAAGCACTACTTATAAGATAGGGCACTCTGGAAGGTAGAAAAGAATATGTAACATTAACAGATTTTCCAAACGAATTAGCATCCTTACATGCGCTCAATGTCGATGTTCTTCTTGATCAAGATTCTAAATTCGGAAAGAAACCGATTCAAAATAGGTTGAGTCAATTCAAACTTCGTCTTGCACGGATTAATAATATTCTCGAATGTTGTTACTCCTCCACTATCTAAAAGGTTTTCATAATTGGATTCATTCACACAATCGGGCTGTCCTGAAAACCAATCGACAGTCGCCTCTCGGACTACAGCCCTTGAGATGTCATCCCAGCTGAGCTTTGATACGAATTCATTCATTGTTTCTTCCAACAAAATGCATGATCCGTCCGAACGTTGGTTTGAAGGTATTGATATGCGGTAATGCCTTGAACAAAATTCTTGTTTCTTCTCTGAAGTCTGGAAATCAAAAACCGCAAGTATTGCAAACCACTGATGTTTTTCAGCAGGTAGTTTATCAAACGCGTCCATTAACGTCTGTTCATACAATTGAAGTGATTCCTGATTTCTCAGAATGGAAAACAAGTTGTACGATACTAAGGGATGCGAGCTGTGATGAATTTTTTCCACCAATTGTTGCAAGCCATCTTCACTTAACCGGTCTGTACTGCTGTAAAATGCGTCCACAAAACTGACATAATCCTCTTGAGACATTGTGCTGATGTGAGACTTGAAGATTGTAATGAACAGATTGCGACACTCATTACGTATTTGGCGGTTTTGTAACTGCCGCACCCTCATAGATATGCTTATGATTACTTTAGAGTCCACACACTCCCAGTTAACTGTTTTCATTTGCATTAACCATGCATGCATCGGCACGGATTTCCACGAGATTTTTGCGAACTCACCCAAAAATAGTTTTTGATAGTGGAATTTAAGAATAATACTTTTGAATCTATCCATCATACTTTCATTGTACAACCATGTGTTATTGGTTGCAGCAAAGAATTCAGCTAGAATATTGTTTAGTAGAACTAATTCGAATTCACCTAAGAGATAGTCTATCGTCCATCTCAAGACGAGTGTATTGTTGTGCTTTAATATCTGGCGTAATAGTATAGGAATCCATGGATCATCCATGTTAAGACTTGGCAGTGTCCCCAACGAAGGTAGTATCAAATGCGACTGTTTCTCTTCTAGATTTTCAAAAATTGTAAGATATGTGCACCATGATATCGCATGTTCACTGGAACTTTCCACTGAGCAGAATTTTAAGTATTTCCTTATAAGAAATACGCCGAGTCGTCGATCGTCGCGGTTGTCCGAGGAGAAAAGTTCCTCAATCATCTTCCAACATTTAGGGAGTGTAAAAATATGTTTCTTCGTTGTTAAAATGTCAATGTAATGCGGTAGTAGGTAGTAAGTTTTTTCGGTCAAGATTTCTTCCCAAGCAACATCAAGAAAAATGTAATTTTGAAGTTTCTCAATTACAAGTGCCCTACAGAGGGCTAACTTCGTTTGTAGCTTTATGTCCTTTGTAGAATGTTTTTCGAAAATACATAGGATTGCATCTGTTTGAATAGGATAGTTTTTTGGAAGTGAAATCAATATTTGATGAATTATCTGGTATGCGATATTTTGATCATCTTCATTCGACGCACAATCCCCAACTAAGTCCCTCACGAAGTCTGATATACCAGACGCCGTGGCAGATGTTTGACGAATAGTTGAATCCAAAATTTTCAAGATTCCACATAGAGTGTCTTGTTTGTGAAGTTCCGCGAATTCTTTTCGAATCAATTGAAGAATTTCATCACAGTCTGGTATTCCAATATTATTTGCAATGTTTGAATCCTCATTTGAATGCTCTGCCAATAGGTAACGGTAGAATTCAACAGTTGAAGAGTTGAATTTTTTGAGGCTTATATTTATCTTGAAATTCATTTTGCTTCCAGTCATACTTTTCATCGGATAGGGGTATGATTTGCTGGATTATTAAATCGTTGCGTGTATATTTTGAATCACTTTTGGATATTAAACCGGAAATAGCTGAGGAATAGATATGAGAAAAACATGACATTTTACTCTGACAATACCGCCTTCACAACCAGAAATGAAGTACTACATAATTAATACTTCATTTATGTTCACAACAATATGGCAGATTCTATGCGGTGTTATTTTGAAAGCACTACAAACAAGCACTAACAACTTTGGAGTCTTACCAATTACACATTAAATCGAATTAACTTCATTGCTTCATATTTAGGGACGATTAAATATAGATTAAAGTGTAAATATGTACAGACTTCAATTGTAAATCGAAGAAACAACAAGGTTTCTACACAAGAACGACGTGCTCTTGAATGGTAAACACTTGCAAGACACCAAACTGTCAAGTTTGTTTCAGTGCTGCCACTCTTCACTAAGTATCTTTTCAAGAAAATTGAAATGTATGTAACTATACCTTTAAACTGACAAAGTATTTATCAACATGAACCGATATATACACATTTCTGATGTGTACAAATAAAGTAAGTATTTGCAATAAAAATGATTTTGTGTTGGAAAGTGTACAATAAAGCACACTTGAGAGCTATTTTAGAATCCTATACCCGAGAGTTTCTAATTCTTTGAAAGGAAAATTTTGATGGGGTTTGAGATCTCGGGACAACGACTAAATAAGACAAGACGGATTTAAAAAAATATAAGGTATAATTCTGAATCCATTTATATATATTTGCTCAAGAGGGAGCCATCGTTACAGTTAACATCAATCACCAACACTTACCTGTACGACCGTTGTATGACAAACTGCGCATACACCATAGTTGTCAACGTACATTATCCTTCCACTATTTCATAGCCCAGGCAAAGGAGCATAGAGCTTTTATTTTAACAATCTCTCCCAGAGAACTGAGCAACAATATGTCTCCAGGAAAAGAGAGTAAAAAAAAAAAGAAAGCTCGTCCTTTTCAGCAGTTGGGGCAAGTAAAAAGCAATGTGCTTGCTCTCCCTGGCGCTCCGAGTGATATGACTTGGTCTTGGAGACGTAGACGACACGGTGATGATGCTGTTACCGCTGTTGTTCTGCCACCCAGAGAGATGCTTCTATTGAATCATGTCTTCTGAGGGATAACACGCACAATAGTCGGAGTTTGTGCGGTCTTCTGTTCGCTTCTCTAGAGCTTCGAATGCTCTCGGTTCTCTATTTTTTCTTTTGAGTTTTTTCCCTATTTTTTCAAAAGAAAATAGTAAATTAACCGAATAATAAACGCTAAATTTAAATAAAATAATTATGTGCAAGTACAATTCAAAGCAAACGAGTTGAGCAGCCGAACCGCGACATACGCAGCCGATATCTGAGTGAATTTCGTGTTAAAGAAAACATAGTGTGAGAAGAAAACTCCCAGCTGAAGCTGAGGTATAGCACAATAGTCGAGAGAAAATTTTTTAAAGGAATTTTTTCCATCTGCTTACTGCCATACTTTCATTACATACCGAGAAGAAAATCGAAATGAATGAGCGAATCGTGTGTGGGTGATGCGCTTAAAAAATACGGTCCCAAAATATTTCGGTGCTATTTCTCGTTCGGTTTTTTGGTCGGCATTTTCTTGGTTTTGTGGATTCGTGTGTCCTCTGGTTCCTCTTCAGGAGTCATCTCAGTTTTCGTCAATGTGACTTTTCCACACCAACCACATGAAAAATTCGAATCGAAGTGAGAATTCAATTGCTGATTTTTCATCATCAAACATTTTTCCTTTTCATTTCGGGTTTTGGGTTTTCGTTTTTTTTTTCTCAAATGTGCGTCTTGCGAGAAACGTCTGCGATTTGGTGTATGTATGTGGCCTCAGGACCTTTATACCTCGCAATACGAATTGCACCGGAAGTCACCTATTGACTTAGGTTAACATCTGCAGCTGTGGCTACCGTGTGGATACTAATGATATTTACATATGTGTACACATAATTCGATTGAGAAGAAAACTCATTACAGACTTTTGTGTATCGAAAATAGTTTAAACTTCTTGTCAGTGTCGAACTGCAGAAATAATTAAATTGTGCAAGTGCAAAAATCGAGTGCTTAAACCGGGTTTACGTAACAATGTAAATATTTGTCTCAAAACACCAACGGTGCGTACTGCGTTGTATGGCTTGATTGTGAAGCTAATAATAAAAACTGTCACTGTAAATATATAAATTAATTGCATTACAAGAAACACTGCCGTGTATCCTTTTAAAAATTCTTGTCTGTGTATAATCAACAAACACAAACACTAATTATTTGAATACATATGTGTGTAAGTGTAGATAACGTATAATAATTTATTCATAAATCGATTAAACTAAAAGTAAACTATTTAAAAATAAAGAATCTCTCTTCTCTTGGATAAAAGCAAAAAAAAGAAAATTAAAATAAATAAATAAAATAATAGTTTTCGTGACGACATTACACACATAAATAGGTAAGTTGCAATTTGAGCCTGATTCATGACATGTTTGAGTCTTGTTAGTTGGTTTAAGTTGATTCCAAGTTGGGGAGGGAACTCCGCTTGGCCGGTTAAAACACCTGCCAGTCTGCCGGTATATTCTATTGTTCGTTGACCGCGCAAAAGCTCTCACTTGTAAAGCCATATCCCAGAAGGCTTTCCATTGTTTGCTAAATGGTGATGCATGAATATAAATTGTATATCCAGCTAACAAAAGAGATCACTCTTGCAATAAAACTGGTTCTTACATTTCACCCTATAAGTAATTATGTTTAGAGACACACATATGTATGTTTTCGTGTGCGACATATGACCACTTGTTGTGTGCTTAGTCAGGATCTTTCACTACATACTTTCATCAATGAGGCATAGACACATTAGATATGTGGTCTCTGTTAATTGATGAAAAGTAAGGCCTTAAAATGATATTAGCACAAAACGTTGACTTTATTTTATTTTTGCACAAGTGTGTGTCGGTACAATTGATGGCAGGACTGCTGTTTGTAATCCCTCGAGTGTATATAATGGGACGTCTAGACACAACATACGTAGCTTTTGATTTCATCGAAAGAAATCTTGAAATTATTGTTTTTAGGAATGAATCCCTTGTGGGCGGATCTCTTAAATTAAATCTCAGAATTCTCAGAAAAACATTTCATTCGGTATTGTGTCTGTAAAGTTGGAATATGAAATGTTCGATTGCTTAGCAGTGAAAAAAATAAAATAATTAGTTTAATTCTGTTCTTTTTGATCTAGTACAATAAAAGAACGTTCTTAAGATGCTGTTCAGAAAATATATTCGACTTGGCTTGCTCCTCATTTATGAAGCGATTGACATGTGATTTTGGAATATTCGTTCGTTACCTAGTTAAGCTGAAATCTCCACTCTTGCTATACACCGTAGAGTGGTATAGGAAGCAAGAGTTGTTTTCCAATGACGAAGACAATGTGGATCGAGTGTCACGTTTCAGAGATAGGTCCCCGTTACATGCAAATCGACTTTGGTAGGACCTGAGGTAGCCAGATTTTTTTCTAAGCTCAGCGGGACAATAACAGACAAATAAAAAAACTGAATCTATAAATCAGTTTAAATATCAGAAAAAAATAAATCATTCAGTATATTTAGAAGAACTCTTGGCTTGCTCGAGAATTAGGATGTCCCGGGAAAACCGGGACGTCTGACAACGCTAGTGAGAACATCCCCTTAAAATTATGTCGAGCATTCTGGGTCTAATCATTTTACAGCCACTGACCATAATCACTAAAACATTGAAAAATTCATCCCTTAAACACGCAAAAATCACACATTGGATGTATTCAAGTAAGTTGGGCTGTTTATTTGGGCTAACGTTTCTAGTAAATTGAGTAAGTCTTAGGTGGCTTTTATACACGCTAAATTCGTCGCAAGATTTTTCAATGTGTCATTGTCTCATCTTTCTTGCCTACAACTTTTCGACGAATTTAGAGTACCACCTAAGCTGAATCAGTTTCAAGTCGTCACTCGTTCTGAATTCTTTCTTTGAAAAATAATTACTTTACGGAACCTTCGGAATGCGTTTACATACGTGACCAGCTGTATTCTAATTTTTCCAAATCTGAATTAGGCAAGGAATTCCGTTCGGTTGGAACAGGGTTGAAGGAAACATTAAATCGAAATTTAATATGGAGAATATTTATAGATTCCTATTGCATATGGCAGACTTTTCATTGAACACCCGGGAAAGGGATGAATTTAATAACTTTTCTTTTTTTCTTTGAGAAATAAAACATGAATTTACAATATATCCGCACGAAAGAAGGGTACTTGATGGCCTATATTCCGCACATACTCTCAGAAAATGATCGTCATCATCATTATTAGTATTATATTGTATTTTTATTCTTTATGGGCAAATGGTTCGTGTTTTCATTTTGGCCAAGAGGACATCATCTGAATTTAAAGCAACCCTGAAACATTTTTACGACACAAATGCGTGGGCTGAGGTTGTAAACTCACACTTTTCTACATATGCCATCGTAGAACACGAGCAAATATCTATCTGGTCGGTGATGCACAAGATGTTCAATAAAAGTGCGAAGTAATGCTTTTATGCTGGTTCACTTTTGATGTGAAGGAGTGATACGAGTGCCGAGACTGAGGGAGCCTGCTGTTGCTGACCCGAAAAGAGTTCATATTCAATATACACAGATATGTTCACATGTTCAAAAAAGTACATGTTCAATATGGAAGGGTTTTCAAATACTTTTTATTTATTGATGTGCTATGTGAACTAAGACTCTGGAAGACGTTTTTATTAATGAAATTAGTTCACAGCATGGAAATCGATTTCACATTAATTTTCTGGAGGACTGTGCCTTTGCAACAAAGTTTCTCTTATGAACTCAGTTTTAACTTACAGTGAGGAGACTTTAGGGAGTGTATCCAGATAGCCTGAAATATCAAATAACACACACACAAGTGTTTAATGAAATATGTGCTTTAGTGTTCAAGAATGTCTTACTCTCGAAGGTATTCAAATCCCAATCAAAATATATTTATACGCACTAGATGCTTTCTAGTGTTGTTAGCTTATTATGGTTTGCATATATATGCATTTACAAATGAATTTAATGATCAAAGTTCGGTTCAGTTTTTAGTAACCAGGGACAAACTTTGTGCACACGGTTTACCGTTGGAAATAACTTTGGCAGAAGTTAGTTGCCATTATTTTGTTTCCAGGGATTCATCCAATTATAGACACAAAACATCACCTCTTGCATTAATGCTACCCACCTTACATCACAGAGTTCAAATAGACTAAAAATATGATTGCAACATAGCCACATTCCTCAGTCAAAGTCTTAAGTGAAAACATATTTAAACACACACGTAGACGAAATGTATTCGCATCCGGACAGAAACCTACACGTCAATGAATGTACCCGTGTATACCCCGTGCAAAAGGGTAAGCATTCGAAGAAAAAAAGTTTATTTTGGTTCTAAAATTGTTTAATAAACTGCGGAATGATCTAACGCAAGGATTTATTTTATGAGCCATAAGTTAAATGTGCATATTTACAGACTTTCATATACATAAAAGTACGCCATATATTCCGATTCGGCATTAAAGATTTCCTTCTATCAAACAAAGGGAAATGAATATGTTTTATTGCTTTGTTAAAATTTAGGTGAGATGAATACGGTTTGACTTTAATTTTTTTTATTTCGCTTTACTGAAGACTCGTAATCTTATCTTGGGAATTCAGTTGAGATAGGAATTAGATTCAACAACTCACATAAAATTGCTTGTTTATTAAATTTATTTATTTCTACGAACAATGTATTATGTATTCTTCATTTTGTTGCTTTATTTAGTTGTTTCAGATTATGGAGTTTACAAATATAATTCATGAAGACGATGTCACATTATATTCCGTTTTTTAAATTTTATGTAACAATAATTTATCTTCACAAATATTTTGTAAATAAAATCTTTTGTGACTTATGTCTTATGTCGTTTGTTCAGTATGCCTACTTCAGTACTTAGTAAGGTATTTTAAATGTAATTCACCTTTTCTTTTGGTATCCCCACACGTCATAATGCAGTAGAGGATGAGGTCCTGGTGGTATGTCGTTGTTGTCGTCGGGGAAATACGTTGAGGCGCACATGATGTGATATGTTCCCTCTTCTGTTGGACCTCCAGGAGTAGTGCGACTTTGTGAAATATTATTATTAATACAACAGGCATGCCCTATTCCGGAGAAGTCTTATTTTATCGTATGTCAAAAAAAAAACGATCAGATGGAGCAGTTGGTTGAGTGCCTGCCCATGGTTAGTGGAGCCCCGGTTCGAATCCCAGTGAAAGCAAAGTTTATACGCTATTATCTGGTTTTCAAATCTGGTTCAATCACCATTTGCCGTTGGGATCGGTAACGGTACTATCACTGGAGCGGTCAATCAATGATAATAGTCTGACGGTGGGTGTCACAATGAACCAAGCAGCCCCCTCTAATTACCTACCTAAGCTATGTCATGACCTAGCAAAATGTAACAAGAAGCATCGGAAAAATTTCCACGCGGTCGTATTAACTCCAAGAAAATTAAGAAAAATTCCAATACCTACTGCCAATTAATTATTAGAAAGCCATTGATATTCACTTCAATTTTTCAACTCACTTCACTAAATTAAGTTATTTGTAAGTCCATTGTGTTGAGGGTTTTGCAATCGCTGATTTAAACTTTTCACGATGCAAGATCATAACCAGCTGCGACAGTGGACTAGTAATTGTCGATTCTTTGAATCCAATTTTTGTTGACATGGTCACATATTTCGACGGAAGTGGCCGGGTTATAGGCATACACCAATAATTAAACGTTATCCCATAAAAAAGTCTAGAGACGTTAAATCACACGATCTAAACGATAAAACACGTTTATCGAATTGAGTTTTCATTAAGTCGATTGTTACACCTGCTGTGCCACTTGTCTTGTTAAAACTACATATCGTGTATGTGTCCATGCAATCGAGCAAAGAAATAACGTTGCGACATGCATCTGTATAGATCTCAATTGGCTGTGTCGTTATTTGCATCAACGAAAGAAAAAAAGCCCAAAGGCACCGTTGCACTGGTTTGAGCGTTTTTGGTTTTCACTCATATTCTGATCGTTGACGAAGTCGTATAGCCAAAAATGCTTTTACTCTTGGGATCAGAATATATAGCTAAGTTCATCTTAAAAGGGTATAGGCCAAAGCACCAAAGCTTGTGAATTACAACCAAAAATTTGCATTAACGCACTTAAAAAGTTGCCGTCAATGTTGTCCTTTTTCTGAATGTTTTGACATTGATAGTTTGGTAACTGGTTTAACAGTGAGAGTTAAAAGTGGTCAAGTCCCAATATCAAACACCTTTCCTCTTTATTATTTGGCGCTAAGGTGGTGGTGCCGGAATGGGCCTAGCCTCTCCAACTAGCGAGATCTCTGGCCTTCAGTGGCACACGCTAAGTTGGCTAATGTCCTTCTTAACCTGGATGCGCCACCAGTAACGCGAGCATACTCTGTTGCGTATATCACAGGTTCGGAGTCTAAGTCTCTTCGGGCTGAAGGTGAGTTGCCCATACGCTCTACATGGCCCAGCCACCTTAGGTTTTGGAACCGTAGACGCCTGAGTGGGCTCATGTACCTGTACTCTAATCCTCTAAGTACCTACTCCCGTAGAGACCAAGGATCTCTTCATCCGCTTTTGAGATTGCCCGAACCACTGTACCGTACAGCAGGACTGTGATAATCAATGTCTTGTATAAAGTCAGCTTGTTTCTTCGAGAGATGGCTCTATTATTCAATTAGTTTTTGAGCCCAAAAATACAGCGGCTGCTAAGTGTTATTCTGCGTTTGATCTCGGTACTGATGTTGTTCGTACTATTTACTGCGGAGGCGAGGTAGACGAAGTCCTCATATAGCTGGATGTTAATACTTGCCTATTGTGACTATCTGTGCAAGACGTCGATGTTGAATGTCCTTTGTCAGTAGACCCATTTTGGGTGCTTCCGTCTCAATCTTCCAGACTTCTGGAGATCGTGTTGGGTTTGGCGTACGATTAATTTATCCTGGATGATGTTAAATAAGTCAAATGACGAATCTTTCGCCTTGTCTAAATCTTTTTTTGGCACTGAAGGACTATTTGAGGTCGATATTTTAATTGGAAAAAACTGCCAATTTTAATATAATCATTGTCAATCCTCCTGATCAACTCCCCCCAATCACTCATTATGATCGACTGCTCCGAACATTTCGTCTTAATCCCTACCTAAGAGTCAATCCTCAGCTGCTCTTATAGATTACAGTCACCCTGTACGTGCTTAACCGTTAATTTTATGAAAGTTCGTTAAAACACTTTAACGTCTATTTAATTTCTCGGCATATCACGAGAACATATAGATGTCAACATCATTATTCTTCAACGTACTCCTATTTTTTACCATCCACACTTTCCGGTTAGTTTCTTTAGCAAAACAAGAAAAATAGCGTCCATGAATTCAAGGCATAGTTACAGATCTATCCCGTCGTCCGTCTGCCCACTAAAATGCATCCAAACTTTACTACCACCATCATAAGCGAAAGTATCGCGAAAAGTTTAAAATCCAAAAATAGATTAAGATTGAGACAAGCGACCGTCCCACGAATCTACTCGTGCACAATTCTCCTCTTATCCTTGCAACTTTTCAGTTAGAATGTAGAGTATTTCAGTGGAAAACTTTTGAAACAACTCCGGGGATTCTCTGTCTCTATGACTGTGTTTGTGTGTATGTGGGTGCGCGACTGGAAATATGAATGTAGCTATGTGCATATGTGTGGGGAGTCTTGACCTATCAGACAATTTTTTTTAGTGAAGTGGGAGTGCGCACTTAACTTCATTTGACCAAGCCGTTAGCATTTGGTGGGCGAAAAGAGGGAGACTGTGTGGACAGAAACGATTGACGACGTCTGCTTCAGCCAAGGGGGTTGAAAAGTATGAGCAAAACGAATAGAAAAGCACAATCGGTTGGCGAAGAACACAAAAAAAAAAAAAAACGAAAAACGGGGTGACGCTCGAGAAGTCAAAATAACAGTGCACAAAGAATCTTATTTCGCGTCCAATTGGAAAGCTTATATGTATAATATTTTCTTAAAGGCTGCGTGTTGTTGCTTGCCTTTGCTCGGGGTTTTTCTCTGATTTTTGTTTGTATGGTTTCCTTTGTCTAGTAACGAATAACTTGGAGGGGAAAGCTTATTTTTTTTTAAATGGAAAATACAAAAATGAATTTTCTAAGGAGATGCTATGAATTGGTTTACTTAAAAGTCACTTTCCTTATGGGTAGTAGGACATTTAATCGCCTTAGTAGACGCTTGGGTGTAATATTGGAGCAGATGTTCCTTCACAACATTGGGGTGTAATGTCTTGGATGTGACTACTTTTTCTATATATTTTTAATTAATTTCAGTATGTTCGATTGTATATACACATTAAGTGGGAGTAGGTAGATGAGGCGAAGTTCATTTGCGGTTGGTTATGTGTTCGACAGTATTAGCTAACGTTTTAAAATTGATTAAATGAGTGCAGATAAACTCTTGCAAATGTCTTCGTAATGGAAATGCTATACGATCCCATTCAATTTTGAACTTGAGAAAGCCATTAAAGCCAACCAAGACTTCATATAAAGATGTTTCAATTGATGTTCCAGTGCATATTCCACACGTAATATAATGATGACTGCTAGAATCTTAACTGCATGCACAAACATATGTTTGTAAAATTTACATGGCCTATTTAAAAGCTCCAATATGTTTGATATACGCATGATAGCATGTTATCACTGAAAAACTTTGTTTGAACGACTCTTAGACTGAACAAAAATTCCGGCACCATTTGCCATTCCTTTATGTCACATCTAAATATCTTAAAGGCCGTTGATAATTTTAATGAGAACAATCCGTCCTAAATCAATGCCTCCTTGATGCTGTCCGCTAGGACATTATCCCACCAAAGGAATGTCGCATAAATAAGGCATACAATAACTACAGAGAAAAAAAAAACTATGGTCTCCTCCATCGCTTTCCATTCGTTTTTTTCTTTGCATTCATTATTGGTTGTACTCTCCCTCGTCACTCTTATCAGACAAGCCCAGACACATACTTCCTTTACTACAGCTGTTATTTTATTTTCCGCCGCATATCCTCTCAACCTTTCTCTCTGTCAGCATTTCTGTCTTCTTTCTTGCCTTTCGTAAGGTAACAAACATGCGTACTTTGCGTGCGGAGAACACTGAGAACAGAAAAAAAAAAAGGAGAGAGCGACCCGGAGAAAAGCGTTAGGATACTGGATACCAGAATGGAAAATATTTGTTAAAATATGTTCAGACAGCCTTGGTCCTAGGACAATGACTTTTCTTTCATACTTTAAAAAAGAAGGCTCGAGGTTAACAAAAGATTAATTTAAAGTCTTAATATTTAACAATTATGGTTGCGTGTTCACAAGGTTACAAGAGATGCGTTGATAAAAAATGTAAAAAAAAAACAAATTTATGCATACGTAGCAAAGCTTTGAGAGCTTTTGCTGCTATCCTCTCTTGGGACTCTTCCTACGTTCTCTTGGTCCTTTACTTTAAAGAATAACACAAAGCAGGTACATCCATGCCCCCCTTCCTCCCATAATAAATTGCTGTGACCGAATACACACATATCTACAAACACCACAGAGCAAATTATTTGCTGCATTGGCTTTAAGGACAAACGAATGTATAATTCAATTTTTCTAAAGCCTATATTTTTCTCTTTCGCACCAGCCACCCGCAAAAAAGATGGGAAACACAAACATTATTGCGAATGGGGTTAAAATAATTGGATGCGTTCTACTAGACTTAATTAGGTTTTCACTTTTTTTTTATTCTCTGCAACAAGAACAACAAAAAAGATGATGCTCCCGAAGCAACAATGTTGAAGGAGAGAGAAATGCTGTGCGGGTGGCTGGGCAAAAATGTATTACATTTGCAAGTGGAATGCAATACAGAAATTAATTAGCGGAGACCATCCCTTGAAGTTTGGACTCTTTTTCTGTTTTATTGAAAGTCAGGTCCTACGGAGTCGAGCAAATGGTCCGTACCCTCATTTTTGTGTGAAGCGTTATTATAACGTTTTGACTATAAAATCCGACTGCGGCCTTTACGTGACTGAATTATTGGCGTTCGCATTTGCTGAAAACTTGAAATTCATTATACGATGGGGGGGAAAAGTTTTCAGCACACGATGGGAGGTTTGTTTACGCTTTTTCGTGCTCTGTTAAGGATACGCATTTCCTAGAAGGCTCATTTAGCCAATAAGATATTGATAATAAACGTGTGGGTCTTCCCGGTTTGTTGATGCCCCAGTCTGCAGGGTGAGTGAATCGTAGAAACTCCATCATTAGGTTATGGAGGCTTATTCGATGTGTACTAGGACTCCTGGGTACAATTTTATTTGTAAGCTGTTTCTGGTTTTGAATACAAATTTTTTTTTGATAAAGGGATTTGTTTCGAAAATAAACTCATATGCTGTAAATTTTATGAGATTAAAGTATCGGGAGGATTTCGGGAATCCAATAAAGGAATCGAAAGGAAATGAAAGATAAAAGATCTGTTTGAAGATTTGTGTTAAATTCTTGAATCTTGAAAGTCTAAAAGGACTATGCGTAGATTTCGCATTTCAACAAAATGTATGTTTGAGCTTTGATACTACTGGAAAAATATGAGTGACAGATTATTGAGACAAACTCCTATTTTCACGGTCAGAACCGCAAAGTGGTCGATGGAGTGTAATATTTTCAAATAACAGGTTCTATGACCCATTATGCGATGGTCCTAATAAAGGGAATCGCAAGGTTTCCTCCAATTTCACCAAACTTCCGAGGTTCTGCAAGAATTTTCGGGGTTTTGAAACCTCGGGCTTTGAGTGAATGTTGATGTCATCCAAAACTCGCGATTTGGGGAAAAGCTACCTTTAAATTTAACCATCCGTGAGAGCTTGTCATAGCCAACAAGTCTACAGGGTGAACTTCAGCTTATTTCAGGAATTTTTGTGTTCATTTCTTCTCTTTTTTTTCTGGGGTGCTCAACAATATTTTTTCCTGGCAACGAACAGCTATTTTGCCACCCGCTTTAAAGTTTACAGCTAATAATATTTTAAAGAACACACAATCACGGTTGAAACTTTTCTACCTATTGAAATCTATTGAGATTTCAGTCAAAGTTCATTCAAACTGCGAGATTTCGATTCGGTAGGAAAATAACACTACGTTCGAATTATGAGGTTTGATGGAACTAAATACAACATTTTTAACCTGATAAGATTTAAAAAAAGATAAGACAGAAAATATCAGACAATATCTCGGGGGAACATTAGCCACACATATTGTGCAAATGTCATGTACTGCCTATCAGAAGAAAGGAGGTTCTGTGTTATTATTGAAACCTCTTTGGATACACGAGAACTGCTGGCTGTAAGACAATAAACAATAATCAGAGAAGGACTGTAGAATAGTCAGTCTTCCTGGCTCATAGAACATAGAAACTATGAACAGCGGTTTCTTGGATACCGGGACTCTACCCAAAATAAGCTAGAAATGAGGTCCCTCAGAGATATATATTTTTTTTTTTTGCTAAAACCTATGTCTCTGGCTAACTTTTTCCAATTAGTGAGATCACGGCTCGCTGCAGTGTTGTCTATGTCTTTCTAGCTTAGAATTAGAGCTTATATTAGAAATCCAAATCTTATACGCATGTCGGCCCACAACCAATCGAAAAACAAGCTGAGTTGACTTTCTGGCAATACCCAATGCAGCTTCTATATTGGCGGCTACGGCGGCTAAGCTTTCTTCAATTCGATCAACCCTCCTTCTGGTTGGTATCTTAAGATCCAAACGAGTGTACTCAAGCTTAAGCTATGGCTAGCGCGTTTCGACAAATTACTGCACACTGTAGGACATGATGACGACCTCACGATTTAGCAGAGTTTCGATAATATTTTTATAATGCTTGCATTGGCAAGTTTGAAACGATTCACAATGAAATGGTAAATGAGTGAAAAACTTACACTTGTGAAATTCGGCATAAGCTAAACCTATATTCGAAATTATAAGCTAAATCTATATTCGAAATTATAGCTACATGTATGCGCATGTAGGCCCCAAACATGTGAGGAGTACCAATGAACTCACGGTACCGTGTATACAAGTTCATGTGGATTACTGAAATCCGGAGCAATAGCGGCAAATTCATGATGTATTTTCTTGCCCGAACAACTGGAATAATCATTATTAAAACTATATTAACCAAAATGTTCATAAATACTTAAATCGAAAATAGGATTACGAAGGTAATCCCTTTACAAATACTAAAAAAATTAAGTGACTCTCAGTCAATAAAAGCAACAGAATAACAATGCATTTTACACTCTGTTTGATTCCATTCATTCGACACAAAGATTCACTGTCATCGTATATTCAGAATAATTCCATTTCAAAATTCGCTGTCAAAGCACGAGGAATTCGATTAAGCGCACACCACTTCGGAGGCTTTCCGCTGCAAATACACTTAGTTTTACGATTTCATGGAGTTTTGCTCACACAAAGGGGGGGCAGGACTCAGGAGTAGCTCAGAGAGGGGATTATTTCATGAACAATTTCGATATTTGAATGCAGAGTCTGTGCATGTTCAGAGCCGCATACACGAATGCACTGTGTTGTTCTATGCTTTATGTTTGCTATTTGATTATTAGAGTGTATTCTCTTGTGTTTGTGAGGCCTTAATTTTCATGAATTTCAGGGTAAAAATTAAATTAGTATTCTAAAGCAAATACAGTTGTGCACGATGATATCTCAAAATCTAGAAGAGTATAAGGGGTACGGGGTTTTAGTTATCGGAATTCATAATGAAATTACTCTAAGCAAGCAGTAAATACTGTAATGTTCATAAAAATGTTGACCAATTTTTTTGATTGATGTTTATTTGTGGGAATGCGAATATGCTAAGAAACGTAAATCTGGTCGAATACCAATTGCATTCCAACCGTTCTGTACCATATTTTATTTTAATTAAATACTATGAACTATTAACTATCGTATTTCTATTAAATTTACTGAATTTAACAAGGACATCAGTCCCTACCTTTTGCAAACAGCTCAGTCAGTACTCATGCCAACCGTGCTGTGCATTTGGGATTTAAATTAAGAAACAAAATAATTGTACGTATTCAGGTCTATTCACCGAATTAGATCTAGATTTTTAGTAATGTTTAGCCACCTTAGAGCTGTGGCAAATGAAAAATATTCATGCCGATTATGGAAAGCGGTTGATGGAGAGACTTGATCTGATCCGCATCCGTAGTTCAACATTATTATGGAAAACGACGGATGACCCACATTATTGATCAGAACAACGTTTTTATGAATTCTTTTTGCCTCAGCTGTTTTCTGTCGATTTTGACTTTTTTCTAAAGTGTGAAATAAAGTATTTTATGGATAGAATTGGTTTTATTATGAAGAGGGAAAAATGATTCCCGAGAAATTCGTTGGAAAATAAGAAGAAGGGCGAAGAATATTTAATCGATACCGTAAGATCATTATTTAATCTGCATCATCTTCTGACCCGCATGATCCACTAAAGGGGTCGCGGGGGTAAACCCCGCACGAGAGATCTGCAGGCAACTCGATCCTCCGCCATCGACTCTAACTCATCAGGGGTTATTCCCTGGTTAAGCGAGTTTATGGACTTGGTCCAATCACCTCATCCTAGGTCTGGCAAGTGGTCGCGTACCTGATGGAATCGCCTTCAAGGAGGATGGGGACATTCGTGCTACGTGACTAAACCAACGAAGCATAGCTCTTCCCGTTAATTTCTTTTAAAACGCCAGAGATGCTGGATATCCTTCGTCGCCATGATTTATCACACCATTTAGAAAAACTGGTGTTGGTACTCCGAAAAGTAGACTAAATAGTAAATGAGGGAATTATCAGTGTTTGGAAATATTGGTGTCGGTATTGAGTCTCATTCCATATCAAATTCTAAAGTTGAAATAACCGAATTTGAAGAAATTTTCGAAATCTAAGCAATTCTACCTACTTATCAGAAGTGATTAAAAACCGATAAGACCTGTATCAAAATTCAGGGTCCGTTGGTTATAGTTTATGGCCATATCCGGATATATCTTCATGGCACGTGACATTGCCTCAAACTGCAACCGACGTTTGTTTTTTTATTCTTGTTCATATAAAATCTCAAATTTACTTTCTGTTGCACCGACTCGTCTTTCTTTCTAGCAATCCGAAACCAATTGGATTCGGATTGAAATAGTCACAGAATGTATGGAGTGCAAATGAGTTGCTGAAATGCTGAAAATAGAATCCATTAAACAATACTCTGTTTCTGTATCATCTCAATTGAATTACACACATTCAGCATCAGCTATCGGGCATCGTGCATCGAACACATACACAGTGTGATCATAGTAACAACTTAGATCAGTTTCGTTAACTTTTACTTATGATAAATAGCAACAGCACGTTAGCGGTTGTTCAATAAGCCTTGGACGCGTTTCGAGAATGTTGTCTTGAACGCAGTGGCATTAGTTTCCCATATCGAAATAGAAGGCGGGCGTTTTACAAGTCAACTGTTCTGAAATAAAATTTACAGGGAAAAGTATGAAGTTGCTTGCACAGCACAACACAGTTCGCCAAAAATTCAAATTCACGAATAAGACTGTTAAAATGCCAGAGTGAGTAGAGAGTTACTCTAGCTTAATGAACCAAAGCGGTAAATGAAGGGCAGATGGTTTGGAAGTTCGTCACAAAATTAATTGAAATCTTAAGTTATTAAACATTTTTATAATTTTACCTCTCTTTAATTTTATTTACTCAATTTTGTTTGACGGAAAACAGGATTTTCTTAAGTTCCCAGAAACAATTACGCAGACTTTGAAATTTATGCTTCTATCTACTTTTCGTTCGGTTTTCATATAGGCTTAAGTTTTACTTAACTCAATTATAGTTGGTACAAGGTAACTTTATATTTTTCGTAAGGTTGAAAAAGTTGCAAGTTGTAAGGACTCATCATTGGCTGGGGTGCGGTAAAACTTCAATTGACCCCAACTTTACGTTCATGAAGAATACTTTTAATTTCGGTTTGTACATAAATATCCAGGTATCTGATTTCAAAATTTCATTTCTATGAATGTAAATGTTTTACGTAGTGAAATAGAGACAGTCGGAAATACTGAAATTAAAAATGTTTTTAAAGGTGTTTTCGGTGACAGAATTTGTAACTTAAAATTGAGTTGAAAAATATGGGAAAAAAATGCACTATCCGATTTGAGATTGTTTAGTCTTATGAGTGAGGTCTAACCATAAATCAAATAAATTGTACATAGCGCACCGCCGGTGGTACATCGACCTAAGTCCAAATTTTTAAAATTCTGCGTTGAGTATGCAACAATTCTACAAAAAGGTATTTCCTTCCAATATAACAAAGGCCCAATTGAAAATATTCTATTTGTCTACAGAGGGTAGCTTTGGCTTTGTACCATTACACTGTTTTCAAACTGCAAACTGTCACTTGTATTACAAATCTCTAATGGACAACACTTCGATTAGCAAGTCAACGACTTATTTGTGAATTCCGACTCTTTATTTAATTTTATTATTATTTTCCGTCGAATAAACATGTAAGTGCACGTTATGGCAAAATGTTCGAAGATTCGACATTTTTGCACTTACATAGTTGTACCACTGCACTGGAGGTGCTATTTATTGTTCAAAATAATTTTAAGTAAATTTGTCAATAATATCTTTTTTAACAATGCTTAATTTTCTCTCTTTCAGGTTAATGCGAATCAAGTAATTTCGCGCGGTTGTCAAGTAGATGATTTAAAAAATTATAAGTGTTCGAAATTATATAAATGTAGATAAAAATAATAACATACCCGTATATCACATTGATGTGTGAAAAATAGATATCTAGTGAAAAATATGATTGCTATAGTGTTTAAATTTTAAATTAGTTATTAAATTGTTGTAAACTCTTGAAAGAATCTGCAAAAACTCGTTCTATTTCCAGCGTCGAAGAACTAAATGGGATTATTTCATCAGAGGTAAGTACAATAAATATACATTTCATATACTGTACATCATATTTTCAAGTTCTACATAATCACATGTTTCCATAAAAATACGCTCACAGACATTGATTTGTACTTCCTTTTTGCAAATTATTACATGTGCCTGCAATTGTGAATAAAATTCCTCCCGAACTTTTTCTTTTTTTGGCTTCCAATAAAATAATAAGTTCGGGGGAAGTTTTATTCATAATAGGCATGAATATGTCGGAATGATCATTTTGATGGAAACAATTCCTTGCTGACAGAACTTACAATCCACATCGAAGAGTGCACTAACCTCGCCTTTAAAAAAGGGAACCTACACATTAATTCATTAAATGGAACATAGCCACTTAATGTAGCCACTCATTTGTCACATAGCGACAGGCAGTAGGAGACGGCAGCCAACAGCAGCCAACAGCAGCAGAAACAGAGAATCTAATTACTTAAAAATTCACCTCATCCTAATTCGATTCGTAATTAATTCACCCAACTTGCCACCTCGTTTTTCTTCGTAACCTTCTAATGAATCATTAATAGTCCTTCTGGCTCAAATTTATCTTTGTAACTTTTCTCTTCAGTCTCTCTTCATCCGATTGTGTATGTAGACTTTGTATGTGTGCGTGTGTGTGAATGTGTGGGTCGTGCTGATAAGACGAAAACTTAATCCAACACAATTGGTGACAAATGTAGCCTCAGTGAGAGGCACTAAATGCCGCTGGTCACTTCAGACAACCTTGCGTCTAAAAGCGGAATCCTGGCTCATGAAGGATAAAGATCATTACTCTGCCGGTGACGTTCTGTGGATACAGATATCTGCTCTATCCACCAGATAATGGTTTTGTTGTTACTTTCGCACAAATTGCATTAAATAATAAATTCACAACCGCAGTCATTAATCATTCCTGAGGAGCCGGTGAGCATGAGACCGGAGACTGGCTATCTTTCGCCCCAATAATCCTAAGTAGGGACCTTAAGCATAATCACCTGTTTTATCCCTTCACTTGAAGTCGTCCTCCACTGTGTACAAAGCACGTTGGTCGGTGTGGCCCAGAGCCACTTATAACCACTGCGGCAATATGGGCTTGGCCGCAGCAAACTATCACCACTGCTGTTGGACAGACGAGACAACGTAGCGATGTGTCACGTAATATGAAGACATCGCTGTGAGGACGAAGGTGACACTGAAGTAAATACCGTATTGCGCCAAATGATTAATCCCACGAGATAGTTAAGAGTTGATTACAATAATTACCTAGATGGAATTGAATATTTCACATATTTATGTGCGACCCAGGTGTTGTCATAATACCGCAGATAACGCTTGCTGAGGAGGTGGCATTTAAGGGCAGGGTGCAAAGTTTTAGGGTTTGGCCGCCGTCACACTAACGTACACTAAAGCGGATCCCACCCATGTCTGGGTTTAGTTTGTTGTTGTGTGGCCTTCGCACTATTCGCCTGCGTTTGGCGAGAGTGATTATCCTGTTGGTTGAATAATGAATTATTAAATTGTTTTGAGTTGATTTCATGCTGTAATGTTGCTTGGTTTGAGTTGGGTTTCGGATGTCTCAGCATTAAGCTTATCAGCGTGTGGGTGTATCTGAATTAGTGAGAGGGAATCGATCTATTAAATAATTTAATTTCAATATCATCTCATTAGTGAGAACCGATTAAATTTTGAATAGTTATTGATGTCATGATCCATCGACTGTGATTAATGTCGCCATTAGGGTGTTGATTTTGTCATTACAACATATTCATATATGTTTCAAAATTATTTCACAAACAGAAATATATTTGACCGTGTGGTAAGAAATCATACGCATCTCTTGTATGCTATTGAAAGCATTCCTGGAAAGAGCTCCAAAGGTAAATGCATGGGTGACAGATGCCTATTTTAAGCTCAAAAGATTAGAAAAAATAAATAGTATTTCGCTTCCATTGCTTGACGTACCATGCAAATTCTTGTCTAAGGAACAGAAACTTAATAATTTATAGCTAATAGTAAAGATTCTCCATCCATTTGCAATCCTCGAAAACATAGACGTTATTTCCACCTATACTCTGTAACTCGTATTTTGTACTCGAATGTAACTGACTTCGAATTTTCATAGTTTCCGAAGATGTCCCAATTCTTTAATGTACTCCACCGCATTCGACTCACAATTGATTGTGCATTTTTAAACAGCCGTATATCAATGAGAATTCCATACTATTTCCGCCAACACACGAGGAAGAGTAAAATAAAAAAATTAAAACAAATTAATGCTATCGGATTGACAATGTGTGTAGACGCCGTTTTATTAGGATTGTTACCGAAACGTATACCGAATCTTCGGCAAATTGAAAGCTTAGCTCCCGGGGATGGGCACACTGCTTCCAGTTAGAGATACTAAACTGGCCTATGTTGTCTTGGTTTTTAATTCCTCTTATCGGCGTTCGAGTGTCATCTCATCTGGAGCATCGACTACACTGGATCGGCCACGACGGAGAGTAAAGGATTTTACCATGTGGCTTTGTTCTTCTATATATTTTGAGATGGCTGTTCCGATTTCCTGAAACCTACAAGTTGGAGGACTATTTCCTCGACTGGAGTTGGGATTTCTTGTTCTCTTCGGTCTCAACCTTGTTGCCTTTGTATAAGCCTGCGTCGACTTTTGGCTTTTTTTTATAAGACACTCGTATAACAAAATTAAGTATAATAGATGAGTTTTAAGAGGTTGGCAATGCCACTCGCGAAGGGAGAATGGTAATGCTTGTCAAAAGGGGCACTCGATTGTCATTGATGGAAGAAGATAGACGTACACAGAGAGGGCAATAAAGTTTACTTCCTTTGAAAAGCAATTTGGTATATTGTAGAATTGTATCTTGCATTTTAAAGTTAAAAAAATACATATTTGTGAACAACCTAAAGTTAAGCTCCTATGCTTTGCTTGCCCCTAGACTATTCGATATCCTTGAGCGTGGTAGTTCGAAGAGGCATTTTCTGTATGCGTAGTGCTTCTTCTACTCACCTACAACTGTACATTTGTAATACTGTCAATATATATTGGCCAAAAAAGTTGAATGTTTGAAAGTATGTATAATTAAGGGAGTATAGGCAATTATGGCTTATCAACCGCAATAGTCAACATTTTCTCTAAAGCCAAATCGCATTTCAAGTATAATTTTAAATAAGCGAATCTATTCCGATTGGAGTATTCTCGGTAGGAGTCTTCGAACATAAGATAATCATCTCACTCGAGCTGGGCCAAGTTCACCTAACACCTCTGTTTCATGATAACGTTTCACAGTTCCATTGCATTTCCTGACACAAAAGAAAAGCCGCATGCTAATTATAATGTGGGTGGCGCTACACCCCGATGTGTACCATGGTCGGCAAGAATGTCCGCATGGAAAAGCATAAAGGAAGCACTGTATTATGAACCCATCGTTAATGAGTATGCATAGCCAAGGAAGGACGTGAAAGTGAAATCTCGAAATAAGAGCCTATTTGAACTGTAACTTTGCTATTGAACGTAAGTGGCATTCGAAAATATAAAACAAATCCATTCATTGCACAGCTGAAGTTTGCTTATTATTATTGTTTTTGTATCAATAAATCAACTCGACTTAACTCGGTTAAGTCACCTACAGTACTGAAAATAACTTTTCTGAGAGAATACACATTTTGTCCAAGTTCGCTTAAATCATACAACATTGTATACGTGCAACGTATAAATCATGCCTCCACCAAATCTAATTGCAGCTCTATTTTCTCCACTGTCTCCTCCCTTAAAAAGTGAGTTCCTTTTTTCGCGGCCCAAAGGACCATCGCATAAAATCTCGTTCAAATCACTTTTCCATAATTTATGTACTTCTGTATCATATACAAGTTGACAGTTCCAAATTATTTATGCCCTTGTTTCGCTACTCCGTTTTCTCTTTACGTGTTTCATTGCCTCTTTAATGTCTTCCGAATGGCTTTTTCGTTCGTTGTTACACATTCTTCTATTTCCGTTGTCTTGGCTGGTGCTTCTATGCTGGCAAAAAAAGAGGAAAGCGTAAAATGAGACAACATAATTCTGTAGCGCGGAATATTTAAGTACAAAGGCAAGCAAGCAAGCACGCACTTGTTGCTGCTACAGGTTAATTTTCTATTCCCTTCAAAGTCAAATGTCTTGCTCCAGTTTAAATGGTTTCTTTTTGTAATGGGAAATGGAATATGTAGCCCCCTTGACTTTAATATCCGCCAAATAGAAACTTATCACATCGTTTATCGCCTCATTTAAGTCGCATTTGGGAATAAGCAAGGGGCGCGGCACATTGTTGAAATGGATTTGGAACGAGTTTACAGGAGGATACTCCATAAGCCACACGCCTACCATAGAGCGCACCGTAGACTAACATTTTAATCTAAAATTTGGTAAGCTGTCCTGCAGGAGGTCATCGCATGGAAGATGAATGATGTGCTTAAGACCTTGTCTTGTGGAGATCCTTAAGAGCCTATTAAACGTGTACTCCGTCTGGGTCTTGAATTATGTACTTCTAATTCATTCGAGGCATTTGTGTGTATCATAGAACATTCCTAAAAATCTCAGTTTGGACACTCCTTGTCTAAGGATAATGTCTGGTCATAAGAATAATTGCGAAGTAAAAGTGGATTTGCTGAATTTGTTGATCCTTTCCACGAAAGTTTAAGATTCATGCACATATTTGAAAGGAACATGCTTCTTTTTAAGCCTCGCAATCGCTATCTCTTGAATGATGGGCAGACATCACGCGTCGCGCTGCGCCTGTCTTATAATGAGGCTGTGCTGTCAGACACAAATAGACTAATAAATGTTTCAAAGGGTTTTCAACAAGGGTAGAGCTTGTAATCGAATCAAATAAGAGAAGGGATCCGACCATCTATCCAACAACATTCAAATTTATATCTGAATTGATCTGATATCGAAGACAGAATGAAGCCGACCGATTTTTACTTTTTATCTTCCACACGAACTACTTACGTTATCCCATTCTCTCATCGAAAATATTTTCATAGTTTTTTAAGTTGGCCAACAGGACATCATCACCCAACATCATCCTATCACAGATCAGTGACACACAGTCACATGCTGTATGCACTTATAATGGGCTTACATCAATCAAGCGTTTCATTGGGCAGTCTCTCTGACATTTTCAATTTCCTTTTCCCAACACCGAGGGATGAGATCGGGCTAAAATAGAATACATGATTCTTTTGTGTGTGTCGTGTGAGAATCCATGCGGATGGGGAGCCTTACATTCGGCGAATCATTGGCACAAAAGGCGCCTTAACAAAAGTGTCATTCATTTTAACTGATATCGGATTCCAACAAGTTTGATGACGATGATGCGGTGGGAAATGATGCTTCATATTTAATGCCATACCCTCCACAGTATGGGTACAGAAAGTTGAATGGCGTCAGCAGTAATGTAAATGTTGTATAGGAAACGCTGCTAGATTCAGGGTCTATATTCCCGTCTCAGTTGCGCCTATTGAAAAGTTTACTTGTTCAGGATGTGAAAGAAATCGAAATTACCCGAGAGTGGGCGGGCGGTTTCAAAAGCCTCTGATGTGACACATGGGATGCACGTGTTTTTTAATTTAAAAATATCCAGCGATACTGTGTGTATCTGTCCGCATCTTAGGGATGGTTTCCATTGAATTTTCGAAGACACACGTACACATACTTGTTTGCAATATAATTTTGAGTATCAACTTTTGACATAAATACTTCTAAGAGAAGTTTGAAAGGATTTCCGGTTCTATAGGACGGTCATGTATAGACATGTTTTACAAAAGATCAAAAGGGTTTTTCTATACATATGCAGTCCAAGACACTTCTTTGAAAACTCGAGAGACCAGTAAGTCATGTCTGCATAGTTCCTTCAAGCCGTCTGTGAATTTAAAATAAAAAAACGTGTTACGGTAAGTGGTCGCCGTGGCGTAGTGGGTATGTGCGTCGACTCCTACGCAGAGGGTGCCAGGTTCGATACCCGAATTTACCACCTTTGATAATTCACGGTTCCGCCTCTTTCGAGTCACTGACAATGCTCAAAGAGTATTCCTGTCTAGAAAAAGCTTCTCAACTTCGCCGTTCGGAGTCGGCATTAAACTGTAGGTCCATTCCACGCGTGAAATAACAATAGCACGCACAATAGCGAGTGGTTGCTGAGAAGCTAGTTCCAATTCCGCCTCGGACTGTCGCGCCACTCATATTATTATTATTAATATGTTACGATAATATCTGTGCCCACTTTGCAATTGCTCAGCAAATAGTAAATAAAATTAGATCGGCTGCGGTTATTTGTCAGTGACTTTTGAATAAAAATTATTTTGTCAAATAAGCACTCTTTCCACCCAAAACTTCTTACCACCCAACCATTTCTTCAGATTTGAGAATAGGGAATATTCGTATACATGTGTGGTTGTTAACAGTAAGGTGAATGCGTACCAATTTCCAATTTATGATTTTTTGTCACTGCCTTGAAGCCGTCTCACGGCAGGATGGCTGAACATGTGACTAAACGAAAAATAACAAAGGAAATAATTTGGGCAAGGACAGCTTTTTATATCAAAAATTCATATGCATAGATTGTATTGTAAGGCTCAGTTAAGATGCCTGCATTCTCAGCTTTACGCATTAATCGTCCAACATCCTTCCATAGATTTTATCGATGATTTATTGCGTAACAACCCTTTTTTTTACACAAAAAACTCACTTTTTCCCATTTTCCTTAAAGTTCATAAGGTTGTCTGTTGCGTGAAATCTAAAAAGTCATTGAATTATCGAACTACATTCGTACTTTAATACAAATTTACGAAGTTTTCTTTTTTCGTTTTTGTACATTTGGCAGATGTGTTGCTCAAGCTTAAATCACAATTCAATTTCTTATTTAAAAAAGGTTGTATGAAAAACACGTTTTGAACTTTAAATTGATGTAAGATGAAAGACATAATGAGGCACTGTGTGACGCCATCTCTTCCCAGCCATCTTGTTTTCCTTACAGATGACAAGTTGTTTGTCAAATTGTGTCGTTATTTTTTTTTTATGGAAATCCACCCCATTGCTGGGACTTAAAGGTCCTACTAGGAGCTATTGTAAGACATAGAAATTGTGATTTGATTTGGAAATCCAATGAAGAATAATTGAAATGAAAGATACTGTCAAGAAGACTTTCTTTACTGCTTTTCAGCGATGTGTTTAAAAATTTCCGGACATGAAAAGGTTAGGAATACGTACATAGGTTGGTCGACTTATACACTGATTGTTAATACCCGACAGGTTTAATACCCGACATGAGTGCAATTGAAGCACGTAGTGCAACAGTCAAATATATATATATGCATATATATTCACTCGTGAAAGACCAATATCACGCACAAAACGAGCGGCCAGGAATACTCTTTCTTACTCGAAAAAGGTAGGGCCGTGAAATATGCAAGTTGGTAAATTGGCGGATCGAACTTGGGGACCTCTGCGTAGAAGTCGACGTCAAAAGCCACTACGCCACGGTGACAATTGTTAAAATATTTTTAATATCCTTAAAACTGAAAGTATTTGCCAGATAATTTGATGGCGCTAATGTTTGATTTCGGGCATGTGACCGTAGCGGCTGGTGCTGTATTTCGGCTGTAACGTGCTGAATGTTGGCTTCCAAGTCAAAGCGTTGTACGAACAAAGTTAATATATTAGTCCTGAAGGCCCTGTTCTTCTTACCTCAATTTTGAAGACATATAGATAATGATTCCACCGGTTCACAAAACGCATGAATCTGTCCTTTTACTTGATATAATAGTGTTTCGATTCTGCCGTAAGTTTGAGCTTCTTAAATCGAACCCTGTTTTTCAAAATAAATTTTAACAAGTTGTAAACGGTGTTAATTTATTCAAGATGAATTTCTAAACTAAGCAGAACTGGAAACAAACATCAGCTGTCATATCAGCTGTCACAGAAGACAATGTTGCCAATTTAAAGTTCCCGATTCTAAAAATAACATCCATTACACTTGTTTTCACGTGTATATTAATAAAATGTTTGCTTTGAGGTTATCATTGTTGACGAACAAATCTCCTAAATAAATTAAAAATACGTAATATTAGCGAAAAAAGAGCAAAAATTAGTACTTATATATTATGGCTTTACTAAGTTGTTATGAACAAATATGCAGGTAATCATTGAAAAATTGATTGCAGGGTTTTTAAAAATTGTCATATAGATGTTATATGAATTCTGTAGAGTAAATTAGTACCAAAATTAAACATCGATATCATATAATGAGTCTACTCATATTTACTCCAAAGTGGTTAATGGTAAATTAAAAAAAAATACATAACTCTGTTCTCATCGAATGAAAGCGAATATAAAAACAATGCTTTGATATTGCCAACTAGGTCGAAGCATCTCCAGGCCTTTGCCAACTTTTAAATCTATCAAAGAGAAATTTCCATAGATGAACTTTTTTTCTGTTTCTCCTCTTTCCGAGGACTCGCAATTTTTTAATAAAAGCCAAGAAATAAAATATACTCAACCCATTTACCACGAAGAGTTTTCGTTTATTTATATTAGTTACATACATGACGACACATTAAGCTAATGTATCACCGCCATTGATCAAATGGACCGTGCGGAACGACATCGCTCTGGCATCATCATTGCAGGTTGTAACTTCCACTTTATGTGTCCCCCTTTGGTCTTTTCTCCACTCGTATGAGCCTGTGTGAAGACTAAGCCACCACTAAACAGCTAAAAAGTGCGCGGGTGAATAATGATGATTATAAAGGGAGAGGATGTCCTGCCGCAGTAGCCACCCTACAAAAAAGAAGGAAAAGAACACGAACGCTCGTCGAGTATGAAATTATAGATATACATCTTCCGTACCGGCCACAAAAAAGGAGTAAAATTTACGGCATTTTATTCTTTGTGTACGTGAAAGGGTATATTTTTAAAATTTTTCGAAGCGTGAAACTAATCGAATTCGAAAGGGGCCAAAAAGGCGAAAATCTCTCCCGCAAGGACAGAAAAAGGGCAAAAAAACGCATTATACTGCCACTTGGATGTCCAGAGTGACAATAGACTTGGTCGAGCGGACATTATAGGATGATAACTGTAAACATACCTTGTTGTGAGGGAGGCAAGTATGCAAAAATAAAGAACGGGTTACGTGTTTTTTTTTTCTTTTTTCATTGGTGAAATAAAAGGTGAGGCCAGTCTTGTGGAGAGCCTTTCGTCTGCAATATGTACATATATGCAATGTTTATTTAATCCAATTAAAAGTGTGACGGGTGAGCTATGTGTTTAGTTTTAGATGTATAGTATGCGTTTCAAGGGTCAAATCGAGTTGAAATATTATTGGAGTGGTTATGTTCGTAAAATAAGCAGATGACGTCATGAATGTATGTAAATGTCAAAATGGTATAATGAATTTTATATCATTGAAAATCATAAAGTATGTATGGAAAGAAAAGAGCAAATACAGGTTGTACTTTATGCTTTAGCCAAGCAACTGATGTATTCAGTCTTCTTTGATATTACGTAATATGTTCTTAAGAGCTCTGCAAATTCGTGTGCTATATTCAGTCGCAATGCATGGGTGCCTAAGGCACAGTATCTCGCAAGGACTCCTGTAAACAATTGCACATTTTCCGACTAAAACTGACCCACAGGGCCCTTGTTTTTCCTCCAATTCAAACTCGTTCAGTCCAGTTCTGACTCAATCATCCAGTTTTCTTCTATTACAGCTGGGCGGCCTGAGCGCGTAAGGGATTGCTCAGGATTCACTAAGCTCAGATCCATTTTTCGCGAACTTTCCGCTTTTAATTTCCTACAATGCCAGTATGCCCTGGTCACCGTGTTCACCAAGGACATCACGCTGATACTTTGCCTGCATAACCTAACAAGTTTACATGTCAAGATGTCCGATGCTATGACAGCTATGGCCGCTTGGCTATCGGAGAAGACGGAGATCGTTTTATTAGTTATTTTGCGTTCTCTCAGCGCCAGGTCTGCTTCGTGTATCGCAGCTACTTCAGCTTGTAAGACGCTGTAGTCGTCTCTTAACGCCGGGGATTTCAAATTGGTCGCAGATGACTCTTGCACTTCTACCCGTACTCGTTTTTGAGTCGTCTTCTGCTGCTTACACTCCTCGTCGATTCCGATCTGGGAAACAGAAATAACCTATAATAGAGGTTATATACAACAACTTCTACCTCCCTTGCCCCTTGATTTCATCTGACAGCGTTTTTTATACGCTTTTTGTCCCCTGCCTGTGAATACGTGTGAGCTCTTGAGAACAGCTGTGGAGACAGCTGATACCCTTCCCCACCTTAGTAATGGGGTGAATTAGAGTTCTTATTTGAAAATTCGCTTGTTATTTGAACGTTTTTTCAAATTTCGGTGTTCAATTTTCAGCACAGTATGGAGGGGTAAACGAACGAACAAAGCTTATGTTCATGAAGTCGATTCTGAATCTGAAATACTTGGACATAATTAATGAATGCACAACATAGTGTGAATTTTTTCATATGAATAAAAATTAATAATACATTCACACGTACCAATAATAAAAATATTATTGAAGCGTGAATCACAAATAAGATGTTTTGACAACCATTTTTTAGCATTAGTAAAAGTTGCAATATCTTGCCATTGTTCTTATCAAGTTGTTTAAATTGTATTCATGAGTTTTTCAGAATTCATGATTTAAACGTATAAAGCGGGCTTCATTTTTTGAGTTAATTTGTCAAGTATGGTTTATGAATAGGCTGTATGCACACTTTAGAACTAATTTGAGGTGAAATAGTTCCAGTTAAATGGACATTGCAATACATTTTTATTCATGAAAGTCTATATAACAATGTAAGAAAATTTCCTTAAAAATACTAGTCAACTTTTGAACACCCTCCGAACAACATACCCATGTACGTTACATGGAAAGTACATAGATTCCCACTATATTCATGAATCTGCCGCTTTTTTCCCACAAAATTCACGAATCGGCCGCCATATTGTGGTGAATTGACGAGCGTTGTAAATGTATAAGTGAAATACAAGGGATTACCACTACATCTTCGTTGTGGACTAGGGGTAGAAGTTGGATATCTTATCAACCATAATCTCTGCTGGGAAACGTGTCTTTTTCCGAAGTTAGTGTTGTTGGCAGATTGTCCGCAGATAGACCGAGAACTTGTCATAGTCCCAGAGGATATCGAGTTGACGTTCGGCGATTAAGTTAAAAGTCAATATGCATTCCGTCTTATGAATTGTTTTCGTTCCAAAAACAACAGTTGAGGCAGCTATTGAGCGAACATGGACCTCGTCCGAGAAGATAATTTTTTGGGCACTTGAATCTTCGGTCAACATTTCCAGTGCCCATAAGCTAACTCACGACGGCGTTGCTTATATGCGTTGGGTTTTGGTTCCTGCACCAGCATAATCTTCTACGTCTTTGGGCCCAATTCGAACCTCAAAATCGTGTACTGGAGTACCGTGCGAGTCGTGCCCAGTTCAGCTAAGTGGTTCTTGTTTTGGTCGGAAAGAGTGTACGCACGCTTAAATCCTTCTATCAAAGTCTAAGAAGCAGAAGCGAAAGCTCAGCCAGATTTTCCATAATATTTTTTAATAATTTGCAAATGTTCAGTTTCCTACTCATTATAGCTTCTGCAACAATTTCCTGCGCTTTATGGCATTTTCCTATATAAAACCATTAATAAATGTAATACCAAATATAAAATCTTTCATCGTTTAAATTCGATTCGCTTTTTTCATACATAACATTTTTAAAAACGAAACTAAATTGTAATGTTGAAGCTTAAGCAATACATCTGCCCAATGTAAAAAACTGAATCTGAGTGGCGTCACAAAACAGAAAGATGGCGGTTTCGACAAGTTGCAAATATGCAAGCAACACGCACTATACGCATAATTAAATGCTTTAAGTTTGCTAGCCCATTTTTGAAAATTAAAGGAAAAAAACGAATTGAAGTCTTCGAGAAAAACTTCCGCAAAACGCTCGAGTACACACCTTTCTTATTGAAATTGTTTCGCAGATGCCCCAGTGTATTTCGCAGAACCCCTTGAACGTTCCCGACAATTTGCGCAAAATTATTATGTAAATAAATAACAACTCGAATGAATAAACCCCTCCATTGGGAATTAGAGGATAATCCTTTTCCAATAACTACAGCAGACTTTAAATTATTGCCCGCGAATTTATTTTCTTATCCGCTCACAATTTCTGTCGTTTCCGTGGGCTTAGAGATGGTCACGGGGGGTACCATGCCCATGTTCAAAAATTTGTAAATTCCCCCATTTTTTTTACTTTGTTCAGCGGTTTATTGTTGATCATGGGTGCGCTGGGGGGTGGAGGCGAGTTGGGAACAAAATAAATGTGAATGCCAAAAAGGGATGTCTCCCTTTAGAGCGATTTGGAGCGACTTCGCCAGCATTACAGAGTATGTGGTTAACCACTCATTGAATTGGAAGATATACAACCATTTGGCGGTTATTTGGTTCTTTTCTTCTGCCTGGTTGCCACTCAACCCCTCTGTATTTGCCAGCGTACTCCGGATCGGCTTCGAGAGTTGAGAGGCTTCTTCAATTCTCTGTACCGGAAAATACTTTAATTTACTTCGATGTCGTTGACTGAAATTTATTTATGGTTTAATAAATTCTCCTCCTACAAAGGTGGTGGTGAACTTTTATGAAGGCAAGGAGAAGGAGCAGTTTTAGATCCAAATTAGGTAACATTATGGATAGGAGATAGGCTTTTTTTATTTTCAATGTTCTATTTGGGGAGCCATTTGGGTGGGAATATTTGCAATAATGTAAAAAGTTCGATTGGAGTTTGATTTTTTTTCTTCTTCTTCTTCTTGGGGAATGTGTCAAAGTTTGTGAATTATTGGATGTTTTATTGGAGGCTGTGAAAGTGATGGGTCCCTGGTTGAACTTGTTTCGTAAGTGTCTGTCGAGGTGGTGCATTTTATTGTTATGGGTTCTTGATGATCATCATTCATTTCGGGTACATGTGTGGTATTGTATGTCTTTGAATGTCATTTGTTTTTAATTTGGACTCTGGTTTGACATGTTGCTCCAAAATAAGTGACATTGGAATGTCTTTTCTCGTCTGTGTCTTCAGTCAAAGTAACATAATAGGTTAGGTTAGGTTGAAGTGGGTGACTACTGTACGGAAAGACGGCAGTCACACTTAGGCCAGCATAGTCCCATTGTGGTTCCGGGATGACTCTTGTGTTACTTAGTTCAGCCAGACTAGCTCCCATAAGTGTAACTCTACGATGAGAGAGCACTGATGTTGCATAGCAAGTGTACAGTGGTTTCAATCATAGGCCGGAGTTGTTTGGTAATGTGTCACTTTGTGCTCGTTGACCATCTACGCGTCATTTGAGTAACATGGAGGGCGAATGTGACCCAGTAAGAGTGCAGAACTTGTTCCCTGACAGTTACAGTTCGTCCGCTTCGCTATTCTCTGGAATATGACAGTGTCCCGGCACACGACCAACTTATGTGGTCTCGTTAAGACGTAGCCGGCAGTCTGGGAGTTGAAAGTGACAGAGTTCAGAGATTTCATCGGGCCTTGGCTATCGGAACAGCTGAAGATATCTGTGCTTGATATTAAATTGTTTTTTAGCCAGGAAAGAGCTTAATTTATCGCTATGGTTTTAGCCTGATAAACGATACAGTGATTCAGTAATCGGAAACGTTTAGAAGTAATTTACCAACGGCTTAGAGAATGGAGTAGTCTCTCATTCACCACTCAGAGAAAGATGTCTTCTAATTAATGCACAGAGGGAAGATGTGTTAGACTCCCCCCACATTTCAGTCATTAAACCTTAAAGTTGTTAGCCTTTTTTCTCCAGAGTCAATGTACAGACCGACCATTGAAACCGTTTCCTTCTCCTTTGGGTCTCTTCGCATATCGAATTCATTTCATTCAACAAACGAAAAGATTCCTTGGCAACCGATGAATTCCCCAGGCAATAAGCGTAGACTCTCTCAGAGACTGACAATAAGTCTTGGTATACAGAATTCATGAGTTTGCTGCCAAACTATTTCCCGGCTTTTTTTCCAGAGGAAATGTCAGACCCAAATCACCTCAAGTCTCATAACTAATGTGATCCTATGTACATGCTCACACATGTATCCTTTATTAGAAACAATAACTCTCATGTATGATACTGCTTCATTCGAAGAGTGACCCATCCCAGGCAAGCATACGGAATAAGTTTGTCGTGTCACGCGTCTCCTTATCCAGCCGAAAACGTGTTCAAATGTCGAAAAAGTTTATTGGCTGTGGAGATGAAAGTCGGAGGAAAGTACTGAACTTTTCAAACATCTTGAAGTAATCTCTCGAGGCACACACATGTACATTTGTTTCTGTGCCCTCGTCATGTGTGTGTATGTGTGTGTCGTCCAATATTTTCCACATGGAGTAAGTTCGTTTTAAGAATTCTTCTGTCCTGATTTGATTTCCTTCCCAGCCCGCAGCGTATCGATTTCACTGCAGCAAGGAAGTTTATATGCAACGTCAGGTGTAATCAAACGAAATTCTTAACAACCCAAAGGACTTCAAGAAAGTCCTGCCTGCCGTCCTGCGTTGCCTCTGCTGTTCAGTAATTGAATAGTGAAAAAAAAAAATACAAAAACTCAGAGAAAAAATGAATTCAATCCTAGAATGGCAAGGTGGATGCCAAGGGAGCAAAGAAACAGTGAAATCAAAGTTTTCACTCAACTAACTCTGTGGGTGTGTGTATGTGTGAAAAACATTTTAGCGGACGAGTGAATGCTTTCACGTTCATCGTTGCGTTCACGGTTTCCGTTTTACGATGCAGTAAATCCGATAAACGGCCGAAGAGCACCTCAAATGCTATTGAGCACCGCAAACAGCCAACCCGCCAACAAACAGTCGGGCTTGCCTAACTCCTCCCCCATTCCCAGCCCAGTTCCCATTTCGCATTCCCATTTCCCACTCTCATTCTCAATGCCACATTTCCCTGAGTCCCGGCTCACAGCTGGAAAAGAATGAATGATTCGAGTTGAGTGGAGTTTGTCGAATGTGCAATTGCTGCGAAATAAGTGAGTTGTTCCTTATTGAAGGATGGATATTTTCAAGTTGTTTCCGCCCAACTCGCCCACACCGAACGTAAATACGGGTAAAATTAAAAAAGGACTAGCTTTTAATGGACTTTCATTTGGTGTGTGTTTGGCAGATAGCAAATTGGTGTGTAGCTGGATGTGGGGGACATATAGGCGAAGAAATTAAAAAAAAAGAGTTCGTTCTATTAACGCTCCAAGGCAATAGATTCTGATCTTTTTTCCTCACATTTTAATTGAAAACAGTGAAAAGAATTGAAAAACTCCTTTTGTTCACAATCAATAGCAGAGGATTCCATTTGGCAATCAACTTCAGAATCAAATAATGTTTTCCCAGCGTGTAGAGATTGTTTTGGTCTATTGAATGGGGTTCTAGGAAGGTATAACCTCTGTTGTTGATAACGGTTTTGATGAAATTGATTTGAAAAGATTCAACGATTTATTTGAACAAAAAACAAAAAAAAAACAAACAAACAAAAAACAAAAAAACTTATTTAATTTTTTTTTACAAAAAGGCTAAAAGATAACAGGTAAGGAAAAAAGTGGACAGACAAAACACATTCGAACAAGGCTGCAGGAGCTTAGAGAAACTGTATGCTTGCGTAGTAACCGGATCTTATCATAGACCAGCTTATCTGTTTGGACGATCGCATGAGCAATGAGTGCAATGACAGTCGATTCAGATGATAGGAGAGCTCTTTGAATTTGCCAACCATCGACCATGAATAAATCTCTTTAATGTAACGTACATTCTTGTAGCCCAAAGACTACCAACTAATTGCTAACTACTAATAGAAGATAACTCGATACGTGTCTCACTTCAGTGCGAAAACAAGACTCAAACAATTATCGTCGGGAAATACTAATCAGGCAGATAAGAATGAAAGAAAAACGCAAAGAAAAAGTAATCAAGTATAATAATAATAATATGGTTGGCACTTCAGCCCATAGATGGCCATGGCTTAGCTTCTACAGCAACCACTCAAATTGTGAGTTCTATTGTTCTCTCATGAGTGGAAGGGACCGACAGTTTTACGCCGAGAAGCCTTTTCGAGACAGTTATTTCTCTTTGAGCATTGTCAGTGACTCGAAAGAGGAGGGACCGTGAAGATTTTTTTGGTCGTACTGGCTGGGAATCGAGCAACGTACCCACAACTCCACGGCAACCACTCAAGTATTACTCCACTTAAAAAATCGAATGATTTTGATGAGACATATTTATCGAGTTCTCTTGTGTTAGTAGTTAGTAAGTTGTCATTCGAGAGATCTCGAGAATCGAGATGTTGTATGAATCTATTATAACTCGAAACGCTTAAATCATTCGAATTCGCTCTAATACTACACAAATGCTGATAAACACCTAACACATACTTGTCGACTTCAAGAAGACATACAGCTGCGTTTCTAGAGGTACGTGATACAGCGCCATGTCCAGTTTTGACAAACCTGTCTAACTTTCAACTTGACCAAAATGCTTGAGGAAATCTCCTTGCTGCGTGAAGTTCTACGTTCTTACCGCTGAAAAATCTTGCAGGCAAAGCAACTTATCTGATGAGATGCTAATGTACGTAAAAAAGCCTTCGAAGATATCTCGTGATAAGTTCTATGAGGCATTCATGCTACTCTCGAGCATTCGTGTCGAAAAGCGTAAGAAACTCACAATCGGTTTTAAAAACTACGATCCGTGTCACTGTCAACAAGAAATCATTGATCATTACCATTGTGATGAGACACGTGGAAATGTCGTCGAATACATGGACGCTGAAACCTTGAAGAAATTGAACAAGATTAAAAAAATGCATGAAGAAGCTAACCAAGTCATACGAAGCTTTTCTCGATTCCGAATTTTTGATTCCAAAAGAAGCTGCCTGGTATTTTTTCAGACAACAAATCCGTGATGCGCGAGATCAATGAAGTCATGGCAACAAGCAGGTTAGAGGTGAAGTGTGTGGTGTGTCTGTCTGTTTGTGTTGATCAAGTTGACAGTTGGTGCGACCAATTTCTTGGTCTCGTCGCTGAAGAAAAATGTCGCTGAAGAAAAAGTCGCACATCATTCATCAAGAGATTCATATTGAAATCATATATTTCGATTTCATATTGTTCATTATTTGTCCTCTTGGGGAACACTACAACAAGCAACACGTCAAGTCAAGTGCAGAATAACTCTTACCAATTTCTGTTTATTGAACATAAGAGGGAACAGAGAAATAGAACACTCACTGGAAGGGCAAACTGAATTTATACAAGTCTACGGCGGAGTCATGGACAAAATCTAAAAAAAAAATCATCGGGCTTTTGGAGAGAAAAGTTGTGTCTGTTTGTGTTACTAGCATATTTTAGGAAAAGATGCAACAAACGAATTGTACGGATTATACATAAGTATGAGGTTAGCCAGGCTTCTACGAGTAGAATGCTTAGAATTGAATGAAGATCTTGGCTCCTTTTAGATATCGAGGCCGTGGGATGTTCGTTTTCAAGCGGCGCACGTACATAAGTGAAGTAAATGAATTTGATGTGAAAATTTGGAGGCAGCTATTAAAAAAAAGTCTCATTTTATAATTTTAGCACGATTTCAGTAAACTAAGTTAATGAACAGGATACTCACAGAAATGACACGATTTTTTCATTGCTTAAAATGTTAGATTCCTTTGTTGAACTTTGTCGATAAGCTCATTTTTTTCTGATTTCGATGTCGTTATCAATAGAGCAAAATTAATTCAAAGTTTATGACAGACAGAAATACTCGCCTTTCCATTCAGAGCAGATTCGCAATTTGTGATAGTTCAATTACATTCATTCCTTTTGTGGCATAGTTGCAGTCAGTGTATGTATACAGTTTCCAACAGTTACATCTCGGGATAAGAACGGAATAAGGACAGAGATTCAGAGTTCCACAATTAAAAGATTCCATCGGGGAAGGGAGTTAATTTATTTGATTGCAAACATCTGTCTCTACAGGAAATAGCAACGAAATGAGCTCGAATTCCATGGAAACACACGAGAAGCAGCAGCAGCCTTAAATAATTACGTTCGATTAAGAGCACGCACAGCCATGACCATACCTCTGATGTTGCTATACAACATCCTGTGTATGTATTCGCATAGGATGACGGTGTCGTATTCCTGTCCCCCATTCCCATTCCATGAGTTCAAATTGATGCTGTATGTATTCTCTTTTAACGGTAGTGAATGCCACCCCCTCGACGCCCAATGTCTGTTCAATATTATTTAGAACGTTTTTGACGTCACACAGCTATTCGGATCCATCTATTTACGTATGTGCATGCATCCATCAAACGCGGTGCGGCCCGAGGTGGGCGGTAAAGAGAGAGCGGAAACGTGTGGACAGGTCCTTCTCATCACGTAACATGTCGTTCGTACTTCGTACTTCGTCCGTCGTCCGTCGTCATCGTCGACAGAATCTGTCGCATTTGCATGATGCGATAGCACCAAAGGGGATACTCATCCAATTTCATTTTGAAACCATATGCGCCGGCATAACTGGCTATTTCGATGGACGTATGGGACATTGAACGGAAAATATTCACTTTACGTTGTATCTGGTGTTTTCCCTTTATGTTACACACACGCGGCGGCAGTGGTCCAGAGTGGCACTTTAGACATCCGTTACTCAGTTGTATATAGGTAAATCCATTCCATCCCCAGAGAGACGAGTGGACTGGAGGACGCGTGGACACATTTATTGGAACTTAGGCAGGTTACAGAACAGCTGCTTGCTTGGGACAGTCTGTGTGCAACACCCCCTAGTTTTCCGTCAGTGTTTTGCTCGGTCATGTGCGAAAATTGAATAATTGATTTGCATTGGCACCTTAACAGGCTTTCACACTTTGTTGCTGTAGTGAAAAAGAAAAACAGGGCGCGCACTGGGAATACAAAAATCGGCACACATACAGTGTGCGTTTTTATGCAGTTGCCATTCCCTGGCTGGTATTATGGTCACTCCGATCGGGTGTTAATGGCAATGACGATGATGAGAGTGATGACGTTACTACAATGATATACTCAACGAGACTGTCGCCATTAAAGATGTACAAGCGTGAGTGCATCCATTCCGTTGAAGGTCTACGTTTGAATGGGCGAGCATGGGATGTGGTGAATATTGGGTCTAATGAATAGAATAGTAGCGCTTCGCTTTAATTAATGGTACTGGTGGTTCCGCTGTGTGGTGTGAAAATATTTGACACTTTTTTTAGGTAAAACAGAGTTTGTTTAAGTTCAGTGCTACCATTTTTATCTTAAGGCCGCCTTGGACATATGGATATTTATTTGTATTTCGAAATTAAAGAGCGGAAAGAGTGGCGAGTAAGCTTGCTCGTTGTTGCCCTTTATTAGATCATGATATGCTATAGCGAGCAAAACTGTGTATATCATACAAGATTTCTAACTTTTGATAAATCTAAAACAAATATTTGATGGACATTTTGAGTTTCCGTCGTACTTGAACGTGTTGATTGTGACTCGGTTCTAGTCTCTGGAGTTCAGCTTTTATGTTCTTTGCAGAGATGTTATTTTCTACCCCGTTTCCGATACCGATCTCAGTAAGGTGAGTATCAACAGTTTTGAGCACGAACATTTATTATGTGCGGTATTATTTTTTCCATTTTTGTACCATAAAATGTACGATGACATAAACCGAAGTGCTGTGCTATTGGATATTGGAGCATTTTACCATATTTTCCTATGTCCCATAATTAAAAACCATTTTGAGATAAAACCTCTCAATATTTGTTATATATTTTTAAAATATTTTTTTTGAAAATTACATTTAAAAATACAAACCTGATTTTTCAACTAGAACGTCGCTGTTACCGTTCAGTATGATGCTAAGATCAGAATAGCCAAATTTTTCATAAAGTATGATACGATATCAAGTTTTGCTCCCCACTGCACACATTTGCTTTTCATTGCGTTGAGTCCAACGCCCAGAATGAACTATGTTCTGGAAGTAGTGAGGAGTATCTTCTTAGACCCCTCTCTCGCCAGTTACTTCTCCGACGACCAGCGCTAACAGCCTTTTGTTGTTTAGTTGGTTGAGTTTCTTGGCTTAAGCACTGTTGAACCTGGGCCGACCTAGAGGTCTCGGAAGGTGTAAATATCAAAGAATTTCGTTGGATGGCTCTAGGACTGTGTTAGTCAAATTAATGAATAATCATGGCGTTGTTGGTGAATGCTGAACCAAATTCCGTAAGTTTGTATGTATTCCGTGAACGTTCAAAATTAACGAACAAAATTAACAGTACTGTAAAAAGATTGTAGGCATGATATGGGACGACATCCAAAGGTATCCACTAGTGGCACGATAGCCATTCCCAGTTTTCAATAAGGCAAATACTAGGTATTCGGATATTTTGGTCCTTCGACCCGGATATTTAGTGAGTTTTTCTACACAAAATAAATTTCGAAATTCGCTTATGCTGAGAAACCTATAGTTGCCCACTGAGGCCTGAACATAAATTCTTATTAGATATATTTATATTCATGTCAAATAATGCGTGATTGATTTTGTTAATCTTAAGTAAAATGAATTTATGAAACTTAAAATTAACAATACACAAGAACAAAACCTGCCATTTTCTATTTGAATATAATTTCTTATAAATTTTGCACACGCCGTAAATGGTTTATTCTTCTAGCCTTGCGACTGGAATTTACTCAATTACGCAGGCTTAGCGGCCGGAAGTGTCCCATATCATCCGTAGATACACTGAGACTCGAATTTGCGGATGATATTCACAAAAACTGGCCCGACGTGTCATAGTGGGATGTCGGCTCCTACGCGGAGGGTGCCAAGTTTCATAATTCAGTGCTCCACCTCTTTTGAGTCACTGACAATGCTCAAAGAGTATTCCTGTCTAGAAAAAGCTTCTCAACTTCGCCGTTCGGAGTCGGCATTAAACTGTAGGTCCCTTCCACGCGTGAAAGAACAATAGCACGCACAACACAAGTGGTTGCTGCGAAGCTAGGCCCAGGTCCACCTCGGACTGTCGCGCCACCCATATTATTATATTATAATTGGGCCAGAAGGTTTTGTTCTGCGTTGATACAACAGAGTTATAACAACAGAGTTATCGTTTTGGACTTTATTATGTTACTTTTAAGACCTTTGAGCGGTGCCGGAGAGGACAAAGATATTAATGAGAGTGCGGCTTACGCTGCATTTCAGACTGTTGCTTTCTACATGGCTACCAGTTCCGCATGGAATATGATGCTTCTTTCGTCCAGTTTGTAGCAGGCTTTTATATCTTGAAATCCTACCTACCACAGCTTAATCTTTAAGCTTCCTAAATCATGTACTTAATTATAAATTGATTATTCGCATTTGTGAACTTTTCTATATGAACTGATATATATTATTTCATATATTGTGTATATGTACTGTTATTAGTTATGGTATATATATTAAATATATATTTAGTTTTGGTTAAGATTCCAAAAACACACCCGTGTATGCGGGTGTTGACAAAATTGTTAGAGGCCATAACTGACTTGAAAGATTGATGATTCACACCATATTTTTCCTTTTTTCTTTATCAATGTAGTTAGATTTATTAGCATTTTCAAGCAAAGTAAGCTCACATTTTAATTTTTTAAATTATTCATACCATAATTTATCCCCACCCAGACAGCAGGGATCTTCCCATCAAATGACAATTCCCACTCGACCTCTTTCGAGGTAGCTTAACTTAATGTTTAACTCCTTTGTCAACCCTCCGTGTCATGTACAGTGGACGTGAAGAGTTATTACATAACTTATAAATTTCATTCTAATACGACTGTGATGGGCTGGGTTTACTGGCTTATGTATTAGAGAAATGCAATCAGGTTGAGTATTCTGCCAACTGACGGGGGAATCGAAGTTAATAATTTGTCTATAAGAAATATATTATAGATACAAAAATTTATAGAATGAATTTGATTAAAGCCTTAAGCATGTTTGTGTCTTCATTAGAACATCAGAGAAGACACAGGACGAATGCCATTTCACTTACTGGCGTAGGATGAGCGTAAATCGAATATGGAATCATATTAACTAACAAAAGACAATTATAATCTGGGCATCTCATTCGGACGTGGAGGACTATTCTCCGAAGCAATTACGGCAAAGCGAGAGCTACACCGAAAAATAAGATGGTATGAATTAGAAGGCAATGCGAATGTTGGAAGGGCAGCAAAAAGAAGGACATTTTCTGTGAACGCAGAGACTGCTGTTACTAATGGGATATTCATTAGAATCGTTTCTACGGTAGAGATGTACACTTTCCTTCACCTCTAGGCTCACCCACGAGCACTGATATATTGAAAAATATTTCTCTCTTCGAAAATTCTTACTGCTGGTCTTCCTCCCATTTCAACGTCTCTGTTCGTTCTACTTTATACTTTTTCTTGCTCTGCCTTGGTTTTTTGTCTTGAATTCCATTAAGTGGGTGGCCGTTGCTAAGTACTGTGCGTGAGTGTATGATGTAAAAGGATGTGCTACGAAGTGTACATACTTAAGAGGCAACTGTTGGAACACTAGTACAAAAACTGTCCTTAATTACTCGACGCGCAAGGGAAAAAACACAGAAATACATATTCTTGTTGTAACATCTGTTGTTGAGGTGCTCGAATACTGGTAGTTGGAATTGAAATGAACCCTTGAAGCCTTCATTTCCTGGCATCTTCATCTGAAAACACACTCGTCAATTCCGTAAGGAAGCTCTTTTTTAATTTTCAGAGCTTACAGGATCGTTTGGGCAACTCCCATGGTGTACATCAAATACCCTGCCTATGAGGTGGCACATCATTATATGGCTCCCCACCCACCCCGGAGGGATACAGAAATGTTCTTTCACCCTTATGACAATTTTGGAAAAGAGAAAAAGAAAACTCGAACAAACAACAATAGTACTCAGCACTTCATTATCCTTATTATCTCGGTTTATCCTTTTTTTTTGTTTTTGTCCTCCATTCCTGCCATTCCCCAAGCGAATGCTGCCGCCGTACATTAACCGTACGCAGAAAATTCATCATCAAAAAAGAAAAGAGAAACAACAAAACGACGTTATGGGGTAGGTGTGTGTTTTCTCCGCCACCATCAAGATCCGACAGAATAAAAGGGGATAATAAACCAATTTGATATGAACATATGCTGGGAAAGGTTCAATATCCTTTCGAGTCTCATTCCAGAGGAGCCTGCGGTGGTTGGTGGAATGCTTGAGCAGTTGACTTCCGATAAATGATTTATTTTTCCTTCAACAAGATGGTGGTGGTGCTGGTGGTTGGGTATTCAAATGAGTCACACGTTTAAGGGTTTCAACGCGCTTCGAAATAAAGAGGTAATTCATTCGTGTTACGAGTGTAACGTCGTTTCTGCGAGGGAAAGGCTGAAATGCGTCATGAAGGCAAGGTTAACCATGCAATTATAAATATTATTTCAGGCTTCATTTTGAGTAAAAATATAAAAAAATCTTTATTTAGTACTAACGTATTTGCAATTCCTGCCAGTGCATGAGATCAAAGCGGTATCAAACTCTAGGCAAATTATAACTCTCTTTGAAGTACGGGGATGTATACTTCTTACGGGTGCTATTCAGAAAAGGATAACATTTTTGAAATCATGTGGGTAATACCTATACGTGTAGAGACACCAAAGTAATGCATCCATTCTTTGTATCCTTCTAAAAGTCGCCAATAAGTAATTAGTAATTAAGATTGCTTATCCGGATAAACTAGTAAGTTCGACTCTCTCATTTGAATGCATGCAAAATCTTCCAATGTGACTTAATAAAACACACACGAATGAGTGTTCATCTTTTGTAGGGAAGGTGAAATCCTTAGCTTCACGGTTAGCCATAAATCTAAGCAGGAACCTGTTTCTTTTCTTTATTTCATTGTTTGACAAAGAAGTCTGCAATTGCTGCCATCAATTCTTATTATTGAGGCCATGATTAAATGTGTGCTATAAAATGGTTGTCAGCTTTCCATTCACGTAAATACCCCATTTTTCAGACTCAAAGGGTAACATTTTTCTTTTATTTTTGCGGGTCGTGGAACGAGACATTGCTATTGAGTGTTATAGCAGCCGGCCGGTTAAGGCTTGGTATGTGGATTGCTAAACTAACTTAAAACAAGTGACTTTGATTTGCCTTCTTCCAATTAGCCGAAATGCATCATCCTATCGGAAAATGTCATAATTTTGGCAAATGGCGTCATGTGTCAGTCGTATTTGACATTTGTGAACTAGACAGCTACAGTATACAAACAGACAAGCAATGGAGCGTAGATATCTTAACGAATAATCGGTCGGTGGTGTTAGCGCAACGTGAATTTCGACGTCGATTTTGGGCAAATATTCTGACGGTTACCTACTCCACTCGAAGAGGCTGGAAGCACAGGACGGCAGAATCGGAGATGGGCACAAATGTGTCTCGGTAGCAACTTAACGGATATCATCGTTTCCAGTTAACAGAACAAATTGTAAAGGTTCAAATAAAGATTGCATCACTCAAAATCATTTTTTTTATTTAGTAAGAAAGTAATTCAAAAACAGTAGTGGATGATTATTTTGCGACACCTCGTTGGTCCTCGGATCTACACAATAAGTACATAATTTCGCTGCAGCTGGTTTCTATGTATATGAATGAACTTAAATTTTCCATCTTAACATGATTTTTAAACGATTTTCAAAGTCGAACAGACTTATCTGATAGTTTAAACTGTAATCTGTCGGACTTGACATTACTTACTTGTCAAGAGTTTGAAGTAATTCAGCACGTATATGCCGTTCTAATCAGCTTATAATTAAAAAATTGCACTGGACCTAGCTTCTACAGCATCCACACGTTGTTGCGTGCTATTGTACTCCCCACGAGTGAAGGGGATCTACTGTTTAAGCCGACTCGGAACGGTCTAGGTTATGAACTTATGCCCTGCAATGTCAGTGACTCGAAAGAGGTTGCACCGTGGAATTTGTCTCCGTACCGGGATCCGAAACGATACTTGAACAAAGTACTCCAGCGGCAACCCGGCGCTTACGCTTACGACCTAACACCTTAACTTCATCTCTATTTTGTATTGAATATGATTATGTATCTGTGTTGAATTTCATAATTATTTAATTTTTTCTTACATTTTTAATCATTATTATTTAATTATTATAAATTATTTAATTACTATAACGATATAGTCATATTAATCGACTGCCCTAGCGTGGTCAGAGGAGGATTTTAAATGATAAACATAACAGGGATATATCCCATCTACGAAAGTTCTAAGATTTCTGAAGACATCACTTAAATTCTTGATCAAAGGAGGGGGTATAATATGGATATTTATGATCACAGTGCTAATGTCTGTATAATGCACCCTGAGTTACAGTATGTAAACTGAAACAGTACAAAAATGAAAATTCATTACTTTAGCCCAGCGACCAATGGGAGCGTCTAAGCTGATAAATCTTTGTCCTGAAAAATGTGAGGTACTTAACAAACTGGCTGTGTAGCTGTGTAGATATGTATTGAGATTGTCGTACATTATACATTTACTAAATACATAAAAATCGGCTAACTTGCAATTTACTGACATTCTTTTTTGCTGTTCCATATTTTCATGCACAACCTTAAATTGCGGTCATATCCTAAGAGACACGTGTATCCAGTATTAAAAACTAATACAAAATGAAGTCGTTAAAATAATATTGGCGGTTTTGAGAACTCTCAAGGGCACACTGTGAGTAAGGAAAATACATAAAACGACTGATGTTTTAAAGAAATTGAATAAAGTTAAAAAGCATTGATTTATGCACTGAATTTAATAGCATTTGGTGCTTGTTCTCTTATACTCTAACAACAACGAAAGAATTTATTTTTTTATATGAAGAAACATTGATAGTTAAAATTATAAGTTACTATTAGACTTCTCCTTATAATTTAAAGTAAAAAACATAAACTCTCACTACATGCAGTAATTTAGCAGAAAAATATAATTTATATTTTTTTGTATTTTTTTCTCTTGATGATGTAATTTTACTCACATTTCTCAAATTCCTAAACCCTTCCGGCGCGACAAATATACGCTACTCAAGAATAAATTCACCAATCTGAAACGAACTCATCACAATTAAGGAATTGATAGACAGCAAGGACGTTCCGTCGGACGAACGAGAAAACCGTTAAAAAAATAGAGGTTCGCCTCATTTTTCTGTCATCATCCAGACACACGACCGCAGTCATATTTGAATGCAGAAATAACATTTCCCCGCAGCATGAATTTGAAGAGTAAGTCCATTAGTATTCCAAAAGAGAAGAGTGGAAGGAAAAAAAAGTTGAAAAAAAAGCATTTCCACTAACTTTCCACTCAGAAGTTATTTGGAAAACTCAGGCGAACTTTTTAATTGAAACATCAAATCGTTTTAATAGAAAAAGCCCCACGTTTCTAACTCCACGGGAACGCAGAGCGCTGTTACCCCTTGACTGAATCAATTAGAACACATTGCCTCAAAATCCTCTTGCTCATACATGTTCGCTCCTGGATAAGTTCATTTGCCGTGCCACAGTCAGGCACATTGGCACTTAAAACCGTTGCCAGCTATGCCCTCCCCATCAGGCTCGGGATGAAGACGACCTACAAAGCACCAAGAGATCTAGAACAATATTTATTACCCCTAAGTATACTTCACCCCTAACATTTGTGAAAAATGCCACTTGTATCGAAATACCAGAACACAGCCCATCCCCTATCCGCCGCACAGCAACTTCAATCTTCACTACTCACCATTCGTTACGGAAGCTGCGAATCAAATCCTTTATGGTTGTTCATAGCGTTCGTCTTGACATCATCAGAGCGTCGACAACGAAGGCATTGAAAGCAAAGGAAGACGTACGGAACGCTCAAGAAGCACACTCTGTCTGTCTGTGCCTGTATACAGACGAAAGAGAAGAGTCTCGTTCCTCTCACGACAGACTGGTGGTTGGCGCGAGATAAAGTGGGTTTTTCATCCTCACGCCCTACTCCACTTGGTGCGTATTCCTGCTCTCTAATTTCGATAATAAACACACAAATTTTCATTTTGCCGTGGGGATTTAATAAAATCTACAGAAGTGAGAAAAAAAAAAAAGTGAAGAAAGCAAGAAAAGCGAAACATCATGCAAGCACTTGAGTTAGGTAGAGTGACTGTTGCCGAAGGATGGAGGGGACGTGGTGGCGCTGGGAACTGTGTGGAAACAATTTTGTTGTTTAATATTTCTCCCTTCTCTGGAGATTTTTTGAACCTCAATGCGGCTGGTTCTGTGCGTCCAGCTGCTGGTGGTTACCTGAGTTTTACCTTTTCACCCAGAAGTGTTAATTTTTAATGTTGAGGTCTTGGAGGCATTGTTGTGGTTTAGATGAAAACACTTGAAGCTTGAACTATTGATGTTTTTTTTTAGAAGTTTATTAGTGTCTTTGCTAGGAAGTAATTTCAGTTTATTTCATCCTCCTTGATTTATTCATCGCAAGGTATTTCCAAATTTTACGCTGTGGTGAGAAATTTAGGCATATATAGCATTTGTAAATTAAGCAATATTTTCAAAATTTAAGAATTCATTAAATTTTTACTTTAGTTTATGTTTTTTTTTTTATTTAGGCCCTTAGCTTAAGTATACTAAATGTTATAAGGATACCAAATCCCGAAAGACCCCTAACAGATGTAGAGTCATTCTACATCTTTCTGGTATTTCAGGCAACTAAATCTTGACATTTATTATTAAAGAGACGCTTTTTTTAAGGTTTTGTCTTGATAAATTATGATGGCTGTATTTCTGTTTGGCAAAATCGGCTAGTTTTCCGGCATTTTGTCCGTTTAATCTGCTCGAGGGCGTATAATTTGCTTCATTTGCAGTTGCTTGCAATCTATTATGATGCCGGGCGACGTTTGTTAAGTGCTATACACAACAGAGAGAGTGTCTCACGAAGTTCGAACTTCACAAAATCTGACATTTCATTCAGATGAAATTGTCTTCATTCGCACTTTTTCTAAAATTGCCTTCCATTAGGGACAAATTAAATTTGACATTTATTATCAAGAGACATATTTCTGTACTCTGTATTCAAATTTGGACTTAAAAGTTGGTGTACCTCAATACAGTATTTCTTTGCACTCACCTTTATCTAATTTACATTTTCGATACAGTGCAAGACGTAGGGAACGTAGTAGACATATTTACTGACGAGACTTCCATTTTGGTATTAGCTAAAATGGTTAAAGAGTTAACATGCTAAATTACATACAAGACATGTTTTGATAAATTGTGTCCAAATGGTATTTCAGAGTTAATTGCTCGTTAAACTAGTTTGGCGGGAGGCCTGGGTTAAGATTCGTGGGCGTGGACTTATGGAAACTTACGAAATCGAGCGAATACAATTAATATAGAGTTTTCCAATAGTGACTTGACTTTGAATTAAATTTGTAAACGCACTCTTTCACTAATCATCCAACTGTCACTGTCAATTTATTCAGTATACTCAACATTTTCATCATAGTAAAGTAAACGAACGAGCAACGGCTGCAAATTATAAAAATTTTCTACCGAAATTCGGAGTCGGTGACCGCAACTTTTTGGCTCCAGAGGTTCGTCAATAAGCAAAATATGCGTTATTGGTCTGGTGAAAATCCACATGGGCTTCATGAATCACCACTTCATACACAAAAAATAACTGTTTAGTGGTTTGCATGCCGATGGCGTTATTGGGCCATATTTTTTCGTCGACGGAAACGATCGGCACATTACTGTGAATGGTCAGCGTTATCGCGCCGATTGTTTTTAGCCCGAATTGGAAGGTATGGACTGAGACGACATGTGGTTTCAACAGGATGGTTCCACAAGCCACACAGCACACGGTACAAGCGATTTATTGAAGAGTACGTATGGTGAGCGTGTTATCTCAAGAAATGGGCCGGTCGATTGGCAGTCTCGTTTGTGCGACTTGACTATTTTCTGTGCGGCTAGTCATTGGCTTATGCCAACAAGCCTACGACGTTGCAAGTACTCAGAGCCAACATGAACGCGAAATAGCGACCGTTTGGTGGCCGTGTCGTTAAAAATTGGGTTCAACGAATCGACCGCTGCAAATGTGCCCGCGGTGGCCATATAAACGAAGTCGAGTTCCATATTGGAAAATCTTATATAATTAATTACTGCTTCGTTCACTTTTGATATGTTTTTAGTTAGTTACTTTCGTTCCGTTCATTCACATTTTTTCCGTTCGTTCAATTTTGCTTACTTTTAAATATCAAAATGAATCACTCTCAACCTACGTATGAAAATGTCAGTTATTATTCGATATGTGCTTAAGCTCCCAGAAGCAAATTGTGGTTACTTTAAAAATTTATAATGCTTCTGGCTACTTTTCTTTCGATTTTGATGTGAATGGAGGAGAAGGCATTACCGCGAACTCAACAATCTGTGCCAAGTTTTAGCACGGAAGGGAAAATTCCGTCGATTACACTGACTCAGCCACATCGTGCATCATTTCTGTCTGCTTCACTATGCTTGACATTTTAGACCGATTTGAATTTGGGTTTTTTAATAAATTGGGGGATCTTTGATAAGAGCCAGGCATGATCGAACATGAGCTAGTCTCAAAATAGAACGAAATATTTCGTCACGTTTTCGAAAAACTTATGAATAGCCATAATGAAGACATTTGTCAGAATATACCTTTCTTTATTTTATTGTAATAGAAGAAATGCCTTAAGGGTTTGGCTACTCTAGAGGCCGAACAAATTGACTTTTTAGGATTTTATTTCGGAAATATTTCTAAATAAATCGATATACCAAAATTTTTAGAAAGAGAATTTATTATAATTATCCCTGAATGTATACAAAAAACATTTTTGAAGCGATTAATTTCAAAATTGCTTCTGCGCAACTTTTTTCCGCTCCTGTACATATAAAAAGCCAATTTTTTTGGATTTTATATGATAACTGCTATAGAAATACATAAGTTTTTTAGAATAACTTAATTTTTGACCAAATGCACATAATTTGTCGAAAATATTATCAGTCGTCGCTCCGCTAAAGTCCTGCCAAAAACTGTTATACAGTCGCTGACTAAAGCTTAACTATTTTTTTTATTCTAGTGTATTGAATTATGGATGGATTATAAACCCAAGCGTTTTTGTGCATGATGATTTGTCTGACATTTGACAGACAAAGTCGAAATTCAAACTGTAGATGTTTCAGGCTAACGGTATGAGTAAAAAAAAAGTCGCCGTGGCGTTGTGGGTAAGTGCGTCGACTCCTACGCAGAGGGTGCCAGGTTCGATACCCGAATTTACCACCTATCATAATTCACGGCTCCACCTCTTTTGAGTCACTGACAATGCTCAAAGAGTATTACTGTCTAGAAAAAGCTTCTCAAATTCGCCGTTCGGAGTCGGCATTAAACTGTAGGTCCCTTCACGAGTGGTTGCTGAGAAGCTAGGCCCAGGTCCACCTCGGACTGTCGCGCCACCCATATTACTATTATTATAAACTTTGTTGACATTTTAGTGAGTGAATGGAGAAGTCAATTTTTTGCATTAGCTCATGTTTAACGAAACATACCGAATCGTTGGGAAAATCCATTATGGTCGCTCTTATGGGATTATGCGTATCCGCTCACCCAATTGTATTGTAGTTTGCCCTTTACTTTGACGTTTTCAAAGCCGTGCCTAATCTAATCTAGTTGACTAGTCTAATCTGAACTAATTAAATAAATTGAATTTGAATTTTATGTTCATCTCTTTAACCACTTTAAATTTGTATTTTAAAAATGCACGCTTATCACCTACCGAATGTCGGATTTAATTGGAAATCGTGTTTTTTTTTTTTAATTTCAACTACACATATATCATGCATGTGTGCTTAAGCCCCAATCAAAGGTAACTAACTCATTTGGGCGGTGTTCATTAGCCAGCACACCTTGTTCAAGGGCTGATACAATCTCGCTGATATAATCACGTGCCTATGAATTATAAATTTGGATCTCTATTTTTGTAACCACAACAATATGAAATGTTCAAAAATTAAAATTACATTCTTCATGAACTGCAAAACTAATCACTCCCTCCAACCAAAAATTCCTCACCAGCCCAGATGTACACCCAACACGAAACCAATTAACGGAGATCTAATTTATTTTCGAATTTATTGCAAAAAATAAGTTATTTTACACAAACATTAAAGCACCCCAACCCCTCTGGTGGATGGTGGAACCCTTCAAATCAAAGCAATAATTTATTAATTTCCATAGCACCCACCAAGCCACCCCCAGATCGGCGTGGTGCTGGGGACGCATTCCGTCCAGTGCTTCCCCTGCCGAGAATCGCTAATTCTTTCACTGCCTTTGCAGAAAAAAGCGTGTGTATCGAAATGAAACAACCAATACGACGCGCCTTCGGGCGCTCGACATTTTCGCTATAATCGCTCATAAATTGACCCACATAGGCTGGACTTGGCGAGGGGCGGGAAGCCGAGTGTAGTTGGGATGATTTATTGCGTACGCCTGAGGAGATTGATGAGTTTCCGTGGCCAAGAACTGTATTCTGCCAGTTGGAATGGAATAAAACGAAGTGAACGTGGATGCTTGTTTATTTGTGTTGTAGTCGATCAGACACCGAAATGAAGGCAAATAACAGTGGAGAGGACCTCCCACGGCTCTCCTCCACGATATTGATGAGCACAAGAAGGATGAATAAATATCATTTTTCTACATTATCCTATTTCCCATAGGTGTCATAGGGACACGGTGGCCTACAGGCGACGGCAGCTGCAGGGCTTCATCATTTTGTGTTCACTGGCTATGAAATTTCGCGCTTGTTTTCCTAAGCTAAAAGCTTCAAAATAACAAATTGAATACAGGGTGTACATTTACTCAACGATACAATTCAGTCTGTGACGGTGTTTTCTCTTTGCCACATTCGAACAAAACAGTCGACTCTGAGGAAGAATTTGCTTCAATCTGAGAACAAGGTTTGGTGGCCACAGCTGTGCACTCAGCCATACCCAGTTGTGTATTTATTTAACAAATATGAAATGACTTAAATAACCGGGTTGATTAACACATTTGAATAATCTGATACATGTTCAAACTTCACCCATCATTTATTGTTTCCCCGAATGGATTTAATTTGGACCACCCTGTTTGCAGTGGAACAACAATGAGGAGAAAATATTATTTCGCTGTAAATGTACCTTAAAATTAAATAATCAACTCAGAATAGGATACGCTAGTGTTTTGATGGACAACCAACGAACAGCTGTTCGTCAAACTGGGGATTGCAACGGGCCAATGGCCCGTGCGTGTGTAAGTATAAACTTCAAATAAACACGAAAAATATACATATCACGTCTAGCTGGGGGATTGCGATGATGCCTCTCAAAGCGAGCTCCAATGGCAACCGTGTAGCCATGTGCAAATGCTATATTTAGGTGCTGAACTCACCAAGTATTCCTCCAAAAACTCTGATATCCTGTGAGGGGATACACATGGCATGTTACACACAGCCACACACTCGTCGTGGGGATGGATACGCCAAAGCATACACATACGCCCTGAGCTTTGACGGTATGGCCGAGGCCGAATAGAGCAACAGCGGTGCTGCTGTGTTGGCCCTATACTCGTGACATGAACGCGAAGAAATTCCTCACATTCTCCTCCCGTAATATCTCTCGAGTGTCAAGGATATTTCTTATATATTTTTTGTTCGTTTTATATTTATTCATTTTTTTCGCCATTGACGCTGTTACATGTTCTGTATGTGCTTTTGACGTCATCGTGTTTATGGCGCTGTTGGGTCGATAGCTTCACAGATACGTGAGTGTGCTAACCAGATAAATGCAGTTTGTTCGGGTGAGCTGAAATAAAAAAGCGATTGCAGTCAGCAAATTGAATTGGTACATGGTATGCTTTGTTGAGCACAAACAAAGTAAATTAAAGGAAAAAAAAAGAAATGTTAATCCATCGGCGATGACATCAGGAACTGAATGGATACACAGCGTGCTCACATATCTCACCAATCAAGGGGTATTTGGGTAAATCGTTCCATTTTCTGTTGTTGGTCTGCGTTGAGTTTGCATTTTTCAGGAGTTCTATATTTTTTTCGCTAATTGCGATGAATATGTGAAAACGCTTTGTCAAGGGCGGAAGCTCAAGAGAGCAGACGATGCTGTTGTTACATTTTTATAAGGTCATGAACTCAGCGGACAAGGCTCTGAACCGAGCCAGAGGAAGAATGTCACACTTGTGCTTTGATTGTAATTATTTTTCCAATAGGATTTAATTTCCATCTTTTAAATTCCATCTTTTTGATTCGGGTGTATTTTTATTCCTACACTTGCACGATCAATCAATTGACATGAAGCGTTGTGATACTACATACTTGAATATCAATTGATGAATTTTCATGAAGAACATATGTACGTAGGTACGACGAGTGATACGGATGGCCCAAAAATTAATAAAATTGTTTTACACAATGATATGAATGCTCGATTTCAGTAATAATAAAATGGGCGGTGTGACAGTCGAAGATGGGTCTGAGCCTAATTTCTACAGCCTCCACTCGTGTTGTGTCTGCTGATATACATTTTAAAGCCGATTCTAAACGGCGAACTTTAAAAAGGTTTTTCTTGGTGGGAATACTCTTTGGGCAGTGTCATTGACTCGAGACCACATTTTTCAAGTGAACCTGGCTGCTACCGTAAGAGTCAACGAACTTGCTCAATACGTCTCGAAGACCTTCTTGGTCTTAATCACCCTTCATTTTGTCTTTCATGTTCCTTCTCTGACTTAAGACATAAGACAGAATAAAGCAATTGTGTGAATTTGTTATGTCAGGACATATCCGAGCCCCACGTTTCGTTCCTAACAGATTTAAGACCCTGATACCGGATGGATAGCTATCTGGGATTACAACCACATCTCGTTCGAGGACTCACCCATTTATGCACACCATGTACGATAACGGGGAGAATATGGAGGTGCCTTTATTTCGAAAAAAAAGTTGACTTGTGTATTTCAAAATACGGCAAGAGCACTCTTCGTTTTTTTCAGGCGTCGATCAAGGTTATTCGCGATATGAAATGCAATATCCGCATGGAATATTGGCATCTTCACAGAAAATCAGGCAGCCGTGAAGGCATTGACATCCCTCAGCTGAAAACTGAAATCAAACTAACGTTCATATCTTGAAGAGATGACATGATTATTCGCCTGAGCAGCTCCATTCGCCGTTGCATTCCAATCCAGACATGCCAAACACGCGACAACACTGCCCTTGAATATCAGTCACTTGGAAGGTGTCATCACAGGGCACCGCATCTCGGTAGACCATACCAGACTGACCTCATTACAAACGACTTCAGAAGACGCTACATGGACAAAGGGGTGATAGAAAGTATGACACAATGTATACTGTACAATAATGTATCGCATATACAGGGTGGGCCAGCATGTACAACTCTTGCAATCATCATTTGTTTTAATTAATTTTTCTTTATATCTTAACTACATTTTATGGACATTTTCATGCACTGTATATGAAATATGGCATCAGACGAATTTCCACTTTGGTCGAAACAGAATATTAGGCAAATAATGTGTAGGCCCTTTTTAGCGGGTTTCCGCTTCACAACCTAGTGTTTCTGTCTAATAGTGTCTGGAGTTATTAACAAAAACATTGTCCTTTAAATATTATATTATTTGATTTGTTCTATTTATTTTATTATTTTATGTATATGTAAGTACAGTAAGACTATGTATTTTACTTTTGTGATAGATTCAACGTACTATTTTGTGTAATATGAAGAGTTTAAGAGCAAGACAAAAGCAAATTAGATTTTATCAATTCATAAGCGGACACCTCTAATATCCGCACAAATCTTAAGGAACGAAATTACTTACATAATTTTGAATGTAAATAATATTCTCATAAACGGACAGTCTTATAACCGGACACCAATTTTCATGACCGCAAGAGAATTTCAATCTCTTACGGACAAAATGCATCTGGCACACTGCTTTTTTTCTTTTGCTTTGCTTTCCATTTCTTTGCTCTAAGTAGGTAAGTATCAGTCACCCTTATAAGATCAAAAGTATTCTTTCTCATAACCGGACACCCCTCATTAGCGGACAGATTTCTTGATAGCGTCATTCAGTGTTCGCTTATGAGAGAGTTCACTGTACTGGAGAATAAAAAAAGTTAACAATTGTGTCTGTAAGATTTGCAGGTATTTTTTCGGCCAATACGCACTTATTTTACACGACCTGAATGATTGCGTTCGGGTTCTCCAATAGGTCTGGTTAACGGATCAAGTCTAAGTTATTCCCATGCTAGTACAATAGATCAATCAAATATAAGTGCAAGTGTTTATTTTTCACCACAAGCTACTTTCCTGTACTACTTTCCTAATGTCTGTGATGCATTTAGATACATTTCGCATACATATAAACAAGATAATAGTGAATACATTGAGTTCACAGCGTGTACAGTTTGTTCTCGATAAATAAATGGAAATGAAATTGCACAAATTGTGTACCAACCTTTTTGATAATTATTTACTTTTAGTTAATTTGATTAGGGAGAGTTCAAATATGGGACCTGTATTTATCCCAATCGGAACGTGTTTTTCGTTACTAAATACAATGGATGGACTTTCTTGCCTAGTTCTGTAAGGAAATTCAACGTTGGAGGGGGCCATACATGAAACAACCAATATAACGAGAATTCAACCTGAATTCCCCCGCCATCTTTACATTAGATAACACCTCTTAAGAAACACTTAAACTTAGTAATTCGTCTAGTTCCTCCAGAAGGATAGCCGGCCGGCGGCGCGGGGCAACTCAATCCATTTTAATTTTCATTTCCTTCGTGTATTGGCTTTTTTCTATTTACGTACTTCTCATATAACAACGGAAGGGATAAAAACCATCGCGATGATCTATTTGACGCAGGGATGATTTAAGAGTCAATTTATTATGGGCGGGCGCATGAAGGTTGGCTTGTTTAATTTTTCGCATTTGAGGCCGCGCCCAGCTTTTGATGGGTGGTGGTACAAATTTATGACCACCTATAACGTTAACAGAGTGTTGTTGTTTTCCAGTTGTCTACCGACTTTATTTTTTGTTCTGTTGCCGACTGTATACGTTATTTAGTCCGTCATATCTCTAGGGAAAAATTACATCAATTTAGTTGAATACAATCTCTGGGGATGGGATTTTTGTGTGTGTTTTTTTTTAATCTCCCGTTGTCTGAGTTCTCAAAATAAAAGTGATAAAAGACTCAGAAATCGATTGGGCGGCGGGAGGGATAATGGTGTCATGTTTTGGCAATGATTTAAAGGTTACTGTTTTATTCTGTGTTCCATTGGTGTTATGTACGAGTGCATAGTCGAATTACCTCCGATGCTGGGCATTCGTCTGGAGCAATGTCTGTTTCAGTAAAGTCTCATTGTAGCTGTCTTGTTTTGGGAACTAATTCATGTTCCATGAGGCGGCATGGGACGTGCTGGTTGTGTAGTATTAATGTGATTTCATTAATGGAATGTTGGTGTAATTTTTGGATTACGTGGTAACTTGTTCCTTGTCCGGTCCTTGACTGGCGTAGATAGAGAATGCTATTTTTCATGATGTGTATCTGTTGCTTTTCAGGATTCATTTTCATTTGTAACTTGTTGCTAAATTAAACTTTGTGTTACATGAGAAATATGTTAACCGTACATTGATGAAACAGTTCTGATTCTCAGACCTCTTGTATTATTTTGCGCGTGTTATGTTTTCAACGCGTTCCTGAAGTACCCTCAGTAGTAAATGTGGTTGTTTTAGTGGAACACGCAGATGTGTCATTCGTACACTTTTATGATCAACATATACAAATTCAAAAATGGAATGGTTTTCCTTCTATTGTTTCATTTCATATATTTAATTTTTGTAAAGTGTTTGATGAATATCAAATAAATGACTCTCTTTCTCGTAAGTTTTTCTAAAATCGATTCGATGTGTCATACATGTATACAGCCCCATCAATCAAAGAACATATCAATCAAGATTTGACGAACAAAGGATATAGCCACTTTTCTCTCACACCATATATAAATAAACATCTAACACGTGTCGCACCAATTGTTCTTACTTAGTAAAGTATCTTAGTGGAAAGATAAGATTACCAGAAGTGTAATTATGTCATGTACAAACATAGCAACAAACATAAATAAATACAACACTAGAGCTTGTATGTGATAAACTGATAAATATATAAAAGATGTTATTTATAAAGGATGAATAAATTACTAAAGTCCAGTATAGTAATATATAAATGCATGCTTTTCGGGTATAAAGGACACCGGCAGTTTATGGTTTAAATGGACACCACATGTTGTAGCTAAATTCCGTCCGTATTGTGAGAGATATTAAATTTTTTTTACCGTGACTACATCAGTCGAATGAGTTTATTTTGCATTATTTATTCATGAATATATCGCAAGAACTAATGGGAATTTTTTCAGCACCAGAAATGAAGCAGGTGTTTGAAATAGGCCTGTTTTCGATAGACGAATAGGCAGCCTTTTTTTTTATTTTCTGTCAAAATAATATACATATATTTAGAAATAACTTTTAAAATTATATATATATATATATTATATTATATATTTAAAATATATATATAGTATTTTGGAACTTATGGATGTGAAGGAAATTGCACCACAGACATCTTAAATATAAGATTTTATTAAGAGGATTAATTTTTGCGATGTCGTAAAATGAATATCCAGTATTTGTGTTGCAATTTCAAATTAATCAACAAACTGAAAAGCTCTGTTTTACTAGATTTCTATATTTTACTAGACATTCCTCTTCGCAGAGAAACCCCACAATGGATTTGTAAATGTCATATTGCAATCACACACATGACTTAATGGATGGGTGCGTCGATTCTTGACCTCAATCCCTGACGCCAGCAATGCTCATGGTTCAATTCAGGTTTATTTCGAATATAACGAATATACTTTTTTTTATCTTAATCTACTTGAGAACATACATAAACATTATAAAAGTTTAATTAAAAAATAAAAAAATTCTGAGTGGATGTTTGGAATTATTATTATAAGATAGAAAAATGTAAAATTGTTATAAATTTAAGAAAAATCTAACTTTGTACATTTTATTTAAAATTTAAAATAATTATGTATGCAGGAAAATTAAGAGTTTCCTTATACGCATATTTTATAATTAAATTTAACCCATCAGGTTCATTATCTGCATTATTCATTACCATTAGTATTGAATAAGCTTTGGATGCCAAGGGCCATGCTGCTTTGGATGTCAATTAGGGTATCATTCGTTTCGTGTTTGGCCTAAGATAAAGCAACTCCTAAACTGACTTAAAATTGTAGCTTTCGATAGTTGGGATTTCCTCGGTAGCAAAATAAGTGGCGACCTTCGATCGATAGCATATACTTCGCATTTTTCATTTTATCCTTGAATACAGCTCCTTGCTATCCTTGCTATTCTTCAATCTTTAAAACAGACCCCCTAGAAACGCACGCGTTAGTTGATGTCAACTGCTTAACCCATTTGGATCAATTTGTAGAAAATAGTACCTACCGTATTTACATCAGGAGCCTATCGCACTATCTTTTCCAGGACGAGATTAAAGAGATCACACGACAGAACATCCTTGCCGATGACCGGTGCAGGTTTCACAATATTGTTACTTCACTATTCATACGACTGGATGGCGGGGTTGGTTAAGTGACTGCCCTTAGTTAGTGGGGTCCCCGGTTCGAATCCCACTGAGAGCAAAGTGAATATGCTTTTATCTGATTTTCAAATGTGGTCCACACCATTTGCCATTGAGATCAAATTAACGACACTATCACCGGAGTGGTTAACAGTGGTAGTAGCCTGACTGTGGTTATCACAATTTACCAATATGGTCTAAGTGTGCTAGTGGCTTCACTAGCAGCCTCTCCTACCTATTCGAAAGTCAGTTTTGCACGTTGTCTTTTGCTTTCGACTCCGATTTATATTCCCCAACAATACTTCTTAATTTTTCTTTACAAATGTTTGTCATTGTTTGTTATTAAATTCTTACAATGGAAACTCAGAGGCTCGAAACGTGTGCAGCATAAGAAGAGATAACTCCTTCGTACCACAAAATTGTAGAGAGAGGTGGAAGGTATAAGTTAATATAAATTTGCTTACTATTGTATTTCGAATTTCAAGTCTGGGACGTTGATTAAGTTGCCTCCAAGTATTGAAAGAATGTAATGAAGACTTCACCCAGATACAGACTGGATCGTATCATCTACCAGTGCTAATATTCAGATGTCCTTCAAGTAAAATATCCGATGTTTCTGTAAAAATAATTTCGTGTAAACGTGCTCAGATTCATTTGAGAGACTTTAACCATGAAATTTCTCACCGACACCGCAATGAAATACTTTTCGGGGAATACCTCTTTTCCAAGCAAGAAAACACCCGACTGCAGACACATGGTTGCAATTTTGTCATGTCTACAACGCGTTCGCCTCATGAACTTTTATCTCCTTAACTAGACAAAGCACACAATCTTTCGTGAAATACGTGTCGACTCAAAGTATTTCGCTCCATCACTTGCACACATTCTCTCTCTTCCGAATGTAATTGTTTTGCGATACATCACCTGACTGTGTGCAGTATCCTCGCCGAGGAAAAATCCGAATGCACTCCACTTCACTCACTCTGGATGTGTGATTGTGAAGAAGTACCATTTCGTCCAATTCAACACACGAGAGTATGAGGGCGCACGAGTCCACAGAACCAACGAGGATATCGTTCGCCTAACTTCATTGCAAATCGAGTTCTTGTCGTTGTGCACATTTCTCCGACTCTATGAGGTGTTCCCCGTGCGCCAGTGGAATTATTCAGCTTTCTTTCTTTTGTGGATAACAATCTATCCGTCGAAGCGATTTGAGAGCACCTCCTTGTAGTCGTAATATTTCCCTGACCCATCTTGAGTGTATGAACAAATTGCTGCACACAGTTCTATGAGAGTATGTGTGTGTGTTTGTGCTGGAGAGCTGACTTGATTTTCTTTTTGTTGCTGAACTGTGGCGAGGCAATCTCAAGAAGGCGAGTTCAATCTAACAGAACACTCCACACCGTCCTTTTCCCCCGGCCATGCAGAGAATTTATTTGAATTCATTCCTTCTGGTCGTTGTCCAACCGCAATTGGTATTTTATTTGCTTTGATAAATTTCATATCTGCAGATCGGACTGTCATGAAAATCGATTTTACGTGCCACCATCAGCCTTTCTTTCCAGCAGGATGGTGGGGGTGGCAAGCAAGAACAAAACGTTACAGTTTCCTTCCGGTCGGGTATTCTCTTGATTTCGCTCTGCTCTGTCGAAAGAAAATTTACGTTGCCACTGTTTCGGCACGAAGCGATGGTATCCTTGTAATCAATTTTATTCGTATGATTAAAATCGAGAGCCGCGTTGCCCAGCGGGGGATGCTCGGCTCTTGTGCCTTCAATTGACTTTTCAGGTGCCGGTCGGGTGATCTTTTATGAATAATTTAATTTGAGACGGAAAGTCGACTGTGATGTGGAGCCAGCAGTCAAGAGTACAATTTCCGTATTGCTAATGAACGTCTGTATTAAGAAGATGATTGAAATACGCTTGATTGTGGTCTACTGTGTATACTTAGCTAACTTGTTATTCTCTTTCCGATTTATGAACAATGAGTGCTTATGCTCTGGAGTATGCATATGTATTCAAATCATCTTCTTAACACCCTCAAACGCATAAATTAAATAAACGAAAGGATGTGGGGTACTTTCGTCATATTGTCCTACTAATGATTGATTGTTTGTTCAGCTCTATTCCCTAAATGGTGGCTCGGGATAAAGTGCATATTAATCTTTTCTCAATGGTAAAGTTGGCTTTGCTGAGATGATTTAAAGACAATATGACAAGTTCCATGATTGGTTTTCTGTATATATTGTGTGCCTACTGCATACAGTGCGTGACTTCCTGTTTCGCGAAAAAATCGTAAAGATCTACGCGAATATGTGTCCTCATCAGTGACGCATGCAACATAAATAAGCTGACAGGATGACAGAAAGTTGTAATCTTACCGCTTCGCACTCATTTTTCATGCTGCCAAATAGATTTACTAAAAAATACCTTCGCGCTATTACCAGGTACCAGCAAGGTTCCTCACTGTCAGATTTAAATTGTCATGTGCCTTATTTAGCATGACATTTCATTTTCATAATGAAGAGCATCACCAGTGGAGAGAGAAGGAAACAAAAAGTAATTTACTTCCTGAAACCAAATTTCCCACGTGCGGTAGATTGGGAGCTCTCAAAGGATCAGCCACCAAAGTGCTCCCAATAAACACATCTCCATAGAGAATTCCACCCGTCTTCAACCTGACATAGTCGAGAGACAGAAAGAGAGAGAGAGAGAGAAAAATTAAAGCTCTGAATGTGTCCCAAAACGAACGTTCATATTCCAACCCATGCCGACTATCAACCTTTAGCCGAAAGGAGGAGAAACTTCCTAAAAAAGAAACAACACAACATGTTGTCGTCGAGTTGCCTCCAGAAGTCGCAATGGCCACGGTGTACATTCGAACAAAAGTACTCTTTAGGGAATTTCATCCCGCAGGAAGGCAGTCACCCTTCTTCAAAAGTTTAAAGCCAGTCGAAAGTTGAAAGTTTCGTGGATATGCTTGAGTATGCCCTTGCGAGAACGTGGTTCCGTGATCTTGAGGAATTCGAAGGATTTGGCTGTCTTCTATTTTTGCTCTATTTTCCTGAAAGTGTAACTGCGTCCTTCGTTGGATTTCGTTTATCTCGCAAGGATTGACAACTTTCGAAAGTCATCACCATTTGCAGACACCTCTGCCATTCGATTGCTCCTTATTCGATGAAATGGTTTCCGAGCGCAAAAATCAATCAATCCTCACCATTCACTTAACCACAGGCACCAATTCGTAAAAAAAAATTCCTTAATCGAAAAGGCAAAAAACGACGAGAGCCCAACAACAATACTCACCCAGTGGGACACTTCAAGATGATGGCATCCAAAGCGTTCGTTTGCCTTAAAAGTCCTCAAAATAGTCGTCCAACCCAAAGAGCGGTGGCATCGAGCACGAAAGAGATACGTAAGTGCTGACCATTGAGTCGTGGCGTAAGCTCCGGAAAAAATGTCTGTTTTCATTTATTTTTCTGCAATTCTGTCACTTCCCCTTATGAAGACGCACGGGAGCTCTACCCGAGCTCTACACTTCGTCGGCGTTGAATGGAGAAAAAAATCTCATGTCCGATCCAATCTTCCACTAGCGTTTGCTCATTTTATCCTGGTCGCCTGTCCCAGTGCGCGCACACAATGTGTGCGGTGATAAAACCGAACAGACACAGGAACGAACGAAACCAAACGGAAGGACGACGGCAAAATGAAATAATGGGGGAGTATGCTAAAAATTATTATGATTATTATTATTATGGTAACTATCCTTTTTTGGCTTTGGCCATTAATTTTGCCTTTTTTAGCCCTTCTTGGCATTTCACTTGGAGTCGGTTTGCAGGCGTTTTACTCTGCGCTGTGGCTTCTTTGGCACTTTCTGTTGTGGGTGGGTGTTATTTGAAGGGTCCTTCAGAGGAAGCATAGAATGAAATGGGGTTGGAAAAATAATGCGAAATAATTGCCATCAGAAGATACTCAAGGATGCGCTTGTAATTTGATTAAACGCACAGTGAGTGAAAGGTTTTTTGGTTGGTATTTCTTTGTGATGGGGGTGGTGTGCGCGCTGGCTGGCCGCGTCTAATTAAAGAGATAAACGATCCCTTTTGGGAGAGCTTGAAAGGCTTATTTTAATGGAAATATGAGTGATATTTATTTTGTTTATAAACTGCGAACTGGGCTAAGTACTGCACACGCCTGTGGTCTATAATATTTCGTGAGCTCAAGAGTTGTATCTTAAAATTTTTACAAATATTTGAAATTCACGACAGCTTCACACAATATATTGAACTGAATGTTTGATAAATGTCATTTATTTCAATTTATATTCGTAACCAGAAAATGGTTGACCCTGTGTGTTAAAGATACCTTGACTTATTCTTTTCAATTGTTTTAATTTTTTCATATACGGTAGACTCTCCCTAAGTCGAAACTCGTTCTAACTCGAACCTTTTCGAAATGTTTATATACAGTTTTGTAACATATTTACATCAGCCTAGGCAGCGTTGTCGGAGAGAAGTGTTACACGGTAGTACGGCGGTATTATTCGGGAGTATCTTTCGAAATTCTCTCCCTTCAAAATTAAGTGGACATTTTATTTAAAAGAAGTAAGCTAAAACGAACAAAAAAATTAATTTAAGTCACAAATAACATAATTTTTAAAATTGAGAAAATAGAGTCGAGATGAACTCGCTCCCCTGCTGCGCTGCTGTGGAAAAGTCTTAATACTGCACTTACAATATCCCGTGTTAAAGACAAGTGTTTATCTTAAAGAATTTCTTAAGTTAAATATCTCTCACTAAAATGTTTTAATTTGTAAAATTAGACATCATGGTTTGAAGGGTTTGCCACTCCAAGTCGAGGCTTTAAATATCAGATAATCAATATAATCAATTCTTCCTTCTGCTAAATTTAAATGGCCAATGCCTGACGTAAATTTCAACATTTATTCATTGAAATTGCTGCAGCTCTCATGGCCTTGTAATTTCGACCAGCACATTTAAATTTCCTTAGATAATTGATTTATTAAAAAAGTTTTCGATTTAATAGAGACGTTAAATAGCCGCAAAATATACAGAGTGAATATATGTCATCATATGAAGACTTCGATGTACAGTGAAACCTGTAAGGTTGGCCACCCTTATAAGCTGGTCACCTGCCAAAGTTTGCCAGTATATGGGAACATTAAGAAAATTCCATATTCCTCAAAATACCTCTGTATGTTGGCCATTTGAATAAAAGAGATTTTTCCGGATAAATGAGAGTCGATATTCAATAAAAACATAAAAAAATAAATAACGCAATGATTGAATGCAAATAGGTAGCAAGAAGATCTCAAAGATGTAGAAGTGGGGACAAATCATCAAAATATACGGCAATACACATTTAGAAGTGGGTAAAAAACCAAACAAAATTGTAGGAATCCCGAGTTATTTATTATTTATAACCTTTAATAATATTTTTTTTAACTTTTCGTTTTACATTTTTATTTGCTCTCTGTCATTATCTGTTTATTTTTCTAGTCCTTAAAAAATAGTAGTGCGGTCGAGAAATTAGGAGTATGAAGATATCGGAAGTATTACAATACTCCTATGGGAGTACTTCCAACTACGCTGCTTCTAGGGACACAGATCGACTGACTGGCGCTTCGATAACATACACTTAACCTACACATTCGATCACCGGTACAGCCCTTGTTTTGCATATAATCGTTTTCCTTTTTCTCAATCTCTCCCTTCTTTGCAATTTCATGAACAGTGTTGCCACAAGTGCTTCATTTAGTCGATCACAAACAAGAAATGTTTGCTAACCGCATCCCTTGAGAAACTCCAATTAATTCATTAATATGCAAAACTCACCGCTCTCATGCCAACGTTCCCTCTTCTCTTTTTATCCACGTTCTTACCTCACTTGGGAGTAACCATCAAAAATTATGCATTTCTATATAACTTTCAGCATCTAATGATTAATTGTGAAGCAATTTCGAGTTTCACTTCAGTGAGCAATTAAAATTCATCGCGCATAATGCGCTCGCACGGAAAACCTCTGAAATATGCACGTCTTCTCATTGTTCGACAGTGCACAGTTCACCTAACCCCGTTTTCTCGTACACGGCTTCTGGAGGGCATTTTAAGGATAATTTCCAAATCGTACTACAATTAAAATTCATTAGTGAAAGGACTAAAATCACAAGCGCCATCACGTGAAACTAGTGACACCACACCCGCTTACAACGCGGAGGTACAGATGACAGTCTAGTGTCTATAGACTTTCATGTAGCAAGTCGTCTCCGATGTGAGACACCAATTAGGGCTGATTCATTCAGCTTCGCCACACGTCGTTTGTTACCGTTGACGTTAGCATCCTTTGCATACACACAGTATCATCCTCTTGTGTCGGTTGTTTCCTTTTATGAGTGACTTGGCTGACTGAAAGAACACGGGTAGAAGGGTGAGCATGAGTTTTCCCTTCACTTTCGTTGCATTTCAATAAAACGAACTGGAAAATCATAGTCATGTCTATTAATTAAATCCTCTCAAAGTCTGTTAGGACTCGAAAACACATCTGTTTTTGGGGGCATACAACGTTGAACGGAAGAAGAGCGATGAATTAATTTCACGACGAGCTGATGTAAGTACGTTAATATTCCCCATTGTACCTCTAGTTGTCCTACGGGGACTTTCACACTCTTTAGGAACCACTTTAGACAAGAAAAATAAAGTGCCGGGCCTCTAAGTCTTTGCAGAAATATGTGCTACTAAAATTTAATATTAATTGCTATAAAATAACTACTATACCTAATTGATTTATATCGATGAGAATGGCTCGTTGTATAGTTTGGTCTTTGTCTCTTAAGCTTATTCAGTTTTCATGAGTTTGTGCAGATAAAATGAAAAGATACTAATACTAAATATTTACAGGGCTTAGTTTCTCAGCAACCACTCGTGTTGAACATGCTATTGTACTGTCACGAGTGGAAGGGCCGACTCCGAACGGCCAAGTTTGAGAAGTCTTTTCTAGATAGTTGTTACTCCTTGCATTGTTAGTGACTCGAAAGAGCTGGGACCTTGAAAATTATTTTTTGTCGTACCTGCCCGGAATCGAACCCAGGCAGCGAGGTTCAATTGAGTAGGAGTCGACGCACACACCCACAACGCCACGGCCACCACCTAAAGGTTAGATACTGGTATACATTTGGAAGGGTTGTGGTCACCTTTTTACGTTGACATAGTTTAATATAAAATAGACTCCGAACCCGTGGGACAACGCAACAGAGGACGCCCGCGTTTAAGGTGGCGCAACCAGGTGGAGAAGGACCTCAACCAACTTGGCGTGCGACACTGGAGACAGCTAGCCAGAGACCGTGCTAGCTGGAGAGGCTTGTTGGTTGAGGCCCAGGTCCACCCCGGACTGTAGCGCCAAATGAAGAAGAAGAAGAGTTTAATATCCAGTGCGACAAACGCTTTATGAATTTAGAAGTTGTACGTGGAATGGCAAACGTTGGGACGAAAATTATGCAAGTTCTTTTACGAGAGACTTTAGGACTTGATGAGCAATGTTTACAGTTTGATTACCTTGGAATTCATTTACTCGCAACAAAAGAAATAAATTCACTCGGTCGTATGCGCACCATTTTTTCCATACCCATCCATCATCAACGTCATCCAATTCTAATTATTCAACCAAGATGTCACAACATTCTTTTCACGTCATCACCACAACGATGAATATGAATGCATTTGCATGTATGCCATCGGCAAGGACAACACAACGAAGTATCAACGATTCATCGTCGAGTAAATGGTTGCACTTTTTCATTCACACAACGAGTATCTCGCTAGCTCAGTGCGATTTCCAGCAGTCGTTCCAAATAAATCCGTTGGAAAATGTAAAATGACACTAAAACAAAGTCCTGAAATTACATCCTTGTCGATTTGCTGTCTTCCCACAGAGACGTTGTTGCAGACGACATGAAAAAATGGAAAATGAAATCAACGCTAAGCGAACAATAATGCAACTTCATTGTGGCTGCTGATCGATATGGGCGACGACAAAAAGGGAACGAGTAAGTAACAGATATCCCACCAAGCAAATACATCACTCCTTCCGGACACAATTCGCTTACGGATGTCGTTACTCGTTCACATACTTCATACCCCTTCCTCGCTAAGATGATGGTGTGCTTCCAATTTTGTTTTCATTTTTGCAGGATTTCCCACTGATCCCAACCGCAAATGTTGACATTGTTACTCCCAGTGCCGTCTAGTGTGTGCGCGCCTTCTCTGTGACACCAAGAAGGGACTCAGCGTACACCGGCGACCGTGTCGAATCGATTCCGGCTCGTTCTCGTGTTCCTGTAATTTGTTTTAATAAGATTCACTAAAGTGATAGTGTTTCTCCGCACTTAGGTCGTCGATATCCGCTGCCGCCAGGATATGCTAGAGTATTCCTACCTATGTGGCTGCGACACACGAGCACTCCTCATGCGCTCCAGCTGAACCTTCGCTCTCCGCCTTCGCATTGCTCTGCTGCTGTGTGTATCCTTCGGAGAAATGAGTTCTTGGCATCCTGTTTGAGGTAGTGATTGAGTGTAGTTTACTTCAGATTTGCGAGGAGAGTTACAAATGGTCTCGCATTTCTTGGCGACGTGTTATGTGCATGTCTCGCTTGTGTGCTGATGTGCTGATGTATCGCATCGACTGATTGAATAGATTTTTGCATTTTTTATTGCATCAACCCTGCACAGTGTGCACACAATGTTGCCCGGAACATCGAACTGAACTTGTTACTAGACATGGGGCTGAAGTGGGAATAATGTATGGTTATTGGCCTGAAAGTCCACTTAATGCAGAAATAATTGCAAAATGATCGGGATGACACCGGGCTATTATACGATTTGCATACAGACAAAGGGACGTGTAAGCCACATGGGGGTTGCATGCAAAATTCGATTGTAACATCTGCCCTGGGGGGTACACGGTTGATGGGAGCTGGTTGTTGCATGCACCTTTGCTGCTTGTGGGGGATTCTGGTGTAATTGTTGGAATTAAATCGATTTGATTCGGCAATTGATAGTTTGTGTGATTGCTTTTCGAGAGTATCTGGTTTAGTTGGAGTAGCATTTTGAATGGGTTTTTGGCGATGGTTGGGGTGCGTTTGAAACTTGAGAACCTCACTTTGATGGTGTTGGTATTTTGTGAATGATAGTGCGGGTTTTTGCAGGAATTTCCAATACTTGCGCCATCTAAAATTGACACTTTGTTTGAGAACATCGTGTAATCGGATAATGTTACCAGTGCATGGGAATTGCAATGCGAGTTATTATTTCATTTAGGTATTTTAGAAAGTGAATATATTTCACATAGACTCTTGAGTGGTAATTTTATCGAAGAGTGCTGAGCAAAACCGAAGTGAAGCATGTGGAAATGCTTATGTGTCTCTGACACAACTATAGGCTATATGTGTTACCTCCTCGGTAGTTAATAGTAATTTAGGCGTGATTTGGGGCATAATAGGGGGCTCATAGGGTATCAACAGATTTTCGTTTATAATGTAAAACACAACCTCTTCTGTAGGTATTTTTATTTATACTTTATTGGAAGAGCTAATGAATTTCACATTTACATATTTGAAGTACTTAGTTATGCTAAGAAGAATGCGTTCAGTACTACATATATAAAATTATACACGGATATGACAGTTTATGTGCGTGTCGCATTTTTTAATGTCGAGCATAGTGTATGCATACAGTAAGTCATAAAAGTAAGAATGTAACAGCGACCACGTTGTAGTGTCTAAGCCTCAGCTAAAGTATAATGGTGTTACTATAGATGCAAGGCTAGAAGGAAGTGAGAACGAAGGCTGTTTTGGCAAGGATCATGCCAATATTTGGAGGACCAAAACAAAAGAAAAGGCTACTCTGGCCAAGAGTCAACGTCGGTGATGTACTATGGCTCCCAAATATGGGCACCAGATCTCCTCACCAAAGAAGCTGCATGATAGAACAATAAGTGCCAATAGAACAATAAGACCAACGAGCCGAAGTGACGATGGACTACCACGTAGAGAAAGGCTCGAAGAATGTCGAGAAAGATGCAACTTTTCTGACGAATGTAGATGGACACAGATAATGATCTCCAATATGGACCCTTAAGCACGCAAGAAGCTTGGAAAGCAGTTAGCCACCATCAATAAGGAACAACGGACAGGAACGAAAACGAAACGCAGCGCAGGTAGCTGCCAATATGAACGAGCCTAAAGTATAAACCCCAAGACCCTCCATATATAGGTGGGGAAGTGGGTGGAAATCCCACGCTGTTACTTAGTACGGGCTGAGTTTCGTCTTTGAAAGATTCCCACGTCCCGAAAGAAATAAAATGAAATATAGGTGCTTAGCATTCTAAATGCAAATTTCATTCAAACAGGACTCCAAGGAAAAATGATATGAGGTTGTCTCGAAATGATAGCCACGGCATTTTGTAAAAGTGTATCGAAATTCTAGTCACCAGCAAATAACCATTCGTTTACTTTTTGCTTGCAAACGCCCTTGAAGCAGGTTGCTTTTGAGATTGTTCAAGTAACCAAACCCACCCGTTCTTTGATTAGTGGACACTAAATTGACTAGATACTACCAGAAATCCCCATACTTCGGCTTACTTTCGCGGCATGTATTTTAATTAATTTTCTGATGAATGACTTGTTGTACCTTTAGTTATTGGGTTATCCTCATATTTTTTCTTTCATATATTTATTTGTTATTTGCGAATGACTGTACAGAAGGGCTAAGTAAAAGTTTCTTTTTAAAAATTCAATAAAATGAACAAAATTCAATATTTTCCATGTATTATGGATTTATTAAAAATTACAAACATTTTCATTAAATATGATATATAACGTCGTTCCAGTGGCTGCCTCGTCTAAGTTCGCAGTAACGCATTCTGAAACCCCAATTTTCAAAGACCTTGTTGGTGGTTTCGTTTCACGAGTCAAAAAAAAAAGGCCAAATGGGTCAAATCGCACCTTCGAGGCGGGCAATTGACATCAATGACCAAGACGCCAAGATTTCGAGCGGGAAACAGCTGTCGGTATCAAAATAATCTACCATTTAAAACAAGTCCCTAGTTGCTCACCCAAAGCTTCAAGGTCAGGTCAGGACATCCACCAAAAGGGATACATCCAATAATTGAAAGTAACAATGACACAATGATAAAAATACGTTTTTTTCTGAAAAAAAAAACAACTTTTTAACACCAGCCCCTCCAGTTTTGTAAAATACAATAAATTTGAATATTATTATATTTATGTTCCTACAAAATGTGTCAAAACCATTCAAGCAAAAGGGTGATAGGTATATTCCCTAACAAGATTTCTCTGCAGAGGGTGACAGTATTTACAACAAAATGCTCCGCCCCCTCGGCCTCAACTCACTCAGCACAAGGTAACGTCGGTCATCACCAACCGTCGTCACCACAATCTTGAAAAGCTTTACCGAACTCATTCAAATAAATTGAAAAAAAAATTCCCAGTGCCTGCTGTGGACCCACAACTTAAGACTCGCCTTCACGCATGTGTTAAGGTTCATAACACATCGAGTATAAATTTATACTTCAATAAATCTCAACACAATTTAACAGATAACAGCGAGGCTTTTTCTTACGCTGACACGATTACAGCTGTCGCTTTCCACTTGAGTTCCAAGCAAAGGGAATTTGAAAAAAATGCGTACCGCCCAAGTTAAGGGAGATGCAACCTAAAAATAAACGCTTTCGCTTATCAGCACTTTTCAAACCGTTTGAAGAAACGAAAAAAAACAGTAAGGTAAGACAGAGCGCCATCACATTTTGTCTTTGCTCTCCACTCTGCACAGTTATCAGCGGCACTGCGGAGAGCACCTTAGTCACGTATCCTAGAAGCCGGCCGACCATATTTCACAGAAAAAGAAATTCAAGAACCAGGAAAAATACTGTTTGACGGGTAAATGAGCCGGAAAATGTGCTATACTCGTATGCGAATACGAGCACACTCGCATACTGATGGGTGTGTTCAGGGGATTTCATCAGCGGCAGCAGCAGATGGGTGAAAAGGTATACCATTGTCAAGTACGGCTTTGAATATTTTAAATAATATTATATTTCAGAGAGAAATTGTTTTCTCTGACTCTGTTCGCTGTGATAGGGCTACAATGAGCTTTTGGATGGCGGCATTATGTCCTTTTTTTGGGCGGAAATGGAAAAATAAGTCGATATGTATTCATTCTGAGTATTGCGGTACATCAAGGAATCCAGTGAGAACTCACTATTGCTGGTCCCTTCGGTTGTGTGGTACACATAACGCAGTTTTTAAGGAACTTATACCAAAATTTCCTGGTAAATTCGTATCCTCTCGGGCGCATCGTAGCGAGTGATTAAAACGGAATACTGGGACTAGAACCGAGTGTAGTATGCATGGTTCAGTGAGCTGTATGAAAATGTGCCCTATTTCGGCAGATGTTGGTTAGGAATCCATGTACGTGTAAGGGCGTACAGGGACAAATCGGAAGTACACCATGTAAAATATGCCACATGGACGACACGCTTGTCCATTGTAAGATTTTTTCTGGGTGCGTCAATACGACTAGTAAGGTTAATGGAATGAGTTTAGCTTAAGGAAGTAGATTATGTATTTACTGGTTTCGTTTGCTTTTTAGAAAGATTGACGAGGACCTATATTGGCATTATTTTCGAAAGAGGTAACATTTTTTTCTGGATGGTGGGGGATACTCTGATTTCCTTATTCTAACCACTTCTGGATACGAGAATAAATTGGCGATGGTCACAACTTTATTATTAATCGACGGTAATTGGATTGTTTTTTTTTATATGCAGTGAAACCTCTCTAAATCGAATCTCTGTACCTCGAAATTTTCTACAACCCGAACTAGGGATGTTCGATGTTCATCGATGTTGGCAAAAAATCGATGCCCAAATTTCGACGTTTCGACATCGATGTACAAGTTGGTAAAATATCGCTTGATCGATGTTGAGCACATATCATCAGCCTTCGATGTTAGCAAAAGAAAACCTGCTATTAATTGTTGGTATTAATTAATTTTCTGGAATCGTCTTAATGACGTAGGCATTTCTTAGAAAGTCAGTCCAGAGAGCGCTCAGCTTAGCTCAAATTTGTTTAATTTTATTTGTTCTTCTAGTTCATTGAGTTCAATGCAGTTCACATATTACAAACAAATTAAATATTTATTAATTTCAAATAGTTATCTTAAGTTAAGTGGTTCCAGGAGAAAAGTCTGCGGAAATACAATGTAGTTCAATTCAAATCGCTGCTTTGAACATGAAATGTTTCGATATGTTCGAATTGAAAGAAAGATATTCGCCTTGTTGTATACAGGTTCGGAACTACCCAACTCTAATGTACACACACCTGTTGTAAAATACCCTTTACATACAAAGAGGTGTCCTTTAAAGAGCGGTGTCCGTGAATAGATGTTCACTGTATTCCGTTTTTAGCTCTCTTTCAAGCACCCCAATGATGGAGTTTCTAGCAATGTACAAGACGAACTCGAGTTATTTTTGAAATTCTGCACCAAATCAATTCAAGTATAAGTCTTTTCTGTTTTCGATTAGAAGTGACTCACATACGTGCTTGTAGTGATAGAATAGAATAAGCTTCTTAATAAGGAGCTGTTCAAAGCGCTCTGAACGTAATTACAGTCCTTAACAATATAGTTATTACCTCCCTTGAATAGTTACGTTAATTAACAGCTGAAGCAGAAGCCTTGATTTCATATTGCCTGCTTACCAACGCACCGCCATTGATTAACCATAAGATAACATATTAATAATGCTAATCAAGTGGCTCTTCCGGTACTTGTGTCGATAGGCATTAAATGATGAAGCTCTTTTTGCCCCTCTCTTTGCTGACTCATGTTCGGCATCGTACAGGAGGGTCTTTTCTTCTCTGCTCTCGGGTGTTTGGATGAACAAGCATTCAATACTACCCCAATTAATTGATTTACTCTCAAAAACTGAGTCATGTATTTTATCTTATGTGCTGCATCCCTCCACCTATGGTGCGCTCATACGTGTACGGGTACGTGTAACAAGATACTCAAAATCTAAAACTTTTGTGTGGGGCCATAATATTGACCCACCACAACTGCCGTACTTACTCATGCTGTCGATGGCAGAGCTTGTGCCAAATCGACATCTTATTTCACGGCACCTTGTGTTGAAATAATAATCCCTCGTCTCTCAGTCCTCGTTCCCTGTTCCCCATTCCTACTTGGCATCACTTGTGCTCGTCATAACGTGTACACCATACAAGGCTCTCTATATGCAATTAAGCGTTTGCGGCTTGGCTTGATCCTTGCCAAAAGGAAAGGAAACATAAAACGCATAATGATTATATATTTGACAGCTGGTGTTCAATATGGGGACTCTCCTCGTAACAAGAGTCTTGAAGGGAATGACAATGGTTGTGTAAATATTTATTTGACAACAATTTGCGCCTGATTACGCCCTCTAATGCATGTTTACGTACATTGTATGTCCTCGTGAAAGTTCGATATTTGCAAACAGTTATGCAGGACACTTCTGCGACGAAGGAGGATTGGATTTCAGAGTGATTGGGAGCAAACCATTGGCTGACTGGGTTCAAACGCCATATATTTGCCGGAAGAAATTAGGGGGAAGATGTTGATGTTGATATATTTTGTACATATAGTGTTGAGTTTCCATCATGAAGGGGGTCAAATAAGGTCGTGGAAGAAGTATAATACTAATTGAGAGCTGAGCAAGGCTATTCACATCGGGAGCCCACTGGAAAGAGTGGAATAAAATCGGACAGGAGGAGTATAGATGAATCTTCTTATGACCCGATTCAGATACATATATGTTAATTCCGTTGAATAGGAGAGGAATGATTAAGGCATTCAGGTCGCAGTAAACAGTTTATTTAAGCGTTTCACGGTAAAAGTCGTTACGAAGTGTTGGCTTTTCAAACAGATGAAAGCTTGCGTCGATTTTTATTTTAAATTTGATAAAGTACACATTTTCATTTCTGTTCGCTCTTAGTTTAAGCTGCTTAATAATCAACCGAAATGCTATAAATAAAGTGAAAACTATGGGTGGCCGTGGCGTTGTAGGTATGTACGTCGACCGCAACGTCAGCTATCGCTGCCTGGATTCGATATTCGGCTGGTACGACCAAAAATAATGTTCATCCTCTCACCTCTTTCGAGTTACCGATAATGTTCAAAGAGTAATAAAAACAATTTTCATGCTCTCACCTCTTTCGAGGTAAGCGCCTAGAAAAGGCTTCGCAAACTTGGCCGTTCGGAGTCGGGATAAATCTGTAGGTCCCTTCCATTTGTGAGAGAACAATAACGTGCACAAGACGAGTGGTTTTTGTAGAAGCTAGGCCCTGGCCCTCTACGGACTTTAGTGCCACCTATATCATTATTATTATTTGTATAAGGTGAAAATTGGTTGGTTGCTCCATACAAACTTAATACAGTGGAATATACCTAAGTGGAACTATCCCTTAGTCGAAACCCTCTCTAATTCGTTTTACATATATTTCCCTCAATTCTCCATACCAAAACATCCTCTCACTGTTTCTTTTATTTTATTTTCTTTCAGTGGAAGCAATTTTATGGTATAATTTTTGTAACGCATTTTTTATATTATTTTTTGAATCGATAATTTTGTGTTTATATGTTCAAATGACTTACCTTTAGCACATTTCAAGCAAAACACTTTTGCACTTTGCGAACATTGTGTGGGACATGTATCCCCACAGGCTCGAATTCTAATTATTTAATTAAAACCTTTAAAATATCCTTAACACTAACACTACGGACACCGCATTGGTTAACAAACAACTCAGTTGGTTTTCTGTGACCACCAGTAAAAGTGTAGCAACACTCGTCGCACACTTTTCTGTCGCGAACAGAGTTTTCTTTATTCAACCGAAAAAGATTGTTGTGGCTGGGATCGACTTCTCGTTCGTAGCGTTTACGTTATGGCGTACCACATAGAACACAATAGCGGATCTCCTGCTGTTTCATAAAGAATAAAAACGTTAAGGCACATGATGACCAAGCGTGCGTGATGAATTGGCAAACCTTGCTGAATGTGACAGTTGGATGTAATTGGTAGCTTCGACCTTGCTGAAACATATCAATTGGAAATAACTATGATTGCTATCTGGTAACCTTTTACATTATGAATAGACGGTGAGTAGAAGTCATAGACGGAGCAAAATGCATTTTAATCAACTAAATAATAAAATTGCTTATCTGTCGTATGTCAGTGAAAAGAACTACTTGTTCTTAGATTTAGATGAACAATAGAACCGGAGAGAGATACGAAGACACTGTCACCGTTTCATTCACGGGCATCATCATATTTCCCAACTGGGAATGATCCCCGGTACCTCACTCGTGACTGCCTCTTGCTTATAGAATGCACATCATTTTAAAGAGATATGAATCAAAAGCCCATAAGGCCTACAAACCGTTTCCTTTTTCTGGATGTTATGGTGTTTCGACAATTGTTCCCAAACGAAAATTTAAGCGTTGCTCAAGTAAACATATTTATGATGGATTGCCAAACCAAACTAACTTAAACGAGAACTGTCAAATCGACAGATGATTGCAAACAATTTTTCTAATTCAAAGGTCTCCGCCTAAAAACACCCTTTATATGTATATGAGTGTTCGTACAAACTCTAGAGATGGAGTGACTACAAAAGATTTGGCTTTATCAACGAGCGGTAGGCCACGTTATGATTTGAGTAGATCTCCCGCAGACAGTAGCACCACCCAAAGCAAAACAATTAAGTTCAGAAAATACGATAACTTTTTTATTTGAATTAATTGAATTCGATGCGCAGCACTCAAGCTTCCATTACAGTGGAAGGTCTACAGAACACATACTTTCGAGCGTGCATAACTCTTTCTTGGAATTTATTAAATTCAGTTCAAAGGATGGTTTCTTTCAAAACACGTACTTGTAGAAAAGAGTCAACCTCTCGTACCGCGTCTTCGTACATAGATTGTCATGTAGTCCGTAACAATGAATTCAATTAGATCTCAAAGTTCGCCCCACAGCAGTCACCCTTCATGAAACATTATCAACTTCCCTCTTTGATAAGAAAGCCCTTCGCAGAGGGATTTTCGATTTCACTACAGCGAAAATAATTAGAAAGTCGGTTTAAAAGTTCTAATTGAAAATTGCATAGCTAATTACCTCAGTCATCAATCAATGAATTTTTTCAGTGGCTGTATCTTTTACCATTTAATTTTCCAAAGATCAGGATAATTAAGTAATTGTCGCTCTTTCAGGGTGATTCCAAGGAGTTTTCCTAGTCGGCTAATTGCCGCAAAGTAGAACGAACAAAAAACCAGAAGCGGGATGTTAACGAGGAAGAGTTTAAAAAGGCGGTGGAATATCCGTCTGCTGTCTACTGTATTTCGTCTTTGCGAACCCAGCAATCACACTTGTAAGCTGGCAAGAGGGGCCAAGAGAGGGGTCCTCTGTGGGGTATTCACTTTACATTTTGTTTTGCAGAGCATTTATCATTCTCAAAAGCGCCTGAATCTACGGTGTTCAACGTTCTCAAAGGACTGCCGTGGATCAGCCGCCGCGCCGCGTTCACATGAGCATTTTGAACACAGCCATCTGTGTTCTGGGCGCGCAATTTATTTATTTTTATTTCTCTTTTGTGTCAATTGTGGGCGAGAATTGATTAAATATTTCATGTGTCAATGGATTAATTTTGTGCTCTGTCTTTTTTGGTTTACTTGCGAGCTTTTCAGTTTCAACTGTCGCATCCGTCGGATGTGTGTGGAAATTCAGTGTGACATGCGTCGCCGGTTGTTGCGGTGTGTGCCTTCAAAGGGCAGTTTCAGTTTTTATTACCCTTACTTTGTGACGGTAATGGGTTGTGATGTGTGCCTTGGGGGAATTTGCCGTTGTCACACTTTGAGCACATCGTTGTTTTGTGGCTTCTCAAGTGACAGTGTAGCTGACTGTAATATTAGCCGATTTTGCACATGACAGCTATCTGTCTAAAAATGATTGCACGAACACACACATTCAACGTATGTCACACGTTAGGTTACATAGATTTTGTGCGTAAGTTGGGTTGGGTGCTTGAACATTTGTGCCTTTGGACATGAGACACTTGGGTACTGGAATTACGAGTACCTTACATTATATGCCCGCATCGAGGAAATGTGTTCATTTTCTGAAAAGGGAAGTTTGTAGAAGAATTCATTCGAATGTAATAGCATAGCCCAGCAGCTGGCACGGAGGTGCTTTTGGAGCTGACTACATTGCATGCAGTTTTTGCAGAATGTGCAAAACAAAATAATCATGAGAGGTGACAGATCGATCCGCTAGTCAAAAAGCTACCACTCTTGGCCATTTCGAAAGATGGTGTGATAAATTTCCAAAGGAAGCTTACCATTAGGCTCAGCACCAAAAATTATTGGAGCAATGAATCCATGATCTAAAGACGGAGCAGCAATATGGTAAAATGGTATACTAGTGGATCAAGGATCGAGGAAGTAACAATGTTAGGTGTATAAGGACACCGGGCGAAGTACTACGAACCCATGGGCAAACGCAGCAGTATCTTTCAAGCAGAAGTCTATGCCATAGACTGATGCGTTCAAATCCATCTTGACAAGAACTTTACCAACTGCTACGTAGTAATAATGTCGGACAGTCATGCCGCTTGGCAGTAGCCTCCTTCATCATCAAATCCAAGCTTGTGTGGGAGTGCGTACAGCAGAGTAGGCAGGAGGAACAGAGTACCTGGACATACGGATATAGAAGGTAATATTGACCGACTCCTTCGCTAGGAAAGGAGCATCGGATTTGAGACATGTGTCAAGATAAAACAACCTCTGTATCAAAACAGGACACTGTAGACTCGACGAGCACCTAAGGAAAGTAGGAGTATCGGCAGAAGGTCTCTGATAGCTCACAAGAGACAAAAGATATCTGGGAAAGCACCTAATATCGGAGGAAGAATTGAAGGCATCAGAACAAGCTCCCATTTTAGCTTAGAGAGAATATTCGAGTCTCTACTGCAGCGCAACAGGAGTGCATAACACTAAATAGCACTCAGAAACGAACTGTATTTGAGGGGAACTTTTAAAAAGGCAAAGGTAGGGGAAAGGGGCCACAATAGATCTAAAGGTCGCTGTGCAATATACCCTGGAAAATAATAAGAAGAATGACAAAAGGTTGCATGGATACTGTTTTAAGCTTATTCCCAGTGTTGTACTCGCAGATACATTTGCCCATTGGGAAATCTTGCAATTTGAGGACATACCTAGTTGGAAACATTAAAATCCCTGCAGCCGTTCAGAATACCGAGCGCCACAAACTCTATACGCAATGAAACTTCTCTTTATGGACACCTCTCTATAAGGGACACCTCTCTTTACGGACAATGCGTCATAGCCCCGGCATGAAGATATTCGTGTATTTCAACCCCTTCAGACCGGACACCCCCAATCCGGGTAAGAGTGGATTTAAACCAACAAGCATCGCCACCTGGAGCGTTCTCTTCCTAGCTGTCTCGAGTTTTGCACAACAAATCGGCTGAGGTCTATCTTGTGTACGCGGTCCTCTTTTACTTTGTTCACCAGTGACTTGATTAGTCTTGTTTTACATCTCCGATATACTAGTCACAAGAGTCGCAGTCGCAAAAGTCATCCAATTTCAATAACGACTGTCTTGGGAGCAACTCCTTTAAAGACTGCCGTCTTTTACGTTATTAGTGTCGTTTGGCTTATATCCCGGCACTCAAAATATTCATCTGTCTGATGGCTTCTTCTTTATGACCGTAAATATGAAACGAGATATTTTTAAACTTGCAGTCGTTTTCTCAACTCGCCTCACAGGTGCAGGTACATCTGTAGTTTATGGGTCGGTTCAAGGTGTCATGTGACGACACATTTTATAACCTTAATTCCGCGTTTGCATAGTTCTCCAAAATGTAACTCATGTTCATATAAGCTTATTTACTTTGTATCTTTTCAGTTAGCAGTGTAATGTCAACAGCCAAACGGCTGGTGCTCTCCCTAAGAGGTCGTAAGGAGTCTCAGAGCACAGCCGGGACTGCGACTTCATCTACACGCCTTGTATCCGCTGGTACATCACCTGGCCATGAATTGGATGAAATCGCCGTTGTCTCTGGCACCGGCGGCTCAAGTCATAATTTAATCTATGGTGGCGGCAGTAATGGTCCAAGATACTCAACAGGTAAGTTCATTCTTATCCCTTCTCATCCAGTGTACATTATGCAACAGGAAACTGATCAAAAGTCATTGTATATTTTCTACCGTAATTTGGTGTTGTGGTTGTCATTTCCTCACTAGCACCGATTCACTTAGAACTCCTTCCTAAACGTGTTTTGCTATGTTTTTGTATGTGTTCCTATTTGTATGTATGTACATATATAGTGTATGATGTTGTGTTCACACATTCAACGTATTCACGCGGCGGAATCCTTACTTTACGATCCATATTTCATTGCACTCCCACCATAAGCAGGGGGCTCTAAAGCACACCAACGACGGAAAAAAGAATATTAATGCCATCATTACGCTCCCGATCTTATTAACGTCGGTGGAGGTGGGTGTAATACGCCTTCACCCTGTTCAGCTGAAGGTGTATCCCGCCCACAACCTTTTTTGCGTAAGCACACGGAATTTACGTCTCCATCAGATATTGCCATTCAAATAAAAATACTACATTCAATGTCCTTTTATAGGTATTAGCACAGGACTTACTGCAGGGGGCGCATCCCCCATGTTGTCTATGCTCATATTTCTCCACATCAACGTTTTGTTTCGGCTTCCCTCTTTAATGTAAAATGTACATATAAACGTGTGTGTCTGAAAAGCGACCAGGAAAAAAAAACGCGAGTCATGATGTTACGGTTGGACCGCAAAACAAGGATATCAAAAGTGAAGTGTAATATCTACATAAGTACACATCTGCGGGTATCCTGTGAACATTCAGGCGCCGTTTACGAGTTTGTTTTTTGCATGTCGTTTGTTTTGGATAAATGTAGCATACATGAGGTGGTGGTAGCGGCGAACAACGGTTGACTGTCATCTGCAGTGGCACGGACAAAAATTTACATCAAGCAAAACGACAATCAGGAGAAACAAAACCGCAGACCAGAGAGGTCACAGGAAAGTGATAAATTTGTATGCAAAAAGACGATTTGCTTGTCATATTTTTACCAGGTGTTAGCTTTGAATGATATTCTTTTACGACAAAGAACCGGTCACTCTGAAGGGTGTTGTGTGTTTTTTAGGGGAATTCTAATATTTGTCATATGCACATGTCATAAATCAAAAGGGTCTAAGAAACAGAATGCGAAAATGAATTTCTTGTCTTAGTCAAGTGTATCGTACTTTTCCACACTTTTTACGTCCACACTATCCTCGTCGTTACTAGAAATAAATTAGACATTACTGCTTCAATGATCATCGCAACAAGTGCTGACAAGTATTTCTTCGATTAACATTTGAATTCACGAAGTTATTTTTGAGTCGAACGATCCTATGAAATGTTTTTGATTTCAAGATAGCCTATGTCCTAACCCTAAACACAAATAATCCATGTAACAAGTTTCATCCGAATCTGTACAGCCGTTTATAAGATAGGGCTCCAGAAACATATTGATCTCCAAATACAGTGAACTCCTCCTAAGTCGAATTGTCACGGGATACCATAATCTATTGGAGTTAGAGAGAGTTTGTCTTAGAGAGAGAGTTTTGTGTAGAAATGACGGAAGTGTATGTAAAATATGGCGAAAAAGTTCGAGTTAGAGAATGTTTCGACCTAGGGAGAGTTCGACCACTGTATATGCTGTTTGTAGGAATATGTATAACGTTTTTTATTTGACACAAATTTGTATACAACTTATAATTATTGTATACAAGTAACATTTCACAAGTACCTAGTATTCCTTATAACTTGTTCGCTAAATCCTATAATTTTCTTGTCATATACAGTATTTTGTTCTAACGCTCGTTGGTATATGCTTAATCATAAGAGTGGGTTCCTATCGTCGGTCCTTTCGCACCCTACTGTGCCTGGTGCTAGCAAATGTTTCAGTACGCGCTTTTTAGCCAATAGATTGAACACAATTTAATATTTTTCACTTAATGGCTACAAATTTAAGAACAAGTTATTCGAAATGTTTTTCCATTTGCTTCCTGTGGAGTGGAGTCTATCGGATCAAGTTGACGCTAGAAAACTAGAGTGTAAATTTGTCAAATTTATTTGTCAACGTTCTAAGTAAATCAACAAAAGGTGGCGCAAAGAGAATATTAATTGTCACTAATGTTTGCAAACATAGAAACGTGATAAAAAAAGATTTATATTTCACAGCGATTCGGTGACAAAGTGTTGGACAACGCAACTTGTTGCTTCAATTTTATGTCTGGAGCTTGGCATTTTTCCGGTAAGCACCGATAATATAAGAATATTTGTTCATCCAATCCAGATTTCTTATTTTAAGGGTTTTTTGAACGCATTAAAGTACGGTGTACTCGAGGTTCGTTAACTATTAAATATATATTTACGAAGGTACAATTCTTTAAATTTTCCAAATAAATTAGTGTTTTTAGCGTTTCGTTTTGTAAGCGTGTAATCAATTATTTATTGTTAAGAAATTAATGAAAAGTACGTTGCAATTAAAATGGGTCGGATATTTCTCTGGATCGAAATACGATTCAAGTAACCGACAAATGCAGAAAAAAAAACATGTTAAATGCGCTTTAAATAAGTTGACGTTATTAGGACTTTCTCAGCGTGTTCACCCTACAGAGCAGTTAATGTAAAAAAAAACTATGTTAACGTTAATCGGTGTTTTTGCCGAAGTATTCTACATTATTCTTGTAAATTGAATTATCCCTTAAAGTAACCTCCAATGGACACCTGAAATTTTCAACTGCTCACTAAATACATTCCGTGTTTATTCACATTAAAATGGAGGCAATACTCAAATGTCAAATTTGTGTGAGTGGAGAGTTTTCGTTAAACTTAACTTGCTTACTTACTCATCAGGCTGGTGACCCATGGCGAACCAGAACCTGAGCAATCGTTGCCTTACATTACTGACGATCCAGTCATCAAGACCACGCTGTCTTGCATCCGCGACGACTTGAACTTGGACAGAAGGCTCAGGTTCCAAGAGCCCCTTAGCTGGAGCTTCGTGTCCTGTTTAAACTTTGTTGAGGTTTGAACCGCTTTTCGACAAAATGGAGCTCGGTAACTATATCCTAAGCGTCTTGCCACCACGAACAGAATGAAATCTGACGTATTTCATGAAGACCGAGTGGAAATCCTTTTCTGTTTCTTGGAAGAACCATAGTGAATTTTTGGATGCAGCCTGCGCAATTTTTCAAGGCAAACGCGATTAAGACTTTTAACCAGAAATGAAGTTTATCGAGATGGCAGTCTTCTACCTCCCTTGTACCTAAACATTTTTGGCAACTGTTTCTTGCACAGATTTCTCAAGCCAAACTGACCATTCAGAGAACGGCATTCACCCTATTTCGTGAATAACCGTTAAAAATACATGAATATCTGAGAAGTAGTGGTAGTAGTTCTTCATTTCTGCTGTTAACGCGGAAATCTTTCACTAATGTCAACTGTCAAACAGCATCAAATTCAATTGATTCAATGCTTTTTGAGAGTCAATACGTTCATTACGCGTACCAAAACATTTTCATGTATGAATTCGACAAGTACCATACTGGAAAGTTATTTCTACTCCTCGTGCATAACGCATTGTAGTTTGTCCATTTGTAGTCATTCACGAACGACAGTTATTCTGCCAGGATTGTTCCTCTGCACCTCTGTATCACCAGCTCTCCAACGTCATTTCCATTTGCACTATGCTTTGAATTCTAGATTAATTAATATTAATCATCACGAACTCACTTTCTTTTTTTTTTTTGAAATTTAAAACAATTCGGTTTCCGTTGCTTTTCTCGTTTTGACAGACATCACAAGAAGTGTTATTTTCTCCAATTTATTCAAAAATACATTTCTGCTACGTTTCTCTTCGCCGCGCCGCACAGCTATCTTTTTTTACTCGACTTTATGAAACCACATGACATATGCAGCACATATTTTGGTTTTTGTGAGTTGTGGTTGAGCACATCGATTCGAATGCCCAGCTGTCAGGACATAACGAACATTTCCCGCATAAACTATGTGCGATCCACATAAATATAAAAATGCTCCTGCTTTTGTTTTGTTTCGAACTCGAAAAATATGTTAAATAGAGAACACTGAGTGACATTTCACAACGAGATTTGACAGTTCAACGATGAGTTGTGTCATGAAAAATTCACAACTCAATCCGATTTGCTTGTTTTTCTTGTCGCCTTTCGACTGCAGCAGTCGTTTGTGGTAATGTGGAGATTGTGTTCCTCCATGCATACACATTTTTTGCGTATTCCATGCGGTAAATGAAGGTAGGCGACATAATTCGTATTTGAGTCTGTGGACGTTTTTTTTTTTTTTTTTGGTTGAAGTTGATGACAATTCCCTTGACTTGAATAATTTTTTAAATGAAATTTCAATTCTGAAATTTCCGTCAGTTGATCTGACAGACAGACATTGCTGATATACTTGGGGGTGGAGGAAATACGGAAATTTCAATTCGATTGAGGCAGCTCGCTTGGACTACGACAAACTGTCAAAATTAGCAGCCCTCGGCAGTTCACGACCAACAGGTTATCGATTTTCTACACTTCGAGATATAGCAACCGCAGGAAAAGGACGAAGAAAACAATCTGAAAGCCATCTATCATCACTGTTTTAGTACCACTTCAGCACAAAGTATTCGTTTTCACATAAAAATATTATATCCCTTCAAGTGCGGTTAAGTCGTAAAAACAACGTCCAGAAACCACTGCTGCACAATCCCACGTTCATCCAGTGAAACCCGGGGTAACGACTGAAATGAAAATGGCGAAACACAAGCAGCATAAACGGATATTCTAACTTAGCCTCCAGATATCATGAAATACTCGTAAATCAATCAAAATCCGAAAACGCGTTTGGGGAACCGTAGCGCAAACACTATAGGCCCCCGCACACATGTGTGTAGCCTCCCAATGGGATTGAGTCGATCGGGGAGTGGTACTGGATGGAGGGTGGCGTGTGGGGTAGTGTGTCCAAGTAGCTACAGTAAAGCACAATAATTCTACCCGAAGAAAGAAAAGACAAGAAAATCCCAAGGAGCATCGTCCTTGTGATTCCTCGTCCTAGCACCTCTGCTACGTTGTTTTTTTGCGAATGGAGAATAGACATTGCGACATAAATTTTTTAACCACACACTCATGTGTTGTGTTGTGTAGTCTTGTCCTCTGTATATCTTTCCTTCTTAACGTCTGTCTTTTTTTACGTATCTCCTTTCGGTTTTTTTTTTTCTTATAAAGTCGGGATATCATCAATTTTCCCACTTTCCTCGAGGGTTTGTACAGAGAAAATATGTTATGGATATGCTTGCTGAGCCAGACCAGCACACCAGTACAGCACCGCTCTCTTAAGGACATACCCGCCATGTTTCTTGTCTTGCACAGTACACATGTCATTGCGGCCAAGAGGGATAACAAAGTAAATTCCGAGGAATCATCTCAATCTATCCGGGGGAATCAAAAATATCCAATGAGCCGTGCCTGACGGAATTTTGATCGGTCGTTCAATTGTACACACAAGACACGACACCGGCATTGAGGAGTGGAGCCTATCCTATCTCCTCATTCGTGTCTGTGTATGTGCATGATTCCATTTCAAAAGATTTACGGTTTTCAATATTTTTAAGACTGTGCTTTGTTGTTGTCGTAAAATGAAAAAAAAGAACAGGGAGCCTGGGTGCAAATTATTGATATTATCTGGGGCGGTGTACTTTGAACAGGATACGTTTCCTTTATGTCCACTGATTGATGATCAGTGTATGATTTGATGACAAATTCCATCGCATGGGAGAGACTTTGGCATCTTTGGTAGTCGAAGCTGTCGGCAGTAGGCAAATAAGGGTGGTGTTGCTCAGAGCATATGTTCTTCTCCTTGTGCGACATGTGAGGGACATGTATAAAATAAAGGCACGTCGTATATGACTATGGGATGGGACCGAGCCCTGAAGTCGTGTTCAATGGTCTCCAAAAAGCGTAGACTAAGACTATTGTGCGGATACGTCGAAAGTTGTTTTGCCTGTCTGCCATCTAGAATGGATTCGGAAGGACAGGCACCAAACACGTTTATTTTATGTTACTAACGAAAGAAGGACGAGATTTGAGGTTCAGAAAGGTTTCTTTAGTTGTTTGTTGTACAATAAATTCCAACTGTTGTTCATCTATTCATGAGATAAGCCGCGTTAAAGTAGATCAACGAATTTGTTGTTTTTATAATTGATGTTGCTTTCGTGGTAATGCTGTGCAAGTTTTAACATCAGATTTTGCTATTGGTGCTTCCGGAAGATACATGTCCAAGATCAGGGATTTAATTGAGTCGGTCCTGTCCGATCTAGAAAATAGGGTTCGAAAATTCGGTGTCAAGCTGCAGAAAACGTATCCAGTAATCTTCACAATGCAATGAATGGGCTGAATGTTTGCACAAAATTCCAAATACGACCCGCAAAGGGGCTTACAGCCCCTGCATGCTCCACTGGCCATTCATATCAGTAGTGAGATTCATACTGCCCAAGTTCTACTGGAAGACATCAATTGAGGGGCTACAATAGCATGATGCAGATTAACAGGTATAAAGCTTTGTATATTAGTGGTGAGGTGAGAGTATTGTTAGCCACGGTATTAATGAGGGGAACGTAATGAAAATCTCATATTTAAAAAAAAATTGGCTTATCATGTGATTGTAATAACCCTCAATTGCAAACCGCCCGTCGGGTGCATCTGGTGAACACCCAATACGGGTTGCCAATAGACCACGCGTGTGTATTTTGTTTCAGTCCAGAGAGCGCTCTGTTAAGTTAACCCTTAGATGCATATTGTTCCATATATGGCACAAACCATAAACATGTCTATATCTTACCTTGGATGCATTTTAGCTCAATGATTGTGATGTTCAACGGTTAATTTGTTTTGGAATTGATCGTTAGAGGTGTACGTTTTGAAATCGTGCTTAAAATGCCGCAAATGTGTACTATACTCGAACATAGACAACAACTGTTTTCTAAAATAATCTGAAAAGTATATGTTGCTATTAATGTATATAAAAACACAAATATTATGAAAAATAAAATTTGGGTAATTTGCATGATGTGCCATACTTGGCACAAATCATATCTTAGCGAATAATTAACAAACAATTTGACAAAAATAAAAACTAATGATGGTAAAGTTTTTCTAGAGCCAATAAGTTTTCGGGATAATTTGGAAAAAATCGTGCATCCAAGGGTTAAACTCCGTTTATTGAATTAGTTCGTTCATCTAGTTCGATGTACATAGTTTGCTGCTCAGGAATTTCGGTTTGAGCGAGTTTCGCCGGTTGGAATAAGGCAAACAGCGGTACTGCTGGCACTCCTATCCTACTTAAAGCAAAATGCTCTATTTAGTAAATAAACTGAACTAAACTGAAAAAATTACTGCACTAAATGAACTAAAATAAAATGACGGGAACTAGTTCAGTTAGTTCACTTGTTAAGGCCATAGTTTGAAGTAGTTCGTTCTTGAAATATAAAACCCTAAAATAGACCTAATCGGCAGGTAGTTCGAGGCCAGCACGGTGATTATAATGAAAGCCCTGAGTATGAGAAAGGAACTCCATTCTACACACTCTATCATCCTCGCCTATTTCGGTTCATATCTAGAGACACCTCAGCCACTCTTCGAAAAGAACTTCTCAGCGAGCACCCCCGCCAGATAATTTGAATGTTTGGCAAAACACCCAGCTGTATGAAAAGCAGGTGGCGATTGAATCCCTTGATGCAGTCATAGACAGCCTTTGAATCATGTAATTAATTCAAAGATATTCCTGAAGTGGCGCCCATCTCTTAGCGAAGATTGCTGTATTGATGTATTATTTACTGAAGCTTCGAACGCTTGCACACACCAAATCGAAGATGGTCTAGTGGCAAAGGATGCCACAGTACGAAAGAATTATGATCAGAATGAGTAGGCCAAGTCTCAAAACTCTTATCGGCCTCATGACTGGGTACTGTGCAATTGGAACTCACGCTTCAAGATTGGGTCCGGCTGCAGAAAGGAGGAAAATGAAACTATTGTGCACCTTTTCTATAATTGCAGATCCATTTCCTTCCAAAGAAGTCAGTCTTTATGAATAGCACCATTTGAAATACGGAATAGGATCTGACAGTCAGCCACTGTAACCTGACATAACCTAAAATACAGTAACAACAAGGCCGATAGGAGTGAGGTATTTTCAGAACTGCACCCAAAGCCATTCTCCACAAAAGATGTGGCATTTCACCAGTCAATGAAGAAAGGACTTGACCATTGTGACATAAGATACCTTGCCGGTGCAATTACGAAGAACAAATCCTTCGGTTGACATTAAAATCCTTAACAAACATTTCTCATGAAGCTTTCAAAATATAATTTTAGTTGCCCCTTCAGTTTCCAGGGTTTCCTCTGTGGCAATTAAACTTAATTGGAAAGGCTTACGGTGGCACCTCGTCCTTTGACAATACCTTGCAGTTTCACTTCATCTACCAGCGGCAGTCATCTCTGTTTCATGGACACGGCTTCTTGCAGGAATCTTATTAAGAGGTGAAATGCAGTTATCACATTACCCACTTCATAGTTTCCAGTTCGCACTGAACACCGTTGTCATTAATTTGTGGATTCATATGAACCGCGGTCAGCGCCTACACTCGTTGTGGTAGCTGCTGAATTGGAGACTTAAGTCGATCCTCTTATGCGCCTTCGGTGTTGGCAATAATTCATTCCAACCGCAATCCACGGGGATGGGTATTCGGGCTATTTCCATCTCTGGAGATTCTGAAGCACCTTGTCACCTCGTAACCCACTTTTTGCATTTGCATTGTTCCACCCAACCGAAAGTTGCGCCCTTGACTGGCATTCATCCCTCCATATCTGTCTGCATTCGGTGAGAACTTCTGCAGCCCGAAATCGACCAACAAAACAGGCAGAATAAATGAAATAAAATAAATTGAAGTAGAGATAAAGTAAGCGAGAGAGAGAGAGAGAGAGAGAGCTACACGAATAGCAGGCAAACACAGAAAACGGGAAGAATTAAAACAACATTTCTCCCGAGTCCTGTCAAAGTTCTCGAGAGGTTGCCGAATAAAACAACAGAAAGCTCCTGACACATAATTTATTTTCATTCTTTCCCCGGCGAAAAGATGAAATTAAGCTCGAAGGTGATGTACGGAGGAGCCAGGCCGGGACCAGCAGCCGCACCAGGACCATAAACAGTAGCATAGAGCGGCAGCAAATCACAAAAAGGGGGTGAGAAGGTAACAGGCTTACAGTGTGCAGGTACTACAGCTGGTTGATTTTTGGCTGGAGAGGTGGTGAGGCTGATGGTTCTTGTGGCGCACGGAGAGTGTGAAGGGACTGGATTCAAACAAAAGATGAAGTCAGGAGGATGCGGCGAATGCCAATCGTTCATCGCGTTGGCAAGTGGAAGGAACCTCGCTACGATTCGTTGGCAAATGAGATTGATCAGTTGGACGTAGCACTGATGGCTTAAATTGGTCTAGGCGTGTGTGTTCACATGTGTGTGCTTGCGGAGGAGGAGGAGTATGTCGAACATGAGTGGTGAATGTTGAATATTGTGTTTGGAGCAGAGTTTGTCTTGACAGCCGGAGTAAAAGTTGTGCAAGTTAGGGTGGCGTTTTCTACAAAGATTGATGACAATTGCAACGTATGGCTTGGAAATGAATGATGTGTGACACCTTTTGAGAAATGACAGAATGGAGGTTGTTTTAGGCTGCCATCCCATATACCTGAGTAGAGGAGAATGGGGGAAGTTTTCCTTTCAAGTGAGAAGAAAGTTTTTCTGGACAAAGTGCGGCAGATGTATAGAATTCAGTTCGTGCAGTGATTGACAGATGGTTGTGTGATGGATGTGCTTCTAGAGAAGTTTGATTTCATTAAGGTTTGTGTATCCATCATCAGGAAGGACTTTGCACTAGATTCCTTTTAAGGAAGAGCGATTTTGAGTACCTTCTTCAAAGTTGAATAAAAATTCGACTTATTCGAGCCTATAAGCTAATTGAAACAGAATCGCCTTAACTTCCCGTCAAGGACACTTTTCAGTCCTCTTTCTATCGCGATGAGTGCAGGACAATGAAGCAAAGCAGTAAGTGTGAGAAGAATCCATGGAAATTAGTCTAAAAAATGTACCACCACAGGCTGGTGTTAGTCCGCACATAAAGAGAAATTGAAAAAATATCTCCCACTTAAGCGCAGGAATTTGCATATTTAAGTACCACCTACAGCTTTATCATAGTTGAGCAGTAGGTTGTCACAGGCACTCATTTCGCTGCACACTCAGAGTGTCCTAGAATACAAATTACAATCACTAAAAGGCAAACGACAAAGACTGCGTCACTCCTCGAAGAAATGCCATCTAGGCCGTCGCAAAATGCGATTCCCCTCTCTGCACAGTACTTGACTGAGTTACACCGAAATCCAGCAAAGTCCCAAAACGCAGAATGCACATCCTTCCAACATGTCGCGCAGATGTAAACTAGGTCGCTACCCCCGCACAAACTTATTTCGCCCACCACTCACTGTGATCACAGTGCTCTTCTGGTCGGATAGAGATTGTGGCCTCGATTGGTGTGGCTGGGGCAAACAATTAATTTCCGAGAAAGCCTTCCTTCCTTCTCAGCAGGAGTTTTGTAGATTTAGGAGGAAATTGGCAATACTTAAATTTTCCCATTACACCCCCCGATGGGGTTGTGTCGTCGCTTAAAGCTCTTCCCAGACTGAATGTGTACAAACAAATAATTTATCATTTGCGAAGGACACCTCCAGCACGCGCTCTGCTTGATTTGATCCCGATAGTGCGGAGTGAAAAAGTGAGAGCAAACTTTTTTTCTGCAAGTTGACACCTCTTTACACAAACATAGGAGACAGCAGATCCGGCTCGGGATTAAAGAAATTGGAAACAGAAACGGAAAAATGATTACACAACCGCAGGGATGGGGTTCAAAGTGGGGAAGGTTGCGCCAACGGGGGAGATTAAATATTATTTTGCATCCACTGTGCGAGGCGAAGGCAGTTTCATTCCTCAAACAAAGACTTCAAACGACAGATGAGAAGATTTCCACGCAAATGGAGGTATCCCTTGAAAATTTGATGCCGTTTATCCCTTTTCTGATCGCTCGCGTTCAAGTTGTCTTCGAAATTGCATCTCATTTTCGTCGGATATCCTTTTTGCTTTTTTTTTTCCTTTGGATTGCTCCCCTTTCGCTGTGTGTGTGTGTGCTCTCTTATCTCATCTAATTTTGCATTTCTTTGAGTTTCGATTGCAAATAATGCCGTCGCGCTTCGTTTTTATGTGTTATTAATTTTTCTATTCCTCCAGGAAATTACTTTGCTCCTTGTTGGGCATATTCCGCGCCGCCGTCGATGCGGAAGGCTATGCGGAAAGAGTACTGAAAGCGCTTCAGTAATTTCAAGTGATTTATGGATCGGAATATTTACTCTTATCAGGGGTATGCTCTCGTTCCGTTGTTTATCTTTTGACGAGCCAAAATAGATTGACGGCGAGGGGATGAGGCTGAAATCGATTTTGGACTGACAGAGAGGGATGGTTGTGGGGCAGAATAGCCATTTGAAGTTTGGCATTGAGGAGCTCTAGGAAGTGAATAACAAGGACACTGGTTGTCAGCTTTCTGGATCACGACTAATGATGCCTGGCATTGAGATCAGAGAGAATGCAAATTGTTCGGGAACCCGAATATTTTCCAAGTCAAGCGACTGTCATTTCATAATCCTCCTACCATTTATGTCCTTTGACAAGACTTTGTTGTACACGAATGTTCGCACAAGCATATGCTCTCATTTGAACAGACGTATGGGTGGCTACAAACACTCTGCTAAGAACGCGCTATCGGAAGAAAAGACATTTTTTGCAGCAATTTGTTAGGAGGTCCGAGCCCCTCATTAAATTTGTCTGCCTCCAATTATTGATGGAATTTGAAATTAACGAACTACGACTCCATATTGCAAGTAAACATGTGAGCATGCCAGAGATATATTTTGATAAGTTATATGTCATACACAATTGTAAGTAGTCAGAGGAGAGTGAGTGGGTCGCCATGGCGTAGTGGGTTGGTGCGTCGACTCCTACGCAGCGGTTGCCACGTTCGATACCCAAATTCACAACCTTTCATAATTCGCGGCTACACCTTTTTCGAGTCACTGACAATGCGCAAAGAGTATTCATATGTAGAAAAAGCTTATCCACTTCGTCATTCAGAGTTGGCATAAAAATGTAGGTCCCACCCACTCGTGAAAGAACAAGAGCACGTAGAACACGAGTGAGTGTTGTAGACTAGGCCCAGGTTTGACTAAGGCGGTTCAGGCACCCATATGACTATTATCTAAGTTGCAGACGAGTTTGAGGTCAAAACTGAAGTTCCTCAAGGGTCAATACTGCCACATCTATTGTTTCGCGGATGGTCGAGCCACACATATGAATATTATTTAAGTTGCAGAGGGATTTGAGGTCCAAAGTGGAGTTCCTCAAGCGTCAATACTGTCACCTCTATTGTTTCTGGTCAGCATTGTACTCCAGCAATGAGGGACGGAAGTTATGGCATTCGAATTTCATGTGTGCAGCAGAATTACAACGATCTTGAAAAGTATTGTTATCTGCTTGAGAACCAAGCTGCGACTGTTGCGCTCTAACATGGAATCTGTGTTGTTTCATGAAGTTTTTTAGTTTCAATACTAGCAAATCCTTCATTGACGACTAATCACGTTAATGTCATCCGCGTATGCTAGCCGGATGAACGGACTGAATATCGTGCCTCTTGTGTTGGCCGGTAAGTTTTGCACGACCGTCTCAAGGCTGATATTAAGGAAGCGGCATGAGAGTGCGCTTTTTAAGATTGAAGGTCTCGGGAGTTCATTACCGACCTTGTTACAGCACCGAGAGTTCTCCATCGTCATCCTGCACAACCTGACGAGTTTGGCAGGCATGTCAATTCAATACAAGGCGTTGCATAGCTTGCCCCTATGCACCCTGTATTCTGCGGCCTTGAAGTCGACGAATAGGTGGTGGGTATCAATCTGTATGGCTTGGGTTTTTTTCCCCAGGACCAGTCCTAGTGTCAAGATTTGGTCGATGGTGGACTTTCACGGCCTGAAACCGAACTGATAAGGACCTGTCAGGTTATTCATCATTCACACAACGGCAGATGAGATCTTTTAGACGATGATTATCCCTCGGTAGTTAGCTCAGTTGAAGGGGTCTTTCTTTTTGTGGATAGGGCAAATATCGGGCATGCTTTTCTTCGATCATAGTATGTACATGCGTCCAACCAGATCATCTCCAGCTTACTTCTACAGAAGTGATCCCTCTAAATTCTCAATATCGACAGCGACTCTTTTACTAGTTGTCCATTCTTGTCCCTTCAGGCCTCTGTCCGAACCTTGTGTCCATCGGATAACTGTTTACAACGTTCGGACATCATTCCTGCTGTAGGACCTTTCCATCTCTTCTATCAGGCGCCTCTCGTGCTCTTTCTTTTTCCTCTTGCAAAGCTGGGTCTCTTTTCTGTTCGTAGTGTTCAGGAACAGCTCTCGTGGTTCAATGCAGCCTAATAGACCTCTTGCTTTGCTGCATGTGTCTGCCTGCACACGTTGTCTTCCTAGATGTCTGGACTAAGCATGTATCAATGTAGAGCGACAAGAATCTCACCAGGAGTTTGCTTCATTTAAGATGTTGCACACAAGTGGAGCATGACTTCAACCAAATTATTGCAAGCACCTGCAAGTAGGTAAACAGAGAGGTTTGTCTCTTTTAGGTCCACTTACCATACTCAATGTGCTACACAAAGAAAATAAAAAAAAAATTCCTCTCTTCTGAAAAGTCGGGAGCTGTAAAGACGAACAAGAAGGGAATAATCACTTCTCCCGAATTCCTCACAAAGGGACATTCTTCAAATGTTTACACAATCCCTATCTAACAGTAAATCAAGCTTAAAAGAAATTGATTAAGTGCCAAATGACACATCCATGTCAGCAGGCAAACGATCATCAGCGCGGAATTAAATGCCAACGTTGCGTTGTCAAGTCGCCCGTGTACACCATCATTCTGCTTTATACCCACTACACAGAAATCTTTTATCACTTACACCACAATCAACAGCAAATAAATTATGTAATGAGGCAGAATTACAACGGGATCGAATCCAGATTGAAGAAGCCTCTTCTCCACTTCTTCCAGATTCCACTTTAATTTAGAACCCACGGTACCCGCGTTCTCATGGACTACAAAAGTCGAAAGAGCACCCGAAGGCACCGGAAAGGACGTCAACGAAAGTACGCCAGCTAACTAACGCCCTATGTAACCCGCCATTTACCCTTGCTGATAAATTACCTTTGAAATTCTTTCGGCTATCACTCTCTGCTTCATGTTTTTTTTTTCTTCCTGTGTCTCTTTGTCGCACCTCATCACGGCATGAGGCCACCCACCGAACACATTCAGAATCCGTATTTCCCTGGAGCGGCCTTGCTCGGCTCTTTGGCTTGTCTGCTTACAAAAGCGGTTTACTGACGAATTAGAAACCCTTAGACACAAAACACATCTTCACTCCACAGAGAGCTCGCTTCGTTGTATTGTTGTTAGAAAGCCGGGTTTTCCGGTGTCCCACCGCACCGCACCGGAGGGCTTGTGCAGGGAACATCTCATTTCCAACTCATTTCTGTCTTAAGGCGCGCGTATGCCACCCGTCTTCTCGCCCACTGTGATAGAGGTGGTGGCATTGACTGGTAGGATGTAGCTATTAAAAATCCTGTTTGCTCAGTTGTAATTCTCAAGGTGGCAACGCCTTGGAAAAGAACCCACTTCGTAGCCCAAGAACTCATATAATTGCAAAAGCTTCGCGCAAGGTTAGGATTTCGAACAATGTTGGTGCGGTGCGGCAGCAAGGTGGACGCTTGGAGGCGGTTGGAGGTTGGCAGGTGGGCTGGAAAAAGGTGATGAGGGGTGAAAGCGCAATTCAACGCGAAGATGGAACGTTTTTAATTATACGCTGAATTACGCTTCACCGTGTGCACACCTTCCACGGGGCCTACAATCGGCCAGAAGTACGTGCGTACTTCGTGCCTGAAGGTAAGACAAGCTGAGGGTGACGGGTTCCAAGCTATTTTCCGGTGGATTGTTTCTATTTGCTTGAATTATGAGAATTCTTTTCCACCCTCCTGGCTTGGTTCTTTACGAGAGTCAGGGGTCTTATTCCGCTCTGCGGCCTGCGCTACGTGCTCAGCGAAAGCAACAAAAGCCCCGCTTTTGTGTCATCAGATGAAGAGACACAGCAGGAGGGTAGTTTTAATGCGATGGAATCTCATTCGAATTCGTTTCGCTGAAATCCTTGCATTTAATCAAATCGAATCCATCAATCAATGAGTCGCAGCCCCCACCAGTGCGGTGTATTGACGAGGCTTTCGTGCTCTAATCAGTCGGATTGAAAACACTGCTGATGGCTGATTGGTTTTCTATCTGTCTATCTCGTAGTTTTCGTATCTGCTGCTGTTGCTGCGGTAAGAATAATGAGGCAAATCTAGGTTAGAATGCGTGGTTTGGGTTATCCTCCTGCCAGTCGGCTGTTCTTTTGCCTGCTTTTGTGTGACTGTGTAATGAATCTATTAGGACGATGGGGAATCGCCTGGAACTGAACCCTATAATGGGTTCATTTAAGTGGGTCTATTTCTGTTCGAATGCCATATCGGTCATTGTGTAGGAAGTGAGATCGGCAAGATATGGCTGTAAATGAGAAGAAATCGCTTTTCAATGTTCAAGGACCTATCGACTGAAGTCACGAGTCTAGTCCTGGAATTTGATTACTTAAACTGTTGTGTTTTTTGTTTGGTTGATAAGAAATGCCCTCTCGTTAGTATTCAGAAAATGGATAATTACATTCACATGGCTGCCGAACCTCATCGCATATTCATTCCGTCGAATTGTGTGCAAATGTGCAGATTACTCTTGAAAAGAGTCACATCACGAACTGTTTATCCATAAATTATGAAAAACATGCGACTATACGAGTGACATGAAAATCATTTGGACAACAACACACACAGTTGGTTGTATCATTTAATTCGAGGTTGTTTCTTGTCGTCCTCGAAAAATTACTTGATTGTTCGTTACTAGATGACAAGCAAGCGAGGGAAGGTGTTTCGTGTATTTTTTGCCATTCTCTTGCGTGATAGATGAACGACTACATTAATTGAGTGTGTGGGCGCAGCGTTCATTACGTTCAGTTCATTACAACAGATCTCATCATATTTCTTCAAATCAACTAGATTTCGCCATACATTCCAGTTAAATACCCCTCGAGTTTATCCGTTCGTGAGAAGTTGTGAGACCGAACAATCTTGTAGCTAGTTTATTTTTGTCATTTTGGTGTTTTTTTTCTCATTTTATGTCCCTCTATTTTCTGGTGTTCTCTCTCACTCCAACCCGGTGGATTTCGGTCAGATAGAATAACGGTAACGGTCAGTAAGAATTCATCCATGTCACTATTTCGGTTCGGTAGAAACGTATTATTATGTTATGTTCCTACTAAACGAAATCGTGAAGTTTCATAAAATTTCTCCATACCTCCTATGTTTCGCCATATCTACATTTTCGGGGCTTCGAAACCTTCCGACTTCGGATAAATCGAGTTGAAACCACTTGAGTTCATCCGTCAATGACAAGTTATCCGAACACAACAGCCTACATCGTGAAGTTCAGTTTATTTTGGTGTTAATTCTTAGATGTCAAGATATATAAACATGCTTCTTCTCTTTTCTTCCCAATAATTATTTCCTGTCTACAAACAGTTGTTTTGCGGGCCACTTCAAAGTTGACAGCTAATGCAATTTGAAAACAACACACAAATTGGTGGGAACCAACTATTGACGTTTCAATTATAGTTCATTCAAACCAAGTGGTTTCAGTTTGGTGGAAACATAGTATTGCCATATTGCAAGTTGTCAATGTCCTGTGAATAGTGTACGCGTATTGAACAAACGCAGATCATTGAAATTGCTTGAGTAAATTATTATTAAGCACATTGATGCTGCAAGTTTATGTAACAATATCAAGGTACCTGTACAAACCATCTTTACTGGACAAATTGTTGCTAAGGACACAAACACAATCTGAACAACCATTCTATTCTTTTTTGGGCAAGATATGCCAAGTCGTTTCCCTTTAACACTGCTATAGAGTCAACATCAAGAATCAGGCAACCAACCAATCAACGAGAAGAGATTGCACTAAAAGAGTGCCAAAAAAGCGCATTCACTTACATCTACTATTACTTTCATTATTTACCACTCCATTCAAACAAAATCGTCCACATGCAGGAAAACGTCAAATCTCATGTCCAACTTTTAAACACATCTCATGCCATTTCGTAAACTCGAGATACCCCGATGCTATGGGGCATGAATTTTTGTGTCTCCACTAGATTTTTTTTTCAGATGATTTTCATGGAAAGGCCTGGTTAATGTCCAGTTGAGACGGAGCGTGTTATGTCGGCGATTTTCAATCCAGCTTTAGTAATGGTTGAATATCGGGCGTAAACGTTATCTCTTATCACAAGCGTGTTGTCAACTACTACCAATTTCCACTGGTAGCGTCATTGAATAAAATACAAAGTTAATCCTTGAAGGACCATCTTAACTCACCGATCATTGACATTAGGTATTTCAAATAAGAATTGCTTTTGAGTTCACAGACACCACTTGACCAGGTTATCCAGGTACCCACTTGCAAACCTACGCCTGCCATGGAGTTGTGAAAATAAATTGAATCGAAATCATATTAAACAATCTAAATCCCAAGGCATTGCGAGTTCCTCCGAAGAAAATCCCTCCTGAACGAACTCGGAAGATAGCTTACTGATAGATGGGATGTAGACGCCTACTTCCAGAGAGCACTCGTCAACACCCAACACCCATCCACGAATGCAAATAAAATAAAAGGTCTGAATACACTCCAAAAAAAAAAAGGAAAGATGGAAAAATATGAGATATTCTCATCTCATATCTAGTCCTGGTGAGCGTAAGGAAGCCCTTTCCTGGGTGACGTGGAGGAAATCTCTTTAGAATGTATTTCCGCAAAGGCAGGGAAAATAAAGAACCAAAGTGGCTTATGTAATACCTGGTGTGCTATTATACGAATAAAATATTCGCCATCCTTACCTGCCGTGGCCATCCTGCTTTTCTTGTTCGCCGTGTTCCGTTCTCCTTTCGTTTTCGTCAACGTTGTTCGTTTATATCCCCTTAAGTGCTCATGCTTAAGCGAATGAATGATGCTTTTAGCTTTTAGCCATGATTTCTCATCGCGTCTATGTTCACGTATTTTTATTTTTTTTTTTCTATATTTTTGTGTGTATTTCATTACATTCGTCGCCTTTCAGTTGGAACTGAATGATGATAATTTCAAAATTTAATGTTTGCGAGTACAAAATGCATTAAGCAAAACACATTACTCTCAATAGTCCTCGATTTTGAATCGGGGAGAGCGCACTCGTATTCAGAAGTGCTTGTAATTGGTTGCAGATGCACATGTGCACACACTGGAGTTCTAGTTAAATGCACCATTAATTCGATACTTGAATTGGCTGGGATAAGTGAAGTCTTCTTGCTGTCACTCAGAGGCTCTTACTTGTGTACGGGGATTTGAAGTCTGGTGTATGGTTGGGACGTCCTTCGCATGTTGAGGGTTGCATAATTAACAAAATTTGATGCTCAAGAGATGTGTCTATAAGTGGTAAGAGCGAGTGTATGATTTTGTCATGTTTTGAGCCAACAGCCTGTGTTTCTTAATCACATAAGAGGCGAATGAAGGAGAATGACATCCGGGTTGAATCTCAGAAGTTTGAATGTATTCGGAAAATTTGATTACCAGTTGACGTTGAAAAGGGGTTCATGAAGCGGAAGAATCTTGAGAACTGAGCACTAACCTTACATATGATTGTATGGATGAATAATGAACTTGTGGACACTACTTTATATGAATGGATGTACAAGGTGACCAGGTAAGCAGAATAGGAAAAGGACGTCAAAGAAAATATCACTTGTCTGATGTATCGTGTTGATTCTGACATTGTTTTGGAGCTAAATTTATGCCATTATGTATGAAATAGCTTCTTTGGCTTCGCCGGAATAGCTTCAAGCAGCTAGCCTTATTTTTGATGACTTAGTCAAATATTCTTCCTTACCTGGTGCAGTCCTTACCTGGTCTACAGTCTTGTGTGGACGTGGGCCTCAGTGAACATGCCTCTCCAACTAGTACGGTATTGGGTTAGGGACCTACAGTTTCGTACACTCAGCTGGTGAAGGTTTCTTTCCAGCTGGTTACGCCATCGGAGACGAGGTTTTCCTCTACCACATTGTCCCTCGGGGTTGGGCTCGGATGAGTGTTAGAGTCCATTCTCTCTGTATGACCGAGCCATCTGAGTCGAGACAGTCAAATTTGTATGACTATGCCAATGCCGTTGTACAGCTTGTTGAATTCATTCTTAAACCTTCTCCTCCAAACTTCTTCGCCAACGATACCGAATATAATTCGAAAGTTTTTTCTCTCGAAGCGATTAAGAAGTGCTTCGTCCTCTTTTGATATTGCCCATGCTTCTGCTCCATACAGTAGCACTGGAACTATCAAGATCTTATAAAGGGGTTTCCAATAAGGACTTGACAACTTTTTTTAATAAAACGCAAACTATTTGAGATATTTTAAAAACCTTACTATCGGTTTGAAGTAGAATCAAAACATTTATGAATGGAACTCGACTTCGTTCATATGGCCACGGCGGGCAATTTTTAACGACTCATTTCGGCCGAAAGGGTCGCTATTTCGCGTTCAATGTTTTCTCTGAGTTCTTGCAACTTCTCGCACTAACGAGGCGGCCAAACGACTGGCTCATTTCTTGAGATAACTCGCTCACCATACTTACTGTTCAGTAAATCGATTGTAACGTGTGCTGTGCGGTTTCTTTGGACCACATGTCGTCCAAGTGAATATATTCTAATTCGGGCCCAAAATAATCGGCAATCATGGCGCAATAAGGCTGAGCATTCACAGTAACCTGACGATAGTTATCGTCAACGAAAAAGTATGACCCAATAGCACTACTGGCATGCAAACCCCACCACATAGTGATTTTTGTGGATGAAGTGGTGATTAATGAAGCCCATGTGGATTTTCACCCGACCAATAATGCATATTTTGTTTATTGAAAACGACGGTTAATATCGCTCTATACCTGAAACCATTGACGAGAACGGAGTTTTCTTCCTCACCTGAAATGAAACAAGATTCGGCGAAGCCGACAAGCCATAAACCGCATCAAACAGTCAATCTTTGCTGATCCATTGAAAAGTACTTGGTCGAATACTCGTCGATTGTGCCCGCTCCTATGACTGCATATTTGCTTGTTGACATGGCCTCTGAGCCAAATAAAGGGCTCGTCCGAGAAGATGACTTTTGGCTAAGATCCGGATATCCGGGCAACATTTTCAAATTTTTCCGGATGTTGATAGTTTCAATTGCGTCATTTTAAGGGTGAGCGTGTTCTTTGAGGTTTAGTTAAAATGTCGAAATTCGAAGATCTGCCTCCTGAAAGTTACTTACCTAGACAGTCTTCATAATCACCGGAGAACTGAATGCTGATAGTCAAATGTGATTCTGAAAGGTCTTTCTAATCAACTACAGCATATCTAATCACCTGTGAAAATATGCATGGCCGGAGTTCAGTGCAACCAAGCTCCCCTCAAGAGACTAAACTGAGAACTAGTTCCAAAAGCACCGGATGTATATACATATGTTTGTGCAAAAGGGTGATATTTCAGATTTATTGCAAAAGGAACAAAATAACACGGAATGCATCCGGTTCGGTTGCATGGCAACTTCAAAGTGCGAGGAAGGGTTGTCGTAGTCACAGGAACGAAGGCCAGTCTCTTTACGTTTTCACTCACACAATGTGCCCGTACGTTTATTCGATTTCACCCGAAAATGCAATTTGACAAACGCAATTTCCACCCTCCCCCGCGCCCCCTATTGAATGGCCAACAGAACGGCAACAGCATGCATCGACACTGGAAATAGGAGTTCGGGACTGCCTGAAGCTTGCCCCTCCACTGATGGCGCATGGGTTTTGGTGTTGAGGTCTGCTTCCAAGACTCCTGCCTTGTGATGATGGGTTGTTGACGATGGAAATGACAACACATAGCATCGATTTGATGCAATTAGCATTTGTGAAGCAACTCGGGAAAGTACCTGTGATTGGATTTGTGTTTATTTCTGATGTGATTGTTGATACTGGTGTTGTTGTCATAGACTCTGGAGAGTTATTGCCAGATAATTATATTGGTCGTTTGGTGTTTGGCTTCAATGCATAACATGAGCAACGTGAGTAGATGTATGCTTCAGCGAAGATGATAACTGCGGTTAACACGAATAATTGCATCTGGGTGCCCGTTTGTAATGAATTGTATGCGTGGTTGCTGAGGGTTATAATCGATCCGAACTGGGATTTCTATGGGAGTTTGAATTAATTGAGATGAAATAGTGGAGGGGTAAAACAGAGATATTGACAACTAACCAGGGGCTGGTGTGGATGAAGCCATTAAAACTCGAGTCTGAACCCTTATTCTCGTCTGCGTGGGATGAATTGTGGTTGTGCTTGTTTATGCGGAGAACAACTTGTTTTACTATGCCAGCAACGCTGGGAGCACATGCTGGGAGTTATTTATCACCGTCTGCATTGGAATATGGAGTTGATTGATAGCTCTGAAAGAACCACACAATTTGCGAAAGGGATTCATAGCCAGTTGAGATTTACCTTGGCTATAAGTTTTATCATATATACAGATAGGATTAAACGTGGTTTGTGGTGTCGAAGGGTCCAACACGCTGAAGCCAGTTCGAAGTCGGTCAACAGTTGTGATCAGTGTAAAAGTAGTTCGTTTGGTTTTGTGTTTTGTTTCATCCCCCTGGTCTCACTCAGAAACAAGAGTTTGTAGGAGAATCTGGGACGAGTCGTTTGGATTATGAAGTAAATTTATTTGTTTCAGTATAATTTTCGGGCTAATTGGAATACAGTGAACTCTCTCTTAAGTGGACAGCCACGGAACCGGCCGGAGTTTTCACAAGATATTCTGTAATGGTTGTCAATGAGGGCTGTGAAGAAAACTAAGAGAATAGTCCGAGTAAACACTCACGAGTGGAGTGTTGTCGTTAAAGGTAATACTCAGTTTGGCGTAAATAAAAAATATAATCTTAAAGTAGGTACCTTCCTTCAAGTAAGACGACTGGATGACGCTGTTGGTTAAGTTCGCTTGGTTAGTGGGGTCCCCGGTTCGAAGCCCAGTGAAAGAAAAGTTAGTACGCTTTTATCTGGTTTTCAAATCTGGTCCAATGTAAGCTAATTAACGAAAGTGGGTGAAAAGGAAATATTTACATTCAATAATAAATACTTAAATATCTATAATCTCTAAAATATATTCGGGCACACAGTGGATAGTTGCAAGAACCTGCATGGATTCGAGTTTCATAACATGGAATGGTTAAGCAATCAGTTCCTTTCCGATATTCCTGAAGAAACCTGTTGTGATTCCATATAAAGTATTGAGTTTATGAAAATATCTCTTCGACCCAGCTTTCAACGCAGATTTCTGTCTGGGGTTCGGCTTTTTTCTAGCAATCAAAAAAGGAAATTATGAAAATGTTTGTTTCCTCCATTCCGGATTTCTTATTTTCAAGCTCTTTTAATAAAGCTGCTAAAGCATACCGTTTCCGACAGTATTTTCCATTTTCCAACTTTTTTACCTCTTGAAGTTACCTCCAATGCACACTCAACTTCTTCAAGTGTTCACTCAATAGATTCCACCAAAATGGAGGCAACATTCAACCGGCGAAATATGTTAGTGTAGGGTGTTCTACTTTTATTCACACCAATTGGTGTGCTCCCTTCAAAGTGCTGAGGGTACACTCACACTCAATTCTTGTTCACTGCACCAAATAACTCGGCCATAACTTGGTGAAAAATTTGTTTTCAAATTGCTCATTTCCATATAAAATTTTTTTTGTTTCCGCACACCCAGCAACGAGTCTCTCGATCATGGTGGTCAGTTCACATAAGCAAAACTCTTAAGAACATCTATGAAACTTGTTTTGCAATGGATCGTGTTGTGTGAGATGAGACACTGCCTTTTTAAAACCACACGTCTTCCACATCTAGATCTTCGATTTGAAGTCAAAAAAGTCAAAAAATTAGACGGTTGCGATGAGATCGGATAGTGACTGCAAAACCTTTTTCGATTACGAAGGACTCAGAAGCGACGACAGCACCAGAACAAAATGTTCATGTATGTATGGGTTGAGCTTTATATGGGTTTTGTTCTAAGTACAAACTCAATGAACACTAAAATGTGCAGCAGACAAGCCTATATACCGATATTCTTCGATATTTCCCTGAACGGTACCCATTTTTACTTAAGAGTGTGTAATTTTTGTAGAGAGATTTTTTGTCTAAAATACACTCGGATGTACGACTATGTCAACTTTAGTCCAGTGGTAATGCTAGAAATGCAACTACTCTATGATCACAATTTGTGTGGTAAATTTTATAAATTTTAACACACTCAGTGATTACTAAGCGATCCATATTTAAGAAACCTTAACTTGTGCAGTCTCGAGTGACAGTTTGGTTTGACGTGTGACATGAAAAAAGTGTCGAAGTTGAAGTGTATGGCTGACGCTACCCAGTATCATTTTGGGGAAGGAGAATTAAGGAATAAAAGAAGATGAATTAATTAGGAAATATAAGCAATTGTCTGTTGACCCTTTGGATACGAATTTTTATTCTCTATATTTCGTCTTTACGATTCAAAAGCACAGAGCCAACGGAATTTCCACTGCGGATATAATTTTTATTTTACTTTATTTGTGAATGTCCACAATTTAAAAGTGCAAAACATGGAAGAAAATCGTGGCGATGATTCGATTGATTGATTTTGTGTATTGCTTGACAAATATTGTTATTTAATATATTAAATATAAACAAAAAATTAAATATATACATAAAAATTTTAATATATTAAAAAATATTATTAATCGCAATCAATAAAATCAAATAAAGCCTGTGTCACGAAGAAATAATCTCGCTTTCTACTGGTGAAAGAATTTTGATAATTGGTTAATTAGTTCTAGAGATTACTTCCAACAAACGAAAAACTCACAAGCCTACAAACTTTACTCCTTTACATAGATTAGTTAGATTAGTGTGATTATGTATATTTCTACTGAACGTCTTGTCTCCTGCAAGTTGAACTTTTGAATAACGAATAATATTACTTGATTTCCACATTGGAATTCATTTGTTCGGTGGGTCGTCGAACTTGATAAATGACAGCTAACAACCCAAATCTTCTCCGTAAGCGACTTCCTGTGGCTGACATAGTGCAGTAAATAAATGGACTCGTACAACCAAGGTTCGTGGACCGAATTCCAATCCAGAATTAATTTTGCGTGTCTTGAGTCTCTATGATTGCTTCGAGAGTTTATCTAAATCTGTTCGTTAGAGAATATTGCTCCCTTTATAAGATAGACAAAAGTCCATATTGCTGCAATTGGACAATTGTTCCGAAAACATACTCCAATATTCTTTCACAACTAAAAACAATACTCTGTTCATCTGAATAATTTGCACCTGTCTGCATTGCCAATGATGAGAAGCCAGTGAGACAACGTCCGACATCCTGTTTCGTCTTTAATTAAGTTTTCTAATCAAGAAACAACCCATGCGAGGCATTAATTAGACTCTTGACCAAAAAGAAGATATCATCGTTCTGTAGTCCCATTTGATCGTCATTATACTTCAGCACCAACATGTGTACCACCACCCATATGTCCTGTGCAATGGGATATAAAAATCATTTGGTCCATAACCCTTATCACTCAAATATCAGTTCACACTAAGCCCGACCACTTTACACGCTTCACTGGAACCGGTTCCCACTCACTAACGAGACGAAAAGGACGCATACGTAAGCTTCCCACAATAATTTCTCTGCTCTCTCAATAATCAGCTTAATATTCGATTCGATTTAGTTTTTCCGTGCCTTTGTCTTCGATGCTTTCTTCTGGCCATGGTTTCCTTTTCACCGATCCCACATGTCACACCAAACACGCGCGCACACCCGTACAACTGGATGGTGGGTGGAGAGGTGGAGAGGCATTGTCCTTTTTATGGTAATATGCGGCAATCTTTGCTGAACGCATTTTCATCCTTCATTTAAACAAACAACGCGTGTCTCCCTTTCTGTGCCCGTGTGTGTGTATGTGTCAGTGTCCATCACGTTTGCGAATGACAAAAGAAATGGAAAATTCAAATCGGATTTCAGGATTTAACCTTTATCCTTTGAATGCCACAGCAGCAAATTGATAGGTTCGGAATAGGACCTTGAGCGATGTGGGGCTGGGATGATGCGCACAAGGAATGGAAAAGAAACTTCGAAAATGAAAAGGACTTCAGAGTGATTTGCCAAAGGCAAGTGTTAGCCTGTTATTGAACTCTGGACAGCTACATGCATTCTACACTGACTGCAGGCTCAGAGTGCAACTTATGATTACAGTTTGTTTTGATTGAATGAAATTCTATATATAAATTGAAGAAGTATTACAGTCCCTCTGGCAGTCTTCATGTGCACACGAGGAGGGTTAAGACCGAAAGAAAAGACGGCAGGGATAAAGCAAGCTATAAATATTGCCTACTTACATATGTCAACATTCAAATGTCAGTGGAGAAACGAGAAATGTGGCATACATTCGAAGTGGTTCATGTTTTTATCCTTCTCACAAAAGGAATGCTATCTAAGGAATATTCATTTCTTTGAAAAGGGGGGGCTTTCCTTTATTATTTATGTATTTCATAAGATTCATGTGATTAAGGGTGTGTGTTAGACGTTGCTGTTGCAATGAATAAATTTTTGGATATGCTGGTGACGATGTGATTAAATTTGCTTAACATTCGGAATTGTTTGTTATCTTCTTGTATTCGGGGTGAGAATCGTAACCAAAGTGTACGCTATCCAGCATATTTTAGCCCCCAAATATTATTACCTGTTTCTTAACCTTAAGCAATAGCTGGGCGATAAGAGAATAAGGTATTAAACGCTTATTTGCCAAAAAAAAAAAATGTTGTGGTTAATTTTATGTTCGTTTATGTTTTGCGCGTATACTAGTAAGGGCCGATTTAGGTTTCACTCAAAAAGTTAAGATAGACTTATCGGCTTGCACGAATCGAAAAGAAGATTCTAAGTTGCCTAAGTACAATTTAAACTAAGTTTAAAAAATAGTGGATCATGAGCCTTTAAGTTGTACTTTAGCAATGAGGTTTTATGTAATAAGAATTTATTTACAAAGCATTTCATTTCAGGATTGTTTGAAAATTTCGAATTTCAATCAGTGATTGGTGCCATCTATGGAACCCACAATAATATTCTCATTTACACATTAAAAATAACGAGTTTGACATTTAAAATCGACTCACATGTTGGTTGCATTTAAAAAACCGTATCATATTTATGCCCGACTTATTTACGAGTAACGGAAATTAAGCACTGTATATAAGGTTTCAGTGCAGTATTAACAAACGGCCCAAGAATCGTTCCAAAATATTGTTTGGAAAAAATAGTTCAGTATTTGTGACTATTTAATATGACTTCGGAAATGATGTCCATATCACATCACAATCGCGTTGGTGGCTCGGCTACGTGGTGGTTACGATATCTGCTTTGAAGGGTGAATAATTCACAATCATCTGCTTTTCCATTTGTGGTTGACAAAAATGACCGGCCCAATGAAAATGTCGAGAAGCACCAAAATTGTTCAGCATGTTAAAAAAATTTTGGTGAGAGAGTGCTTCGCTTACGTGAGATTACGATGCTATCACCGCCCTAAGTGGTTTAAAATAATAAAACCCTAACACGACGCTGTGAATGACATGGACCCATTGCATTGTGTAGTTTGAAAGACGAGAAGACGTACCCAGCAACATTGTTAAACGGGCTTGAGCTGGCTTAATATCTGGGCTTGGTCGGCTATACAACGATACCCATAGTTCTGGTTGGGGCCTAGGCACCTACCGACAACCTTCTCCAGCTATCGAGATTTCTCGCCCCCAGTTACACACATCAACTAGGTTGAGTTCATGCTCCAAGATCAATGCGGACGTTCCACTTTTCGATGATTGAAAGACTCGAAATCAAGGACTTTCAGAATTTAGACGATGGATCCTCAGAAACCTCGTTACACACAAGACGTTGTACAGCTCTCACAATTCTTGGTTGAATCATTCACCCCCACATCCCATTCACTGGTACAAATGATTCTTCATCAGATTCAGTCCGCGTCTATGCGCCATTCAATAGATGATGATCTATGTTCTTAATAAAATCATCTCGATCCTTCGAGATCTGGCTCTAACACTCACTTGGCCCTTGAGCACAAAGAAACAGCGATTGGCAAGTGTAATTCTGTACTATTCTACATAGTTTTGTCCTGGATCACATACATGGTTTGCTTGGTTCCACCAATCACTTCATGCCATCCGACTGAACAGACGCTGAACAGACTTCGGGAAGATCGTCCTTCTTGTGTTGGTCTGTGACTTCCACAATATCTTCTTCTTCACATCTTCACAATATGGCGTTTTGCCTAAAAATGTACTCGACATTGATGGTCTCGGCGCGTTCGTTGTCGAGCTTCATGGCACAGCGAGAATGTTCTTCCGGCAGTACTGGAAATGACGTTTCTATACCGAGGTCATATTCCGCATTGAAATCAATGAATATTCGTTCAGTATCATTCTGCATTCCATGGGTCCTTTTCCAGGATCTGGCGCTGAATGCATATCTGATCTCTTATCGTAGTCCCTGTCCTGACAACACGCTGATAAGAACTTGCTGATGAGCGGCTTCAAGCAGACATAATAAAAATAAATAATTAATAAAAATAAAAATAAATTAAACAAACTTTATTTTATATTATATTTCTGTATCAAATTATTTTTACTGTAATTATTTCGAGATAACTTTAAAAACATAACTTAACTTTCTTGAACCCTATTTATATTGGGTCATCGATTTTCAGTGTTTTATAGTTTGTTTTGGTTTGGTTTGTTTGCAATATCTTTTCTCTGGCTTAGGATGCTTAAGGATGGAAACTTTCACTATATTGCCATTGTTCCCAGAATTTTGGTAAACAAGTCCAAATGAGAACAAAAAATTAATTTTAAGTGACTACATATTTGGATTCTCATGTTATATTTGTCGTCAAAAGTTCACTCCAGCTAATTTATTTAAAAAAAAAAACAAAATCATTTGGTTTTTATTTTAATACTTTTTTTCATTTGCTTAAGAAAACTTGTTACAATAATAAATACACAAGTGTCATTTAGGAAATATAATCAACAATTAATGAAAACAAAGCATACGTGTAGCATCAAAATACATCTTGTGAGCCAGTGTCCTTAATTATTTACTGACAATTATGCATGCAACTGATTAACGATCGTTGATGTCGAAATCAAATTTCAGACGGGGGCTCATAAATAAATAATTACAAATGCACAAGGCTTGATTAAAATCTTCCGGCAGAAGGAAAATAAAAATATCTTCTTCATCCTTGTTTGCAATACAAATTAATCCAGCAATGTGACATTCCTCAGAACTGGCTTCATGAAAATGAATCGCTTCAAGGCAACACACGACACACAACTAAAGATATTTCAATTAACTTTGTTGAATAGTTCTGTATCCCTATCCCCCAAGCAATAGAGACCTGAGCAACAAATGTTCTCGAAAGCAGATGACTGCATGCATATTCTCCAAGCGTCCTATTTGGGAACTGCATTAAAAATATAAATGCAAAACCCACCAGCATTACCAGCATCATTTCCAAGCACTTTTCCACAGTAGCTTCCAGAAAGTGGGATAGATGTTGGAAATATCTAAATTTCCTGTTCCAAAACAAACCGCAACTGTCTAAGCAAATAACCGCCACACAGGCGCTTGGGTGCGCACTGCTGAACTGAACTCAAGTCCAACGCCTAAACAATTAATAACCCCCGCCCACCACCAGTGTCAAGTGAAAAAAATGAAATTCGCTTTGTGAATTGCCCCACACAGTTCCATTTAAGGACCGCACTGTCAGCACCATGAAATCCTTCTTTTGTTTACCTTTTACAAAAATGCACGAACGGACAAACTGGTGCATCCCTTCTCTTTCATTTGTCCGATCACAATCTCTCTGGCAAATGGAAATCTCTATACTGCCGGCAGTATAGCCAACTCCAGTCAGGACTATTTATCATTCCATCTTTGCACTCTGTAAGTTTGCGCACGGAAATATGGCCACGTCCGTCTCAGTTTTGGTAGTTTGTTCTCCTGCAGAGGTGCTTGCACTCATGTATGCTTGTTTGTTTATTTAGGGCAGCTTCATGGTGCATACAACTTTTTCTTCAAACTCGTTCACTAGCCACGCCTTGCACTCCACTCCACACTCCACTACACTACCGCAAAATAAAAAAGGTTTTAAGCCACACTTTGCTCTGAAAATAAATTGCACTTGGTGTAACCGCACACATTATAGTTGACCCGTCACCAACAGCGTGCAAAATGAGATAGGTGTTCGGTTTAGAGGCGACAAGTTTTGGTCCTGCATGTTTACGCAAGCGGTAAATGAGGACACACAAACCCATACTCGCCTCCTTCGTTAAGGAAAACTTTATCTGTGAAAGGTGCAACTTTCAGCTGCATTCGCAATCCAAAGTTGGTGGATTTCGGTGACGGAGTTGATTTATTTCGCTTGCCTCCCTCAGCCTCCTCAGACTGGCTATGTGATTAGAGATTTAGTGAGGTCTCACACTTAGCACTCTGCACTTGGCTTCAATCCAAATGCGGCTCAGCGAATAGTGTTAAACGATAACGGATGAAGATCAGAAAATGTAAATGAGTGCCAACAGCAGCGGAATTATTATGTATCCTTAATTAGATTGGTTCTTGGCTCGGTGGTCTGCTCCTGCATATCTGGCCTGGGGGAAGGTGGATGCATTCATTGCCATCACATCCTTTTTTCGAGCATATTTACTCGTGCGGATTGAGGGTAAATAAAAATATCAGTTCAATGGCACCGCGTCGGATGGCATGACATGACGTGTCTGGATGCAATCCAACCGGAAGCTGCTTCCTCCACTAGCACCGAAGTTATCTGCACGACCGGCAGCCAGCTGGAATGAGACTTCAGCCGAGCATCAAATATCAGCAGTTGATTATTTATTCCTTAATTAAGAAGCATCATATAGAACATACAGTGCATTTGCAGCTTGCGTACGTCCGCACGGGTTGTCTGGATGCTGTATCAGGTTGCAGAATGCAGAAATTGTCAAAAGGAAGTTTCCAGAAATTTCATGCCGCAGATAATGAAAAGGAAATGGGAAGTGTTACGCATTCAAACAGACGAGTGCAAATAAGTTTTTTGGAAATATGCAATGACTCTGCACCGCAATCAGAATCTGAATACCAAATGAGTCGATACCATATGCTGTGACATTATCTGCGTATGGCTTTGTTTTAAACAGGATTTGGCACGTGATTGTATGATGCGTAGTGTGGAATTGTCTTAGGAAGGAGCTTTCTCCACAGATTCAAATTTAAATCGCTTGTAAGGTTTGCCAGGTATTAGAGGTTGACCAGAAAGCAATCATAGGTCTGTCAATTGTCATTTTTCATCAGGTGCCATGGTTATGAATGACATCAAAATATTCGGTAAGGTTTGCCACCGACTGAGCGATAGACTTCTTCAATTGGAACATCGGTTTCTATCAGCCTTACACGTTCAATTTTGAACTAAATGACCCGGACAAAATTCACTTCAAATATTTGAACAAAATGTTTTACAAATATTAATACTAACCGGGATTGATGTTCGCCAAAATCATAAGACGCTAATTATACGCTTATATTAAAGAAAAATCACTTAAATGGTATACAACATGGACATAGCAGAGACGCATGCTATACTAATGTGTGGAAACATACGATGTGAGTGTGAATGGTAGGAACAAAGAAGCAATGTTTTTTCTCTGTTCACTCACTTAATTGACTTGAATTGGACCTGCTTGCTGTGTATTTGATATACGCAACGCCACCCACATCTCTGTTAAAGTGGCTGACAAATATATCGATTTTTATTTCCAGTCTTGCAATTCCGATTTCGATAAATTTTCCGTTGGAAGGTATTTGTTTTTGTATTTGTACACAAACCTGCTACACAATAATACCTTTTCATCAAGAAAAGAACCATAAAATTCGATGTTGCCAAGCTCGAGATATAAAAGCACAAGCATATATCAAACCGTTATATATATATAAATATATATATTATATAAATAAAACAATAAATAAGACTAAGATATCGAAATCGAGTTGTAAGTATGCAATGTGAATTTTATCGTGAAATCAGTCGGACATCATGACATCAGTGTGGATGTAATTCGTTACACCGTGGACGAATTTGGCGGGGAATACAGTCTTTTGGACCATAAGCCATTAACCATTCAGAAGAGCTGATGGAGCAGCCATTATCGAAGAAAACCGTGTTTTTGGACTGGATCACGCGATGATCAGATCAATCAGACATCGCGAGAGAGTCATCCCGGCTTGTTTTACGTTTGGTTATGGGTTTGCATGAGCAGATTGTGTTGCTACAAATGCTGAAGCAGTGAGTTGGTTAAATAGGCAGTGGAAGTGTTGATCAGATATTCGGACTTAGACCGAAAAATAATCTTCTCGCACGAAGTTTTTTTGTTGCTCAGCGGCAATTTTTGTCTGCAAGAAAGATGTTATCGGAGCGAACACAATCCACAATCGTTCGATTAAGCATCTTGCATCCACAAAAACGACTTTTTGATGCGGCTTATAGTTTGGGTATGCATCAGAAGACCTTATCTCTTTCAGAATCAGAAAATACACCGTTACTGTCGATGACCACATGTATAGAGCGATATTAGCCGACTTTCTGTTGCCAAAGCTGGACAACATCCATATATCCGAGATGTGATTCCAAAAGGACAAAGCTACACGCCTTTGGAACGAGTTGAGAATGAGACATCTAGTAGCAACTGGGTCATCTCACGGCGAGCGGTCATCAATTGATCGCCAATATCAAGCTATTCGACGCTACACCATGTCGTAAGTCTACGCTATCAAGCCAACCGCTATAGACGAGCACTTTGCAACATTCGAGACGCTGTTGTAGCATTCGAACATTAGAGGCAGGTCAGTGAGACGCAATAAATATAGATCGGTTCAATTTTGTGGTTCAAACTTAATGCACTTTCAGCGAAGCCGATACCAAAAACGTTTGCGAGTTAATAAAAGCGTACAGGAAACCAGAAGAACCCAAACTTGAGAGTGAAGCCCAAAATCTGGCTGCCAAATCAAATGGCTGGCACTAAAATGCATTCACTGTACTTTTTTTCTTGTTAGGGACCTTGTTTGGAGCTCGTTTGGACACCCGAAAAGAATGAGGTCAAGAGGTCTAATCTATCATCTGTTGAGGTAGAATATTTTATACGCTTTGCGACGTTCATTACTTTTGTTAATATATGTCTGTACATAAACTCAGACTCGCTGTGTAGATTTCTTGTGGAAATTGAAACAATAAAACTTCTTGTACGCACTGTGCTCATAAATATCCGGGTCCGTACTTGCGCAACTAATAAACCCACGCTATTGTGTATTATATTCATCGGAGTTCTAGCGAGTCCACACACATAAACCGGTTTCTTCTGATGGACAAATTAAATGCTAAGTAACCCCACCGCGTCCCGTAATCAATTTCCTCTTGTTGCCATAACCACGTTGGCAATATATTTAAGTCCTCGCAATCTCTCTCTCTCTCTTTCATCCCTGAGTGGCTTTTACTCTGGGTAACATGCAAAAACTATAAACGGAAGAGGAATGGAACATTAAGCCCGAAGTATAGATAGTATAGTAGTAGAACAGAAACCGGAACAACGGTAGCCGGCCAGAACATACCTATCATCTGTGGAAGGGAAATAAATGCGGATACTTCTTTAACGCTGAGATACGGTACGGAAAAGATGGCCTCATATTTTAAGACCTTCTGCGAATATTGTGTAACTACACTAAATTCTTAATGTTGCGTTTGCTCGTAAAGCGTGGTCTGTCCTTTTTCTGTCTGTCTTGTAGGAATGACATCGCCGTCGGAGTTATGGGAAGTTTTCAATTTGTTGTTTTATGTCGATAGTTCATAAATGTTCATGAGTCCTAAAGGATGCTAAAGTGCGCCTGATGGATGGATGCTTGTCATCCGGCAGCCTCGCAGTGGAATGCTGCAAACCACTTATTTTGTTTGTATCAGTCAGCGCCCCACCTCCACCTCTCTGGAGATTCGTAGAATCCTTTTAAATGTCTGCTCTGACCTCTCTCGAAGGAACCGTTATCCAGAGTTGAAAACAAAGTAAGGGTACGCTGGATAACGAAAATAATTCCCACTAAATATGAACGTATTAGGTTGGCAGGTCCTGGCCATTTGTGCCGGGAAATCCTCCAATGCGAAGGATTTGACATTTAATTTCGTTTTAATGTGAAAATAGTGTTCAATTTCACCGGACCTGGGTCTGGATTGGGTGATTGGTTAGCTTCCTGGAGCCACACGGACCTAAAACAACAGAGGGAAAAAATTCAGATAATGGTTGGCATCTATTAATGACCATCTGGGGGTCCCTTTTCGGGTGAATTTATTGAAGGACACCGTTTCAGGCATATAACGATGTTTTTGTCCCTCGTAATAGCATTAAATTTGCATCAAGGCGGGCAGAGGTGAATGTCCTCTAATGGGTTTCGATAAGAGCTTACCCCCGCCTCAACCCATTTCATCAGCCAGTTGTTACATGTGAAGGGTCTGTTGGGGAAGGGCGGCAGGAGCAATTACCAAAGTATTAAGCTTTCAGGTGGGTAGATCCTCCCGAATTTTCTAAGGATTTCCTTACAAAGAAACCATATCGGTTGCTCTTCGATTCTCAACCATTGTACCGACCTGCATTCAGTATGCCCTCATTCTTAAACGCTAATGGGAGAAGTTTAAAGAGGGATTAGGTTTCCTTGGAAACATCAAAGAAATTATTTAATGACTGTGCCAGCGTCTCAGACGCTTGCTTGGGTGGAACGTTAATTTCGACGGTGCACCATTCAAGGGAAAATTAATATTGCAAAATGTGGTCCTGTTCTTGAGCGGCGAAGTTGAAATTTGGCGAAAATATTAATGATGTAGCTTTGAAAATATTTCTCTTTGTAGGATATTTTAGAGGCCGCTTTGTACTTTTAAGCAATATTCGCATCTCATATGGTTGAAGGTAGTTGTACTTGTGGATGTCTTGGCACTTTTGTGGTCGCTTTACTTTAGCTTGAATACCCGCTTAAACTTTAATTGCTTGGGTTTAAGACTGCATTTATATAAAAAAGAAGTGGCCTATAACATTATACATAATTCAAGCAATCAGTAATAGTGGGTCGCCGTGGCGTAGTTGGTAAGTGCGTCGACTCCTACGCAGAGGGTGCCAGGTTCGATACCCGAATTTACCACCTATCATAATTCGCGGCTCCACCTCATTCGAGTCACTGACAATGCTCAAAGAATATTCCTGTCTAGAAAAAGCTTCTCAAATTCGCCGTTCGGAGTCGGCATTAAAACTGTAGGTCCCTTCCACGCGTGGAAGAACAATAGCACGCACAACACACGTGGTTGCTGAGAAGCTAGGCCCAGGTCCACCTGGGATTGTAGCGCCACCCATATTATTATTATTAAGCAATCAGTAAGCCCAGTTTCATCCCATTCGTTGTGGCCGTTTGGGTGATAAGCCCCTACAAATACAAAACAACTTCAATCTTTCAAATAAATAAAATTTGCAAGGTTGGATTGGTTGTATCTACATATTTAAATTGAATGGCAAATCCAGAGCACAAAGTACACAATCATCTAGAGTGAGTTCTTAAAAGTCGCCTAAGAAGTAACTGAGTTCAGTTCAAACACCTTCATCGTCCAGATGGGTTCGCTCAACGAAAGAAACAAAAGTCCACCACACCGCACCGAGACTAGAGGGAATGAAATCGTTTAAATTGGTTTTCAACGCATTTAATTCACTCAATCGACAAGAGAACTATGTTCGGCCTTACGAGGCACAACCGGCATCGCAGGATTTAAAATTGTTCCGCAAATTCCAGTCACGTATTTCATCAATATGCCGGCTAGATGGATGTGTGTATGCTTATAGTAGACGAACCGCTGCGACTACGACGACGACGTTGAGATCGTCTTCGTTTGTTGTTCGCTTGCTGTTGCTGTCATTCTTCGTTGCTTAATCCTTACTTCACTCACTACCCGCGCCGCCGGTTGCCTTGGATACAGTATAAAACTGTCGGGGCTCCCCGCATTGGAAGTGGGACAAAAAGTTGATGTCCTCTTTGATGTGACGAACGTGACTCTATTGTGGAATGCTGGGAGGGTTCATTGTTTCCGAGTTATGCGGCGGCATGTCCTTCATAAGTGTGTGTATATGCTCAGCTTCATTCCTTTTGTAATGTCACAACTACTGGCGGGGCTATTACTTCTTCTAACTATCTGCCAATATTGAGCGTGTGTCGGGGGATGATCAAAACCAGGACGCATTAAGAACGAACAAGGCACGACAAAGGGACTCTGTGTTTCTGCGGTGGGTCAACCCTGAAAAATAGGAAAACTTCTTGAGTGGCTATTTGCTTTTGTTATTGATGGCCAACAATACTTGCCACCAACCAACTACAGACCAGACCACAGCACCAGCACAGCTCACCAGCATAGTGGTGGTGGCAGAAATGAATCGTTTCATTAAAGTTGAATGTCGTGAGCAGATGCTCGACAGAAGTACTACATGTAGGGTTTGGGAAATGATCCGCCGCCGCGCCGCTCGTTGACGGCTGATTCGTTGTCGGGTATTACTTACTTTTTTTTTGCGTCACCTGTTGAATTCGTTGTTTGATGTTGATTTATGGCTGGGGTATCTCTAAGGACTATTCACAGCCCATTTAAGGCAGGCACACACATCGGTAGGATTAGGGGATTGTGGAGTTGTGATCAGGTGCGCCTTCCTGTGGAATGGCTTTGAAATAATCTCTTGCTTTCACAATAAATTCCTAAAAGCTTCGTCCTTTATTTGTCTTCCTTTTTTTATTGTTTTTGTTTGATTGTCACTGCCACCCGGCAGAACACAATCTACAAATAGTCAATTCCAATTGACCCATCAGACAACGTTCATCAATTAGGACACAAAAAAGGCTAGCGCTCCCCATTCGAGGGGGCATTTTTTTGGTTTGCAGAAAATTTATAGAAAGCTGCCGTAGCAGGGGCGCTTAATATTCGAAACACGATGGCTGTCGGAAAGTTGCTCGTAGAATGGAAAACAAGACACGCACACAAATTGTTTTGTTTTTGAAGTTTCATTAAAAAAAAAATGAGGAAATTCGTGTCGCTAGAGAAGGTCGATGGTTGTGTTGATTTGGGACCGTTTTCTCTCAGATTGTTCTCCCAAAATAGAAATTCGTTGTTCCTGTCGAGGAAAGTTTTTTTTGTCGTGTTGATGTGGGGCTTGAAGAGACGGACACAAATTAAGGATGTCTTTGGGTTGGGCCTGTCCAGATCTTGATAAATAAATTGAGGAGAGAAAAAGCCTTCGATTGGGCGAAGAGGGGAAACCAAAATTCAGAGCAATCATTTAATGATGGAAGACGACTTTGGATCGGACGTGCTCGGATCTACTAATAGCCGACAAAATCTATGTGTTACACCAGGTTACAAATGAGTTTTGTTGAACTCGCTGCCATGGCATATGAAGGAGGGATGGTAGGTACAACTACAGAAAGGCCAATTAAGCATGAATGATTTTTTAAAGGTTTTATTAAAGTTGGTCGTGTGAATAAAACGAATCTTGGAGATCTTGGATCAGTCATTCAATGGTGATGTAGTGAGAGAGCAATCGGCCATTTTGCTTATCAAGTCATAACTTATCAAGTCAAACGAATGAATGCGATTCCAGAATTTAGTCCAATAATAATAAAATTGACGGCGCGGCAGTCAGAGGTGAAGCTGGACCTAGCTTCCACACGAGCAACCCCTCGTGTTTTGTTCTCTTTCGAGTGAGTGGGACGTACAGTCTTATGCCGACTTTTCTAGTCAGGAGTACCCTTTGAGGATTTTGAGTTTTATTTTTGAAGTTTTTTTTTGAGGATTGTCAGTGACTCGAAGGAGGTAGACTCGTGAATTTTGAAAGTTTTTAAATTCGAGGGTCGAACTTGGCACCCTCGATATAGGGTCGAAGCACCAACTCCCACGCCACGTCGACCCACATTGATTTTAATCGTTATCTACAGAAAAATGGCGCCCAACGCATATCACATGCGCATCTACAACAAATATATTTGAAACAAGAATACTGCAAGAGAAGTCTCCCATAGATATTGTTCTTCAGATTATAATTTGAAGATCTCCTCCGCATCCAGCCAGACTCTATCACTGGCTTGGAAATAACTTTAATGAACTTCTAACGCTTCACACATTCATGTAATCTAGGTGTTACTATTAGCATTTTATTGAGCACCAATTTCTGTAATGAAATTTCATATGTTTGACACTCCTGGCACGCTCTTTTTATAATGCGTCTTACGTGTCCGCACGCCGGTGTACTTAAGCGGAGGGATTTACTGCGCTGCTTGTTTGACACACCTGCATGTCAAGACTAATGCTTGCTTCCGGAAAGTATTTATTGCAACAAGTTGACTTAATTGCCGTGCTTGTTTTCTAATGCTTTGGCTTTATTGCTTGTTGCGATAATAAATCGTTGTAGAGTTCACTTAATACTAAGAAGGTTTGTTAGCCCGGAACATTGCTCGTTCGTGACACATTTTGTCGATTGACGAAAATTATTGCCATCATCTAATTTTGACAGTGCTTTAGTGCGCGGAGAAGATGGCAAATAGTCTGCCTTGTGTAGCCATGGTGGGTGAGGCTTTGGAAGGGGAGCGTTATGATCGAACATCACTTCCACTCTAAGGCCTTATGGCCTCTTTGGGAATCTCTTGATTTGTGGAGTAAACATTCCGTCAACCTGATGGCTTAAACTAACTTTAACTTATCTTTGAAGATCCCAACTATCAGCAGTCTTTGTGAATAACCTTTTTTCCCAGCAAAGCTAGGCGCCGATTCTGCGCAGCTGGAGAGTGGCAAAGCAGATGATGGATCGTGTCGGTCTCCTCCTCATTGTTGTAGCACCGGCAGAGATGGCTAGCTTCCGCATTCCATTTGCAAAGCATTGTTCCGATCAGGCAGTGTCCTGTGATCACTCCGACGAGCACATGGATTGAGTTTCGGTCCAATGACAGCAGCTTCAATGTTTTGCCGTTGTTGAGCTCTGGCCACGTTGATCTGCCCACGTCCACGTAAATGTTAACTCACGAAGTATATCAAAATTAAAATAAGTTGTCCTTCGAACCTTGAAACTGGCAATCAACAAACGAAGGCAGCAGGCTCCACTTCCAAATGCCTTATGTTTTCTCTCCTCAGTCACTCTCGATCTCTTGAAAGTTCAGTGAACACGAAAAATAACTTATAGATGAATAATTACTCGAAGAAATTACTCAAACATCTGATCAGCTGTCACTAACCCTAATTCGAGTAGCAAATGTGTCGCCTAACCCCGCAACACACCCCTGGCTACAAGTCACGAGACCATTTAAAACTCAATTAATGCCCATCCTTTCCAGGCATGTGCCATGAAAAAACTCGAAAACATCACTCTTCTCCCAGTTCCCATTCCATCAGCTCCAGCCGTTCATCACACTTTTATCCTTTAATTGCCATAAATTATCCCATCGGCCTTTGTTTGAGTCACAAAGCATCTTCCCGGGGGGGGGGGGGGGGTGCTCTCCTGTCTATAAATAAATACTCAGTAGCCGGTATAAGGATGAAAATTCATCGGTTTGTCGTAAAGTTAATTGCTATACACAGCCGAGAGGACGTTGCCTTTGAAAACCGTTTCCATTCGTCAGCAGAAAAAGATGGAAGCAACAAGACGAAAATGGCCTTAATACCATCGACGGGGAACGGAGCAAAGGTAACGAAAGGAAGAAATGACTAAACGAAGAAGAGGAAGAGAGACGACATAAGAACAGGGGACACATCCAACCCGGTCAGGAATTTAATCACATTTATGCAAAGCTAATAACTTTATCCTTTTCTCATTCACTTTGAGAGAATGCCTTCGTCTAATGCCAGAGGTAGGGATAACTTTTTGCCGCCATTTCTGTCTCTCCTCTTCTGATGCGGTTCTGCCTTTTTGTTTTCTGTTTATGATTTTATTATCAGTGGGAGGAAGTCAAAGTAAAGCCGTTTCTCCAGCAGAAGGACACGACTTTCTGTGTTAATATTTTAATCATATTATAAGTTCGCTGATGCTAAATTTCTGGTGTCCCGTTACTATCCACGGCCGTTACTATCATGACTGCAAGAATTCCATTTAGCCTGGCCGAGTTCTGCTCGATTTCCGTCGATTGTTGTGTCGTTGTTACTGCTCAGAGTATGAGGGAAGGGGTGACTAATTGGGGTGGACGATTGGACGATTGCACGACTAGACGACTGGATGGTAGCGTGCAGATGGGGAAAGGAAAAGTAATTTGTTGAAGTGTCGCAGGGGCACTCAATGCAAAAAGTATTTCGTTTCAAATACATTTGCCATCATCATTGGTGACGTGACTTGTTGTCATCGTGACTGGTTAAAGAGCACGAACCGATTCCTTGTTGACACCGACAACAAAAACAGTCGTTCGTTGATGGCTGACTTTGTAAAGAGTAGCCCTTTCAATGCGAGCACCCCGAATTTCAGAGTGGCAGCTCTGTAATTAGATTTTCAATTTTCCTCGGCAATGGTTGCATATTTGAATTGCAAAATGATTGCGTGCCCATGACATTTTTGTCAGCATTTCAAGTTCCTGTGTAACCAAAATACCGAATTGACGGGATGTGGTGAGTACGCCATATGCTAAGTGAAGACTCATAATTGTCATTCAAAGTGAGAGACACATCCCATGGGTTGAATCTGTTTCATAGCTAGTTCATGCCAACATTTGTCAAAACAAAAAATCCCGTCCTTGTCAGAAACTAATCTCCTTCAGGCTGTCGTGGCAGCTTTCAGCTCACCCAAGTAGAAAAGCCTCATTTTCATGACACAACTATTTTTTGGGGGAGACAGGCAAAAAAGAGATGCCCACAAATGAAAGTCACCAGTGATTAAAATCATCTCCAACATCCCCAATTACATGGAGCCCCTACACCCTGGCACTGATTTATGTGCACCCTTATCACAGCAGGACCATGAAATGCAGACAAAGGCGTGGGCCGACAACTCCATCTCTGCCTCCGACTCCTGAAGACTTATTTACTGTCTGTGTGTTTGTGCCTCTGTGATGATTGAAACAACATGTGTACGTAGGGTATTCGCCTATCGCCCAGCTCCACACGGGCCAGCAACCCTTAATGCAAACCCAAACTCATTTCAATACGTAAGGGATAATGAGGGATGATATTTCTGCGGTTAATGACAAATATTTAGCTCATAGCTTTACGATGGCCCCATGAGAAGACAGGACGGGACATGACGCACATAAGATCCTTCGTGAAAGCGTAAGTTTGGGTGTAAATCCATGGCAATGACCACCATCAGAAGAAAATCAGTTGAGGACGATGCAAATGGGTTGGTATACGACCATGCAGACATCCAACTGACTCCTTTCATTGACTTTATTTTAAACTAAACCCCATTAAAATATCCATATCTGAGCAGAAAACGACAATGACGCTTCCTTGTCGCCGCCGTTTAACTGTCCAACAACATGTTCATGATCCAGCCATTCTATAACCCCCTCCCAGCCCTCATGCGTCCCATTTAAGCCCTTCAACAACGACATAGTATAACGCCATACATGCTCATCCCAACACCAAAGCCGACAGTGGAAGCTGAGGATTTAAATTAACGTGGTACCGGGCTACTAAACGCTGCTTGCTGAACTTCTGGCCTGGCTTGTGGCTGCAATGCATGGTGGGATTCGTTTTACAGCTTCACTTCCGTTGGGGCAACAGCCATTTGTCCATAACAATTACGAGCACTTTGGTTGAAAATGATTGCAACTGGCAGCCCAAATGGGAATGGGAAAACAGCAAGCAACCAAGCAAGCAAGGATAGTCGCATCGCAGCCACTCTCAACAGAATTACTGCTGCTGATGAGGCTGATAGTGGCAGTGGTGCAGTTGGTCGCCGTGGGATGGCTTTAATACATATACACACAGCGGACACATAATCGGCCTGAGAGCATGGTTAAGCCCCTTACATGGCTGGCGGCCGTTGCAAAGCGGTCAAATTATTTTATCCTCAAAGTCCTGCGGCGTCAACTCTCACATCGATGAATTTTCAATTTCGTAACGGGGTCGTTTCTTTTCGGAACAAGAGTGTGCTATTCTCTTGGGGATTGACTTTGCGGATGTATGCAAGTGGCAGTCGCAACTGGCATATCGGAGGTATATTTTGTCATTGGATTGAAGGAGATTTGGACGTCAATGTGGAAGTGGTCGGACTTTGAATAGATGAGACAATAGCTACTGTTGCAGAGCTTTAGATGACGTTGACACTGGTATTGGGTGTGGGATTAAAATTAACTGATTTGTTGGATGTTCTGTTGGAGTCCTGGCAGCAGGCGGTAGTGGATACTTCATGAGTTGAGAACTAACTTTGGTGAATGACACCACAGATGGTCTTTATGTTTTGGGTCCATTTTGTCTGACCACTGTTTTGGCCAGGATGTGACATTGGACAATTGTCGGTTGGCAGTTGACGAAATCACATCTGTATGAATTAGTTATCGGTACATTTTGTTTGTGTATTAATAAAATAACAGGCATTTTACACCATTCCAGAGTGGATAAAAGACATCCTGTTCAATAGAATTCAAGGCCTCTTCGCTTCAAGAGAATTGTTTCGTGGCATTCCACAGGGGGATGCGGTCTTCTCTCATATGTGGATATTGGCTGTTGGTAGCATAATAATAGTATCGATGGCGGTACTGCCCGATATGAAAATGGCACTATCAACAACTTCGCTATTATGAAGACAATTTTACAGAATTTTGGACATCATTATAAATGGTAGTTACAGTTTCCTGTGGGTCTAGATGTCCAAGTCTCAACAATGCCAATGACAGTTTAAGTCTGCCTTCATTTTGTAGACTTATTCCCTGTTGGTTGATGCAGGGTTAGCAGCAGTTACGTTGATGATATCCTGTATTCTTATTATAATTCATTTGGAACTCAACCGAGGTTCACGGAGCAATGTCTCTTTCCTATTAGTTTACAAGGATGTTGATAGCATTCCCGTAATATCGTCTAAAATTCTCTTGAATCTACTGATTGGTTTCTTTTCACAGATCATATTTACAGACGTCAGTTTCTCGTTTGGTTTCGCAAGTGATCGCTCCCAAGCTGAAACAGCATACGGGAAGAGCAATGTGTCTCCTAGTGAAAATGGATTTCTCCTGCACACACGACAGTCTACACTGATTTTCTATGTCCACATTGAAGGCTTGACGCACGATTTGAATCCGGCAATGCTATATGCTCATCGTAGATATTCCCTAGTGCGTCCAATAGGCAAGGACGGTCCTCAAGGTGTCTTGTTAACTATTGATACCCCATCAACTATTGAATCTCCAGTGTAGGAAAGACGTCCTCTACAAGTCAACATTTCATAGTCTGCATAAAAGCCTGGGATCTATCGGTGACAGCTGCATTGATCCGCATTTACTTGGACATCAGTTCTTTTCGAATGGTTGCATGTATTCATCATAGAAGATGTTTTATGTAGCTCCTGTAGAGTATAAGATCAGCTCGTTAGTGGTTAAGCTATTTGCCCATTCAGTTGGAAACTGTAAAGTTCTTATGAATGGCTCTCTCATAAAAACCCCCGCAAATACCCATGCACACATTGAGTATTGCATCAAGTCATTTCACATTTTGCAGAGAGGTGTCCATGCTTGAGTTCGCCTTGCCACCTAGAAATGAACTCGATTTCTTGTAATTTAATTTTTATCTCAGCATGCAGCCAATACCCCTTTGCCATGAAAACAAATGTTCCATGCAGCCGTTGGCGAAGGAGCTCGATCACACACATTTGTTGATGGGATTTTCCATTTCCGAGTGACGGTTCTAATCTACAAATGGAGTCGCTGGTAGATCACGGACGCCGAGTGAGAGGAAGAAAACTAAGAAACTTCTCCCGCATCGTCTCGATTTAACGACCATGCTAGAAGGGAGAGTTTAATGACTGTGCACGGCGCGGGCGGGATTGTGGGAGAAGTCGTTTCGCGATTTATTACTACCCGCCATTTCGAACACACAATACCGTAGAGTCATTCAACTGAGTACCTGGCAAAACAATATCACGTAAGCATTACCATTCCAATGCCGTGGTTGTGTGCAGATTTAGCCATGCGTGAATAGATGATAGCGAGCAAAGCCTGCATCAAATGTGGTCACAGCTGCTACTGGGAGAACTTGTTTCCGACTCAGGTGATAATGCCTCGAACATCTTCCGGAACAGTGTCAGTCCCCGGGGCTGTCAGCCGAAGACGTCAGCGAAACATGTTCCATCACATATCTGGTGGAAGTTTTCATTTACTAGTCCAAATTTCGTTGCTTCAAAGACACACACATGGGTGTGGAAGTGTGAGAATGTGTGGCCGCAAATAAATCACCCACACCTGGTCTGAGTGTTGTTGCTTCCTGTGGAATCAGCGATGTCGCCTGCCAGCTTCCCAGGATGCCAACGCCACCCGAATGCCAGTGAAGTGAGTATGCCTGAATGCACACGTTGATGGAAACTTTTGTGGTTCGGAATTCGGTTGCGCTTCCGTAATCGGAATTTGTTGCGAATCCTCAACCGGAGTTGAGTGTTGTGACTTTTTTTATGCCACTTCTGGAACTGTAAATAATGAAATCTTGAATGGTGAGCTTGAAAATTGAAAAAGTTATATTTTTTAAGTTTTTTTGGTCTTCTGGGGGTAGCCGAGTAAGGAATAAGTTTGTGCCCCCAATGGAACGCCTTCGTCCGTCTTAACAGTAATTGCATTTTGTGTGAGTGTTTTTTTTCTCCGTGCTTCTCTCGCCGCTGGGGGGGGGGGGGAATATGGACACCCGAGTTCAACCAACCGTTTAGCCGTTCCCACTGCTTGGGATCTTCCTTTATTTTGTTCGTTTGGTCTGTTGTCGATGGTCCGAGGTAATTTCAATTTTGCACCGACGAAACTTTCCGTCGGAGAGTTGAACTCCCCGAGGGATGAGGAGCCGGTGTTTGGTAGTGCGGTGCGTTCGGGACATGTTTACAGACGAATTTTTTTGGTCCTGTTCTTATCCGCATATATCTGTGAGGGAAAGGGTTGGCTGGGGAACTAAATGGATGTAATGATGTTGGTAAAAGTTTTATGCTTTTAAAAGTTTCATTCTTTTCTGTTGTTGTTTTCTTCTGGTGACTTCTGCGGGGCATTCTGTGGGCAGAGCGGGCGGAGATGTAAACCTAGTTTATTAAAGGCCACAGCTCCCAGAGGAATGACAACTTCTTGCTGTAGAATGTCAAACAGTGATTTGAGATGTCGTTTTGCTGTAATTTTCGAAATTGGGTGCTAAAGGGTGATTGTTACCCTTGAGTTCTCATTGGATGCCCCAAACCTTTTTTGTGAATCGCTGTTTTCCTGGAATTACAATTCAATGTGGTTATGAATTATCAGACCCTTGACGAATTCCGATTTGGTTTTATTTGAACTTCGAAACCAATTAATGTTTTGCAGAAGAATCAGTGGACAATTGCCGTGTCTCTAGTTTTCATTCAATTATTTCCAAACTTCCGCATGGTCATTTTTTAAGGACGAGCTTGCTGATTTTGTAGATAAATGTAGATATCTTGCATAATAATATTATGGGCCTAACATTTACAGCAACAACTCATGTTGAGCATGCTAGTATTCTCTCACGAGTGGAACGGACTTACAGTTTTATGTCGATTCTTAATGGCCAAGTTTGAGAAGTTTTTCCTAGACAATCACCACTTTCTGAGCGTAGTCAGTGACTCAAAAAAATGGTGGCCGTAAAAATTATATTTTTGGTGTACCGGGAATCGAACCTAGGCAGCGAGGTGCAAGTGCATAGGAGTCGACGCACAGACCCGCAACGCTACGACCGGTCTCATAGGCCATAAAAAAAATCCAGTCGCCACGACATTGGTGGGAACTTCCAGTCGTTTCAAATCACCAAAATAATGAGTAACTCCTGTTGGAGATGTTTATTTGAATAAATCCCAAAGGCTCGTGCTGTGTAAGATGTGACACCGTTTCTTTTAAATAACATGTCAACTTATTCTACACATTTCGACCAACCAGTTGCCAAACTGGCACGTGAGCATCCATAACAACAACTATACAGTGAAACTTCTCTTTACGGATATCCTTTTATACGGGACAACTCTCTTTACTACAATCCGTCATGGTCCCGCCATGAATGTATTCGTGTATTTCAACTCATCTGTTGAATTGAATGTCCTTTGTAAGACGTCCACCACGGGCCTGTTTCAAGCAGTCGATTCCTCTAACCCAGTTCTCAATTACGGAAACGGCTACTGTGTCGCGTTTTATATTTGCCTCGATCTCCTCAAATGACCCCGGCTTAGTAATATAAGCCAATGATTAACGTAACTCCATAGAAGAGCCAAGAGGAGTTAAATAATAAGAACTGTAACATTATGTTATAAAAATGGCATTAATTAACAATGCCATTAAGACACAAACTCACTTCATCGCTTAAGATGCTTTTCCGATGAAATTAAATGTATTCTTCCAAAATTCCAAGATCCCAATTCGCGAGCATACATCGCTTTATATGATAGAGTGTTTATTCCCTGAGTTTAGGCCATGATTTCTTCGCAATATTCGCCATAGTGCTATTTCGACCAACTCACCAACTCGTTGTCTCACTAGATCGTGAAATTTGTTCACTATGCAATGAAAACATTAACGTATTTCAACTCCTTCAGAACTATACAGCGGACAATCATAATGGTCACTCTGCTGTCCGCAATAGAGAAGTTTCAGTGTCCTTTGAATTGCTTTTCTGCTGGGACGATAATCTCGACTAAAAATTGGCGTTAACACTCTAATAAATTTTCGTTCGTGGACTTCTGAAATGATTTTCTTGAATTTTTGCGCATGGACACTTTGGTCATTGTTTTAAGGGTGTGTTGACAGTGAATGTTGTCAAGTCCCATTTGAAAAACCCATAAAATTGTACAATGTACCATAACCTAATGTGTAATATAAATCTGGCAGTGTGATCGGTAGGTTTTGAATCGTCTTCAACACTTTTTTAAATGCGGTCGAATCCCGTCTGTAGAGCCTGCTTATCGATGATGAATAAGCCCGAAGATGTCTGTTTACAGTTTTGCCTTAAACAGACTCAGAGCGATGACATGATGACTGTCGTAAGTTGTGTCCAGATAGCTATGACAGTTTTTCCAAATGTTGTTGCAGCAACTGTCAGTGCTACCAAATGCCAGTTCACACCGTTTTTCTTGCATGTAAATTTCTTTTCCTATCGTTCTTATTTCGTCTCCCTGCACTTCCTGACAAATTCGAGTTTCCATAATTTAAGAACGTTCAGCGATTTTTTAACGATCTGTATTGAAAAATGACAAACAATGACAGCCTATTTCTTTCGAAGGTCTTATCTAACGTTAGATTTCCTTCTCGAATAACTTTGCAGTGCACTGAATGAGTTAAATCGGTCATCGATTTTAATTTAAGTTCTCAGTTTGTTTCTGACCTGTTGCATTGTGCGCACCGAACAAAGGCTACTGCTGTGTACACCATCCACCCGCTTGTTATTTCCATCCGTCTCGATAGCTGCAAGGCTAAATGATATTCATACGTGATACAATACACTTGTATGCAAACGGTAAACGCATTACCAAAGCACAAACATCAGCTGTAACACCGTGCACTTTGTTCAGAATTACCATTTCCGATGCAGTCGGTGATGTGGAAAATACGAGGCTATGCCATGCAGCTCATCTAGATCCCGAAACTTCTCATACTTTCATGGGTAAACTTTCGAACTGAGTGGTGTTGTATATTCTAACTACAGAAACAAGAACAACAATAGAAATGGCATCGTCAACCGACAGCCGAATGTGCTGGTGCCATTGCGTTCACAATATCCTTCCTTTGCGTTTCAACATCTCTTCCCGCGAAAGTGTATCTGGGTGTAGTCGTAACATCTTTGCCGCAAACAATTTCTCTGGAGCTAAACAAGTGTTCGGTGAGATGAAACGCGCCGGGAGAGTGCACAACTTTTTCTGCCTCCCCCGCCGCGCCGGTGGTTCTGTCCCATCTCCGTCCATTGTGTGTTCACTTGCTCTTTGCCGCACCTCCGCACCTTTCGAGTTATGGTAAATTAATAAAAAGTATTGCATGTGCAAGTGAAAAGGATCCTTCGCATTCGGATGAGAATGAAAACACGAAAACACTGTTGCTGTCATTGTTTTTAGAGCCACCTCCCTGTCGTGGTTATTATTGCAACAATTGGTGCTTCTGTTTTGCTGCCATTGTTGCTATTTTTATTGTTGCTGTTTGTCTCATTCTTTGAACGGAACAGAGGGCTCTCTTCGTCACCGCCCCACGCGCACCGCCACACAACGGATGGCAATCTGGTGCTTTTCGGTGCATGAACTTCGACGTTGCAAATTTGCACAACAGAATGAGAGGATCACCACTGGCTGCACCACCACTACAACTGACATAGTCTATCATGGCAGCATGGACCCTGGTTTTCTTAGTCCTCCCGGGCTCTGAGGTTATGGATGCTGAACTCCCTTCGCTTCGGTTCCTGAGTGTCGTTCGGTTATAAGAGTACATCATCGTCGGAGCTGATGCAGTGCACAGGTTATGCTTTGTTCGGGTGGATAGTCGTCATCCTGCATGGATCTGCGTGCCAAATTCAATTATTAAACCATTTCCTTCAAAACAGGGCATAAGAACAAGATGAAGGATGTGCATGGCTTCTAAATTGAAATTGAAAATGTTGGAATTGTAAGTGGATTATTTGGGGAAATGTAAATGAATTAGAAACCGGAGTCGGTAGTCTGGGAGCTATGCCGGGGATGTGTTGTTGTGTATTGCTGGGTTTATGGAATTTATTCGTGGTAATTGAAGTTGAACGCTGCTGGCAAAAGTAATTTAGTTTACATGCTCGCCAGGATAATTAGAGAGGAGTGAGATGTGATATTAAATTCTAGAAATGAGAGGTAGCTCAGCTGGACTGGGATGCGATTGCAATCTGCAAAAATTTTAAATCCGAAGACTGCAGCCAACTTGTTCTGAATGACCTTTGATCTTGCTGTAGCTCTCGGATTGTGTTCCAAGCCTAACCACAGGAAGAAATGTTCATCGATGAGTCCCTTCTTGTATTGTGCAATTGGGCAACACGTTTCTTGGAATTGGACTGCTAGCTTTTACGAAAACACTCACAAGCATTGCCCAACGATTAAAATGGAAACAAATAGTAGCGAAATCCTTCACCTTTCACGAGCTGTTCCATGACGTCAACAAATTTACAAAAATCTGACCCTCCGACTGTCAGATGTTTTAATCAGTTTAAAGCGGACCGGCTCACCATTCAATAGCAAGAATTGCAGACATTTGAAAGTCGTTATTCCATTTTCCGCTGATTGTTTAATTGGCTCTTAATAAACACTGAGTGCGTTTCAATCAAGCGCTCTGCGCTTAATCACCTCTTACAGAGAACAGACGAAATTAAGTATGTTAATCTCGTTTGTAAAATTCAAAATCATTCCGCGTCAAAATGTATCCAAGCGCATGACGTATCGTTAAAGTGCACAATTAAAATCGATGAATGCTGTTTATAAATTTACGGAATTAATTTTCAATAAATTATCAAAAAAAAACCCCACCGTACTACGGTCGGGATGCGCAGACCGCCGCGGCGGTATAGAACCCGAACGCTATAGGTGTGGTAAATTGCTCGCAATTACGCGCCTATATTTATTTTAGAGCTCATTTCAAGCGCCATTACCATTTCCACCGCAGATAGATGAGTTTTCGTTAATTGATTAACTCACTTGCTAATTCTAATGAATTGATGTATAGCTCGGCATAATTAGTGGGTTTGGCTGTGGGCAAGTTATGGCCTCATATCGATTCCATTCACACGAAGATATGGCTCCGACGGCGGCGGCAGTTCGGGCGCGCCTTGGCTATTGTAACCTGCTAAAAATAACTTTGGGCAGTGGTAAGAGATAAAACGGCAGACTTCATCCACTGCAGTCTGATTAGATTCGCTTTAAAACTTAGTTGGAAGTAGTATTTGGATGTTAGTTTTGTAATTTGCGAAGGGAGTCATAATGGAAATTAATTTTAAGGGATGATCTGGTGGGCATGCCCGTTAATGAATTTTCAAAATTGTTTCACGAAGGGTTTTGCGGGGAGCTTTCGGGATGAACAAATGTCTGGGAAAGAACTTTCGGCGGATTGGATACAATAATTTAATTTTTGCACATTGCTAGTACATTTGCATTAAAAAGAACATATGGAAGAATTGGACCTGAGAAACTTTTTTAATCTGCTCCTGAAGCAGATAAGTTGAATGTAGTTGGACTATTTCCATTTTTCTTCGATTAATACATTTATTTGCCAGAAAAAACTAATTGTCAACCATTAAATGTTAACTATTACGCTTGAGTAACATAAACTTTTGAAACAGTACGTTCCTAAATATCGGCGTCTAATGGACACAAAACGCCGGGTAGGTAAAAGAGAACCTGTAGAAAATTCTCTGATACTTCCTCATTCTCATTCAGACAGCTTCTGTAGATGACATCCTTGATACCCTCAAGTCGTCTTTCATTTCTCCCATTTTCTCCTAGTAAGCAATTTCCTCTGATGAAACCCACTATAGAACTGATTTCGGATTTGTTTAGCGGGATCACCTCTTTGAACACTCACGTTTTAGCTTGGGCCAGACTGATCCGATGGTGTTGCATGTAACCTCTTCTATTTCAATATTGTTGTTTGTGTTCCGGCTCAAGACCAATTACGAAACTGGGGTTCGTGCCTTCGTGGAGGGTGACAGTATTCGACATCTAAGTTAGTTCTTGTGAAGAACACGTGGAACTATGGAATGGCTGTGTCTGCAGCGACAGTCAGGGTTTCCACTTCTAGGATAGTTCAGGAATGCAAGTTTAAGGACTTGCTAAGACTTTTTCTAGTCTTTGGCTATTATGGGATTACGGGAAATTAGATCGCCGATGAACTGACTAGGATTAGAGGAGGAACTCTCAGGACTATAATCTGCGTTAGGGCTACCATCTTCCTTGCTTCCAAAGATGGGCGACAGCTCGAGATGAGAGAGGACGGAGCTCCAGGATCTTTGTGACATACTGATTGTCCGTAAGTGTGCTAGTTTCTCGTATAAATATTTTCTTCCACTGAAGCTTGTGCTCTGACAATCAAAGTCTTTATATATTATTATATAAAAAACATTATACATTGCTCAGCAAATCTTAAGGGGAGTTTAATATTCAATTCTTTGGAGAAGGCCTCGGTTGCGTTCTTGATCTCTCACAAAGAGGAAACAGGTTTTAGCAAGAAGACTCTAGCCGAATTAAGGTAATGAGCGCAATGGTGGCGTAACTCACAAACGTACGTTCTCGAACCTACAATATTCTTATTTGTTTTTATTTTCGGGTTTTTGTGGGTTACGCCACTTTTGCGCTGATAACCTTATTTAAGAGTTTATATATACTTATCGATGATCATGTGTAAAAGCCAATTCCTGGGATTATTTCTGAGTTTCTGATAGATATGGAAAAGGATCCCCTGCACTCATTTTCTCAGTGGATACGATTTAGTATGACATCAAGCACGTGATTGGGTTTGGTTCTGAGCTAGACACATATTTAGACCAGGCATTCGACCCCAAACACTTGGCCGATTTTGATCGTCGCCTTCCTTTACCAAAACCAATAAGATCTATATAATAATAAAAATAAGGTTGGCGCGACAGCCGGAGGCGGTGCAATATGGGCGTGTTGTTCATGGTGTTGTTCTTTCACGAGTAGATGGGACCGGGCACCATCAGCGTGGGAGTCAATGCAGCAACCCTCTACGAAACTTGTTAGAGCCGGACGTCAATGCAGTTGTGCTAAAACCGATTAATACAGTGAAAGCTCCCATAGGCGGACAGCGACGGTCGCAATACATTTGTTCGATTAAGAGAGCGTTCACTGTATTAGGATTTCCTCCAGCAAACGAACATCATTGCGAATATAGTAAAGTCGGCTATTGATGATAGCTCCATCTAGCTCTGCGCCGACCATAGCTCCATCACCGTTGATCTGATGACTAGATTCAGCCATTGTGCTCTCTCTAGTACCTCGTTACGGTGTTAGTTTGTATTTCCTCTAAACTTGGACCGATCCACACCCATAGTGCATCCAAGAATGCTACAGCAACAAATGAGTTATGTTGCTTTTTAAAAAATTTTAAAACTGTTCGTTCAAAGTCATATTAACATATTGAAATAATTCCCCAAGGAGCTGAAACTGAACTGAGCGACTAAACGAAACCACATAAATGAATATTCCCGGGAAAATGCATACATTAACTCAATGAACTCAGCTGTCAGTTTGTTGTCCTTTTTAGTTAGCGTCTGCTATGAGACGTGGCATGCAATTTCCGAGATAAATTACTAATTTCCTCCAAAAAGAAAGCAAATTATCAAACAGTTTACTGTCAGGCAAACTTTCCATGCGAAACTTTACTCAAAACAAATGGCTGCTGAAAAGAGCATCCGAAAAACTATCGAATCCGAGAAGAAACATTCGTCTTTCGTCCTCCCCAAGGCAACCAGAAACTTGAGTGCAGTTCGAGTGTGAGTGGTCTTAGTTGGTGCATTGCCATAAGTGTACGTGTGTACACTTCGAAACATATATAGAGCTTCGAGGCATCTACGTTGCAAGTGAAAACTTTTACGCAAATCAAAGCCTGGAAACTGTACCGTGCGTCATTAATCATTTCCCTGGGCACAGGGGGTGGGTACGGTCAGAGGAGTTTTGTTTTTCCTTTCGGGAATCCGCACGAGCAATATTCAATTACTTGGGGCAATCGACTTTGTTGCGCATATGTATATGCATGTATCTTTACCTCGTTATACGAATGGACGTGCTTGCAAGGTGTGAGGTATAAAATAAATTATATCAACCCGCAGTAGATTAGAGCGGATTTAAAGCGATTACTCTGAAAAATGCACTCCCCCTCCCATCGCCCAGCACACTCCTTCCTTCGCTCCCACTGCGAAAGTTTGATCCTTCAATCCTTATCCGGCAAATATGTATCTAACGAGCAAAAAAACGAAAAGATAAAATCAATTTCTGTAGCGGAAGGATATTCGATATGAAACCCGATGCTGTAGAAAAAGAAACAAGAGCACCTCATCCTCATCCCCCACAGCGAGCAGTGACAACGGAGGGCGGCGCGTCGGCGGCGGTTAAGGATGAGTGAACTAACGAATGTGCATGATGTCTGCCAGTGCTGGTGCTTTCGAAAAGACAACAAACTCTCACACACAAAAAAGGGGGAGGCAAACAACTAACGCACAAAAAGTCCTTTGAAATATCTTCGCATTGTTTAGAGTCGAGGTTGAATTTTCATGTCGCTGTCATCCGCTGCTGAAGAGCCAAGCCAGCACACACCCACAAGCTCACCCATCGGAAATACGGGGACAAGGTTTCTGTTTTTTTTTTGTTCTACTCATCGTACTCAACCTGATGGGTGGCCGTTGGCTGTGGGCTTGGGTTAGCATTCCTGCATTAAAATGTATTTATTGTAACCGTAACATGTGTCCAGAACGGGAATTTCAATTCTTTTCTCTAGCTTTTGTATGGAGGAGATGTTTTCTGCCATTGTAGCTGCTGAACGAGCATTACACAATCACAATGGTCCATACATGGGAGATAGGTGCTGCGGTGGAACGCCTGGGGCTTGCCAGGATCCCTTTTTGGGTGCCGGTCCGTTTATTTATTTCCTTTCTATATTTTTGTTATTGAATTCAATATTTGATTGGGGCCAACTCACACTCTGTTAACAACACACAAAAAAAAAAAATGATTCAACGCCAGAATACAAATTCCTTTGTTTGCGTACTTCTGGAATGTTTATTGGTTCGTCTGGTTCCTCGTTCCGCATACGGTCAGGAGGGTACACACACTCCTCGTAGGTCCTTGTTCAGTGTGGTAAGCTCGTAAGCAAACAAACTCCGGAGACCGACAACAGAAGGAGGCGAACGACGTGCAGAACAAAAATAAAAAACATGAAAAAACTGTTGCCCGCAGTTATTTTGCTGGACAATGGGATGCAACAATGTATGGCTTGGCTAGGATACTGTTTGTGGCATGTGTACACTCATAGATTGGCGGCATGTCTTTGCTGGGGCTACGGATGCAGTGAATTTGCTGGAATAATTGCAGTTTTGGGAGTCAAAGGATGTTTGATGGTTGCAGCATGGAGCTGGCACGAAGGCAATCGGTTGCAGGATATGACAATTTATGTATTGTTCACCGTGGTTGAGGGGAATGGAACAGTCATGACTTTAAGGCATTTATTGATGTGTTTACCGGTGTACTCTCCCCTCCCACAGAAGCGTCATTGAAGTTCATTTGAGTCTGAAATCGAAATTCATACATTTGAAACGTACTGAGATGTTTACTTGGGAACACAAAAACTATGCACTTGGTTCTCATCGCATGGTCATCGTCCCAGCTCTATGGCGCTGATATTATTTGTCACTAATTCAACAACCCACTTCATCCTCGCGCAACGATTATTAAGAGATTATGTACGATTACTGTGTACACACACTTGCGCTCGATTGGAGCGAATAATTGAGTAAACGGTGGTCCCCAGTCTAGCCATTAACATAAAATCCAAAAATGTAATAATTGAAATGTTCGTGCATTGAGAAAATCCACTATAAGCAGTAACCGCCTCGTTCTCTGCCCCTCCTTGGGGATGATTTCGGCGAACAGAATATTGCACCGCCAAGTATCTGAATAATTAACGTTACAATGGCACAGCCCCTTCCACAGTTGGGCCAAATCAGGTGCCGTGCACGTTCGCAATAAGCCATAAGCGAATACACCATCTACGCCTCACATAGGCCACCCCTCATAAGCCGCATTGGGATTATAAGTAAGTTCCCCGAAGTGGAGCAGGCCGGGTCTACACATGTACAGATAAAAACACATCTGCTGGCTCCCCGACATAGGCGTTCTATCATTCCATTCTATCGAAGGATGGGTAGAAAAAGTATCTCAACGCACACACCAAGCCCAAGAACAATCACGGAAGTCTCATTTATTTTTCATAATATTCTGCCGTAAGGATGCTCACAGGTTCGACCGCAGCAGCATGAAGAACTGTTGTCGCTTTCCTGAGCAGAGGCAGGAGAGTGGGCGGGGATGGGTCTTTGCGGTCTTTTGTGAGGAAGAAATGACAATTTTAACAAAGTTCACTGTGAATATCTGACATATAGGAGCAGGGGGAAGCATCTCAAATTGAATCATGTTATGTCGTCTGGCCTATAGCTGGGCTGTCTCTTTGTTAGATTGCGGATTGAGGGTGTTTTCTTGTGCATTTCACTTTCAGTCTCACATTTTAGGGAGCCCTTATTGAATTGAAAAGTATCTATGAGCTGCCATAGGTCTTGCTTTCCATGCAGATGTACAGATTGAAAGACTTCATTCAACAAAGCAAGCAGAGTTTTTATGGAGCTGGTACAAGCTGTGGAATCAACGTACTGAAACGAAATCACTTTGATTGGAAAAAGGGGGCGTGCACGTTTCATAACCTCCAAGACACAGTAGATAAAGCTTTGTCTAAGCTTTTGAGTATGTGTTTGCTAGACAAACTCAGAAACAAATCGTTTCGCAATTTCGTACCCATAAATTGTAAAACGAATTACAGTGCAGGTAGAGTGCAAAAATTAAAAACTAGAAGCGTGACCTTGCCGTGCGTTATCGTTGATGTTAACGTTGAGCTCTCGCAATGAGTTCAGACGCATGTCGTGATGTCTGAACATACGTCCTGTCGTTCTCTTTTTAGTCGTTTAAAGAGTGGTGAAAATATTCAATGGTGAATATTTTCTGATCAGCAGATCAAAAATGAGTCTTCAGTGACCATTTTTCACATACTAGCGAAACTTGCCCATTTCTATGAGTTCGTGACTTAGCTTAACTTCCATGACCCCAGACAAATGCGGCTTACTCGAAAACTTTCCATCTGAAGTAGCAGTCAAGCTCAATTGGGTGTGTTCATCAATACCTGCTTTTTTATTCAATTTAAAAAAAAAGACATAAAAAGCATTTCGATGGTGGAGACTTCACTATAATGAATCATGATCATAGATCAATTCCAGACATTTGCTCTATGAATATTTGTTCGTGTAAATCTTGCGCGGCATGACAACGCACAGAATCCTTTGGACAACTGCTACCAGCGTTTCGGACGGTATTAAATCAATTACGCGAGTAATGCTGGCTTCCATATCCTGGGTCGTAGCTGCCTTATCAGATTTGATGTGGTCTATTAAGTCGCGTATCACCCACTTTTGCACTGCTTTTTAATATAAATACAGGGTGTTCTAAATAAAATTTTGCAAAACAACGAGCAACATAAATTTTTTATACTGCATGGACCAGACAGCGTTTAAGCCCATGACTTCGATTTGAACACAAGAACAGTCCAATAACATGGCTCTGTAGGGCTCGTCGCTGATGGAAACGTTGTTCCCAGTGGCAATTTCGAAGAAAACGGGTCCAGTGATGGTCTCGACCACAGCAGCCAAATTCTCATCTGTGCGCACCACCGGACGGCGATGTGGACTATGAGTGTTGTCCACTAGCATACCAGTCTCACGAACTTTTTACACAAACTTGCGTACAGCAGTCATGGCGTGGGCTTCATTTCTGCCAAAACTTTCAAAAAACGCATTCCTTGGGCTACACAACACTCAATTTGGAATTAAGTTTTCAATATTTTTTATTTTATTTCGATCGTATCTTATATAGAAAAAAAACAATTTCAAGAGAGAAAATAAGAAATTTCACAAATTAATGAAAAATTACAGTAATTATTTATTTATAATCAAGAATAAATCTGACATAAGCACAATATATTGCCCAACCTGTACAGTTGAATAGTTTAAATATGCCGCTGAGTTGTGACTGAGTAAGAATAACAAGTCAATGTGAGGCCAATAACATGACACTTTATAACTAAGTTTTTAATTCTCCAAAAATTATTTTTTATTTAGAAGTGACATCCTCCCCTTCAAATAAATATCGACTAAAGGGCTGTTCTGAAAAAATAACTATTCAAGATTTCATAATTTTGTGTGCTTGTGTAGTCAAACAAATTTGTGTACCTACACCATAAACACGAATTCGAAAAATGTAGATTTTTAAAATTGTCACAGTTTTGGTAGTAAATAACTCGAGTTTGATAGCAGTCAGAAACATGCGTTTTGACATGATAAATGTTTCATACGACACAGCTACACCGGGCGGGACCGACCGTGATTTTAAAAAGCACTCTATACCTGTCACTTGAGTGTTTACAAAGAAAATTCAATAATTCCAGAGGACATTTCAAAATTACTTGCACCTGCTTCAAGTCATTACTTTTCTTTCGAAAGTCGTAACATATTTTTCTTTACTCACTCAATGATAACAATTCCATTTATCGCATCCATGTGGAGTCCTGTGCGGCACCACCAGTAATCGCAAGTATCGAATGCAGATCTTCTTCATTCTGTACGAGTTAACAACCGCAATGTACGGTGGCAGCACGTGACAGGACACAACTGACAGGAGAAAACAATGCAACCGTCAGTTGTTGTTGGCTGACTGGTACAGTCAGCAGAAATGCACTTCAGCTGAGGTTGGAAAATGTGAGGAGAAATGGTAGCTGGAGTAGTTTTGGTTTTAGGATGTGTCTGCAGACTTTATCTGACGGGTGAATGACACACGCAGAAGTGGCCAATGCTTTGTGCAATTAAGTTTAGACGTCAACGTAGTTTAGACTGTCGTCAGGAGGAATACACTTTGTTTCCAAATGAGACTGGGTAATTATTAAGAGAGTGTCGCATACTCTGCCGTCTTTGCTGGAATAAACCACGCCAATCACCGCATCCACTCCCCTAATTGTGTCACCTCTCAAAAGCTCTGACGGAGACTTCAGGGACCGACCTACTTCGGCCATCAACCATGTCTGCATTGGAACTTTTGCGATTCAATTAAATGCTCTGCGACTTCTCTCATAGAGCAATCCCGCAACACTTCCTCTCACGTGATCATGAAAACCCATCGTAATCACATCTGAACAGAACCGCAGATTCAAACTAAAACCCCCTACGAGCACACGCTGCAGCTTCGCCACTCACCTGGTCGCGTGGTGATGGTGGACATTGTTGCAGTGCACAGCACTCGACGCTCTCAAATTTCAAATTTCAACGCAGAAGTGTTAAGCTCTCGTCAAGCACACATCCGGTGGATTTGTTCATTACTTGTATCAACTTTATGGTGGATTGCGGATGCCCCGCGTTAAATCATGTCTGTGTGTCGGTTTGGTGAAGAAGGTGGGATTTGTGGCTGAACACATCGGCACTCGGGAATCTCGTCCATCCTCGTTCTGCTTTATGATTTGTTTCGACCAGATGGTAACGATGTACTGTTGCGGTTCCCGCAGTGGATCTATGTGTAGTGCGAACGTGGAGGAGGCACCCCTCGAAGCCTTGCGTGGTGTAGCCGCATTAATTTTGTGATACATAGATAATTTGTAGTCCCTCACGTTGAAAGGGAAAAGCTAAAGCGCCTTCATTTGATTGGGATTGCGAGTAGATGGTTGCTCACGAAGTCGAAATATCAGTGATGCTCTCAAGGTGTCAGAAAGCTAATCAAGCATAATGACGACGCCGTTGGCTCCATGAACACAAAGGATACCCCTTTCTCACGTAGATGAGATTTGATACCCAATCGAAGCAGTCATCTTCGCAAAATCAATTTAGGCTAACGCCCCAGATAACTGAGCGTCCTGGCTGACTATTTCGATTTTGGAATTGAGCAGATTAAGATAAAGTGTACACAACCTTGTTTGAGGATGTTGTCCTTGGAGTAATGTAGCTCTTGTGAGGCTGATGAAACTGAAACTCCAGTTCTGACTCACAGCGTAGTGACATTTCTCGGGATCGCATCGCAAATTCAAAGCACACTGCATATTTATGTGCACATACTCGTATCTCACGCAACTTGGCGCCATCTGCGGACCGGGCTGAAACAATTAATTGGTGTTAACCCAATGAGAAAAGTTTGCTTCTGTTCACATGGCAATTCACACCCTTCTCCAGATGTGATCTGTGAAAGGGACCTTAGACAATCCTACATGGCGAGAGGTCTGCTGTGGTACGGTTACATCCGCCACATAAATAACGCCAAAGGACCAAACAAATCGAAAAAGTTTAATTAAAACCACGGTCTCTGCATTCCGGGCCGCCCAGTGTTCCTTGCTGTCTCGGTCTTGGTCTCGGTCTCCTCTTGGGATGGTGTACAGTGGGCGGGGGAAATGCAACGATTTCTCTCTGTCTTTGTGGTCTGTGCTTTCTTTTCAATTCGTGTTTCCTATCACTGAGGTGGCTACTTCTATTATTCGATTTATTTCGTGTTTTTATCCCCGTGCTCAGTATTGGTGCATAACCACACTGACTGTGCAACTAACTCTCAGCGCTGACGCAGGCAAGGCAAGGCCTCTCGTACTTTGATTTCGGCATAAAAATGTGTGTGGCAGTGGCCGTTAATGGAAAAATTGAAAACAAAGCGCCACAGGACAAAAGGGCAGTTCATGTATGCACGGAATAAACGCTGAAAACAAAGGAAGTTCAACCGAACATTGCATTGTTCTCTTGCTTGGATGGAGCCTTGTTGCTGTGTCTCTCAATGGTGAATGTCTGATTTTATCGTCAACAAGGGTGACTTCGTGTGCACAGTGTTAGTGTGCAGAAACTTGTAATCCTGTCACTTGGTTCTGAATTAAACCCATTCAGACATTTTGTTCTCTGGGGCTCTATGTCGTGGAAACATTTATGAGTGGATGATCGTGCAAGTCAATGACTCGAAGTTTGTTTTGGTTTGCGGACGCTTTAGTACATGTTGATGTTGAATTCAACTTTTAAGAATAGGCTTAGTTATAGTAGACTGTTTATAAGGTAGAGTCGCATATATACTCCGAGCAAACACTGACAAAGTGGTCACACCGTGTTGACTTGGATCACAAATTATGAGTGACGCGACAGTTCTAGGTGGACCTGGGAAGGTTCACTATACGGTCCACAATCCCTCTCTTCGGTACAAAAAAGGATTTCCAATTTATATAACGAATTTTTCTCTACACATAACCTAGAAAGAGAGAGAGAGAGAGAGAGAGAGAGTGTGGTAGAGAGAGAGAGAGAATGAAACACAAGTTTTGTAAAAACATAAAATAAAAACAGTTTTCTTTCGACTCAGCGCAAATGTATTGCCACGCGTTTTTTATACTTTAATAAAAAAATTATATTATTTTTCTTTTTATGTGTGACCACGAAGAAAAACACAAAAATAGACATTTGTTGATATTCAAACTATGGGTGGTAATTAATGAGTTTTACAAGTCTACCATCGATGTGACATGTTGCTGTATTGCATTTATCAGTATTTTTATTCTAGGACCAATATTTCGATGTTGCAATCATGCGGATAGAAATTCTTTGAATTGCTGCGGAGCGTGTGATCCTTTGGGTGCACAGGTGCATATGACGTATGCTTCTTGCAATTGCTGTGCATGAAGTCTGTGAACATTTCACTGCATGTGGCAGAGTATTGTACCCGGGTGGTAGAAATCGACTCATAGAGAGGAGGATGTTATTTCACTATCAATTCTACGGAGCCGATTTTGAGGCAAAAGTTAAAAGCCAACATTTTTTTAATAAATTTTATTTAGTAAAATAATCCTTTATTTCTCTTTTAAAGCTTGATTTGTTGACTTTATAAAGTCGTCAAAGGCTCTTATGATTTCTGCTCAGTTTCGGAATACATACTGCCGATGAAACGACTCCAAAATGAAGAAATGTTGGTAGTCCATTTGGAGATACATCAGGAGAGTGTGGTGGATGCCGAAGAATATCAACTGTAACAGTTATTGTACGTGATGTATGGACCATGCCTTTTCGAAAAGGTTGGTTGGTTGGTTTTCAGCCAAATTTGCATGGACTATGTCGACTTCCTCCTTCAGTTCATGTACATAGTTATCGAGTCGAGTTTTTCACTTTTCATATCACTAGTGTCGACTTATTCGCGTGGTAGACCCTCCCATGTTATAAGGAACCTTAAAAGTCTCACAAGTCAAATGTTCGGTTTCAGAAAATGGGTAACAGCCAAATCAAATTGATGACCCTTGTTAAAAAGACCCCTGTCCCTGTAGATATGACCTATCCTAAGGGTATGCCTGCTTAGAATGAGAAGACGAAGTGAATCGTTTAATGTTGATTATTATATTAATACATGGCGCCAGTGCAAATAACTTTCACGCAGAAGGGAGTTTCTTCTTAAACTCAACTTAATCTGTGACAGATCAATTCTGAAATAGATTCTACCTCACGGTATATCTCTAAAGCGCACAGTATAGGCATTTAAGAACATTGCATCAGAATCCAAAATCTTGCTGTTAACGCTTTACTGTCATTTCAGGCACCTAAAGTTACAACCCTGTACGAGTATCTGTGTCACGGCAGTAATCAGAGCAGGTGTTGAGCCATGTGCGATTTAGTGCTGGACCCTTTATGTGATTGCCGGATTTTGATGTCCCTCCATGTACCGTGCATGCGCCGTATTAACTTCCACTACCGTGATTTCCCCCCCCCCCCCCCCCCCCCCCTCCCACCGCAAACACTTTTCTTCATGACCTCGCTTAACGCCGTCGTTAACCATAACGCCGTTTATTCCTGAAATCTCAAATAATACGCAATAGATATTATTAACTATCAACCCCCTGACCTCTCCCTCAACAGAGATAGCTCTAAGCGAAATTCATTAGTTGTCTCGGCATATTTTACGACCGACTATCAGTCAAAGCTCCCATCTGAAAGGCAATTCAATAAATCGGTGTTAACAATACGTCAGAGGCTTGAACAATATGTTGAAATGATTTCTCAGATCACAAGGCTCGAACAAAAGAAACGCACAATTTATTTATCAAATTATTATCAATAACCTCTGAAGCCGTTTGAAAGCGACCCACATGTCGAGTATTGAACCGCGCGTATCTGCTGTGCCCCCCTCCAGCGTAAACCAATTCCAATTCTGGCACTGTCCTATTTTATTGTCTTCGTTGATGCACTAGCCCGGTCCTCACCGGGAGCAAAACAATCGAGAATTAATGCGAAACCATTTCGATCAGATTTTCTATTCCTCCTCGAGTTTCCCTCAGGCGCCGACGGATGAGAAGTGGATAGGAACACTAATTTTGGTAGACACAACAATACGCAGGATCCCCTCTATTCACTCCACTGTTCCACCATTTACACACACAGACACACGACGAGCATTTTACATCGAGAATATTAATCGAAATGAGTTTCTCTAACCCTATGCCCCGGATTGTGCTCGCCTGTCCCTAAGCACTGGACCGCAGTCGCCGCCACCGCCCGTATGGGACTATTGTTGTGTTGCATTGCGTTGGGCATCCAAAGAGATTTTATGTGACAGAACTTTTATGGAACATCTTTCTTATATGAGTTTCTGCAGTCTCCGTGCCAGGTTCACTGGGGTGATTTGGTCAATTCATTGTGTTTGCTCCGAGAGGCATACAATGGCAAGAACAAGTTTCGCCGTTCGGAGAGGAGACAGAGATAGGGAGAGAGAAAAAGGGCGAAAAAGGCAAAGCAACAAATCGGCACTTTACTCTGCGAGAGGACGAAATAACGCAACATCACCTCCATTACTGGTCGCCTTCTGGATGACAATACAAAGGGAATCGAAAAGCGGAATCCAAAGTGGGTGGAATCCATTAAGTGCGTTTAATGGTTCAGAAAATGATTTCTAGACAATGAAATGGTGGGCTCTGTGGGCGAGTAGTTCAACGAACGACCAGCGGCTTTAGCGTTTCCGTAACCCCACGGTCTTTCTAGCTTTTCTTAGGATTTCAGCGCTTAAATGATAAATTTCAAAACGGTGGATAGACGTGCAATTAACAGTCTTGTTAAACTGATGACTTGCGACCCGGAGACGGTTGCTGATGCCCAATGGAGGATGAAATTGTGTATTTCCGATGCTGGTGTTTACATTTAATTGGAGGGTGAATACTGCTGTTTTGCTCGCTAATGGATATCCTTCTGATTGGTGATGACGTCCTATTAACTGCATTGTTTAAACTGTCCAGACAGTTTTGACAGGCAGCTGTTAAAGTAACAAACTACATTAACCTGTCGAAATATTCTGTAAGGTTTGCCATTTCAGGACAAGCAGCATTATAGTTGTCCATTGTTACTTTCTTGTCAATTCGTCCTTGCTCGACGACCGAGCTAACTTCGTTTTGCTCTCGCTTACCTTCAGACCTGATCAAGAAGAAAAACGCCCTTACTGTGAGTTTGTTGTTTTCACCAATCAGGCTCAACCGCAATGGTGCGTTTGCGTGGTCGCACTTTAACAAGCGTTGCTACTCGATTTATCGAGATTAGAATTAGATTAGAATATTGTGTCAGAATGTAGCCACTTCAGTTTTTCATATCGAAAGCAAGTGATTGCCCAGCTCCAATGTTCTGAATTACAATTGTGTCACAACTGTCAGTACTCCTGAGCGAAAAGAGAGTAGCTCTACCTAGAACACTGTGAACGGGCTTACGATACAATATCTACGATCGACCGCCCCATTCCGATTTACTCCAATGATTTATCCTACATAACGCCTGAACGCGCTGTTGCGATATGGGTTTGATCGTGGTCAGACTTCTAAGTGCGGCCTTGGAATCTACCATGTGATAAGGGGTGTGTTTTGATCTGTATTTCGTCATTTTTTTTCCAAGATCTGCCAAGTATGTGTGAAAATTAAGCTTTTAATTGTTAATTAAATGTTATTCTACTTTTTTAAATTTTGTTTATAGGCAAAGTCCATTCTTCAAAATGTTGAGCATTGAGATAAACTCGATCTATATAACGCCATGCCTACAGCTATAATTTCTCTCGCCTTTTCAAATACACGGATACACGGGTTTTTATATACGTCCTGAATACACACGTAGTCTTCAAATTTTCTTGTTTACCTGAACTTAATTAAGACGACGAAATATATACAGCTGTAATTTCTCTTTTTCTCTTTTTAAATGAAGGCAAATGGTTATAGACATTCTTTCATATTAAGTGGCAGAATAGATCCTGATTTTGTAGTCGGAAAATTTCAAAGACTTTCCTTTATATATATCTTTGTAGACATTTCCGTGAAGTGACACAGAATTTTACTTAAGTCAATTGAATATGTATTTGTTTACAGCATGGGAGTTGTGCTTCCAAATGCCATCGTCTATACTTTCCTTACTTTTGATTCAGCCAACTATATTTTGACCTACATTTGAGACGCTCAGCTTTGTGAAGAGTATAACTTATACGATCAGCAACCACTAATAATTAAGATGACTCATTACTTTAGTTTCCCCTTTCATTGCGCATCCACATTGAAAATAGACTTCCTCCACCCTTCCTCCGTCTTCATCGCAGTTTTCACCAAACATCTCTACGCGACACCGAAAGCCTTTAACACAAAGAAAACCCACCCCAACTCCAAGCACGGTGTTCAGTCACATACGAAAACGCTTTAAATGATCTAAAAATTCTCGCTCCACCGCTAGTGAAAGCACCCGACAATCTGCAAACCATCGCAAACATGCAATCTCTTCACAAGCGACTCATAAGGATTATATCACACAGGTCATAAACTCCTAGTACTCATTACACAGGCACACACATGCACTTGATGTGGCACCCCCTCCTAATTAGGTTAGGCACATCACCCATTAAAAATTCCCATTAAAAGTGATATCCGCATCGTTGGTACGTTATTTGAGCACATTAAGTGCGGATTCTTAAAGGACGCTGAGCGATGAGCTCTTTTGTGAAAGGATTGCTGTCTCAATTTTCTCACTTAAGTGTTCTCTTTCCTTAGGTTTATGAATTTTACCAAGTACCTTCGATGTGACTAGATACAAAAAGAGGCCGATTGTATGCTATGATACTCTCAACCACATGTGGCGTCCAATACCTTTACGGGATCCCGAATTAACAAGCCCAACAGACAAGAATATGAAACCATTTAAATTCCATTTCTAGATAAACACTTGAATTTGTTGCTTTAAATAGTTCCGTTACTCATTAACGCCTTTGTAAGCGGAATTTCATCAAAAACCAGCCCTATCACATAACTGAGAACTCAGTGTGGGGCTGGGGCGGAATGTTTGCTCTTTTGACTTTGTCTACACCCACCGCCGAATGCGTGAATGTTAATGGTATGCAAATTATTTTATTAAGATAAATAAGTTGACAAAACGAGGAAGAGAAAAAAACACCCAACAATCACTGGCTGGATGTGGAAAGGACAATATTTACCAAGGCTAAGTATTACCATTTCGTTTCCGCCTTAGTGGTGTTTGCTTTGCCTTTTTGTATCTTCTTGAATATAAACGTTTTCTCACTCCACTACTTGAGTTGGCTTTCTGTTTGTGTAAAGTTTCTTGCGGTTCCTCGGTCGAAGGACAACGTCACGAAATACACTTGAGGATACATTCAAGTGCTGTAGGAAATGGAATTAACACCGTAGTGCGTGTAAAGTAAACTGTCCCATTTCATTTCGTTTGCGAGTGTCATAGGCATTAAAAAAATATTCGCAATTTGCTGAAGGGAGTCTTTGAAGTTTTGATGGTTTTTTTTTCTTTTGCTGTGAGGAAGAAATGTGTGTTTGGCTATTACATTTTTTTTTAAAATGTATCAACAGACCAATACGCTGCTCTTAATCGCATACACAGGGCTTTTCCATTGACTAAATATTCGACTCGAATTCGAGATAAAAGGCGTTACTTTTTAAGCTGCAGAAAAATCGGATTCGATACCCGGACAGTTTTACTGAACACAGCGGATAGTGACAAATCCCTGCCAATGACTCTCACGCCGGATTTTGTGCTGTTCAGCAAAGTGCAGAGAATAAATACTCGGCGCAGTGATTGTTGCTGCAAGTGAACATTGGGATACGTGTGGCTATGTATCGTATTCAGTCAGGGACTTGCAGGCATTGGATATTTGCCAGATTATTTTCCCCTTTTGATACTCTGTGGCACTTCAGGCTTAAATTCATCACCAATCTGCGTTGGAATTCGTATTCAAAATATCAGCCATTCTTTGCCGAAGTCGGTTATCGATTTTGTAGTTCCGAAAGTAAATTGCAAATGATATACGTTTACGTCTTAGATTTCGACCAACATTTGGATTTCAAATGTTGTTCACGCATGAAATTCCTGTGCTTTTTTCAAGCGTATAATCGCTTAAGTGTACTAGTGCTTACAAGTGTTCGAAAAAAACGATCATCGGCGCTTAATGATTTATCATAAAATCTTGGCAGCACCGACGATATTTATGACAATTGTGACTGTCAGGGGGTGGAATCGTGTAAGGTGATAGTTGATCGTTAATGGGCACAATGTTCGGCTTGCGATTAAGTAGCGTCACCATCACTTTAAAAGCAAAACCACTTAATTAAACTTAAACAATTTTCATCATGAAACGATTCAAATGAAAAGAATCGATTACGAGACGTAAATGGAATGTAAAGCAGAGACACTCTGTGTATACCAAAAGTTGCATACTTATGGATTCAAAAACATTGAAAAATGATCTAATACATCAACCACACCTGCAAATGTAACCCACATACAGCAATCTAAACAATGAATGAACAAATTCAGGAATGAACACACAGAAAATAATGTTTGGAAGCATTGTTTTTATCCGCGCTTATTTGTTGTTAGTGTATTTTACATGCAAATTGAAAATTAAGCGTATACACAAAACAATCCTAATATAAGGACTCGGTTCAGACAGCTTAATTTTTTATGACTTTTCGGCAACTCAGAAATTTTTGCCGTTAATACGGAGAACACTCTCTTCTACAATTCATTCTTAGTACTAGACTACTTATTAATTACTAAGTACCTACGACTGGATCAGATAGGTCAGTAAATACCAGATAACTCAATAAATGTCCCACTTCAGTGCGAGTACAAGTGACGAATAGATCTCGTCGTTCGAGAAATAATGAGCAGGAACATAATCAGAATTTAAGAAAAACGCAAAGGAAAAGGGCTCGAGTATAACTCCACACTTCTGTTCATTAATAAGAAAAATTGTAATTCATTGGAAAGATGTTTACCATTGAGATGGTATGTAGATGTTGTATTTAATCAACTCGAATTATAATTTGAATGCGCCCATCATATTGGTGAAACGACGTGTCTATAACACCCATACCCTCGAGCTAGGGTTACACAAATGCGCCCATCATATTGTTGAAACGACGTGTCTATAACACCCATACCCTCGAGCTAGGGTTACACAAATTCGTCTAAAGTTTGGCTATACCGATGTGAGTCGACGATGACGGTGAAACTTTCCCCATTTACGAAGAAGTACGACCCAATGGCAGGTCGCCGTGACGTAGTGGGTTAGTGCGTCGATTCCTACGCCAGAGGTTGCACCTTTCAAGTTTCACAAATTGCAAGCCATACGTTGACTTTATGTGGATGCAGAGTACGATCGACAATTACAAGAAGAAAATGTTAAGTATACGCCTTAGAGTCGCATTTCTTTGACTAATGAAGTGTAACCACATTTATTCCGTAGTTAATTACATTTCCTAATTCTGCTCTCTTCCACGCGTGAAAGAACAATAGCACGCACAACACGAGTGGTTGCTGAGAAGCTAGGCCCTGGCCCTCTACGGGCTGTAGCGCCACCCATATTATATTATTATAATTCTGTTCCGATCCATGTTGCAACTGTTAAGCCTAAACGAAATGCAAATATACTCGGATGACAATTGGGTTTACATGTACAGTGGACTATACCTAAGTCGAAATCTTACTAAGTCGAATTTCTAACTCGAAGTTTTACGCCATATTTTGCGTACAGTTCCTTCAAATTTCCATACAAAACCTTCTCTAAGTCAAACTTCTACTCTCTACTCGAACAAATTATGATATCCCGTGACAATTCGACCTAGGATTAGTCCACTGTTTTTACATACATGTGCAACAAGCTATCAAATCCTGACCACAAATTGGATGTCACCGTAGCAACACCAAAAGAAATTGAAAAACACTTAGTGGTAGCAGACTCTCAACGTTCTTTCATAACAAACACAACTTCCTTAACCCCTTCCCCCATTAACACTCTAGTGCCTTTAGTTTAACATAAGTGGTTTCGTGGCTATCCAGCTGAAAACTAATGCATAGAAATGTCATTCATTTTTACGACAAGTCTTCTTTTTCATTCGCACTCTGGCTTTACCATAGGTCCTCTCACGAAAATCCAATAAATACTTTGCCATCTGCTTCGGTGAATATTTGATTCCATAACCGAGTGTAGGCAATAAAAGCGAGCATATATTCGCTACATTCCTATGTGGATATTTTATTTGAAATGGAATGTAGTCCACTATTTAGAAAAGATGTAATTATTAATGCTGCCTTTATCCAGTTAACAGAGCCCATGGAAATCCAGCAAGATACCACAAAATAAATCCTGGTCATCTTTCACTTCCATGGTGCTCTGTGGCGTATACGTAACATTTCCTTTTGCAACAACAATTCATTCATCCACATCTGCAGGTTAACCGACTTAAACAATTTTGCTACATGAAACCTTATTTATTTGATTACGGTCAAGCAGCACCGACTTTTCGGTTAAGTGGATCATCATGGACGGCATTCCTTTAACCCAATTAACGCCCTTATCCCGTTTAATTCATTACAAAGTTGATTATCTGAACCATTCGTTTGACTTGCCATAACTTCTGATGACATTTGCCACACAACTTGTACACTTGGCTGCGCAAACTGACACAACAGTTTGTGTCGTCAGTGCCACTAAGCAGAAAGGGATAACAGACTGCGGTCAGAACTGTTTGCAATTCCAATAGGTTGTCAGATCGTGTTATCTTCGAGCAGTTGAACAGGATTGCTTTGCACATGCGGCGGGTGGACATATGAAACCAGTGCCCTATTCTGGACTTTTAAATCGCTCTATCCCTCTCTATTTTTCATTTGTCCTCTGAAGGAGAAAACACTTAAATTGACAGTAAAAGTGTCAGAAGAACTGGCAGGACACACTATGCATGCTCAAAGCCTTATTCACTTTCCCGCATGGACACACACATGCAAGAATGAAAAGGGTACTCACACTGAGTTTGCGAGAGTGTCTTATTGTTGGAACGATTTTTTTATGCCCCATCCCCCGTCCCCGCACATTCTGGTCGCCCTCACTTTGTTTATGGTTAAGTGGAATGTTGTTGTTTATTTGTCTCTCAAGAGAGATGAAGAGATAAAAATGACTGACCCCATGTGAGTCAAGGAGTAGCAACCGAGAAATAATCTCATCGTCACAGGCCCCATCCCGCTCTTGTAGTAGAACAAAGGGAAAGTGTGATGGGGTCCATCAGCTGCAGCTATAGCTATTACCGCTAACATCCATTAAAGAGGTTAAAAGTTTTCCACTTGATTTTAACTTCTTTCTCCCTTCTGGTTATGCCATCTCCACCCCACACTGTGTGAGCAGTCGCGCAGCAGTTCAGTTTTCGAGGGAGATGCCGAGAAGAAACTTGAACGGGATTAGGAATTACGAGGAATTGGGGAGTCCCCTGGTTTGACTATTGTCAGCGTTTAGTACATATTAAAGTGCACTGCCCGGGCGAGAAGAAATCGAGAGTTCTCTCCTTAAGTGGCGACATAGTTGAGGGAGCAATCTTCGCCGGAGTCCAAGTTGGAACTGGGATATAGGTATTATGATGTCATTTCTTGGGATATTGTCAAGTTTATATTCATTGCGGGTACTGAAGAAGTTTTCATTGGTTTCAGTTACTTTAATTTCCTTTGGAAGGAAGTGTGTTGGAGAATGCTTTCTGCTGCTCATAGTTAAAAGTCAAGTCAATTCATAATTATTGCTGACCCATGTTGGAGTGGGTCCTTAAAAGGGCAGTTTAGTGGTGTTATGAAGTAACAGGTATTACCTTATGGCAAAACCTTGATTACCATTGAAGCCACTAGCCAGCTGTTTCAACGGGGCTCCAAACTTTTTCGGTCTGAAAGAAGAGCATAACGCCCATCAACAGTAATGCGAACTTATCCCGATGTTGAGGGTATCTAACAGGGAATGACTACGGTATGTTATAGTTCGTCAGGCATCACGACCAGCAAAGTAATGAGCGTTTTGTCTCGATTTTTTTGATTTTACTTTACCAAATTACTTGTCCAGGTTTTTTTGATTACCAACATTTTCTGTACAAGTCTTGTGCTATTCGAAAGAAAAGACGGACTCACTCAGGTATTATTCTACGCTCATCAGCGAGCAACATCTTACAAAAAACGGACAGCGAGTCCTTCCGTCGAAAGAGGCAACCACCGAGCAGAACCCTAATGATATCGCAATTTCCTAAAGCATTGCATTGCAAAAAAAACAAGAAAACGCTCGGTTGGAAAATTTCAGAGAATGCTAAAATGTCCCCTGGCATGAATTCTCAGTTTTATATGAGAAAAACTTAAAGCCAAGCAAAGCAACACAAGCACATGGAGGAAGTCATTTGACATTCATGGAAAACATCCTTCCGAATGTCATACCAAAATCGAGCTACACACAAACCGCCAGTCATGTCCTGAGTCAGCTCATTCACTTTACTCCTTCCTTCACGTTGTCTGCTCAACCATATTCCCCATTTGACTGTCCTTTCTCGGGCCCAACAGTGTGCAGTGTTATGAATTTCTATTCTTGTCCTCGCTGCTTCCTTCTGCATTCAGGCCATAAATCAGAAAGAAACGAGAAAGAAAGGAGAGAAAAGAAAGCACTAACTTAAGGTGATTCGGTATGGGCATGTGTGTGTTTTTGAGAGAGGGGGGGGGGGGGGGGCTGAGGGGATATATGGATACACATAACTGCACTTTACCGGATTTAATTAAGAGAAAGGCCAAGCAAAAGGTTAATGTTTACCTGCGGCTGGAAGAGGCAATGAAGGGCCACTTCATTAAGCACAAGGAGTGCCTTACATGCACACACGCTCCCAGCTCATACACGCTCTGAGTGTGAAACCTACCCTTCAAGTGGGCAATTGTTTTCTTCAACGGCAACGATACAATCACTTTGCTCGATGGATCATTTCCCGCTCGCTTTTGCCCCGTCTTTCCGTCTCTCTTCATACGGGGGGGCGGTGCGGTACGGTACTCAAATTTCACTTACGACTGGGTGTGGTAGTAGCCCACGTGGCACCGGATAGAGCTTAATGGCGATATAATCATAAATGCTTTTGGAACTCAATCTACTTATGGAACAATGTTATCTGTTCTTGATTGTGACTCTCGTGAAATGTGCCTGCTCCCAGTCCGACTCCGATATCTGTTGACGGAGCTTTCTTTCAGATTGCATCGCTCTTTCGAAAAAAAAGCGGTTTGCCAAATAACTTCCAACTCTGACGTCACACTTGGCGCAGCTCCCCCCACCAGTGGAGAAGCAGACACACAGCAACGTGAGAAAACCAGGTGAACAATTTAATTTGTTATGAGCTGAAGTAATTTCAGGTGTGTAGCTGCAAGGACCTCCATGCTGTGAGAACAATCCATTTCATCCGTCCTCCATCTCATAGTCCCCCCCACCCCCGGGTCCCAGTGGATCTAAATTAGTAAATGCGATTGTTTACGATCCCCATTTGGGTGATTTTTCTGATTTTCTCACATCTCGTTGCTGCAAGGCCGCGCGAATAACGAGCAACAACGGATTGCTCAGCTACATTGCGACTGTAATGGTGGTATTAACACACCGCTCCCGTGAAGCGGGAACCTAGTGAGAAGCCGGATAAGCTCGCACCGTGCGGGCTGTGGACGTGTATGGGTTGAGGCGCTCCGATTTCTGTTAGTTTCTTTGAAATTAAATTATTCAGAACATAAAGTACTTAAAATTCGTTTCGGAAATGAAGAAAGAGCTCGCGCAGGATGTTGAAGCATTTCACCGCCACCATACCTCATGCGCCGTAGTGAATAATTATATTTTATGATGCATCCTAATTTGTTGCATATTTTCAGGAGATGAGCAATTTTCACAGATGCTGTTGCTGAGATGAATTTTTTGTTGCATACCCTCTCCTTGTGGAGTGGTGGTGTGGTGGGTTTCTTGCCAATTTATCTCAATGAAGAACGATACAAGGCACACGTAACCTTATCTAGACTTCGCATTTGAATAATTCCGACACGAGACGAAGTGTGTAATCTGCTCAAAGTGTGTTTGTTGGAATTATTAAGTGAGAGTATATATGTACTCACTAAAGTGCTTACGTTTGAACTGTTTCCTCATCAAGAACTCAAAGGTAACCTAAATTTAAGTTTCTCGGTTCCTCTAAATCGGTCTAGAGACAGGAGTCTCAAGAAAATAGAGTACAGAAGTTTTAATATCTATTCATGCGTTTAATTATATTTGCATGACAAAGGCTAAATGCCATCCAATCATCGTACGAAGCTGCCGTATCGGGCACAGTTTGTTTTTATTTTGAAAATTTTTTATACCATCATTATCCAAAGTTCCTAGAACTATGTTATTACCCGAGTATAAAACCTGTTGATCTAGGTTCATTTTAACAACCCTGCTTTTTAGTGCATCCAGAGGATGTGTAGCTCGTGTCAGAAGTCACGCGCACACTGAATTATAGCATACCCATCTAACACATCGAATGTTATCCCCGCCAGTAGCTTCATTCATGTAAATATTGCCTACATCTTCCCGGCCCCGACATAATCAATTACCATATTCCAAACATACAAATTAAACCCCCGCTAAAAACTTACAATGTGTAAAGCACAGATAGAGCTTATTTACAACCGCATTACACTGCCGCATATTGAGCTCCGAGCTGCAGGGAGCAGAACTCGTGCCTGCTGCCTCGAATTCACGAGCAGAACGAATACGCTGCGGATTGGCGTTACCGCATGCTTCTGCGGATTTTTAATGGTTTGATGTATTACAACCAATTGTCAACCATTCCGATGCAAGCCACCCTTAGGTGCACTGCTCCATGATCAACTGTAGTGCGGGAAATTCCCATTATTTTCTCATGGGTATTTATTTTGTGTTCCCAAGTTTACCCTTCCATCCGAAATCAAACAACACCACAATCACCATCGAACACCCTTTCAGATAATAGTGCTGCATGTGTGCCTGCTTGCTGCCTGTGTGTTGTGTGAATTTTGTGGGAATTGCCTCAAAATTCCTCTCACCCAGTCCAATGAACTAGATGGTAGACACTCGCGGGTATATTCGTATTCATTAGCGCGAAACGATTTGTAGACCTCATAGCAATCCAAAACAACCCACCATCACAACCTCCCATAAAAAAAAAAAAAAACAAAATGTATATCGATATGAATACAAATGCACGAATTGCACGCTTTGTTTGTCCAAAACCAGACCGCCAACTCTACGTTACAAGCATTTTTTTCTCTTTCCAATCAGGTGGCAGTGACTTCGATCAACAATTGGCTGATTTTTCAACTTCACACAGTAACCTTATCCAAATGCCAAATATACGACAGCAGTTGAGTGCATCTAACTTCACTCTGTCACCCCATAGGGTGAGTGGTAGCGCTGTGCCAACGGTCTCAACATCGCTATCGGCTAGCGGCGGAAGCGCTGGTGGCAGCGGTGGTGGTAGTAGCACAAGCCGCTATTTATCGTCCCAGAAGAGTCCCGTACCTCCGATGCTGGGTCACGGGCAAAAGCCTCGTAGCAGTTATCCTGAGCTGTTGCAGCCGCGGCTCTCGTTAAATGGGACAGTTACAGCCCACAGGCACTTAGTGCCTTCCCCCCGGCCATTGTTTCGGGAACAGAGTTCACGTTCGATCCAGCCATTCATAGAGAGCTACGCGGGCACAGCGACGGGCAGCGGCATGCATACGACAGAATTGTCAATCACGCCATCAGTCACTGGTGATGAGCAGTATATTGATCTAGGCAGTTTGAGACGCTTCTCCATAGATCGTCAGAGTTTCAATGGTAAGCACAAAGGGGCGTAAGGGTAGGTGCTAAGGAGGGGAAATTGTGGGTATATTTTGCTAATTAAACTGATCACCGGGACTCACATTGACACGGATAATGCTAACAGATTTTGATTTTTTCTTCTTTCTTCCCTTTCTCAATGTCTGTAGATCTTGGATCAAAGTTTGGTATGTCGCGACCACCATTCGGTCAAAGCGTTTCACAGCAAGGTTTCTTCTCATCACACGACAGCCTAACAACACCATGCGTGACACGTGCCTCAAATCCGCATGTAGCCACCACTGCCTCCGAAATGGATTTGACACGAAAGCCACAACGACGAAAATCGCGTGGCCGTCTGAAAGCCGGCGAACAGCCATTGCTCGGCTCATGGAATCGGTCCGGAATGAGAGGTTCGCAAGATAATACACTGGGTGGTGGGACTCTGCCATCCAGCAATCAGATAAACAGTGGGAACTACTGCAATGGAACTGATAGGTAAGTCATCTCTGCTTGTTTCCTTCTTCTTAACACATTTCTTAGGGTCTTGGAGTCTCGCTATAGTGGGCCACACAGCAACGAATGAGTTGAACGCCCCTTTGTCGTATTAATTGATTGCGTCACTCACAAAATGCAGGTCCCCGAGGGATGGTACACTTTTCTCTTTCTCGTCGTCAAAGCCTTTCAGGAGAAAAAAAGAAAATAATCCACCGAATATCCTCAAAGCGAATTCTGACGGATGGGACTCAGAGAATTCACCCCCTCCCCCCCACATCCCCCCTCCGCCCTATCGTTCAGAACACCACTCATTACAGATGTCTCCCAAAAAATTGCTCCTATCCATTACTTTTAGGTCGTTGTTGCAGTCATGACTACACGACAAGATCCTCACGAGAGCCCACTCACTTCACACAAAACAAGCGCAAGCCCAGCGGCAGCTACTCACCCATCACTACTCCAAACTTCAAGGAAAACTTGTGGAAGTACAATGCAAGCGTGTTTTCATTTGACACGTTGAAATGATTCAGCTTTGAAGTGTGTAATTAAAATATAATTCATCGTTCAAAGCAGTCGCAGTCTTTGCACAAAATATGACAAGTCTCTGCTGTGACTCAGACCATAATCTCCAGCTGTTGCATTTTGATTTCATTTAAAATAATTTTCATTTCATTACAATTATACGTTCGCCACCCTTCCTCTTCCTTATCCTTTTATTTTTCCGCATCTTCCGGTCGCCCCGCCCAAAGGAAAATTAAATTTTTTTTTGTTGAAACATTTGCGTCCTCTTCAAAGGACATCCATCAGAGGTCCGTTCTGAATTAATTGTGCTTCATCAAAGTCATTTGCATGCATTTCCTTTTGGTTATGATTAAAAAAAAATACCGAAGAACAGGGGAAAGGAGAGGTGGTGGACGAGGAATGTGGATCCTTTTGATATACAATACACATAAATAAGATGGATGGATTTTTTTGTCAAGGCTCTGGAGGAGAGGAGATTATGATTTGGTAATTCTTTTGATGTGCTGGTGGAGCCTTTAATGTGCTTTGTCAGTCTGGAGGCAGTTAGACAGTTGGACAGGATCGGGTTTAATATATTTCTATCTTGCAATTTGCCTCTTTGTCCCGAAAGAGATTATCTAAAGGACGGCTTCATTAGGAGGGTGGCACGAATTCTGGAAAGAATCAAATAAGGAAAACAATTAATTCACGAGTTTGCTTTTTAAATGTCATCTTTAGAACTCTTAAATTTGATACGGAAAGAGGAAAAAGTTAGGCGTCTGCTTTTTAAGGCACGTGTGACAGACGAGATCCGCATCTGTTGTTTACTGGAGAAGTGAGTCATTTAAAATGCACTTTAATTCGTCTTGGATTTATATAAATTTATTTTTGAAAATAAAACTGTCTTCTGATTGGGTGTTTGAAAAGTGTCTGAAGTACAAGACATTTTAAACACAATCATCCGTTGGCATAGCAGTTTCTTTTTTCTACATGTGGGGAGTTGGTCAGGTAGGTTTAGACCTCAACAAGCAAAGCCTCTTCCTCTAATCAGATATCTTGATCCTCTACCACTTTTGTGTACCATCTTAACTACAGCTCATAAAAATCCCCCTTAGTGTCATGGTCAAGCTGTTCCCGGCGTCAATAACAAGCTGTATGCTGCTGCATTATGCCAAATTATTAAAACGACGCTTTGGAAAGAATCATTAGGCCAAATATTAACATTTGGCATAATGTCGTTTGGGTATAGCTCTATAAGGCCAAACAAGCTTACATCATTAAACCAAATGTTTCCATTCGCACAATGTCACGGCACCGCGTCTTGCGTTCCTGATGACTTGGCGAGATACGGCCTTCCTCTCCTTCTCCAAGCAGGTGGCTTGGATTCGAAAACTCTCTTAGTTGGAGCCTTGCAGTTGACGAATTTTAGCCATCGGACTTAGCCCAGATCTCAGAACAACTTGTAGAGTTCGCGTGCTTGTTTTTTCCCCCATTCAACTTTCCCGATGGACCAAAGCAACATTTTTTTTACCTATGCACAAATGTTTTACTGTACAACTTTAGCCTCCATATATCAGGAGTTGCAAAATAAGCACGCTTTTAGCTATTTGCGTCAGGATTTTAGACACCAGTTGCAAAGGACAATTCTACTTCCCATCTCTACTAGAATAATGTTGGCAGATCGTTAGTTTGTCTCGGTGTAGGCACATTTATTGCTTTCTTCCTTGGCTACAAAGGGCTTCAGCCAACTTGCCTCACTATCTAATACGGTCTTATGGTAGTTGCTTCGAAATACGCTGATTGAGCTCCGTTTGCAGCTGCGTACGTCACCTTAGATGTGGTCTTCTTTCACTGCGTAATCCCACTGGATTGAAATCGAATAATTCCCGCACCGTAGCATTGTCTAGGTGATGTAGAGCGAATCTAAGTACATGTCCTTGCCATCTGAGAAAAGTGACTCGAACTCGAGTGAATACATCGATTTTGCCATGCAGTTCGTCGTTCAGTCTTCTCCTTCAAAAACCGTCAATATACACAGCACTGAAGATAATACGGAACACTTTCCTTTCGAAGCTAACATTAGTCTCCTCGTCCGCTTTGCTTATGCTTCTGCGCCATACAACAGGACTTGAACTATCAAGGTCTTATGTAGGCATAACTTGGTTCTTGGAGAGACGGCTTTTTTCCTCAATTGTCTTCCAAGCCCAAAAATACAGCGATATACAGCGAAGGGTGATCCTTCATTATATCTCTTGTATATTATATATTTGTAGTATAATATTAAATACATATTAAGTACAGTAAAAATAAGTCCAGTCTTGTTTTGCAAAATATGGTATAATTTCTCTTTGAATGTGTCCATCTTTAACGCGTGCTCAAACGAAACCGGATCAATTAATAAATAAGTGGAATTAAGATCTAAAACAGGATATCACCTAAACTACGAGACTTCCGAGTTGAATCTATGTCCCTATGTCTCTAGTCAGATCATAAGCAATCCAACACCAGAGTTTCAGTTAAATCGGAACAGATTTGTAGGAGCTAGATTTCCACAAACATCCAAAACTTTATTAGCAAGATACACCCAATTTCTGTTATTTATTTATGATTGCATTAAAATTAAGTAAAGTTAAATAAAGTTAAATAAATTTTTTTTTCTATTTTCAGACTAAACCGACGTTCCGGTTGTCCAACAACGGGTGGCGGTGGTAGTGGCGTTGGCGCTGTCGGTGGCGGCGTCAGTAGCGGAGGTTGCAATCCAAATAGTGGCAACTCTAATCTACGATTTCGCAACAGTACAAGCTCAGCGGTAACTGCAGGCTCGGCTGCCAAATTCACATTCGTATTCGATCCGGCGGGCCGTCTCTGCTACTATTGGTCAATGGTTGTTAGTTTAGCATTTTTGTACAATTTCTGGGTGATAATCTACCGGTTCGCCTTCCAAGAGATCAACGGCAAAACCATTGTCGTATGGTTTTGCCTAGACTACCTCTCGGATTTTCTGTATCTTGTAGATATACTTTTCCATTTTCGAACCGGCTACCTGGAGGACGGTGTCCTACAAACGGACTCCTCCAAATTACGCCAACACTACATGAACTCAACGACATTCTACATTGATTGCCTGTGTCTACTGCCATTAGATTTTTTATACTTATCGATCGGTTTTAATTCGATACTGCGCTCGTTTCGACTGGTGAAGATCTATCGGTTTTGGGCGTTCATGGATCGAACAGAACGCCACACGAACTACCCGAATTTGTTCCGATCGACGGCGCTAATACATTATCTACTTGTGATATTCCATTGGAACGGATGCTTATATCATATTATACATAAGAACAATGGTTTCGGGTCGCGCAACTGGGTGTACCATGACTCGGAATCGGCCGATGTAGTTAAACAGTATTTACAGAGTTATTATTGGTGTACGTTAGCTTTAACGACGATCGGTGATCTGCCGAAGCCCCGATCGAAGGGTGAATATGTATTTGTGATATTGCAGCTTCTCTTCGGTTTGATGTTGTTCGCCACGGTGCTCGGTCATGTGGCGAATATTGTGACATCCGTGAGTGCGGCGCGCAAGGAGTTTCAAGGTGAGTACAACCATCCAACCAACCATTCTTGTACATACATCTAATATTTTCTTTTCCAAAATTCTCTGATGAGAAGTGAGCACGTAAGGATGACAAATGGTGAACATACATGAATTGATTATGTATGTATGTGTACTCGCGTGGGGGAGCTCTAGGGAGAATTTCGTCGTGGTTTGCGGGCTGGGAAGTATCCAAGTAATGGGACGTGTCAGCAGAAAGTTTATCTCATTTATCATATCATGTAGTTTCGCGTGAAAAATGTTCTCATGTTCTATGTGAAAGTTTGAATATGGCGTGTGAGTGTGGCCCCCTTATGTGAGGAGGGGACTGCGGTGCGAAACTTTTAATAAGAAATGTGCGAGTGTAGGGATTGGAATAATTTATGAAACTTGAGGTCCTCAGTGACGCAGGCAATTCACAGAAAGATCATTGGGATTGAAGAAGGAGCCTGTGAAAGCAGAGCGCGCGTAGTGAAACAAATGCGAAATTGTGGCAGTTATCGGAGTTTTAATGTTTTTCTTTTAAATCAACGCGTGATTGAGTGAATCTGTACGTGGTCACGGAGCTTATATTGTGATTTCTTGTTCCGGGAAGTTGGGCAGTTGCAACTGTTTGAATTATTTTCCTACAGAATCAAAATTCAGGTAATTTCAAGGCTTCAAGTCTGCAACAGACTGAACAAACGGCACGCCAGCTGAAATACATCGTTTTAAATTGCACTCATAAACACTCACGTTTCAGCAAGATGTGTTTCCGATTTCTCTTCAGCGTACATATTCCTCTCCGCACCAAGTTATTTGTAATTCTCACCTCCACGAGTGTATTAAAGTTGGCCCCTTCGTCTAAAGGAGAAGATGTTCTTGAACAAAGCTTTTAATTTTTGTGTGCTGGGAAGTTTGAACTTTAATTCTTGCACTTCCTAGCACCACTGCAAACAGGATAACTTTCTCCGCTACAAAGTAGCGAAGGAAAAAAAATGGAATGGGACAGAAAGGAGGGTGGGAAAAAAGAGGAGGAGTGGACAAAAAAACTTTTAAATCGGAAAGCAAATCTTCTTTAAGTTTGTGTTAGCAGTTAAGCAAACTCAGACAACAGAATGAATAAATTGTTTCTTTTTCTTCTTCTTTATCGCTCTCATATATAATTCGCTAAGCCACTCTCTCGGGGTGTTAACTGCTGTGGCACACGTTCCGAGGAAACTCTGCTTTCCCGATTCAGTGGTGTTCAATCACGAATCATCTGTCAATTGGGTTGAATGGAATGGGTACAACCTACTTGGGGATAAGCACATTTTTGTTCTCACGTCCCAACAACTTGAATGCATTCACTCCTTCTTCTAGTTAAGGGTACCATATGGACTGTCGTCAAAGGACTTTTCCATCTCGCTTATTCACGAGACATCTCGCCATTGACCACGGTATTCTTAACGAATTGACATGTCTTGAAATAAAGTTCACTAATAGAACTACAGTCGGGTCGCCGTGGCGTAGTGGGTACGTGCGTCGAGTCCTACGCAGAGGGTGCCAGGTTCGAAACCCGAATTTACCACCTATCATAAATCACGGCTCCACCTCTTTCGAGTCACTGACAATGCTCAAAGAGTACTCCTGTCTAGAAAAAGCTTCTCAAATTCGCCGTTCGGAGTCGGCATTAAACTGTAGGTCCCTTCCACGCGTGAAAGAACAATAGCACGCACAACACAAGTGGTTGCTGAGAAGCTAGGCCCAGGTCCGCCACCCATATTATTATTATTATTATAATAGAACTACTAATTTTTTGACTTTTGTACTAAACGAAACCCTGCGCGCTGTAGTAAATGCCTCGTGCTCTTCTGCACATTTTCAATGACAGCAGCAATGTTTAGAATTTACAGCTAATATAGCTTTCTAGTATTAAAACGCTACATTGCGCTCTCGGATACTTGCACTTCATTGTATAGACAGCAGAAATCAAGTATTATAAAGATAGCCGACTTATACGTCTTCTCCTGCTTATATTTGACTAATATTTGACAGCGTTTCTTATAAGGTTTTCCTGGAACGGATGAACGAATCAGAGAAAGCCATATACAAATTAATAAAATTTAAGTATATTTCTTGAAAAAAAAATAATTATTTTATTTTATTAAAAATTTGGACATAGTCCCTACACTGGTTACTCAAGACAAAACTTACAAATTTCTAATCCTAGCTTAAATACTATTTCGCCTGCACTACCGCATCGTCGAGCTGCGCTGCGGTCCCACGGATGTCGTCATATTACCTCTGCCGCGCGTGATGGAATGTGCAGGCAATGCACCGGCCCAGACGTTGTGTCAGCAGTTTCGGGTGCTGGGGACGGTGGACCGACACCTGAGTCGACGTCTGCTGTCGCTTCAACTTAATGTTTCTTAACTTACATATCTATTAAGAACCCCGCAAATTGGACATGGATAAGATGTCAATCAGTTGTGAAGTCAGATACCGAGCAAATACTTGGTGTCTGATAGAAAGCATGCTCACGTCCCTGTAGAATGCCCTCGATGGTGCTTAGGTACGAGTTTGGCCTCGACTAGCTTAAACAGCAACCACTTCCGTTGCGCATCACATGCTATTCTAGGGAGCGTATTCTTGTGTGCACACTCCGACCGGCGGAGTACGACAAGCTTTTCTGCTGACAAGAGAGAGGAGTAAATGATAATTGTAAACCTTGTTCGTGTTCGAGAATTGAAACTATACGCCCACCGTAGGAGTTCACGTACCTACCACGCACCTAGGGAAATTAGTTAATTTCCTAAACCGTTATAACCTTACATCACAACTGAGGCATGTGTTAATTGTGTTTGCAAAGCACCGACACTTAACATGCATTCATATGTTCGTGTCACTCATATGAAGTAATTCATGGCTCTCTGCAGTGAGGAATGAGGAAAAGAAAAATACTACGACGGTAATGAGTGCTAAATAACTGAGTCACTCTTTTATTCTTTGTCATGGACATAAGAAGCATCCAATTTCATCAGATTCAGTAACAAAAACTTCCCCTTTCAACCAAGACGTTAGTTAGACTTATCTTGTATTTATCTTCGTCTGCTGACCCAAAAAATTCTTTCAAACAAGGATTTGTTCGAGGAAAACTTTTTCTGATTTATTGGATTTGACGAATGTGGTTCTATTCCAACTTCTCTCAGATGAAATCCATTTCATCCTCTTAACCGGTTTTTGATGTATACACAAGCTGTTTGACATATCAACAAATCCATCACGTCAATCCTTTCGTCTATTTGATGTCTATTCGAAGACGACTGCTCTTTAAACAATGACCAGGATGAATAAGTTTCTTAGTTGCAGGAAATTTGGTCTTGGTGGAGCGACTGGATAAGATGATGTAGCCAGGAGTTTATTATCATTCCACGAATGTGAACCAATATGTATATGTAGGTACCTGAATATGTAGATATGCATTCAAACAATCTGCATTTGAATGTTTATTACCGTTGTTCTCACGAGAAAGCCAAATTCGAAGTCTTAATAGAAAGTATAACCCGCTACTATCCAAATCGAAAGAACAAATAAAGATAAACATTGGAGTAAAGTGAGTTGAGATCAATGCTCAATGCTGTTGCTATAACTCAATGAATGGCGCTAGCCAGATTCCATCTTTGGTTTTATAACTTCTTCTTCTTCTTCTTTATTTGACGAAATAAACCGGATTGGACATGGACCTCAACAAGACAATCATCTCCAACTAGCACAAACTCTAGCAGCTGCCTCCAGTGTCGAACTTGGTTGATTATCTTCTCCACTCGGATGCGCCACCTCAAATGCGGGCGTCCATTTTGTGCTGTTCCAAAAGTTCAGAGTCGAAGACTTCGGACCGGAGTTGTCCACACGCACATGATCCAGCTACCTTAAACGCTACCTAGAAGTCTGGTTAGGCATCTTGGACATACGGCCAAGTTCACGGTTGAATCTTCTCCTCGCACGAAAAATTTTTTTTTCGAAGATACTAAGGGCCTCTTCATTCGCTTTTGAGATTCTCCATGCCGCCGCGCCATACAGCAGAAATGGCATGATCAGAGTCTATGATCTGTGTCTTCTGATGATACATCGAGAGAGATCTCCATTGCGCAATTGCTAACAATGAGCCCATTGAAATGCGGTTGGTAAGAGTTACTCTGCGATTGGTCTTGGTACTGATATCGTTAGTACTAATTAATGAGGAGCCCAGTTAAAAGAAGTCCTTAATCATCTGGAATTTTATAGCCGCGATCTGTGCAAGACGTTTCCGTCAAGTGCTGTGTTAAACTCATTACGTCAATACTATGCATATGCTGTTGTATGGACTTCTGGTAGAACATGCCTCTATCAATTGGTGTAAATATTTGCTTTTCCCAGCCTTATATTTTCTACGGACTATAATCCACAAGCATTTAAGACTAATATGCACAGATACCACTTCTTTCCATCTTCCTCCCGTCGACCAGAGAAGTATCATGACCTCATGCCCTTTTTGGAAAAAAAAACATGTTTCTTGGTATAATGAATAATGCATTCTTCGCATGTATTGATTAGTTTTAAGTGAGCCCATACCGAAACCCAAATGCGGCATATACAATACCTTCTGATCAATTTATCACCGAAGTGACCAATCGAGCATCCGTTAATGAAAATCCTATTATGAACCCAACAACCTGTTGGTGGTCAATCTGGAGTTTTCTAATTAAACACATCGCCGCTCGCCAGCCTTCACCTGGCACTTAATTAATTTAAACCCTTTCTCCATTCCGACTGCCACGGGAGACAGCCTCAGTCCCTGAGGAAAACAAACTGTGTGTGCTTTTCATCCTGAAGTGAAACGGAAAAGAATAAAACTCTCACCGTGCGACGGTAAAGTTTGCCCTGACTGATGATAGCACCCCTGACATGTGAGCGAGGAAAAAAGTGTGCGGCCTGTCATCGCCTGGCAATGGATGGGAAATGATTCAGCGTTCTATTTCGCTATTTCATCATATCCCTGCGCCCAGTCACCCACCTTTAGTATTAGATTAATGCTAACTTTCATTGCGAGTGCCGGGTCGGGTACCAGACCGATGAAGAGTGTACCCAACAGTTTGCGGAGACGAGAGGCAAAGGAGAAAAAAAGTGGAAGAAAGTGACAGGACCCCAAATGAAGGATATGAATCGATATTATTATCGGCTTAATGGAGCGGCAGGATTGGATTAAGATTTAGGTCTGCTGTCTGGGAACTTATGCATGCAGTGACAGGCCTGTTAATGCCGTGATTGAAGGTGACTGACGAAAGTGTTAAGCCACCTGTTAAATGAGTGAAAGTGATATGCGGGGATGGGGGCGAGAAGTTGTGTAATGATTTCTGATAAACAAGTGGGCTGGGGGTGTACGAGCATGCATTATTGCTTATTAGCTGAGGAGGACTTAAGTGTCTGATAGGGGATGATGGAGAAGTGGCGACGGTTTCCCCCACCCCTATTGATTGGTTTCAATACACAATTTGTATGGCTGGAAAATAAATAGAATTTAAATGCGCGTTTGCCGTGAAAACGCCCACGGAACAACCTTTATCAATCAAACAAGTTTTTGTTGAATCCTGAAAAGAATTCAGATGAAGCAGACCGTGATGGAGACGGAATGGCACAGACGTATGGTATCGGTAAATTGGTGAGCATTTTTCTTTCTCGTAACTTCTTTATTTCCAGGGTACTTCAGTGAAATTGGGGCACTCTTAGATCCTTAAGTTCCATTCAAGTGCCTCATACAGTGAATGCGTATATCGAATTGAAATAGGATTGTTCGACGGAGTGGAAACTGTAATATGTTTGGGTCGCCATGGTGTGCGAAATAAAAGTGTATGCGTAGAACATCCTTTTATAGGGCACTGCCTTCACTGTAACAACTCATTTCTAATTTAATCTGTGGAAACCTGGAAACCTTCTGCATTATCGATTCACGTCACATTGTTAGTAACGTTTGACAAAAATGACGCAATGATACGGATATCTCGTGCGTGACTCATTCAAGGGGAATAGAGAGTTCTTTTTTCACTTTAGTCCTTCAGAGACTCTTACATATGTCTTTCTTTGAGCTTTAATGAAATCAGAGTCGCACATCTCTGCGCCATTTACGCACCAAATGGGGACCAACTTCGACGTACCCAATAATGTGAGCCTAAGGGTCTTGTCGTTGCCAACGTGGCGTTGAGGCCAAGAGCGACGACATTTGCATTAAGCGTTCAGATTCAATTCTTACACTATAGCCACTTCAAAGTGCCACGACACCGCTTTCTTCGAGCCAGTGGCAATTCCCGCTGAGATTGACCGTCAACAGGCCTGTTCACACTTCGCAGCTCAGGATGAACACTCCTGAGAGGGCAAAGGTATGCACGAATCGAGTGTTTGTTGCAGAATCTATGACCTCAAGTACTGTGCATTGGATATATATCATTCCGCCGAAACAAAGTGTAAACACCGTCTACCCGAACGACATCCACAGCCAACCTCATTTGATGAGGCCATCATATTTCAAACGTTTCACAGAATGTATTGTATGCCCGCCAGTTCCCTCAAAAGTTTGATTATCCGAATAAATTGCATTCTCACCCAGTTCAGTAGACATTTGGCACAGTTCACAATTATTCATGCCACCTGCAGACAGATACGCTCTTGACTTATAACCCAAATTTATGAACCCCCAATAACGTTTCGCGCCAACACCGGCAAGGAGTATTTTTTCTTGGTTCCCCCAATCCACGTATAGTGCAACCCCCAAGCAACCATATAAAAAGGACAATCACCACTTGCCCTCGTATAAAGAGTACAAAAGTAACATAACTCAAGAACTTTTCTCATAGAAAAAGAGAAATCCCCAAATCGTAGCTTCATTCAAATTCCTCCTAGCAGAGCATTTGAAAAGGATAATGTCTGCAGCATCATCTGTTCACCCGCATCCACATGCAAGCACAGCCAAGCAGACACACACTCGCATCCGTTTCAGAGTACAACAAATATATCAAACAAAAAATCTGTTAACCTCTATGCGACCTGGGGGACACTAACCGGCAACAAAAGTTGCTGGGATGAGCACGAGATTTCAGGAGATAACGACGAGTGGAGAGGGTGGACCTAATAAAGCTGAGATGGAAATACGATGCAGTTACCCCCCGGATCGCACGACCGAGAATTTCTTTTATCACATTTCCAATGAGACGTCAATGCACTCTCGCATCGCTTCCATCGCTTTGTCTGTTTATCATCAGACCATAAAAGTTTAAAAACTGTAATCTTTTTTCATTTATACCTAATCCATACCTAATCTCTTTTTTACGGATTAGTACACCGATGCCCCAACAGTTCAACTCAAAATTTATAGTGGTTTGTCACTCTTTGAGTCAGTGATTGACTGAGCGACTAATGAGTACACAGTGCAACTGATATCCATTGATAATGTTTTTCACTTTTTCTTTGAGTGGTGCTTCAGTTCGGGGGTGAAACTGGGCTTCAACTGACCAAGCAGCTACCATCACCTTTGTATTCTTTCGCACTCTTCGTTGGTTGAAGCCCTTCTCGACTTACACAAGGGCGCCAAGAAAAAAAAAGAGTGGTGTCTTACATGCATAGTCTATAAGGATAATTTAATAGTCAGTGATTTTTAAATTTCCTGATTTAAAAGCAACACTGCGCAGTATTGTAAGCCTGCTGTCAAGTTTGAGCCAGTAACGTATTCAGACGTTTGGATCAAATGAAGTGGTCGTTACGGAAACAAGCACAAATTCTTAGCCCCTTGTGAAAGCCTATTATTTGGAGGGATCCAGCTGCAAGGTGACTACTTGAGAAATAAAATGCTTATTTGTGGAATTGCTGAATTTTTTTTTAAAGAAAAGTGTGCAATGATCTTTGGAACAGAGTACAAATGTGATGACTTCCCTTCATGATCCAAATTTGTTTAGAGATTGAATAAATGGGTCTGGCCAGACCAAATAAGTTTTCTGAGTAGCAATAGGCTTCTTCAAATATGCTGAGATGAAACGGAACGGTATACAATAATTAATTTTCGATATATTTACAGTGAAATTAATTTTGGACAACTTTCGTGAATCATGCACTCGTGGGATATGTATAGTGTGAATATCGAAGGAAAATTAGCTGGTGATTTGATATTAGATTTTTCTCAACTGTTATTAAGATTTCAATTTTGCATTTTATATTTAGTTCAAGTATTTATTTTTTCTGCTTTACGATTTTATCCATGTCCCCGGAACATTGAGCAGCACTCGGATTTCCACAGTGCGGCGACGAGAAGCTTGCCTCAGAGCTTTTAAATTAACTAAGCGTGCTTTGCGTGCTTTTGTTCTCGTATGAGTAGAGAGTTTTAGGTTGATACCCAAGCGTAAGTGTCGATGCACCTACTCAATACTCCTTGGCTGCCATTGGGATAATGATGGTCTTGCTATCACTTGCCTCTGGAGCGCAATGAAACAGCGATCGATAGTTATTCTGGGTTTGGCTTCGGTGTTATTGTTTTTGATAATGTAAAAATGGAAGCTACTGATCCTCCCACACTTAAGGCTGCCCATTGTGACCATATGACTACATCGACGAGGTTGTATTAATTTCTCGAAGGTAGATATAATATTCTCTCGAAGATAGACTATAGCTGCTGCCTTTTTAATTGCATCCAATGCCTTACTGGGTAGCTTGTGAATTATTTTTATATAGTTCTAGAAATTGTTGATGGCATTCAATATGTCCGTTTTCTTGTGATGTTTTTGCCAGTAGTGGTCGTTATTCGCATCTACAGGAAGAATGATATAATAATCTAATAAAATTCAATGAAATATGGAACCATGCAATGAGCACAAAACAATCTCCAACAACTCACCCACAACTAAGTGCAAAAAGCAAAATGCTCGATATATGGGTTTCTCGTGGGATTCAGGATGAATGGGATGAAATCTGCCGAAGTCCAATGATATCGACCAATTGCTACACTTATTAAGTGGATATATAGAACACACATGACACTCTGATTATTACTTGTTTCAATCTTCTCATTCAGAGGTATACCTGGGATCGAAGGTGATGAAATCATCCTGCGTGACTAAATATGATGTACTCTAGATATAGTTGTTTATTTGATTCAGATTCGTTCGGAGTCAACCAGCTTCTCCAGACTTATACAACTTCCAATGATTGCGTGTGCAATATTTTCCTATGTAATCATACAATCGTCCCGCAATTTTATGCCAACTCTGAGTTTGAGACCCTTTTTCTAAACAGACACTTATTACTCTTTGAGCATTGGCAGTGAATCGAAAGATGCTGGGTTCTGAACATTGCATTTTTGGTCTGGGAATCAAACCTAGACTCCAGAGGTCTTAGTGCGTAGATTGCATAGAATACGACGCACAGATCCACAACGTCACGGCCGGTTATCCAAAATGTTGAAATCAGTGTCATGAACAGCTATTAAAGAGTTTTTTTCCTGCGTGAATTATAGAAATATTTTTAAAACCATCTGAACTTCAGTCCTTAGGCTTTATATATACAGTGAAACTTCTCTTTACGGACACCTCTTTACAAAGGACACCTCTCTTTACGGACAATTCGTCATGGCTCCAGCATACACCTTTTGAAAGGACACCCCACAGGCCACAGGCGGGTGTTCGCTGTAGAGAAGTTTCAGTGTACTAATGTCTTTAATTTTTTCCATTAAATTTCAATCTTTATCAGTTTGCGTAGCTCAGACCTTAGCAGATTCCAAAAAAGGTGCTGTATTTTATATCACCTCTTGGTTGTTTTTGTTTTGTTTCCAATTTGAAGCCAGTATCCCAACTCTACAATTTACAACATTAGCAGCGTCGTCGTTACTTTTTCTCTTCAAATGCTCCTTCGATCTTCCAAGTTGTCCTAACTTAGTTTTCTCCCACCTCCTGAACACCACCACAGAAAGATACTTTAATTGAAGATTTTAAATGTTTCCATCTACATGAACTGGTACATTGTCCAATTTTCGATGTATGAAAAATCGAATCCTCAACCATTCTTATGCAAGCTCATGTTGCACACTTCCCATATCTATTGCGACGACTATTTATCAACTTCCTCAGGAGCAAGCTCAGTTCAGCTGCTGCAAGAATGACAAGCATTTTTGAGACAATTTTACGGGACAAGTGGTAAAGAAATGAAAGACGGAAACCGATTGCGAGGGAGTTGCAGACTTTCTGCTAAAGGGAAAAGTTTGTCTTGTGAATTATGGGTTGGTTGTTGATTTTGGAGATCTTCCAAATTTTTTTTTAGCTTAACACTACAAACACAAACACAAATTACTCAAATAAATGTATTGATATGGATGCTATACTGTCAGTGCATCTCATCTCTCTGTGGTACAAATTTTTCAAATTAATCGATTCGGCAACTGCTTGAGATGATGATGCATATGTACTCCCTTCCAGTCTATAACTGTGTTGCGTAAGACGACGTTTTGAATTTGGGAAGGAGATAGCACTTCCAAAAAAATTTCTTCGTTGAAGAAATTTAAATCAAACTGTGTTCTCTGCTAGAGATATATAAAAGGTGTCACAAAATTAACGCAAGATTTGAATTAAAAGAAAACACAGTTTTTAGTCTTTAAGTTATTTTCCCATCAAGCCGAAATCGCGAGGTTTGGGTAAGCTTTTAATGAATCAATAGGTCGTTTCTCTTAACAGAACGAGCTTGAAGTGTTTTCAAATATCTTTAGCTATCAATTTTGAAGTGGCCAGGTTAAAAGGAAATAATAGTGCTGACAACACCAGAAAAGATCTAGAGAAGAGGAGAAAAAGAACACCAAAATTAACTGAGGTTCACGCTATAGACTTGTTCGCTTTGACAACCTCTTATGGATGGATAATCTCAAGAGAGTTTCAACAGGCATTCGCAGAAAGGTTACGAAATCCCAAAAATCTATGGTGAAACCGCGGAGGCCTAGAGAAAAACCTCGCGATTTCTGTTGATGGGAAAATAGCAATCCATTGTTCATTTGTATTGAATCATAAAGTACAGGGTGAGTCATCTAGTGATTCCTTTTTAAATCGTAGGTTATTTTGACACTGACAGCTGTTTCTCGGTTGAAATCTTGGCAGAAAATCAGTGTCATACCTCTGCGGAACCAAAAGTAATTGCCGTGCAGCCCAAACAATGCCTTTCTTAAAATTAATTTTCGACTGAAATGAAGCGCCCACCACCGCTACAGCTGTAGGCAAGTTTTTGTGGGGAACAGTGAAAGATTTAAGCTCTTAAGTCCAATATCATGCAAGCAATCCGTGAACTGCGTGGCTACGTGATTCAATTTCATTGATGCATCATGGTTGTGGGCTTCATCAACATGGACAAGAAAAGAAATCTATCCGTGTCAAAGCACACTATCTAGGGGCCACTTCTGATCAACGAAATGAGAGACCACACGACCAGAAAATGTCTCACGCAGTAACTGAATTGTTTTCTAGACATGCCATACATGTGGCAAAATGTTGTTGAAACTAGTGGCGTTGTTCTTATCCGGGTAGTAGATAGCCAGTTCGACTACTCGGGTAATACAACTAATCTGGTTGGCAGGTAAAAGGTATGGCCGGCGGGCACACGTCATTTGTTCGGTAACTGGTATGGTGAATATTTGAAAGATAAACAATAGTAAAAACAAACTCTTCGAAAATTGTCTTCAAATTGCATACAAAATTCAATAATAACAGATGAAAAATAAAACAATTTTTAACTTACTTCTGCGCCGTCCTCGAAAATTAAAACTAAAAAAGGTCTTACTTGAAGTTAATGGAAATAGTGAGGAAACAATTCGTCCAGTGTGAGCACAAAACTGCCAGTTCCCCCTTCCCACAATATTTGTCCTTAGAGAGACTAGTCTTAGTCTGCACCAAAAAAATCAAAGGTTTTGTTTCTTGTTCGAGGGCAAAAAGTGTTTCAACAAACCAATCAATTTAATTCCCTATTTTCACTCTGATTAAAGTTGTGTTGTGTCCCACACAATTCTCGAAATTAAAACGATTGAATATAAATTTCAAAATGAACTTTAGTGCAAATGCAACGTTATTATATTAAAGCAACAAACTGGTGTGCCCTGATCACCACCTGTGTCATTACACGGTGACACGATTCTCATAATTACTGCAAAATGTTAAAATGCAATTAAGGTTCATCGCCAACACAAATAAAGTTCAGTATAGCAGGACGCAAAGCTTAATGATAATCGCCTGCAGTGTAATTTGTATGCAGATTATTTTCCACATACATATATCCATTATTTTTTTTTTGGCCTTTGTATTTTGTGCAGATTTACATTTTTAAATTGTGAAATACTCGCCGCAATATGCTAACCCCGTGGGTACCCCTATATCTTGTAGTGAATGGAATGAAATGCAAAATGCTTGCAAATCTAATTCCAATAAAATCCTCACGTGGATGTCAATGGAATTAGTTCCGTTGAAATGAACGCTCAGTGCTGCAATTCAGCAAAAGAGACCTAAAACAGATTTATTTGGAAACGAATAGAATATTCTAGAATTGTCGGCGCTGCAAATGAAATCATTTACGCTAATTCCACACAAACCTGCCTAAAATGAATCTCGCCAATCACAGCGATGTATTGAAAAGGAAGTTTTTGTTGTGAATTTAACGATGATTAATTCAGACGAGGTACTTTTTACTTTGTTCACTCCAGCAAGCCGATGGAGGAGGATCGGCAGGTGGGGAAATGCACACGAATGAATGCACCTCTCGATGTCGAGGCTCTTTAAACTGATGCATTTGACGTGTGAATGTGGCTGGAAATAGTATCTTCAATCAAGCTTGTGCTCGAACGTTATGAGTCATGTCCTAGACTGGAACACACGCAATCTGTCCACACAGTTTCACCACGTATGCGTGACGTACCTTACACCTCCACAACCATAGAACATGGAGAAAATGTGTTGCTTCACATGTTTTAAAGATCTAAAGTTCTGATGTTCATATGGGTAGAGCCTAGAGCAGATAGTGTTGCATGATATTTTGAAATTAAACTCGGAGTACAAGACAAACTTCACAAAGCACTAGTAGCCTATGTTCTAGTTTCAACCATGCAGCCGCTTTATAGCCATGGCTGTACATACATCCAAGTATCTTGTATCTTTCAACAGACTTGTGAAATTTCCCTCCACTTAATCATATGCCCGACTAGGCATTTAAAATAACGACTTTCTCTCAATTTTAATGCACAATTTCGAGTCTATTAAAACCCTCAATAAACCCAAATTTTAACACGACACAAAAAAAAATTACGATAAACGGGAAGCCTTGAGAAGAACATAATCACCATCAGGATACAACATGTTCCATGCAAAAAAAACTCTCATTATAACGAGCGAGTGCACTGCATTCCCTAGAACATCTTCAGATTCGAACTTTCCCCTCCATTCAATCTATCACTCCCCAAAGCACTTTACTGCTTTTAATCAAAAGCAACCCCTGCACAAATGCCACAAATAACTCTGTCCCTCTAATCCAACAAGCTAAACTATTTCGACAATGCTCTCTTAACCCCTGCAGTTCAACAGCGCCGTCAACTATAGGTACAGACACATCCCTGTTCCAGCCATAACCCAGTTTAGAATTTATCCAATCCACCCTTATTATGCTCCAGATATGAGTTGAAAAATGCGTTTTTCTCCTTCAAGGTGTACGTATGTATCGCACGGTTGCTTCATGCGTGTGTGAGTGAAAGAAAAGCCACAAAAGCACTGACTCCCGAAGAGTGTCATGTACGAGTATGCGACACTAAGCCTCACGATGTCGTCGATGCGATGTGGCCTTGCTTTAACCCTTGGGGTAAATATTTCAAATGGTTTCACTTTGGACTCTAGTAAGTAGGATTCGAATCATGTACTCGAAACAATATATACTCAATCACCGCCGGTCTTGTTGCTGCTGTCTGCTGAAGGCTATGAACCGCAACGTGAACACAAGCCATGTCGCACTTCAAGAAAATGTCAAGATATTGAAACGATCCGACTGGCTTGCGAAGGACTCGAGAATATTCATGTCTCGTTAAGCTCGAAGCACGATTATGATATCCGATACCCCTTGGTTGCGCTCAGTGTCACTGCTGTTCCGATGGCTAGATATCAGCAGCACTGATAAGTCATTTCTCTTTGTGTGTCGCACATTATAGGTTACGTACACACTCGTAGCTGCTTCCGATTCCTGTGCGGAAATTTATTTTCCCATATCCCCTCGAGGATATGCAACACACTACGTACACACTCTCTCGGTGGAGCTAAAGGTAGGCGATAGGCGGTATCCATCAGCCCTTGCCACCAGCGGACGAGGTGAGTGAATGAGTGAACTGGTTACATGCTGAGGATTGCTGCTGCACTTCGGTGATGTGGTGATGCTGCGAGTTCTGCGCACCAATTTATACATTCACACCAACACAACAGACCTAAATACAGCACTGTGTTTGTATGCAGGTTATCCTTGCATTCAAGGATTTTCATGGACAACCATTTTGCTAAAAATAGAATCGCCGGTCAAAATATTGATCGACCCCATGCGATGCGACATCGTGGGATTCTATTTTTAGCACACGCTCTGTGTTGGAATCCCCGAGTACATTTGGGGATGCTAGATGAACACAAAAAAAAAAAGCAATGAATGAAAGTAGGTTACGCTCGTTCGTTCCTACGTGAATTGTTTCCTTCGGTTTGTTGGTCGTTTGTGTGTCACCAGCAGTGTTGTTGACGTAGTTTTAATTAGTACTATATTTCGGATTAGGCATCTTCTATTCACAAAGAGTGCATTTTACAACTCAGCGGGTGAACTACACTCTCGCAGATTGATTAAGTTTGTGGGGGCCATAAAAGGATCTCTCTAATGGACCCCTAGTGGCTTGGTACATTCTTTGGTTTGAGTGCTCTTGGTGTTGCTTTATAGATTGAAGTACGAGTATTTGATATTGTATTCGGCCGGAAGCGACTGAGTGAGGAACTAAAGAGTGGCTTTTATTGTTCCTTTTATAGATTTAGGAGTGTAATGTGCTTGCAATATTGTGGCATGCCATTTAGCCCACACATGCTCACACCACTCAAAATATGTGTTTCATTTCACGCATTGCAGAAGTCGAATTAAGATAGATGTAATGTAAGACAAGGTTATGCTAGTGTCGGTCTTGTTTTGTTTGTGAATCGTATTAATTATGTTCCCAATTTAATGTAGCAGGTGTGTATGGGTTAACAGTGCTTAATCAACGCCTTTCACCTTGGTCGCTTGCCTTCGCCCAGGATACGTCTGGTCACCTCTCCTTTTCCTTGTTTATATGAACTGGATGTTGCAGCGGAGTCGAGAAGAGTGGGAGAGTTGATAGTAAGTCATCTTCTTTTTGCAGATTACTTAGTTATCCTAAAATCTTCCCAGACAAAACTCCAGTGCGCACTCGATAGGTTTGTGGCCGTATGTACTGATGCTGGGTTGAAGGTGAACGTGGACAAATCAGGGCTTATGTTCATTTCCAGAACGCCTGTTCAATACACTCTACATGTTAGTGGAGTCCCATTGAATCACATGGAGAGGTTTAAGTATTTTCTTCTATATAATTAATGGAAATAAATAGAAATGCTGAAAAGTTATGAGTCTTGAGTCTCTGATAGGCCTATATGGTTGCGCAGCAATAGCACCACACCACTGACGACTTTTTCCAAAATGTGTACATATGGTATTGACAAATCTCTTCCCGAAATTTTGGGTTCAAGCTTTATATCGCCAAAGGCTCATAAGACGTCTCTCATAACGTTTGCTATCCTAACCAAAACAAAATTCCATGTTCGTGCAACTCAGAATGCGTTCACCAAGAAGACTTACAAGGTGGAGGTAGCATTATTATATATTATGGTATGGGTATGTTCCTCTTGGTATGGAGTTGGTTCCTCAAAATATATACACCATGTCATATATTAGAGTGAAAAATTTTTTGATTTTTAAGAAATTGCTTGGTTTCACTTCCAGTTGCAAATGTTTTGTCCGATAATGTATGCAGTTCTGAATCACTGCAATATACACCAAGGCAGGATGGTACGGATGAAACTCCTCTTCTATATTTTAACTTGTGCCTCGCATTTAAAAAAAAACTTACCTTCCTACTATTCCTTGTTATCAGCATTCCTGCACATTGGCAACACTTTCTCGTGTCTGTATCAACCAAACCATAACTACTCGGTTTGCTGTTAGCTGGAAATACTATTTGTGTGCCCTTCCCCACCCCGCCATTATGATGCTCCAGCATCTTCTGTGTCCTCGACTTCGGTGTCTTCTTCGGCGCTCTTCCGCGCAACAACCCATTGGCTCTACATTTAAAATTTACTGACTTTCCCATTACGAATTCCAAATGCAAACACACTCACTCATACACGTGGCGCTGTACATGTTGCGTTGAAAACCATCTAGTCGAACCCAGTACCACCCCATTCGTATATAGTCCCGATTTGTGTCCTAGAGACTGCAGTTCTATTTTTAGCTCAACGTTACTACGCCACTTGCGAACGCTCTGATGGCTGGTGGTGGAGTCGAAGGTAAAATTGCTTCCGTTAGTTGGATCTGTACGTTCGTACGGGTGTGCATGGGTATGTTTGCAATGAAAGCATCAAAATAGACATAATGTTGCTTTTTCCACATCCCTCAGCGTATACAATGTGCCTTTTGGCCCATTTTTCCATTCCTCCTTCTTCTCTCAGGATCTGCACCACCTCCTTTCGGCATTGAAAAATAAAGGATATTTTTTATACACACGACATGATGCCTACCGGCGTTTGTACTCCTTGAAATGAAATTTATGCAATCGTCACCATCGTCATCATCTTCATCATCGTTGTCGTCGTTGTTGTCCTCGTCCTCGGTCTTCGGTCGTATCCTCGACGTCTTCGCCAGTGCAATGGAAGCGAACATTAGCGCACGGATCCTTCTTTGTTTGCACGACACTTAGGGGAAAGCGCGCACACTGTTGCTACGAAAAATGTTTGCAATTTGTTGGCCTTGTTGTTTTCTTATTTCAATTTACTTACTTTGTTTGGGTTCTTTGGAAAACAAGAAGAAAAATGCAGAAAAAGAAAACGACGACACAACAGTCTGTCTGTGTTTCTAATCCCAAGCGGGTGTCCGTTGGCGATGGTGCTCCGTGGTTCTCGGGCTCCCAAGAAACTGAATCTGGCCACAAGCAGTAGTCGCACTTAAAAGCGAAAAGGACCCCGACCCACACAAGCACAGAGGACAGAACACAGTCACTCCGAAATACGGAGAAGTGGAGACTTAAAGACTAAAAAGGATTTTATGTTCGCTGCCGTCTCCCTGGGGTGTAATTAGGATTCTTAGTCTCATTTTCTGATGACGACATCGTTCAAATGTTGTGCTCGGGTGGTATTAGTTGGAACGGAATGTCTGTCTTCGTTTTTTTGGTTCGTTTTGCAGAGTATGCAGTGATGGATGCGTTGACGTCAAGCGCTGACGATGTTGTACTAAATTGGGGATGGGGGCAAAAGGCAGGCGGATTGCTGATCTTCTCAAAGGCAACTATGCCGCTGCATATTGTGTCTATCCTTGCTTCTATCCTCTGCGAACGGAGTCATGAGAGGGGTATAAGTGAAGTAATTGAAATTTTTTGAACGTTAATATGTTCTTTGTAGTTTGAAAATGTTCCATCGATTCTTGAGGGGCCAAGGGATCAAGAAGTCGTCTTCTTTTTATGACAGCAGCTTTTGTGCAATGACGAGCTGTGGAAGGAATTTCAAATTTATTTCTGCTGCTTTTGCAAGACACAGTGGTGTCACTAGTCTTCTAAGAGTTGTTGTTCTTGCTGTCGATGCAGTTTTGCTCTCAATTCTCAAGGAAATCGATATTATTTCTAGGAATTACTTGGGATATTTCATATCCTTGGTAGGCAGGAAGAGTTTGAATAAACGGAAACTGTGAACTTTGTGGTTGCGTAAGAAGATTGACCTGGCCTGGTATAGTGGGAGGAAGAGCTCTAGTTTTAACTTCAATGGTATTTGATTAGAGACACAGCGTTTCACTACGGTAAATTGAGACTGGAAAAGTGATTTTTGAAAGGTTGCGTTTCCCGATTGAGACAAGAGCGCATTTGAGACTGTTATAGGAAATTTTGTAACCAAATAACATATGTTAATTCGTAAAATTTTGTTGGAGCGTTCCCACACAGTTGTTAACTGTGTTGCCCACTATCCGTATCCACCACTATTGATATAGCACTAAATAATCCATACGTCCATGATTTTTACTGTTAAAGAAGGACTGCAAATTCTTGTGTTGGTTTTAATCGCAGGGCCGATATTTCTAATCCGATATCCTATTTGCGGTCACTTTTTCCCATTTCCATATTCATCAGTAGAGTTTGTTCACAACGCAAAATGGGGCAGAATGGCCAACCGTCTCAATAACTGCGAATGCATTAGAATTGGAAAAAACCAGTTTAATTTATATGATGTCAACTATATTTAAGGATAAATCAGACTGATATAAAAGATATAACTGAAGAACAAAAAAAAAATAAACTAAGCATTCATTGGGCCTCATCCATTTACTCTCCTTCATATATTTTCCATTTCCGGCACCATTTTGTTCATTGTTTGGGTTATAAGGTTCTACTATTGCACTCTCTTTCTCAATATCGGTTGTCCTTTGTTTTAATGGCTTTATCAATACTATTCATAGGAATGTTTGGTAAATTTATAAGCATTAGGAAAATTGCAATCTTCGACTGCAGCTTTTGTTGTAGGACTAGCTACAATACTTCGTTGCTATAACATTTTAGAAATACTTGGGGATATTTTATCTTTCCCTATTTCCATAACCCTGCACGGTTACCCTTGTTTTACACATACCCTTCCTCGAAGTCTATGTTCAAATTTCATCTCAACTATTGTCTCCTTAAAATAGGATTTCATTATTATACTCTTGTACATCTTTTTAAACAATACAATAAATTCATTTTAATTGCTCGTGGATCAGTGGAACCCATGTTTAATCTAACAGAAATCACAAAAAATTCAAGTGGATATTCGGTGATGGGTAACTATGCAGGGTTAATATATGAAGTGAATCTGGGACGTTTTAATGTCACCATGAACAAAGAGCAAAATAATTATAATTTTTTTCCGGATTTGCCCCACTTTGCCATTTGCTCACACACATGACTGCCAGGAATTTTAATTCAACAAATGATGGTATTCTCTTGCCTATATATCGCAGCGCACAGTGATCTATTTGACCATTAGTTGATTGAAATTGTAGTCGAAGTTTTATTAATTATTTTTATCAACAAGCTTTTCTAAAACTTGTAGAACCATTTGGCTGGTTGAACTTTGCCATGTAGTTTAGCAAATTATGCTGATGTTCGGGTCAGATGAAATTAGCAAGTTGTAAAGCATAAGCGTGTTCGTTGCAATATGCGTCGTAGAGAAATTACTTTTTATGTCTTCCATGTCGACAAGTTTTCATCACTAACCTCGTGCGAACTCACGATCGGCAAAATAGATATTGAACAAAGTTCAATTTACAATTTGTACCCATGAGGAAATTTGGTGATCCGCGTATGCTTTTTGGCATATTTAGAAATTTAGTTTTCACCCTGACAGAATTTTAGTTAACGATAAATATTTGTTGTGTTCTATTTTGGTTTGGTTTTTAGTGTTGGGCTTCATATTGGGCGAGTCCTTTTTTACAAAATTACTGTGTCCCAAGAATGCTTATTCATATAAACCATTAAGAAAGAAATTCACAATGCAGCCATAGAGTGGGCATAAGATTCACTGGAATAAAGCCAATGACGGAGTTCTTGTCTCATTAGACATTACAGTTCCTATTCCACTAATGACTATGAAAATTCGCACACATCCTCAGGTTACCATTTTTCAGATCAGTGAAGGTTGTCATGAAACCAAACCTACTTTGTACTTGTAGTTTGTAATTGCCTCTAAATGATTCTGCCAGAAAAGCACACTCAGTGTAACTACTAGATTTAGTCTGTGACCACTGTGGAGCAAAGTGGTCTATGTCTCACTCTACCACCATAACTGACTCGTCGGTAAAATATCACTTCCTTCGAATCAGTAGGAGGAGGACCTCTATCCTCAAATAAAACAATCTTTCCGCCTCTTAAGGTTAAAATGCCATATTCAAGCAATGAATGCCCAATTTATCTAATAAATTCCCTCTTATATTTCACGGATACAAAAGCAGTTCCGGAATGTGGTTTTAATTAAATTTCACTCAGTAAAACCTTAATTTTTCATCACCTCCACTCATATTGCCTCTCACCACATTTCGTCGCTTTATCAATAAATAATCACCCTTCACCACATGCAAAAGCCCACAGAAATGCAATGACCCCGAAGCAAAAACACTAGTTTCCTAGCATCCAGCACCCAGTGCAATGAATGTATCAAATGCAATAAAACAAATTGAAAAATGAAAACGTTAACAAACACACTGAACTTGCTCAGAGGACGAGACCCCAAACCAACTTCGAACAAGTTTATTTAACGAAATACGAGTAATTGACCGAGCTTTTTAATAAAATTATCAAACTGAACACTCAGTTGATTTTTCCCGCATTTCCCCAATCACAGTCGCTGCATTGGTTACATACATGGCCATTCTCATGTCAGCTGAATGATTAAAGGATTCCATTTCCAAAAAACTAACAGGGCGAGAGAGCTTAACACACAACACCACGGATGGGAAACAAAAAGGAAATACGAAAACAAAAAAGTTAAATTCGGGCGATACGCAACTAGATTGGATGTCGAAGTTCCGTTTGGACTGCCTTTGACACGATTTGCTCTAAAGTGGTCTTGTTTTTGAGGATAAGTGCATTGCGCGCTCTTTGGTCACGAACTTCTATGGAAATGCAATTATAAGTTCAATGGACCGATTGAAGGATTTATCGTGACTTTTTCCATCGTTTTGGCTCATGTTGATGTCGGAAAGCAATTGGCTGTAAAACTTCTTTCAAGTGGTTGTTAAGCCTCGGAAATTTCTTCATGAATGTGAAAAAGAAACACCGTTTGTGGATATGTGAACATGAAGGTGGGGTTTTTGGGATCATGATGTTGAAGAGGAAAATCCAACATGCCCGAAATACATTTCTGTTCAGATTGTTCACCTACTTACGGAAGAAGTTTTTTCTTGGCGAGAATCAAAGGTGGTTTTCTGTTCACGGACTTATGTAAGTACAATAGTGGAAGGACAGAGGACGCACCTTTTTAATTGACTGCGTTCGATAATCCATCTGGATGTATCACAAATCAGAAAACGAACAAAAGTTATATGGTCGAATAAAGAATAGACATTTCGGCGTTTTGTGTACTAGTTTAAGGTGCACTTCAACATCTTACAGCTTTTTTAATTTCAATATCGGTCTCAATGAGTATCAGTCATAAATATTTAAGTTGGCGAAGGAAAGACGTGTAGTCGGTCGATTTTCGCAATAGACATACTCGCTTATTACTTTGCTGTATTGAGATGCTTTTGAAGAAAGGCAGTGTCAATTATAATTTTATTTTTATGAGTTGTAACTAAGGCATGCAACTATATAGTATGGGTTCCAACCAAGAAGACTCTCCAACTTGCGCGACCTCGTTCTTGCTGACTCTAGTTGCAGACATCAATGTTGACTACGTCTGTTCATTCGGGGTTCTCTATTGGTCAGCTGCCTCTTAAGTCACAGCGACATAAACTTAGTCACAAAAGTCTGCATAAGATTGCAAATTATAATGTTCTCTTCCTTATTGAGGGTGCATAAGCACTATGTTATGTTGTTCATAAAGATAACAAAAAAAACTTTTTCCAATAAATTTTGACTTTCTCCTAATCCAAGAGAATAATCAAGAAATTCCGCATCGCAAGTAGACTTTTGTGACTTTCTCAAATTTTTCAGCGGCAATACTAGTGTGAATATAATGTTGTGGTTTTTAGTCAGTTCAGTTTAAGTCTAGCTTCATGCATCGGTCGTTTCCTCTAAGTCCGATCCGTCATAAAGGGACTGTGCTTCAACGAACACCCAAGTATTTATACTTTTTAGTTACATTAATATATAAAGAGGTTGAATTTGTAAGTTAGTGAGTTTTGTTTTAGAGAAGTAATCCCTGGACCTACTGAACCAATTATGAAAATTCTTTCACCCGTAGAAAACTACATTATTTCTCCGTGATATATGCTATATTTGTGATTAATAATATTTTTTGATGGGAAACAACAATAGTTGTCAATCAATTCACTTAAAGCAATAAAATCAAATCGTCGCTACGATTTTCTTTCAGTGGAAATCAATGTCCGTAGTCGTGTAGCAGTGGGTACCATGGAGGTTTTAGCAACAATCGTTGCAATAGTGTGTGTTTGAACATACGACCGTGCTATGACATAATTTTGTACTGGATTGAGTGATCTCTTCTACAGAAACAAGAAAAAAAATTGATCAGTGCTACGGCTTAAGGAGTAGCACAGAGAGAATGGCAGATACAGATTGGCCGAATAAATCAAGGGAAGAGTTCATAAAATACAATTTATAACATCTGCTTCATTTTAATGTTTCGAATCCCTTTGTCTAATTAGGAATGTTACGAATGAACACAGAACATGAAATTGATTGATTGAATTGAATGCTGTCAAAATTCCTTACAACGACATTGGTCTCGTCTGAAGACCGTTATAATCCTATGAATTAACACATCGGTTACTACGACATCACTTACAACGACATATAGCTTAGTATGACCAAATTTTCCATTTTTTGAAATAAAATCTCGGTTACATACAAAGACTATTTGTATGTATTGATTTTTTCTGAAACTGTAAACAGTTTCTCTTGAGATGCAATGCATGCATTGGTGATTTCATGTTGCAGCATACTGATTGTTGACAGGCTGTTCTTTCTGTGTTTATTGTTCCTTTTGGGTTTGTTCAGCTTAGTGCATATTTTTCTGTGTGACATGTGGTCGTGGACAGAGTGTCCCAGGTACGATACCCAAATTTACCACCTTTGACAATTCACGGCTCCACCTCTTTCGAGTCACTGACAATGCTCAAAGAGTATTCCTAGAGGTTGCTGAGATGCTAGGCCCAGGTCCGCCTCTGACTGTCGCGCCATCCATACTATTATTATTATCAAAGCTTTTACTGATCTGATTATGCTTCGGCTGCCGCCTGATTTGTATACTTCCCCAAAGGGACTCCAGAACACAGTGCCTCACTTGGGCTACGGGCTTTTACCCCATCTTTTATGTAACGAAGTGCAAAGTTGGTTGGTTTCTGGTATTCTAATTAGATAAATTTCCGATATATGGCGACACTAGTGTTGTCTTCTCGTGGTTACGGTACCAGTTCCCTTTTGTTATTCTATTCAGTATTCTTAGAATGTTACCAGAATATTAAATCAGTACAAAACTGTATGAAAATGTTGGACAGTCGAGGAGCATTCTCGTCTCTCCAGTTTTCAGAGCTGCTATGGTCTATTGAAGTAATATTTTAGTGTCAGCTGATATCGGCTAACGTTCCCATTTGGAATCACGCTCGCTCTCAGCTTAAGGCATATATCAACTGAGACTTAATCCTCCCACACATTAATGGTGCGTAAAGTCGTGATATGCGCGATTTATTTCTCTTCAATCGGCATGGCCTCCTTTACCTGTTATGTTTATTCTGGTCCCCGAAAATCACCAAATTAATTCCCTATCTACCAGCCGTTAAAGAGGAAATAAAAGTGCCCGAGACAAAATCCCTAGCAGACGTTGATTAATGACGGCATTTTGAAACCTTTAAAACCGAAAAGGCACCCTACGAGACCATTCCGAATTACTTATACGTGGATATGCTTACACACTGAATGTCGGCTAGCAGTGCACTGGTATGTCAGAGTTCCATTAAAAAGATTACACCGCACTTATCGACTAAAAGAGAACAGACATCTGGGTATCGCCAATCTACGTTGAAATCAACAAACGACTGAAAAATGAAACCCTATTCTGAAAAATGAGCTTCGACGGACACACACACACACAGTGATTGAACGTGAGAGGCCATGCTGACCGTCCCACTTTTGAGAAATGACACTCCGCATTGATGAATTGTCTCATTTGGACCATTCAATATGTCCAGGAGTGGTCATTCGGTCTAGCCAATAGGCAATGGACTGACCCCATCGAATCGAATGTGCTAAGACGTTTGACCGAGCACCGGACACGAATGTCACAGAGAAGCACAAGAGCATAGAAATGGTGGATGTGTGTCGTTCCGGATAATCTTTGATTTCGCAATGTCGCCAGGGATTAAGGTTAATCAGTCAGGGCCTTCGTTTGTAGCTGACAAAGTGCATCATCGTCTCGAACTGGAGGATTTCGATTGTAACTGTCAAGGAACAGAAACCTGTGAGCCGTGTAAGTGAGCCGTTCCGTTGGCACGCAATGAAATATTACCGATTCCAATCTCGTACATCCTTGGACGACATGCATGTGCTTGTGTGCAGCCTAGTAGTCACACTCCACCTCGTCCTAATATAAATGGCGGCTAATTGGCCAAAACTCGGTGGTAATTTGCAACTATAATTGCTTAATATTAGTTGGTTAGCATTACGCGCTAATTACCACCTTTCAGCTTTCTGAGTCCGAAGTCCTTCCATGGGGGGCAGTAGACGGACGGAGAATTCCCCGCGCCAACCAGACACGCAGATGATGATGTTGTGCAGTCAAAGTTTCACCATGGCACGTTCTCATTGAAAGTGAATGATTATTAAATGAGGTTCGAGTAACCAGACACTGGGGATACAAGAGGGAGGATTGTATTGCATCGTTTCTGGTTGTATCCGGGTGTAACTATTGAAAGTATCCCGTTGAGGTTTAGGTTTGTTGTGGGTAATCAAGTGATCATTAGGCAGCATATTTATGGTAATAAGTTCGAGTTAAGTGGTTGAGGATTTAAGGAGCACTAGGGCATCGGTCGTTTCTGGAAATTCAGTTCACTTGGCTACTAATTGGAGCGACTGAGGTTAACTGAATTCAATTCAATTGCAAGAATCAGGTCCGTGGCAACTGTTTTCAGGGAAAGACTGAACAATGTCTTAACCACTAAAAAGCGATTTGAATTTCAAATATGAAATTACTTCTCACTCAAGGTGCATTAGGGTAAGACAGAGATGGAGGGGACTTGTAAATCCTCGTAATTGTCCGCAAGTTTGTTGCAGAATAATCGCGTACGCGTACTCCACGGGCAAGGCCAGTCTTGCTACAAACTTTGGGCATTTCAAAGTTGAACTCAATTAACTTTTATTAATAGTTCCGATGTGGCGTCGCATGGCACAGCTCTAATTGCGGACTCGTAAATAATCGTGGTTGACCCATGAGGGACTAGTGTAGGACTACTCCCAAGGAAACGGAAAGAAAATAAATGTAATTACGGTTTGCGCACAACTTACGAGTCCCCACGAGTTTCCACTTGTATTTCCTGTCCCTAAATACAGTTATAACAGTTTTTATTCGCCCCAGCTTATGTGAAGCTGTACAGAGGTTGGGAAGGTTGCTCTTACGGCTGCTCCGAGCGACACATTGCATATAACAATAAATACTTCCGTCCATCCTGTGGCATCTACTAGCGCTGCAAGAAAATGCGGTTTTGCTTGCACTGCAGACCGCCTGCCGGATTGCACGCAGAAGAAATATCAATTACATAGCACATGTCGATAGACAAATAAATTTTCGAAATAACCACCCAGTGCTGGAAAGGCGGCGGCTGCCCAGCCCCTGGTCCTCGTCACTTTCGACGAAAACGGACTGCCTGCATAATTTTCACATAACAAAAGGGATCTTTTATTACAATTGAATGGCGGATGAGACGTGGATGGGTGTGACTATGCGACTGCGGAATGAAATGGTCAGTGGTCGGCCTGAAAATTGGTTTACCCCAAGACAATCCTGTCTCGGCATGACACCAAATGCTGTTGCTGGCACTGCTGCAGTCGACGCGCATTCATCCAAGATGTAAATTTAAGTTTTATTACTCTAGAATTTATTGAGGCAATTTTTCTCATGCTAAGGATGACAGTATTTTGTTTTCCTTTACGGTTGCGAATTTGGTTATATCTTCTCCCTGGCTTTCTTAACTTAACTGCCACCACCCTCTGGGTACGCTCTGCATAGTGAATGTATGGGCGGCAGAAGGTCGGCGTCCCGCAGTATACTTTTACTGCTCTGCATGGCATTTCAAATGTAAGTCACTTTAATATGGCGGCAGCAAAAAGAGCAGCTAGTCTGTGAGATGAAAATCAATTTCACATTTTCCATGCACTTGCAATTTAAGAACTCGTTAAAGGACTCTGGGAGATCCCTTCTGTTCTTCTTTATTTTTTTTTTTTTGCTGCCGTTTTATGGGAAAGTGTCTTCGCTGCTGTGTCCACAAAACTTGCCCCAGGCAAGTAGATGTGGCTTTGGGAGCAATTCAACGACGTTGTGCATTGGTTCACTTATAAATTGATGCCGTTTGTAGTCGCACATCGCCAAAGGGAGTTTGGGTATTTTGCCCGGACTTACATTTGAGGCCAGCACTTGTGTGCGAGTGACCCCGGATTTTCTTTGAAAAAGTGACCTCAATTATGCAACAGTCGTAGTGAACCAAATCCTGACTGTTGAGGGGGACACATTTTCCCCAAATGCTGTACCTGTACGGGCTAACAATTTAGAATGCACTTTTAAGGCGAATGCAATTATGGTCCCACTCAAGAGCTGATGGACAAATGGAAGGCTGCGTCACTCCTCCGGAAGGTTGACTGATTATTTATTTACACGAGTTTGTCCGCATATGTATGGCACACAAATAATGTTCGAGATACGCATGGTCATCATCCCGGGATTAGTGTGGATAATAGTGAATCACCGGGTGTGGAACACATGAGAATCAGCTTAAGGAAGGGAAACAATTATTTGTCGAACCGATAAGTGGTCTATACTGGGATTCGTCATACACGTTAAGCTAAAATAACATTTGTATCAGTAGGGGTTGAGAGTTGTTTGGAAGGAAGTCCAGAAGGACAATAGTTTGGGGCTAGGCGAAGGGACATTCCCTTCGTTCGGAAAGGTCACAAAATGTATGGAGTGCGGATGTGTTACGTTTACCATAATATGTTCTATTTTCTTGCACTACTCTACAGCCCTAGAGGGATAGTTCCTTGACGTTCTTTTCTCTACCCCCATTTTGAAGGGAAGAAGAAATAGACGGTAACACTTCTGGCACCCAACGGGGAGCTGTCGTACGTCCCCTCGGTCTACTTTTATACGAAATCCTTTTTTCTAGAAAGGAATTCTAAGATATTTGTTGTATAATGGGGCACCTTGTACTACGTAAACATGATCGTGATTTGTGGGTACTGCGTCTTGCTCGCATGACTCTTGGACCGCTAGGTTTGAAATACCCAATACTGAACTTGCTTCGGCCAGAGCGTCAATATTTCAATTTTCGCCAGTTACATTCCTGCACCTTTTGGTGATATTTGGCATTTATGTATGGAAAATTCTGCTGACTTATATGTTTCAAGGGTTGTTCGTGTGGTGGGGAGCACACAACTTATCGAAAGGTGGTTGGTTTTTGGTATTCTGTTTACTTCGATTTTTAACAAGATCCTTTTGATATTCTTTTCACACCACAAAAAATGTACGATCAGGAGAAGCTGGACTTCAAATAACTACTGCGACGTTGACAACATCCGCGATGTTTTGCCATTTTGACATCGCATTGCGTTCGACGAATCACGTTAGAAAGTATTATCTACTCAGCAGTGCAACTAAGATTCACATTTACAGATTTTAATCATTTCCAATAAAAAGTCATTTATGGGAGCTATCTTCAGACTGTTTCAAAGTCCTGCTGATTTACTTAGTCACACAGATTATTGATATGGATTCCTGCAGTACCAATGCTTAAGGAAGATTCAAACATCTTCCCCAAAATACACGAAAATGTCTCCCTCTCTGAGACTTGTTGACGCAACAAATCCGTCCATGTGTGGATTTAAATGAAATTAACAAACAGCGTCTCCTCAAGACTGCGTCCATCCCATTTCCACTGCGTCAGTGCACCCTATAATCCAACCGCTTCACGTGTCATTTTAGTGCAATGAAGCATGAAGCTTTTATGTCCGCACACCGTGTGCATCCGGCCGGGAACTCATAGATCGCTCCATCTCGGCAGATAGATAGTCGCTTTGAGCCCAAGGGTGCATTTGTGTGTTAGCTTGAAAGGATTTATTATCTCAGACCGGAAAGCATTTTATATTGTCACGTAGATAGTGCAAAGGAAAACCTTGCTTGTGACACCAACTATTTGCTGTAATCAGGCAGCAGGACTTCCTGTCGCTGGGGATTAGACGCACATATGGAATGGAGTATACGGCAGTCCTTTTTCAAGTCAGTTTATTTGAATCCTCTCGGTGTAAGAGAAAAAAAACTATTTTTCAAATTGAATAGGGGCTGGGAGTGGGAATGGATAGGGTTATCTCTGAAATCACCCTAGTCTCGAATGATTTTGATTCGTCTGATTGCACTGTTTTTGTGGTCTTCTTCATTGCAGCGAAATTGGATGGCGTGAAGACTTATATGCGAATGCGTCGGGTACCAAATCATCTTCAGGTAAAGGTCATCAAGTGGTTCGACTATCTGTGGCTCACCCAAAAGTGTTCCGACGAAGAACGAGCAGTATCCTGTCTTCCTGATAAACTAAAGGTCAGTACCTCATCACAATTCGCCATGCCACTGTCATATGTTTGGTTTTAATTTCTCTAGGCTGAAATAGCAATTAACGTCCATTTAGATACACTTAAGCGAGTCGAAATATTTCAAAACACCGAGGCTGGATTCCTGTGTGAGCTGGTGCTACGACTGCGGCCGGTACTGTTCTCGCCTGGCGACTACATTTGTCGCAAGGGTAAGTCCATAGCGCATAGCATTCTTGAGTCGCTGCAATTGATGTTGGTGTTTAGGTGAAGTCGGCAAAGAGATGTACATCGTGAACAGAGGCCGACTGCAGGTGGTCGCCGACAATGGTAAAACTGTGATGGCTTCATTAAAGGCAGGTTCCTATTTTGGCGAAATTAGTATACTTAACATGGGAACAGCAGGTAAAGAACTTGGTAAATATCGAATCTGACGCCAGGTGGAACAATATGCGTTCAATTTAAAGAAGCAAAAACTCAATATGTATCTAAGCCTTACTAAGCCAAACAAAAAAGCTTAAGATGAAAATTATTAATTAATTCATTTCTGTATGTGTGAGTGGTACATAGTGAGTACGGTGTGTGCAGTGAATGAGGTGAAAATGCATTTATGTCGTGCAGTTTCCTTTTTTTTTCTCCGAGATTCATTTTTGATTGACTCCATGCATTAGTATAATTTTTTGGTTTAATTTCGTCATCCGGAACCTTTTTTCTAGATTCACAACACGAACGGTACGTTCTTCTATAAGGCACATTTATTTAAAGTTTTTCAATCCCCACTCATTAGTTTCGGATGTTTGTGAATGATTTTAACTCAGTTGAGTGATTTTTACAAGAATGATATGCTGATTCGAATCGGAAATGTACCAGAAGCACTGGCGGATGCGGAGTCTAAACAATGGCTTTATTTTTATTAAAAACCGACCCAGTGGAATGCTGGTCCATCATTAAATCTTACTGTCAGCGTTATGAACCCTCAATAAATGGTTTTTAAAAACGCAGCGTATTTACATGCCAGATGTTTATGCAAATTGTGATGATTGCGTGTTTCAATTGGAGTATTAAATTCTCCGTGGATTTCCAAAATATACGGTTGAAGTTATCATTGAGCGATGAAAATTAATTACAAAACATTATTCCAGAAATATGTGAATATTTTGATTGCTCGGTAAAACAAATATTTCACAGGAAATAAACTAGGATGGTGTGGGAGTACGTAGTATTTTTTGCGACCAGCTCTGCCCATGGAGAGGGCTTACTTTGCTTGAGCAGCAACCGCTTGTGCTCATTGATGGGGATATCTGCAATTTTCCATATGTCGTCTTTAAAGACTTCGAAGGTTGTGATGGGATATAAAATGTTCAAGTCTTGAATGCATCTTTTTAATAGCAATGATTGATGTATTTAAAATAATAAAAGAAAAGTAATAAAATGTGAGGGTATTCCAAACCACAGCCGAAATGTAATTCAATTCACATCTAAACAACTCTTATAAGCTCTGCTTCTTGAGAATGGGCGCACACTAGGTCAGGTTAGGTTGTAATACATAAACTCCCCACTTAGTTTTTGACTGGATCCATTGTGATATCACTAGCCGGCAATTTACGCACAGGTTCCTTTTTAGGGTACTAACTGAACACCTGAAAAATACCCACTTGTATGGCATTGGCATATCCTAGATATATTCCTTTGCTGGGTTACAGCCAATTAGTATTTTTTTTAAGTTTTGCTATGTCCAGAATATGAATGTCTCACATTTCTTCTAGGCTATTGAATGAGTAGCTGCCTAGCATGCTTTTCCATGTCCTTGCAATTGCTGGGCAAGTGCCGAGGTAGTGAAGCGTAGTTTCTTCTTTCGTTGCCTGGTATACCACTATCCACAGAACCCAGAATAGGGTAAGGTAGCATCTGACAGAAATCTCCCTAAGAGATAGATGCCAAGTTTTGACCATCTTTGATTTAATTTATGGTGTACCCAGATCGTTAATGGCCACCTGACTGTCTATGTATATAGCGAGATAACCCGTCTATCGGACAGTGCGAACCTAGACAGGGAGAAGGAGATTTCCTGCAATAACGCGAATACTTCTATTCCGGTGATGTCTTTCGTTTTGGATCCATGTGTGTATTCTTCTAGATAGGCAGATTCTCTGACTAAGTCTAATGCCCTGTCTTCTCTATCGGGTATCAGTGCTTCATACCCAAATTCGATGTCTACGATGGGTGCAATATAATCTATATCCTTTGGGATTTTCGCATTCTTCATTATTTCCAAGTGGTCTAAGCAGTGCGTTTTGCTATAACGGTTACATTCCACAACTTAATCGCTGCCTTGGTGCCTGTCAACTTCCTAAAGATGTCCATGGGCAGCAGTTGTAGGATTGCACACTAAATTTACCACACCAGATGCTACCGTACATCCCTAGAGTATGTCAATCCTACGACGTGTTAGACAGATTTGCTTATTTACTTTTGTGATGTGAATTTTGTTAAAGTTTTGGTTTATGATCCACTGTGGCTTAAGTTTATAGAATGTCTTTAAGAATAGTGTATTTTAAGTAAATTATTAAGCAGACAATAAAGCTGCTTACTTTCTTTTGATACTGACTGTAGTCTAGATATGTACAGAGAACATGGAAATCTCGTCAGCTTGCGCATATACATCGTAATTTTTTAAATTTAAATATATACAGTGGCTCAAAGTGAAACTCGGACACACGCCTAAAATGTGGCCGTATGTAAAACCATGGGTGTGCGCTTTTTATGTATAAGTATATTTTATTATTAGATGTTCCTCTTATAAAAAGAAATAGGTTAGGCAGGCGGGCTGCTAGCGCATTCACCAGCACACTTAGACTATATATATAATATTAGATATCGGCAAATTGTCTCCTATAACCTTCCAAAGTTCTTTGTATTTTTGTTCAATGATCTTTAGATCCGTTTATTCGGTGTGTATTCTTGGGCACTGGTCGTAAAGGAATAAGCGAACGGTGAGAATAGTCCGTTCGAGTCGAATAAGGTCGGAATGTTTGCCCAGTCGGAGCGGAGCTATAAGGAAAACGACGTCGAGCACCACTGACCGATTATTGCTTAAGAAAACTCAACACACTCCATGCTCTGGCGGAGTACAGCGCTTTATTATCTGTTTGTATGATGCAGCTGCCTTGTTCACAAATGTCAAATATGATTGACTAGCGAAAAGTCAATGTGTAAATGGTATAAATGATTTTCAATATTCACATGAGTTGTTCGAGTTAACTTTAAGCCACTGAACATATATATATACACTGTATAGCACTACAGTTCGAAGAGAACTTTAGCCCAGCTTAAACAGTAGTCATCTGAGTGAGCTTTCCATGACAGCTATACACTCTGAGCATTGTCAGTTGTCTGCCAAAGGTGGTCCGTATAAATATACGTTACTATTTTGATTGGAATTTGATCTCCGGACGGTGCTGGAGCTGACGCTGCATTCATCACGCCGACCACTTTCAACCCCATTATAATTCACTGAAGGCACATATTTAAGCGCGGCATACCTTCATATGTTTACATTACTGTTATACATCGAATTAAATGCACTAATTGATCAACACTGCTGATTAATTTTCCTCAAATCCAACGACTTGCCTCGTAGACCAACGCATGTACGTAGGTGTACATATTTGCACATTTGTACAAATTAATTTAATTGAATTAATGAAACATTTTTCGTATGATTATAAAATAAAAACACATCACTTCAGTGCGTCATTTCATTTCATTCCATCGAAAGCGGAAAGTAATTGAGTCTTAATCCCAACATTCAGCTTTAATCAGTATAATTTGAAATACCTACGGCTATTTCAATTTAATTAAATTAAATGCGAGCCTCACTGAGGGGTTTATTGGGAAAAAAAAGTTCTGCCATGAATCACTGCAGTAGCTGGCTATCAATAATGGCAAGGACTTGGGTCTCACTCAACTGAACTGCAACAACGATGCAGAAAGCAAAACCGACGTTAAAATTCAAGCGAATTAAACTGAGTACGCAGATTTCCTCCGAAGGAGAGGTCCTCATATTGTCACGTCCGTTTTTCACCTCCCGAGTAACAATGGATTACAAATCCATTATGAAGCTTGACGTCCTTGCGTTCGCTTATTCAGAACTAAAACAATGGAATTGTCCTGAAATTGATTGTCTTCAGAGTTTTTCGTGGACAGGAGGGGTGATTTGATTGATACGCAGTATCCTTCTATTGTTCGTTAGCAGAGCCATTTGGTTACGTTGAGTATCTGATTTTGCTAAGAGATTACATAAATTCATGGATGGGGCATTGATATTCGGAAGTAACTCTTTAATTCAAGCTACTTTTCGATTCACTTCGTTTATTATCCTATTAACCATGAGAGGTGTATCTGTCTACTAAACTACACGTTTATTTATCGACTGGATCGCGGTACCCGTATGTTAGACATGTAGGGATTGCGCTTGTATCATCCTAAGAAAGAGGGTGTACTGGTAAAATTACGAGCATTGAAATTACTGATATATGTGTCTTTAAATTTCAACCCGAAGAAACCCGTCAGATTCGATGTATCCTACATGTGTGACATATCCGCCTAGAGCTTCAGATTAACCTCGGCCACAAGGATGTTCTCAAGCTGAAATAAACTTGCACAAGGTCCTTCCCTTAGCACATACTCCTCCTTATTGCGGCAAGCCATAGACGCATTTTACGGGTAATCATAACTCCCCAACGTGTGACGGTCATAAAAGCCATTACGACACACCCATGCGGATATAAACTGAGATCCAATATATAAATCCATCTCCTTTACGGGGTGTGCATCGCACAGACACCAGCAACGACTTTTTACAACATAGACGTTTTACAGCATTTATTTAGCACAAACCAAAGTCTTGTATTCATACTCCCAGTGGGATTTTATTTGTGACAGATTTCTCGAGGGACCGGAGCTTGAAAATGTATTGAACTCTGTCCCCGCCCAGTAACACATCCCCTGAGGTATCCCATTAGTGTTGAACAAATCTCCAAATCACATCGTGTGAATACATCAAAATATAAAAGATTCTGATGGAGTCGATTCAATTAACGACTCCTCGTGCTGCAGAGATTCTCCGGAAGAGAAAACACGTTATACAGCGACTCGAAAGTTGCACCCTTCGCGATGAGCTACTCAATCTACGCTCCCGAAACTACCATATAAGTCCTTCGAAAAGTTGCACCGCGAAAACTTCAATTCCACAAAAATATTTATTCGATTACTTCGTTGACTGGGGTTCAGATTTATTTATTTTCTTTTGCGAAAGGACCAAACTTCCAGACGTTTGTGAATTGAAAAACTTTCAATTTGAAATCCTCGGCAGCAAACATCGCCGGTCTTCCGAAGCAATTTGTGAAACTCCAACTACTGGGCGAATAAAATCTGCAGCCTGAAGGCCCCTCACCCCATCCGGGCACACCAGCGAGGCTGAAAGCAGATTTTTTGCCGACGACAATCATCGGCTTATGTGCAAATGTATCTCCTTGAATCGTGAATTCATTTGTCGTGTGAGACAGCAACTTTCTTGCCAATTTGAATATTGCCAGTGCCCATTGCTGGGATATCATGAGTTTTACGTTTTCCCAGCCGAGAGTGTACTTTCCCTATAAAAGAGATTTTGTTGCCATGCCAGAATGGGAAATGAGCTTGTTCCCATTTACTCGTGCCACGGCGACCCCGCTTTGCCTTTCGCCATTAACTGTCACTCCTCAAGCCTGCAGACAACACCGAAAGAGGGCAGGACAACTAATTGAGTTCCTAGTAATTTCAGGTGTGATAGCACACCATTCTGCTGTCAAATACAAGTTGCCTGAGCGCCAGAGATCCCTGGGATTAAGATGACAGCATGAAGTAGTCAGCATATTTTTGTTGAAAATCATTTAAGTCTTATATCCCGTGCTGTGCTGGTGTACAATAGTGAGGCAGAATGTTTTCGACTGGAAGTATTTGTTTGGGTTTTGTTTTTTTTTTCCACTTTTCTTTCGTTCTTAGTTCCAACCGCCACCCATAGCATCGTCTCTGCATTTACTTGTCATTTCATACCCTTAAATAGAAAAAACAAGAATAAATAAAATGTATTTTTGCTGGAATGTGTGTATAACCTTTTTAATTTTAGTAACCATGAGAATAATTAATAATTAATCCCCTAACCAGTTTTTAACAGATCACTGTGTATTCCTTTGTTCATAGACACGGTAATATACTATTATACATTTTTTTGTCAAAGAGAACACAAAGTAATATTGAAAGAAATATTTTATATATTGCTTTGCCTGGCGGAATGTTACAGTTAAGTGTGTGTTACCCTTGTTAACGTCTGATTTAATTTGTGTTTGTTTTTTCAAATTAAATTTTTCTTAATTAGATACCGATCCTTTTTCGTAATTGTTGTGAATATTTGATAATCCAATTTGACCTAATCGCAATGCATGCCAGTAGAGAAATTTTTGCTTAGATAATGTTTTATTTTTTTATGTTTTGTATTTTTTTCATGTAGCGAAATACGAGTAAATGATACAAATTAAGATTTCAAAATTTTAAATTGTATGTTAATTATTTATTTTTTGTTTAACTTAGGAAGTACATAGCTTTCGTATTTGATTGTGAAAAAAATTAGACATTTTTCTTCTACTTCGTATATTTTGATACTTACATCGGTAAGCACTCGACCCATATGAGTAGGTGGCTTGATATCCAGTAGCCTGAAATTAGTGTGATGTGTGTCACTATGGCTTCTATTACTTGCGCAGTAAGTTGGTAGTCATAACACACAGAAAATGTATACTACAGTGAACTCTACATAATTCGAAATTCTCTCTCTCAAATAGAATCATTCTCACAGTCCAATGAAAACACCTCTGTAAATCGAAGAAAACCTATGTAATTTGTACTTTTCGTTAATTCGAATTTACTACTATTGTGCAAAATACCATGAAAGCTTCTATAATTTAAATATGATGGCTTACAACTGTGTTGAAATGCGTTAGTGACGAAAGTGAGTGCATTCATTGAACGAAAAGTTTTATTAAGGCAGATTGCTGGCAGTAGGGTTTCAATTTTCTATTCCTGAAGACGCAATCGAATTGGACTATCTGTACATCAAAAGTATTCTAATCCCTTTTCAAATTCGTATTTATTTCTTATGTGAAATGATTCAATGCAGAAATGCATTCCCAAAATTACAATTGTTTGCCTAAAAGAGTTACGAGTTGATGTAAGAGTTGGATAAATAAGGTTTAGGTTAGGTAGAGGAGCTGCTTGTTAATTCACCAACACACTTAGACCATGATGGTCCATTGTGATACCCACAGTGAGAGTACTACCACTGATTGACCTCTCCAGTGACAGTGCCAAAAATTTGATCCTAGCGGGAAATGGTGGCTGGACCAGATTTGAAAACTAGATAAAAGCGTGTTAACTTTGCTTTCATTCGAACCGGGACCCTGCCAACCAGGGACAGGCACTCGAAAGCAATTCGAACATGCTTGCCTCATGAAATGCAGACAAATTTCGTAAGTTGCAATAAATACAACGAAAATCGTGCTGAAAAACGTACTCTTTCTGAATTGAACCTTGTAATTTTTTAAATAAATTTTAACAACTTTTAATGGTTGTTTCGGCGTGGGATATACACGATGACTTACGAAAGCTTGCTTTTACAGAAAACAATGTTGCCAATTTGAAGTTCTACCTTTTTATGGCTCCTTACCGCAATGAAATTATCCGAAAATCTTGTAAATCTGCATTGTTTATGGCGTGCCTTTTAATGTGGTGTAGAAGGTTTTTCTATAGTCCCGAGGTCAAGTCAGCGCGTAGTTCCTGGTGATATTTTTCGTCGCATAGAAATTCACTAGTCTTCTCCAAAATATGAGCGACTTTGAATATTTGGACACGACTAGAGTAATACTTTCGCCTGTCTTTGTATCGCATTCAACTTATCGTTATTGGGGCATTAATCCTGTGTGCCGTTTCAGCACTAGAGTATCAGAGAATTCAAAACTATATTGACTAGTATATGCAGAGGAACTCCGCTTAGTGGCGCATGGGATTTCTTAAGCACCGCATACTTTTCCAGGGTTTTGTGGTCATTTTTTTATATTCTCAAGTGCACACTTTTTTTCAGGGCAGCTATAGGCCGCTATCAACTCCTTGGTTGCTATTTTCAACCGCCAGTTGCGCTAGGCGGTAGCTAGATACATTTTAGCGGCTTTCGACTCAATGCAAGCAAACGACACATTGGAGTCTCGTATGCTAAATGCTGAACGGCTTTCTGGTAGATCGTGTCTCTGATGAAGGGTTGACAGTTTCCCACGATGTTCTCAAGGACAATGTTGAAGAAATTGTATGACACACAAAGATCTTGCATGCCATTGAAGGTGCTTGTGAGTTTCCTGCTTTTAGCTTGATAGACACACAGTCATGGCACAAGCAGCCTTGAAATAAACGATCTGCGAGTTATTTCACACGATCGACCGCACAGTGAAAGTCTGATCTGTTGTCGTTTGCCTGGCCTTGACCACACTAATGAGGACTTCTGAAAAACTTCTTCAGTAGTACACACAAAACGACTCACACGATTTCTTCTCACTTGCACCATCAAGCAAAATTATCGAGAGCTCAGAGAAAGGATTCACAATCAAATACGAACGCTTATAACTAGTTTTAGAAAGTTTTGTTTATGAAGAAACAACAATTATCATTTGATTATAAATTCTTAACGTTAAACGAGGACGCGAAGAAGATTCTTAAATACTTTTCTTTTTCTAATCTCCCAATCGAATAGGCAATCGACGAACAGCGAGTGTACGTTCGGTGGGATACAGCGACTTATTTGTGCTAAGCAAAAAAGATATGTGGGATGTCCTCAAGGAGTATCCAGCGGCGAGGGTACGTCTCGAGTCGATAGCAGTCAAGCGTTTGGAAAAATATAAAAAAGCTCCTTTGGAGAAAGGTATTTAATGTGTGAATACACGTGTATTTGGCATGCTTCTCTGTGAGAGCTTCGCTTATCCTAACCACCCCCAACGAGGCTCAGACAGTCTCCCTCTATCGTCTAATGGTTTATTAATTGTGTGTGTTGTTGAGAACTTTCCCCCTCAAATGATCACTTAAGTATACCCTCCTTTCCCTCTGCACCACGTCACTTCTTCACTTCCGAATAAGACCATTCACATATTACCCCCAAAAACACGCCATTTTCTAATTAAGATACAGTAAAATATTTTAATTCAGTTGCGATGGGACGTTGCCAGTCTACACCGGGCCTTGTCGAGAGCGAAGGTCGGACGACGCTGGAGGATATGTGGTTGCCGCCAGGACCATCTATAGCGCATAATCAACCATTAGCTTTTAGGTGAGTCCGTGGAATTGACATCGCTGTGGCATTGAAGACAATTGGAGTATTTTTTCTTTACAGCCGTGCCCCTAGCCCTAGGTCAACACAAACAATTACAGAACGTCTAGCAAGGACGTCTGATTCACCAGGCTCTATGAGTCCAAGTGTACATAGTTCAGATGATCGGCCACGCAGCCGAGCAACATCCCATCAATCTACACGTCCCCAATCGCAGCCTAGTAGAACCGGTAAGTCCTTCCTCGCCGACTCCCAACTCTCGACGATTGAATGCCTTGTCTGTTTTACAGGTCACATATGCGGATCAATATCGCATATTGAGTGTTATGGCGGAGCTGGTGGTGGCGCCACACCTCTGCTGGGTTCTCACGAGGCCTTAGAGGATGAAATTAAACGCTTGCGGGAACGCCTTCACACGGTCGAGTCTGAGAATCAGGCATTGAACACAAAGCTGTCGCAGCAGCAGTGGGACTTGGAGAATCGTTTGGCTGAAATCGAAATGCAAATTTGTGGCGCATCATCGACATCGAGTCTGGATCCTGAAAACGAAACCGAGGAATTGGAAAGAAATCGAGAATCTATCATATAACACGGGAGCGAGCTGCCCCAGCCGATTGGTTTGATGTATGTATCTTGCATATCATGACATAATTGCCAATCCAAAGGTCATCCTGTGCAGGCCATCCTAATCGGCATCGAAATCGGGCAGCTGTTTTCAAATTTCAACACTTATCCTGTCCTTAGTTGTATCCTTTTGTTTTCATTTGCTTCTTCGAATTAATTCTTAAAAAATGCGTTTGTTCAAACTCATGGGACACATCTCTCGTAAAGCCCCGCAGTCCACTTGAAATCAGTCATAGGGAAGTGCAAGCGGCCGAACAGATTACTTAGCCAAACGAAAATAACAAGGCGTGCTTATTGCCGCTATCTACCTTTAATTAAATGCATTTGCTAAAGCGTATTATCTCTCACAGGTAATTAATTTAAGACAAGACGCGTGTCCTTCCAGCTCAATGGGCTACTAAAGGACTACATTTTAATGCTGATGAGGAGTGCTGCCAGAGAGCTCACTTCCGCCATCTGGCCCATTTCAAATTAAATTATTTACTCAGCAAAAAAAGAAACCCGAGACGTTTTGAAACAAAGTAACGAATTTCGTGACTCAGCGGTAGCACTAGAGTTTTTTCCTGTTTTCTCTGTTTCTTTTTTCTCTCTGGTCCCCTTCTCTTGCACCTTCCTTATCGCTTACCACTGCCACCTTGGTGTGCTTTTCTCGGGCCATTCTTACACATTGAAGCAAGAAATGAAGCGTAGCGCGGCAAAAGGTGCAAAATGGCTTCGCTAACTAATTAAACATTTATTACAGTCTCTCCATGGACGGTGGGAGGTGTTGGGTTTTTTGGTTGCTGCTGTAATTAATTCGAATGGAAATTTTCGTTAAGAATGTTCAGAATGATGATGGGTAGTGGTGTTGTAGTGGCAGGAATGCGAGAAAGCAAAAGCGAGCAAGAAGGAATCTGAATGGGCACTGTGTGCATTGGGAGCGCTGTAACACCGCATCATACGAATGCTTAATTGAATTTTTTATTAATTTGTCTTCTGGGGATTTGTAATATTCGACAGAGGGGAGGCAACAAGATGCTGTGCTCTTTCGGAGGCAGAACGTCCCTCACTTTGAGGGAGCAAGTGGTGTGAAGCTGAAGTGGGGAACAAATTGCCTCGCTCTATTCATCCATGCCATTTGAACGGTCGTTGTGGGAACAATTTTTCAAATGAGTTTTCAAGAAAGTTGTTCTCTTTAGATTTTAAGAGCCACTGGAAAAAATTGGAATTTGTCACTAAGGAGAATCGTTTATTCGTATTCTTTAACATTAATTTGTTTCTTTATCGTTACGTACCCCTACAGTCGGTAGTGGACCTGACCCTCTCTAAATTGATTAAGGTGTTCTCCATTTGGATGAGCCAGGCTAGGACACAGATATCTCCTTCTAAATTGTTCGACAAGCACGAATTGGAAGACTCTTCGGGCCAGCGGCAAGTTGTGAATGGAATCCACACCGCCTAGCCATCTTAGGCTGTTGAAGTCGCCTGGTTAAACTCAAGTCTCTCTTCAACTTGCAATTTTAGTGGTCGATTCTTCTCCTCCAGATGTCGTCAACAAGAATGGCTCAACGATCGCATGTAAAAATCTTCTCCTGAAGTGTAAATGGACTTCTTCATCCGCTTTTGAATTTTCAAAGAAGAACTTTTTTTTATTCTTTTCAAGAATAAAACCATTTGAGAAATTTGTATTATAGATCTGAAGTACAATCAAAACTATTATGTGTAATTTGACGTAGTTGTCCACCAGCAAAGGGTTTGCAGCGGTCGATTCGTTGGAATCAATTTTCGATCACACGAAGGAACACATCGACACCTCGTTAAATGTTAGCCCTGAGCTAACACTGGCTTGTGGGCACAGACCAAGAATCTAACATCGTTCATCGAATTCACATTTCAATGTTACAGCCGCTGTGTGGCTTGAGGCACCATTTTTTTTGAAGCAACATACCCTTTGTGTCTAGTAAATGCAAATGAGCAAACAAATAACGTTGCAACATGTCTCTTAAGCGATCTCTACGAAAACGAAAAAACGGCAATGACACCACTGGTATGAAAGCCCTACCACATAGATTGCGCATGAAGGCGTGTTTCTTGAAGTGTTTATCACATGACCATTCGATATTCGCTTAGTCATAAATGCAGTGTAGGCAGATCTGCGATGAAATTAGCCGAGAACATATTGCGCTGCATTTGAAGGCGCAGGGCAGGGTCATTTCGCAAAAAGCCCCATCGTGAATTAGCATATCGATATCTTGATAACGCACTGGAAAAGACTGTTTTGGTACGATTGTGATGGAAAATGTAGACTCCAAGTTTTTCACATGGATATGAATTTCTTGTCTACAGGGTTGAGGGTTACGTTCTCGTTAATTTTCTCAATTTGGGTACTAATTTTAAATTATTTTAAATATATGTACAACTCTACTTTATTTATTAATAAATTGTATTTTCTATTATTTTTTCATTTTCATTCGTTGGCGGCGTTTTTCGTTCTTTAGCCGTTAAAAAATATTATTTTACTGAATTTGTCGTTAGTTTGGTCATTGTTTTAAGATTACGTTCAGAACTAAAGCTCAAAGTCTTAAAGTCCCAATTAGGAAACCCTCTGCAAGCTCATTATTAAGTCTTGAGTCCAAAAATATACAACTTACCAAGAGTTACTCGTATTCTTCCCTCCATATTTGTACTGAAAGTAGAAGAAATCCCTTTCTGCCTCAAATACCGATGTGACGCTCTGCTCACTATATCTCTCATTTCGTTCTAAATGCTAGTAACCGCCTCATTGACGGCTCCTTGCGTTCGGCCAATCATGTCAGTAACATCCTAGCAACAGCTAAGCGATCTTTTGACATAGTGAGCATCATATTTTGGACTGGGAAGCGAGTATCAACATTAAACCTGGACCTTACAAACCTGGATAGAGCAGGGATAATTCTTTATCGTCATCTTCATTATTGTCGTAGTTTCAATCAGCTTATAAATTAATGTACACTTGTGAGAGAACGATCGCTTAAGCAATTGCGATGATCTGATCAAGCATTCCCATGTCACCTTTAGAGGGATCATATACAACGTAAGGTAGCTTATTAAGCCAGAAATAAACATTGCTTTATCCATTTTTTTGGAGATATTCCCCAGATAGTTAAGAGAACTAAGTTTTGATTTATTGAGATCATTAACTTTGCCTGATTAGATTAACAAACTGTTGATAGCTAAAAGTATTATCGCACCGATCTAACAAACATGAAATAAGATTGCGATCCACACGACAAATGAATCCCTCGTTTTAATTTCACCAACGCAACCGAACAATAACCGCATAGGCCACATCGCCGCCATCCTTTTTGTTCCACAATGCAAAAAAAGAATGCATTGAAAAGTCATAGCCATTTATATAACTATACATACATGTAATCCATTTTGAAAGAAACTAAACTGATATCACATATAATAAATTAAAATTCAATTTGTGAATTCAAGCGAACGATTCAAATGATCGATAGGTTCACCGGGACCATTGTATATATATAATCTTTGTTTCGACAAACAAACCAAATTTAGATATAATAATGAATTTCATTAAAGGAAATTTAATAACTGTAATAGATGTAAAACAATTCGAAATTGTTTTGTATGTATATTTTCTTTTTTTTTGTTTAATTTCACATCCTTAAGCCAAAACAAAAAATTACAAAAAAAAAATAACAAGTACTGTAAATACGATAATTATAAATGCTAAATAAACTGCTAACGAAAGGGATAAACACGTAGAGGAAGGTACATTGAAAGTGTGCAACTGTTCATGGTACAGTCGATTTGAGAAAGTATATGAATAATAAAAAAATTACCTAAACTGCCGATTAAATAACAAACAATAGACGAACAAAAGATATTTACGACACAAAAATGGAATTAAATGGTCTGTATGTACATAAAATATAAGAATATATTGAACTTGATTTATTGACATGTATTTGCATGAGTAAAAAATAGAAAACAAACTATAATTGATCAATAAGAAAATATAAGAAACCATATAACAATTGAATTTTTGTAATTAGACGTAAATAAATGAAATAAAAAAAGAAATCATACACATACACATGGAAATTGTGAAATGAACTCAAAAACAACATCAAGTAAATGTAATCCAATTTAAGTAGGTATTTCATGGATCAATATTATAATTTGAAATAAATAATTGAACTAGGTATTTAAATTATAAAACAAAAAAAAAATAAAAGTCAAAACAAATGCTCTGCATTGGATTAGAATATAGAGGAGGAAAGGTGGAAACTAAATAAATTTATAAAATTTACTTAGAAAAATTTTTTTGAGTAACTCACAAGGAAAAGTTTGTTTAAATTAAATCAAAAAGTGAAACGAAGCAGTTTTACTTTTGCAATCGTTTATGATTCCAAGTACTTACGTAATAAGTCATGATGATTTAAAAAACTGAAGAAAAGAAATCGGAAAATTGAACTATTTTGTTAAAATTTTAAAGTATTTAAATTTGTTACAAAAAACGAAAAAAAGAAGTGCATGAGTAAAGAAACTAAGAACAAAATTGGTATGGTATTTTTTGGTTGAATTATTGTTACCTTTTGGGTTTTGAGATTTGTGGTATGTGGAAACCGAAGAGAATTGTGGTGTGGTTGATAATTGATAAACAGCTGCCTTATCTGATTTCAGGCATTTCATGAAATTGCAGTTGTTCCGTTCTTTAAAATCCCTATTGTGTTGCTTTTGGCTGTTAAGAAAAATACTATGGCAACATTACTTTCATTTCTCGCGCTTGCTCTATGTGGTATATATCCAACTTAAATAATGTGCAAAAATAATTGAAAAAAATCATAAATGGTTCCGCATACTTCACCTAATGTCCGATAGTTCCGGCATGTTCTACAAGATGTACACGACAAACGCGTGTATTAAAAAATTACAAATTTCACTCATATAATTTACATATCTTCATCGAGGAACGATCGACGTCTTTGGTATATATGAAGGTAGATGTGAGGAGGATTGCTATCCACATTTTATACATATAAATCAAATGTCTATCGCTGCTGCAAAACATCTACTGAAGCTGGCAACGCTCAAGTAAATCGTAGATAGTATACTGGCACAGTATGCCTGATTAGTAGGCCAAACAGCAATGGCCTACTCGCCATCTTAATCGGTCAATCGGAAGGAATAGGCAGATTCTATAACTCTCTGCGTTATAACCCCAGGTATTGCGACATTGGACATGAACTCTAGACTAGGAGTTACTTACAATGACTTTTGCAAAAGCTGCACACAAGACGAGGGTGCAGAAGCGTTTGTACATCTAGTCTCCAATTGCAGCGCTCTCTCCTCTTGAGGAAGAAGTTAACTAACTAGTGCCTCTTATTTTAGCAACATGGCCGAACAAAGCAGAATCGGAGTCATATCAAAAGCACTACGACTGTATACTGTAGTCTATCAGTAGTCAGAAATTAGAACCACCATTTTCTTTCGTCCTGTTAACGATCAAATTGATTAAAATTGGGTACTCTTTATAAATGAATGCATAAATATTATGTATCTTCTGAGTCTATACACATCCAGAATTGATCCGCATTTTATTTATTTCTGATCATGAAAGGGACCTCAAGCAACATTTTAAGATTCGGTGTGCCCACTAAATGTCGCCTCAAAAATGTTCCTGTTACCTTCCCCTTCGTTTTTTAAAAATACATTTCTCTTTGCTGTTTCAAGATTTTCTATAGGTCGAACAACGTCAAAGCGTATTACAATCTCGATTTACAGCCATACCATACATTTTGTATATAATTTCCAAAAGATAAACAACAAATGAAATTGCTTTATATATGTATGTACGCGAAAAATAAAATGCAATGCATATTCATGGGGTTTCAATACTGAATTACAAGAACGAATATATTATACAAAACAAGAAAAACAAACATATAACATTTTTGTACATATTTCTCTCATTCATCAAAAAAAAAAAAAAAGAAAAAAAGAAAAAAGCAAATCAAACTTGAACTACTATAACTGAATCTCCATGAATCATTTTCGTTTTTATTTCATTTTTCAATTCGATTGTCAAGCTTTACATATAAAACAAAGCGAACACAAAAAAAAGAAAAGAAAAACTAAAAAAAACACTAAAATTTAAACTAGCTTAATTATGTCTTTAACTTTAAATAAAAGAATGCTTTAATAAAATTTGTAAAATTAAAAACATTTGTTGCAAGATTGTTATGATACTCGTATATGAATTATAGTTTATTGCCATTACACCTTTCAAATTGTTTTTAATGTGAACATCGATTTGGTTGTGTTGTTGTATGAATAAATGCAAATAAAATATATACATAGATATATATACTTGAAAAAAAAATAAAAATAAATGTGTGAAGGAGGCATACTAAAGAATTATATTTACATTTGTTTAACTAGTTTAATCAAGTAGCATGAAGCGAAATGCAGAAATACAGACAAAACTAAATTTACAAACTAGTCCGAGAAATAATTGTGTTTATTTGTATTACAATTATTTTTTGTGTGCATGTCTTGGATAGTTTTGAGTTAAAAACAAAAATTGAGAAAAAAAATACACAAAGGAAGAAAATGTATTTTAAGTTATTTTGAAAATATAAATGAAATTAAACGTGAGGGAAGTGTAATGTTTTATTATTACAAATTAGTTATATATTTAATACACATAAAATTATAAAATGAAATCATATTAAGAAAATCCCCCAAAATGGAATAAAACACAGATTTTATTTTCAAAAAACCGCGGAAAAAAAACACAAATTCATTGTAATTTCTATGAAATAAAATGAGAAGGAAAATAGGTATGTTTAATTGAAGTTTTTCTTAATTGAGTTTTAATTTATACTGGGCCGACAACATCCCAGCTTAGCAATGCGAAACATTTTTGGCATATTTGGCAGTACCGCTGTTCCCCATCTGAATAATAAATTCATCTGAATAAAAGAATATTCGTTTAAAAGAAAACATCCATTTGAGGAAATATTCACTGATGGACGTTATGTGTGTGTTCTTCGATTATCGCATTCGCATTGTTTCTTGATAAATAATGGATTTTTTTTATTTACTCGCTTCCGATGCAACCTTTCGCATTTTTCCGCATGCAGGGAGACTTAAGTGTATGCCGGCTCCTAACACCCAAGCTTGTGAAGCTCTACAGATATACTCTCCAAGCTCTGTGAAACTTCTGCAAGCGGATTGAAGACTAGTGTTGTTATCCATAATCGAAATACGAACCCTCATTGGAAATGGAATGGAAGGCGGATTATCCACCATAACAACAGAATGAAAACACCACACGAGTGGTAAAAAAAATCACGACTAAATTCACCTTAAAACGAATAATCCAATCCACAAGACTACTCCCACTACCTTACTGCTGCGATCATTACGTCACTGTTCTTCCAATGGAAGTCGCAAAGCTTTAACCAGTCAATCCTCTCTTTGAGCTTCGTTCGCTCCGTTTGGTCGCACAGTTGATATTCGCTAGTGCTACGAAACAGACGCGTTCTACCAGACTTGAACAGAAAACGAAAAAGATCCAAACAACCCGTATAGAATTAAACAAAACAAAATTGAAAAAAGCGAAGAGGCAAACAAACGCAAAATAATAATAACAAAGAATAACGAAACACATCGATAACAGTGGTTTAATTCTTTTCCAAAAAGTAATTTTCTTTTCTTCTCATTCTACATTGTTCTTCTCCGGCTACACAATGACTCGAAAGTATAGTGATTAACTTGCCACAATTACTCTCAAGCCATTATTACGTCAACATTGGTTACGCTTTAGTGAATTAAAAAAATTAAAATCCCAGTTTTCTATCGCTTTGTGTGCCCGTGTTTATTAAAAGAGTGTGTGTGGCAGTGTTTGTGTGTACTTGGAAAAGCATAATAATAACATCAGCTGATTGCAACAACGGATTTTTGTTTCCCTTTTGCTTCTCATGCGCCAGACAGCCGCTGCTAACTGTCGATGTCAAAGTCGCAACCTCATTTCCACGATTGTTTTCTGATCCACACTCTGGTTTACCTTCGCTGCATTTAATATTCGCATGCGCGATCTCGTAGACGAGCAATAACCACCATTACAAATGGCGCACGAAAATCGCTTTGTAACTTCAAAAGCATTTGCCCTCTTCTCCCACTTATGTACATGAGTGTACAGAAGTAGATACTGACAAACTCTCCCTTCGCGAACATGATAGCTTAGACTTACGTAATACCGAACTGACTATTGAATGTCCGGACAGCGAAATACCGGTTTAGCTGACAACTACACGAAATACAAGTCCTCGTCATGTGCTTAGATCTACCTCGGATTGACACTCTACCGCTCAACCACGCAGTTCCCGCAAAAAGTGCCGCAAATTATCATTTCTAAAAAAAATACATAAAATGATTTGTCGTCAAACGAAAGAGTTGATGTGCGAACTTATGAGTTTGGTTTTGTCGCCTCCACAACCGCGCCGCTGATTGATTTTCATTCGTACAACAGGCCTAAGTATATTCTCCCTCTCTCTCTCCGTTGCCTGTGCATATTTGCGCGGGATTAATGAAGAGAAGTGGAATCGTCGAGAAGATAAGTAAAACAAACAAAACTAACGTGTAATAGGGGAACGTTAGTATGGAGCGTGTGGAGTACGTACTTGAACACCCACACCGGGTGCGGATGCTTGAGCGTTTCAGCAACCTTTCCCAGCAAATACCCATTAAAGCAATCAGAATGAGAATGCTGTATTGGCCGAATTCGAGTTCGTCGGGTTTTGTTGTATGGCTTTGCTATTTATCAATTTACCATACCCGAATTGCGTCATTTGTGGGTGGGCACTTCAGGTACACCTCTGCTCTGAAAGTTGTATTTTTTTTTTCTCGACTAAGCCGATTTCGAGTGCAGAGGAAATCCCAGCAGCAATTTATCATAGTCTGTGGAGTGGAATTTTTAACAGTTGTGTGTTCCATTAAGCATTTGGTATTCATTTTAATTTGACTCTATTCGATCATTATAGGAAATGTATTTACAGCGAACGAAATCATTAAGGCCATTAATTAGTATGGCGAAGAACCAGAAGTAGGTAGTAAAAGAAGAACTTGTGTCTGTTTTCGTTGGAGCCGTAAAAATATGCGTCGAACTTTAAGACTCAGTTTCATTATGTAGATGTATGCATAATGTGAACTTGGATTATAATAGCAAAACCCAATTTGATTTGGGTCACTGCTGAATATTGTCCTGAGGCTGTATCGAGATGCGGTTCTGTTTGCTTTGTAATAGTGTCTGGCTACTGTGAGTGATTTTATTGGTCCTATGAGACTTCTGATTCAGCAGAGGTCATGCTGGTTTGAGTGCGGAGAAAGTCTATGGTGTCATGAGCCAAGAGTATTTTCGGTAACAGAAAAACTTTGTTAGTCGACTACGTCTGGTGGACTTTACTATGAATCTTACGTGAGAGTTTTAATGACTCGTTCAACATAAGCCAGAGATTAAGCCGAAACAGCTAATTCACGTCAGTCACTCAGAGATATACATTTGGGCAGCATTAAAACGAAAGTTTATCTCAAATAAATAAACGTGACTTATGCACTGACACTAGCGAAAACAGGCTTACGTCGCTCGTTTCAACATTATCCCGGAACAATTGTAAGGTATTTGGTACTTGTACTTGTACATATGAATTTACATATTATTTGATGTGCAGATGAGAGAAATTCGAATGCAATTTTAAAAATGTATAAAATAATAGCGGATCCTAGTGTGCTTCGCTACGCATGAATAGATATTATAACATTAAATCTAATTCACTTGTTTTTCTTATTTGGACAAAATTAAATATAGTGAATCAATTCAATACAATAGCTTATATGTACAACATTTTTTGTTTGCTTCATAAATTGTGTGGTGTTCTCACTCTGGAACGCTTGTCCTTGAGCTTTATAATACGGGCGGGAAATGGAAAATGTTTGAATCCAAATGGCATGTATGTTCGTATCAGTACAACTTCTACCTTTGATTTGCCTGTGAAAATTGTTGCTTCGATCAAATTGGGATCAATTTCCCCCGGAAAGTCTGGTTCCATTGCAAAACGATCTATGAACTAACTTTCAAATTCAAAAGATGCCGTGGCATATTACGTGTTTTCTGTTGAATTAAAAAAATCAACCGTATATTTTGGTGTGTCTTCTTCATTCGTACCTTTAGTGGCATTGGTCTGGGAATGACTGGCGACGTTTGTCGAAAATCACCAGATAGCAATACATATTAATGTACCGTCGAACAACTGCCGATATCCGCGTCGATCCTGTAATGTTCTACTCAATGCTTTTATGGGCCATCGGACATGCATCCCATAGGAAAGTTGCTGCTTCTTGATTTTCAGAATTTCTTGAATTATTGTACTTTGGAGTTTAAACCATTTTCATATCATGCCATTTTCATGACAATTTCAAAGTGAAATGTGCAGTTGGGCCACCATCACACGCTACAACGTGTATTTGCTGTGTGCATGACATCAGCACAAAGTATACATACTTTACACGCTCATAGGCGCCTACGTATTTATTGTTGTTTTTTATATGGACAAAATCACATGTAAACATAAAATGTCATATCTCACGAACACATCCACAAATTTCGCGAAAACACACTACACGACCATACAAACAAATCCTAAAAATTTTATCGAATTCAGTTTGACCACTCCTGAGTTATAAAGTTACAACGCACTTGCAATAATTTTTTATATATGAGATCTATTGATTCCGAAGTAAGTGGTTTCTGGACAGCTCTTGATAAGCTGCAATGGTCTTAAGTAACAACAACGACTTGGCAGTTGGCCGACCATTAAAATATATCCCACCCTCCCCACTAAACATAGCTCTTCACCTTCTTCCACCCTGCAATTAGACCGAATTTCGTATTTCTGACTCAATTCGATTTCCTTTCCAACAGCAACATCTGTTTCGATTGGGGTGAATGTATCTATAAACAGGACTGCGAAGCTCCACAGGAAGAAACAGGTTAGGTTCGTACTCCGAAGATCAAGATATCACAACAAACAAGCAGGCAATACCCTGGTTCAAGAACAACCGATATCCAAACTTGATATAAACATTTGTCCAGACATTGTGACATATTGGGTAGTTGCTTGGCCGATGTACTCGCTAGGCAAGGTACGGCCTTTACTCTCCTACCGAGGGGAAAATCATCATCCGTGTCTCAAATCATCTAACTGAACTTACTTCTGAAGATGGGTAAATGGTCTTATAGCCATAACTCACTTAAACCGAAATGTCCATTGTGCCCTTCATGGATGTTGTAATTACTACCAGCTCAGAAACCTTGGGAGGTTTTTCAGTTCTACAGTCTTCCAGCTCTACAAAGATCCTTTCCCAGGAATTGTTTAGTTATATCTTTTCCTCATCTCTGCAGCTTCTGCAGAAGACGTTGTGTGGTATGTTCAGTCAGGATGCGTGGGTGCTTATAGAGCAGTGACTGGTAAGAGCCGTTACCATTCTCATCTCCCTCAACTTAAGCTAATCAGTGATGTTGATCTCTTTTTTCCTCAGAATCGGTCACATGGTATTTGCTACTGCTCTAATTTCCGTAATGAGTAGTAAACGTGCTCTTGCCCTATCCAAAGTTTCGTTCACCAGTTGGGCTTGCCATGGTTTCCGGTGGAGAAAGGTGTGTGGAAGGTGTCCTCCGGACTAATTTCGGTGACCAGTATTTCTATGTTCATTCTTTTAGTATGTAAGCGTGATCGTATGGATTTTCCTTCCTTAGGAATGAAATACTATGGTTGATATACCGGTTACTTCAAATTCGGATAACCAATTGCAAAGGGTTGGAAGTCATCAGGACCCAGACTACAAAATATATTTGGCCACCAATCAAATTTACCTTGTCGTTTGTCTTCGTCCAAGACTCTCAGGGGTATCATAACTGGGCCCTGAACCATTGGCAAACATGACTGCAGCGTTTCATATTTCATTCAACTGCAGGGAGCAGATAGACGAGATCATCACCACTTCAGAACGTGGAGTGCCATTGCCATCCGTCGGTATTGCAACTTGGGTGCATATTTCTTCTTAAAACTGATCAGCGTATACCAACTAAGGGCAGTTTGCTAATACTCAATTTAGCGATTTAAGTTTCACTTAAAAAGTTAAGAACGACTTATCGGTTTGCCCAAATCGAAAAGTGGATCCTAGACGTCTAAGTATAACTTAAACTAAGTGGAAGACTTTAAGCTGCACTTTACTGATAATGAAATGAAATCGTGGAGAATCGTGAATAAAAAAGAAATACTGAACTTGAAAATTATAGTATGGAGTACGAATTATTTGAAAATAATTTGGAAGTGCTAGATATTCTTACAAAATAAATATTTCTGTGTTTGAGGAATTTTTATTTTACAAACGAGATATTTATTATTTTTCAAATCGAGAATGTCCTTTCAACGGAAACGGTTTTAATTAATAATTTCTTTATGCAAATTTTTAATGAACATACATTTCAAAAAATTGCACCCAGCAATCAACTATTCACATTTATGTTTTATGTGGCAAGAACTTATTTAAAAATGATTTTATTTTTAAGGATTGCACGTTTCGAGTGAATCCAGGAATGTTTTGCAAATGCCAAAAAATATTTTTTTCTAATAGCAGTGTTTTGATTAGTGTTTGGCGCCATCAATGGAACCCATACTAAAATTATAATTTGCACATTTACTTACTTACAAAAATAACGAGTTTGACATTTGAAATCGAAGTGAAGTTGTTTGGATTTAAAGAAAATCGTATCTTAAAATCGCAAAGCCCGAATTAAATATTTACGAGCAACGCAGAATATTTGAATTTGAACTTAAGGCTTAAGTGTGACTTGGCTATGAAGTAGATTTAGGTGTAGTATCAGCAAACGGTCCTAAGTAGCTTTGTACCAGGTACCGACTGATTTCAGGAGTATATGTTATTCCTTCGTGGCCAATATTGGCCACACTCACCCGCGGCTATTAGAATCTACGCCAGTGTCTCCGGATAAGCATGGACAAACATGTTCCTCGGTAATGACTTGCTCATGCAATTTGCAGTCAAGTCTTTGCTTTCTGGACGATCAGTAATTAATGCTTATTGAAGCCCGACGTCCGACTGAATTTGCTATGTCCAGCCTTTAACGATCGTCACTAAGAGTGCTTTAACTCGATGCGTTCACTTCAAAACCTTTTAGCGCTGCTTATAAGAAGCTCATTTTCAGAAATGCAACAAGTAGTTGCTCTTACCTCAATTCCACTCAGTAAAGAAATCCGCACTTCCCGGTTGGAGAAAGAGTAACTCAAACGAACGGCAAAATATTTACTTTCTTGAAATAAGCGTTGTACTTATTTTATTATTGATGCTCGTTTATTACACTGTTGAAACCGTCTCGCCGCAGTCAATAGCTCCGCAAACAGAGTCCCAGTCGGTGCCGAATTTAGCAAGTCCCACTCAGCCGTAAAAACCTATCCCTAACACGTGTACGCAGATAAAAAACAATACTTGCACCATTAAAATAAGCCGGATGGAGCGCTAATTAAAATATAGTCCGCGGGTACACCGGAGCCCGGTTGAAGTTCGAATTGCCACATGACCAAGAATGGCAAATGCAATTTAATCGACGATTAGCTCCATTGCGCCGACATTATTGGCACAGATTGTGCTCCACTCACACACAATGCCCGGTATTGGTCTCTTTTGATACCTTTTGCAGGTACTACACATTTTCATGCATCGCTAGTAGCGGCACAATGGCTGGCTGCTTGGTTCTCGTTTGATTGTCGTGGCAATAGTTGTTGTATTTCTTTAGGGTCGACGGATGCATGCATATGCTTTTATCTGTGGATATGCGCGAGCGTTGATTGACACATACTTGCGGTTGTGCAATGGAATTGAATTGGCCGACAGACGACAATTATTGCACAAGCGCTTGAAGTACTCCATGTGTTTGCTCAGATATACGTACCACTTTTTTCCTGGCATTGAACTCGTGGTCGGTGCAAATTAAAAATCATGTAAAGACTTACAGCTGCAAGGCCGAAAGGTGAAGTAGTCCAGAGACTCGCATGTGCGACCCATATTTACACGGTATTGACTCACGGCAGAGTCCAGTGATGCTGTGAAGTGTTTACAACAATTTGCCTGCATTGCAGCACAAGTCGTTGTGAATGGGGGGCAGTTTGAACTTGAATACCCTATTATCTTGAGTCATTGTTGATGATGGTGACTGGTTTGAGTTTCATTCCAACAAAGTGTGAGTTGTACATTTTTTTCAATCGGCAGAGATATCGAACTCATCGGCTGGCTTAAGCTTTCTATGCAAGTCGTCAGCAAACCGATCTTGGACGACTTCAATATTTTCGCCGTGACTCCTGAATGTGTCCGTCCATTATTTCTTCGACCCACTCGCTTTCATAATCTCCACTCATCAGCTTATTTCCGTTTTAATAGAACAAAGCAAGCCTCTCCTGATGGCCTTAATGTCTCCCCGCGACGATGTCACCGCGTGATTTCGTGCCCTGCGAACCCAACCTCACCTGCCCGTTCGCCAAACATCTGCAAGTTCTTTCTTTGTGTTTGCCACGCCACGACGGCTCATAAAATGGGGTATTAGAGGGAATAAAAATGATTAACTCTCAAGCAAAGCGCCATTAAGCCTAGTCTCTGCGATAATTAAAAGCTCGGTTAATGGGCCTCGCGTATGTGAGTGTTGCCGACAACACGACAGTGTTCTGTGTGTCTCCACTCAAGTTCCTCTATTTGCACAAATAATTGACATTCCCAGCCCATGTCTTATGAAACCCACTCCACCACAGACTGAATTCACAAAGCACTGTCATTGTCCATTGAGAGTGAAGATGTTTCAGTACAAGCGCCTCCCCACAACTCCTAATCAGGCCTATGTGTCAACGAAACAAGTACCAGTGGACCCCAAAGGCGAAGGTGATTTCGGAAGCTTCGACATGCTTGTCGCTCCGAAATCATTGATGTTTACTCGACGGACTATCCCACTGCGTGTCATCATAAACAGCACTCTGCACACAGTGTGTACACGGCGCCGCGACGAAGCTCTGGTGTGCTGATTTCGAACGATTCACATCCACATACTCTTGTTGTCTTGGGATAGTCAAGTGGCGCATTGTCGCCACCCGACACGATGACTATCCGCCGGGGAGCACTGAGAGCAGGTGATACAATGTGAATGAATGACAATAAGAAAGCTCAATAACTGATTTACTGCCGATGCATTGACTTTCTTCGCATCAGATGGGCGGTTCGGGTACTTCCTTGGGCGGAGATAGAGATACATATGATAGAAAGTTGGTAAATTTATTTGTTGTTGGAATTTAATTAGCGGAAATTTATTGAATTCAGAAAAATGGATAGACGGAGAAAATGGGAAAACATTCGCGTGATGAGTTTAGATATTCCACAGGGTTACCATGGCGGACCGGTTCTGCGTCTGGATTTGGCGATGTGAGCTGCGCGCTCGAGTGGTGGCAATTAATATTTATCAGTTGACTATGACTGCTGCGATTTCAGCTTCCTTTTGTTCAATTCGAAAGCAGATTTGCAGTGAATGAGATGTGTAGGAATTTGGCCTGCGTTTCGCAGACGGAGCCCGAGACTATGGTGTGGCACGCATTGTCATGATTTACGTGTTTTCTTCAGTCTGATTCTAGTCAAGAGAAATTTCTGTTGTCGTCGGCGTGTGTGGTGGCGATTATGTAGGTCACCGGTGGGGGAGGCCATACCTGCTTGATGGTGAATTTATCGCCGAAAGCGCGCATGTCTAATGCCAATTTGATTTATTAGATGGTCGTATTTGCTTGTTTGTTTTTGGTTGACGGAGATTTTACACATTTGCACTTCACGTATGATGAATCCGACTGCATGTGATGCTTCGGCATAATTGAGATGTTGGTTCGCTTTAAAAGTGTACTCCAATGGTTCTACGACACTCTTTCCTAGAAATGTTTTCATTCATCGCAATGACCGAACACTTGATGTTACTTTGGTTATGTTGTAAAGTTTAACAACAAAATCAGCGTTAGTTTGGCAATCATAATCTGAGAAGCATTACTTTGAGCAGAGCGCAAAATTGTATTTGAAACTGGGGATTTCAGTTAGAGAATCCTGTTGCTGCTCATTGTTGAAGCATGGGTTCACCCCGAACGAAGAAGAATTGATTGTGTGAAATGGGCATAATACGTCCATTTCATAATTGACTCATTCGATGCTCAATAAAATAAGTTAAGCTTTCGGCCAGGGATAGGTTACGTAAGTGGGTAGATGTCCATTGGCCGGGTCTCACTGAAGATCTAATGGATTCATTTCCTTTCAGGGGAAAAGCTCGCATAACTAACCTAACTCCTCAAGCAAACGATAGGGCTATCTAACCATACTGACGTACTTAATAATAATAATAAGAGTGGCGCTACTATCCTTAGAGGGCCAAGGGTAAGCCGTTACAGCAGCAACTCGAATGGAAGGGACCTACGATTTTATGCCGATTCTGAACTTTAAATTTGAGAAGTTTTTTCAAGACAGTTACACTCTCTGAGCATGATCAGTGATCCACTCCACGTAAGATGTGGAGTAATGAAAATTATTCTGGTCGTAAACCTGGAATAGAACCCAGGCAGCGAGTTTCAATGGCGTGGAGTTCGATGCAGCTGGCAAATTTTGAAAAAAAAAAAATAAAAAATAAGGAGGGATATTTGTTAGATACTGATAGTTTCCGGAAGAAATGTTTTCCAATAGTTCTATGACTCAACTGGTAGAGACTGGGAAAATGACAGAGGTAGTGGAGAGTGTCCTTTTTTTCCAGGTTGCCGCAGCCTTCCGTGTTGCTTCTGTTCGCTGAATCCAGGAATACGTCGTCTTCTTTTTTGTGCATCTTCAGAATTAATCAGAATTACCGAGATATGATGGACCACTGTAGATTTATAGAATGCTGTGAACCGAGAGCCCATTGATATTGTCACATAGCTAAATTGTTTTGAAGCTCCGTCCGAGGCAAAAGAAAGGTATCCGAAAGAAAAGTATCGTCAAGTAGCTGATTCTGGAGACTTCAACAAAATTTCAGAACAAGCGATACAAGAAATAAAAGTTATGCAAATGTGGTTTCGTCAACGCGTTAGGTAGCTTGGCTATATAGTGCGAATGGATATCTCAGCTCCGGCCCGAAGAGTCTCCTACGAACCTACGGGACAACTGTCCATTAGAACCCCCAGATTGATTTGACATCCTTTTCAGATATGTCGGCTAATTCGTTTAAATAGTATTCTCCCGGGGTCTGTTTCCTAATGGTAAGTGCAAGCCAGTGGCAGAGTAGGTGCGAGGGGTTTTCCTCTTCTTCTTCATGCATGCATCGTTGTATGGTAATCCTAGTGTTGCGACGTGTCTACGCATTACGCAGTGTACTTTAAACACTTCAACTCGGTTACTCAGGTCTTTTCTGCCTAGACTGAGTATGGCTGTGGTTCTTTATAAGTCCATTTTTTGCCATTCTTGTTTCGCATTTACACGTGTTAAGATTCATCTTTCACGTACACTGCCGCTAGCTCTGTGATTTTTGTTTTTTGAGTTTCTATGGGAACCCAGATGTTTTCAATCTTTGGTCAAATAATTATTGTTCCGTTTCCGGTTAGCTTGCTTGCTTCACAGTTGTCTGACATATCTCTATGTCCACGAACCCAGCACGCCGTTAGGCTGAAATGTCTTATGAGTAGAATCCAAAGTAGGGGATAGCCTGCCTACAAACACAAAGCATTTGCATGTCTTGAAAATTTTTTGAAAAAATGTCTTAACTGTTTCGACCTTGAGTTCAGCTCTATAAAATTAACATCTCTCGCGCGCATCGAACATTCCGTTCCATTTCATTCGGTTAACTTTTCTGGCAATCGCGCCTCTTATAATCTGCACAATTATCACCTCTAAGCGAAGTAATTTAATTTTAAGCTTTGCTAATTCAATCGAACATCAACCGGTTGTCAGTTATTGTCATATTTTCCCTTCAAAGTCGGCAAATTAACGCGTCGCCGTTGAGGATAGATTCAATCTCTCGTCCATCTACAAGTCAATTTAATATTTATCACAAGTCTAAATCGAGAGACGGACATGTGTGCAGTGTTAACGCCTTCGAGCTGATGGAATTTATTCAGAATACACATACCTTGGCTTTCCTTGTGCGGCCATCGTCGGGGTCACTTAATATTCAAAGCTCATTTCGTTGAGTAATTTTCAAAAGAATTCGTATATTTTTTATTAGAATTATTCAATCCTAACCCCCTCATCGTCGTTACGTGCTTTAAGCGAGTACTGTGAAACCGCACCTGGTCGGACCCGGACGACACCCCATGTAAGTTCTGACGTAAGGTTGTTTACAAACACCCCCCAAGACGATCGTTTCTGAACGCACTCCCCTTTCTCTGCCACCCTGGACACACTGCCATCAATCTGGAAAACTGAGGCGGTGTTGTGAATTGAATTCCTGGAAGGTGATGAGATACCTCAGCCAAAACGAACCCCGTGAAAAATACACAAAAACACAAAACCGGTCTCCACACTTGTGGATCTCTGATCGACCACATGACAGTATCGCTTCTTCCAGCACCAGCAGGAGTCCCTCCACTCCGCTCACCAACGTGTCTATCTTCTTTCCGCACACACAGGTAGCCATCTCTCCGCTGAACGCTGTGAATACTCTTACACAGAGCTTCGAAAGATATGAAACCTGCTCAGATTCCATTCCAATAGTGTGTTGTTGTTCTCCAATGTGTTGACTTTTTTTCTGTTTCGTTGCTTTTTATTCGTCTTTCTCAACTTTTAATTTTAAAGCATGACGTCATCGATCGTAGGCACTTTGCGCGGCCACAGGTACACTTGAATGAACGATTTTCAATCGAATCTCAGTTCGAGTCTAACTCTTAAAGCTGCTGCACGGAATTGGAAAAAAATGCGTTGTTGCAAGTGAAGTTGATTTGAAAAGAAACACATTTTTTGTTTGTTCTCAGATACGCCTCTTAACGAATACGAATCGATTTTGAAAATGGGGTGCAAAAAGCCGAGAAGGAAACTTCTGTTCTGAGAGCAGGCAGAGTACGAGCGCGAGTGCCAGTGAATTAAAAAACAAAAAAAAAACAACTTAATTACTTAGTGCGAAACGAAAGTGAATGTGAATACGAATTTCAAAAGAAAGAAGAATACCGTGTGCAAACGAGAAGCGAAATACAGAAAATATTTAAAAGTGTGTGTTCGAGCGATAATGGATTTAAAGGATATCAAAGGAGCAAAGGTTACTCACGCGGGCCTGCTTAAGCACAATGCTGATGGAACGACGGATACACAGAAGATCACGCATGCCGGCCTGGTGGCACGTAGCCCCGAGGGCACTGCCGCCAAGGGCATGAATATTCGCGGCAACGAGGATCTCTGGGTGGAGATTCAAGCGAATACATTTAGGAACTGGGTTAACGAGCACCTCAGAGGAACTGGAATGCAGGTGAGTTCATTACATTTTTTGTTGATGATCGAACGTCTCAAGGTCATCGTGTCTGGCACGACGAACGTGTGTGTCGTCTCAAATTAAAGCAGAACTCTTGCTCAGAATGACCTCACTTAACGACTTTCTCGAAGCCGTAAAGATCTATGGATTTGGAGATACTCGTATTCTCGCTAAATCATTCGAGTATGTAGCTTACTTGTTGACAACAAATAGTCACTCGTCAAGATGATGGGTTAATCTCTGATTCAAACTTGAACTTCCCCGCTCCCTTATTTGTGAGTTAAATAAGTATTGGCTCTCATGAATAACCAAAACGCTACATTCAAGGTCGCCATTATTCAATTAGATCACTCATTCTCATTTAGATTCGTTGACAGTTGATGGCAACGTAAATTCCGTGCATCTTAGATGTGTTTTAAAATGCTTGAGCTTAACAATTGCAGTTCTCGTTTTATTTCAAACTTCAAGACGTGGAACAGTTTCTCTGTCTTATGGGAGCTGGCACATGAATGGACAATTTCAAAGAAACTTCCATGTTAAGAGTATATTCCGAATCAAAACATGTTTGTTTTTCAATCCATCCAATTTGTAGTTCCAAAATTAAATTTGAAAAATCACATTCATTTCTTATTCCATTTTTTCATCTCTTATCGAGCTAATGTTTATTTCAATCAATTGCCTGGCTCTTGGCATTTTGAATGGAATGTAACTTCAATCAAATAGGCTCCGCGGGAGTCTTTGAAGAGCTCCCTTCTGACAAGGTGATTCTTGATTCATTTACGATACAAATAATGGTGTTATGGGTGTCCGAGTTGCACCTACGTCTAGATTTTACATAAACCACTCGAGTTGTACATTACAATAGCATGTACATAACTCTCACGAATGGAATGAGCTTACCTATTTATGCCGACTACGAACGGCGAGGGGAATCTTAAAGCATTATCAGTAAATCGAAAGAGATGGCGTAGTGAATTATGAAAGTTGCTCGTATTGAGGATTAAAACCCAGGCATCATAATATGTAGCATTCGACAACGCCATAGACACACACATTTTGTTCAGATATAACGACCTATAACTCGCAAGTAACTTGACGAATGTACATAGTTCTTCAAAGTTTCAAGTTTTTGCAGGTTGCTTGCATAAACACAATCTTACAGAAATGAATCTAACGGCATGAAAACACGCGATCTTATTGTTCACGTTACACATTACCCCCAAAACACTAAATCGGCCGAAGCTGTGTTAAAGCCTTGCCTAAAGTAACCGACGACATACTAAAAGCTGTCTCCCGAAGCCGGGTAATAGTATCACTGTATATGAATCTCTCAGAGGTTTGTCAATTAGCAAATTCATAGTCCCAATCACTTACAGTCCTTCTCCTCTGAATTGCTTCTGACAGTGATAATTTAAATGTCCATATTAATGCTAACGATGTAAATAAAAATTCAAAATAAGCCATAACGTGCCATATGGTATGACAAGTCCAAATACTGTTCTCCGGTAAATCGGAACAATTTGGATTTGGAACATTCAATCACTTCCTATTCTGCTCAACCTGCGTTTCGATAATGAGTAAGCCTTACAGGGGGAGTCTCTCAGAATTAGTTAACAGTTGCTCAGATGGATGATAACGCCCACCACAATCCCCTCGTAATCCACGGAACGCTTGCTAGAGAATAGCTATTTTCACAATTATTACACTTTCAGGGATTGTTATCCGATCCATGTTTTAAAATGACCGACTTTAAACTAAACGTATGCGGTCTCTGATGATAGCTCGTTTTGACTTATGAATCAATGAGGGCAAATCTAGACCATGAGTTGGATGGCATTCTATAATTAAAGCTCCCCGTACTGATTCCGAATTTAAATAAAGTCATACCTCCGGTCTAGCTTACGCCCATTTCTTTGTTAAACAAGCTGAACTAATGCACCACAACTGCAGAAACATAATAAATCGTAATCTAGTTTCGCTCTGGATCCGGACTAAAAAGTCTAGACTTCTATGGGCACAAACACGTTTCGATTTCCCAATTTCACTTGCTTCACCAAAAGACACTGTGCTTCCTACCCCCTCACAGTGAACTCATATTCAATTCGAGATCAATAAATTACTCCCACAATTTACAACAAACTCAAGCCAAAGCCGTAAAAAATATTTTTAGCAATGATCACGTAAACCGGATCGGATGAGCCATGTATCAAATGTCACACATTCGGCAGTGGAACGGGCTTATTTGAATACAAAAATATAGCATGTGGTTATCCGACCTGTATCTGCAACTTTCATGTCAACGATCCACGCACGAATCGCTCATAATGGCCGCGAAAGGAACCATTTCCGTTTCAAACTAAAAACCACTACCACACGTTGCTTTTTTTTCTGTGCGAAAATAAACTGCGAAGATTTATCACGCATCCTACACACAATGGCGAGTGGATAGAGACATTCGTCGGCACATAGACGGTCAGGTCTGACTTCTGAGCAACAGTGTGAGGTACTTAATGCAACTTTAAAGTGCGCGCAGAGACTCGGCCCGTGCGGTGAGCGCTCTCCACCGCTTCGGCGTTCGATGGCCTCAATTGAAATTCATTTCACTCTCGTTTCGAGTGAAAGAAAATAAACCTGTGAGGGCTCTCGCTGAATAGCCAGGCACTCCGGCCAGATACAGGCGACGTGTTTTGCGCCGTTTCGCTGTTGATGAACCGCGTAAGCGGTGGCATTGATTTATGATCACTTTCCTGGGGGAAGTGACGAAAGTAAATGACACTGACGTCATCGCCCACCTAAGCTGCTCCAACCAGTCCAGTCCACTCCAACGCTGCCGTCTGCTGCCAGTAGAGTAAGGATAACCAACACTTGATCAGCCGCGTATTCCCGGGAAAAGAAATCAGATGATTGACAAGTTTGTTCGATTCAGCAGTCGAGGGTTCACCTTCAGTGGTCTGGGTAGTTGGCCATAAATGGAATCTTGTTGTGACCGAATGACAATGAACGTTTAATTGCGTACAAAGCTGGCAATTGTAAAAAAACTCGATTCATTGACGGGACGCATCTATGCGAGGGGCTCTTGACGTGACAGTTTTGTAAGGAAAGCCACTTAGGCTGGACCTTGGTCGAGCTCTACGTGGCTGTTGTTAGTGCTTCCGCGCAATTTGCTGCGACTTCAAAAGCATGTACAAATCCAGCAAATCCAGCTAATTGAAATTGCAAACTTTTTGCCAATACAATTGACTTTAGTCATCAGTTGCGTGGGTCTCCGGTCTCTGTCGCGGTATCTGCATCTGGCGTCAAATGACGTAAGACCTGTGAATACACTCGCTTCTGTATCGTGGGCTGCACGCCACATTCAGGGTCCACCGAAACGGTAGCGTCACGCTGCTGTTGTTGTTTGAACTTGAAACAGCGACATGGAGGTTTCTTCCTATTTGGGATGTGAAGTGGATTTTTGGGCTGGGCATTCCGTTCCGATACGAGTGACTGGGCTGGCAAAGTTCACATTCCACTTGTGATAAATGACCTTGTGGGGTTTTTCATGATTGTCTGTGTCTCGGTTTTGAAATAAAACACATCATTGTGAAAAGGTTTCATAATATGAATATAAGTCACTCTTGTCTGTCAAACACATGTTTGCTGTTGACAAGCCCATCCGAAGTCTCATAGCACAGCAGAAGCCCATAAATCGTTGTAAAGTCGTTTTTATTTGTTTCGCGCTTCGCAAACGACACTCACCGGATGTCTTCATCCACTTAAAGGTATTGCAACCCTGAATTAATTTGTATGTCAACTAATTGACACCTAGACGGCAAGAAATTAAATTATTTTTGATTACGTCGCCATAATTTAATAATGGCAACTTAAACAACGTCGAACGTGGCACTGCACACTACTCATTCGTCGTAGGCCCGGCATTAACGTCGGTGTTAATGTGATGCTTAATTCAGCCGCTTGAGAAGTCATTCGGGGGCCATTGGTTTTATTGTCAAGTGAAGTTAATATTTATAATACATCATTCGCACTGTAGATGCTAAAGTCCACCTGGCATCCTCAGAGAAGACGTTTTAGAATTTAAATGTTTGTGCACTGCGTGTAATTCGTCGACTGATTTATATTTTTCTTTTTTTTCACTCAGAAAAGATGATTTTGCTAACGTCTTGGGTCTTAACCTTTCTACGAATTATGTGTTTTTGTCGCAAGGCATTATTGTTTTTACTCCTTTTCTGATTTATGTCAGTCACAACTCTCATCGTTTTAACATCTTGGCAAGACTTGTCATTAATAATAAGGTAGTTGCGAAGTTGTACCCGAGCCGACGGCTTATCAATTCAGATTCTACAGAAGCGCTGGTATGTACAGGGTTGTTCAAATACAAATTTCATTTTAAAAATGCAATAAAAACAAAAACCAAAATTAAATGTTGTCTATGTATTATGTCTTTATTAGTAAGACCAAACATACCAATTGGTTATGAACTACAACGTCGCTCAAGTGGCTGCGTCGGCCACGGGCCAATTGACATCGCAAAGACGCCTGATAACACGATTTAGGAATTTGATGCGCAAAATATCGATTGTGGAAAGGACGCGTAATCCTACATAATCGTTCAAGTCCATGTTTTCAATTTCAGCAGAAAAAGTCGTGGGTTAACATGGCTCTTCAACGCCCACCGTTGACGAAAACTTTGTTCCCTTCTCTGCCTGCGACGACAGGGACCATGAGCAAGAATGGTATGCTAGTGGAAAGAATTTGCTCATTGCACAAACTCGCGTAGAGCAGCCACTGTGGGTGCCGGACTGTTTAAACTACACACTGTCACTTTGGAAGTAAGTTTTCAGTATTTCCGAAAATTGTTCAAGCGAAAAGCGACTTATTTCGTTCCGTGGCGATATGGTAATGACTTTCTTTTAAGATTTCGAGCGGGAAACAGCTGTAAATGTCAAAACAGCTATGATTAAAAAAACACTATATGGCCCACCCTGTGTATATATGGGCATTTAAACATATGCATTGCAAAGGCCTCGGTTGACTATGGACTAAACGATTTTTCAAGACCATATACATACAGAGATTTAAACGACCACGTTGGCAGGTATTAGTCAGCCGGTGAGAAAAACAAAGAACATTTGCAGTGCACTCTCCCTAAGTCGAACTCTCTCTAAGTCAAACTTCCTCTAACTCGGACAAATTACGGTATCCCGTGACAATTCGACTTAGGGAGAGTCCACTGTACTCCCGAGGTGACAGAACAAGGATTAGATACTTATACTGCTGGGATTAGTGTTTAAAATTCAAGTCATTTTCCCTCTAATACATCTTCAGCTCACTGTTTTGAGTAATATCCTATTCTTTTATAAATATAATAAATTATAAAGTTGAGTTGCTTGGTTATGCGAAGGTTTGGGTCACTCTGATTCTTAAACAGCTGTCAGGATTTAGCTGGTGGATATCTTATTTTCGGGATTATGATATAGGAACCCATTTTTTCTCTGGTTATTGTTGCTCATATCTATCAAATCAGCTCTTCCGCCAAGGGAAAACTTAGCCATAGCTTCCTTCTGCAAGCAATTATGTTGTGTGCGCTTTTTCTATCTCACGTGTGGACTGAATATGTACATATTTATGTCAATTGGTCGAAACGAAAGTGTAAAAATGTCCACGGCAGCTGATTGTTGTAAGTACTCCTTGTTTTGAAGGTTTTCGTTCGATTCTGGACACACGAACTTTCACGACGTAACTGCGTCACAATACTTGGAATGTATGTAGGCCAAGAAAAAGCCAAGCTTCCCCTCTTGAGAAAAATTCACAAACAAAGTGAGTGGAAACTTCGCCAACATTCTTCAATTCAATTTAGTTCATTATTTTATATCTGCTTGGTGTCAGATTTGGACACTCGTCAAGTAGTTTCATAGTTTCCTTTGATTGTCCAGAGTGTGTTATGTTTTCTGATGCGCATCATATTGTGCAAGCGATATTAAATAAATGGCAGTAAGTGCGCCGCTTATCTAGTATCCTTGTTCAGGAAGCTCGCCTGACTGTTCCAAGATTATTGTTGTATGCCAATGTTTTTAAATCTAAGAAGAGGGAAAGTCTAAATAAAGGAGTTATTAGCAACCTTTTTTGCTGGACTGATTTTTCATTGAACTCGTGGCTTTCACGTCCTGGTACCCACATTTGTTGACCGGCTTGTTCAGTGTTTTGTGGAATTCCCAGAAAGCCGTTGAGTTGAATGTGAATCTCTTACCTATCTACATTCTGTGTTCTTTTAATGGTGCTATAGTTCACGTTGAAGCTAGGCCTCAACTAACACGTCTCTTCTGTACGGTCATGATCTGCCACCAAATTTGGACATCAAGTTGGTTAAGCTTTGTCCTTGTGTCTATTGCGTTGTATTAAGGAAAATAGTCAAGGGATAGGACTTCGGACTGAAGCAGTGGTGTCCATGCGCTCGACATTTAAGCGTTGAATCTGTGGGCGTTTGTCCGTGATGCATAAGATGTTCTAATGCAGGCCAGTTTTTTTTTAGTTTTTGAAATGTTACTACCCCTTAAGTCAATTACAGGTTTTAATAAGAGTGTGTTACGACACCTACCTAACTCAAATGTTTTTTTTTTTTCTTGTACTCGATTGGAATGATCAGTCAACAGAAGGTTGTCGAAGGTGAAGATGTATTAGAGGTATAATGACTTGAATTTTAAACACTAATATATAGCAGCATAAGTATCTACCCTTTGTTCTGTCACCTCGGAGTAAATGTATTTTGTAAAATTGGTATTTGGAACATTGAGAGAAATGTATGAAATATGGTGAAAAAGTTCGAGTTAGAGAGTTTCGACTTAGGGAGAGTCCACTGTATCATCCCATTGTTTGTGTGGCACTAGCGCCAAATATCCTACGGTAGAGTGTTCACTCAATCCTTTCGATTTTATTTCCACTTCTGTGTGTAGACCTTTTGTTTACCATTGTAGTTTGGTTCTTTCGAGGGCGAAGTAGAAGTCCATGCATCGATATACCCTATGAACAGTACAAACTCGATTTACGCAACTAATAGAAATTAAAGCAGTTACAATAACCGAGGTTGTCACAGGGTCACATTTCTTCAATAAGAAATGATAGTCAAAATAGCTACGTTTGTATAGAAAAAACGGTAATGTGACAGTAAACACATTTCTGAAACGAAAGCAAACCATTATTGTTGAACATATTGTTTATAAAATAGGAAAACGAAAAGTAAAAAAAGGAGATTGGATCTTTTGTTCCAGAGTTCGAGAGTTGCGCAAATCGAGTTTGTAATGTATGTCGTAATCCAAAACATAAGCAGTCTATCTACCATGTGCCATCTAAGTCCAAGCTGAAATTCCGAGTAGCTCCACAAACATCCAAATGTCCAATCTAATATAAGTCGCCATTAGGTTCCTCCCTACATAACATGCTTTATCTGAAACCTTAAATATGTAAACGCTTCTGATCCAAATCACGCAGCACTTCAGTCTTAGTTAAACAGACACATTATCTAACCCGACTGAAGTTTTTTTTTTGTTTTTGTTTCCATGGTAATTCCGGTGCCTAATAGAGTCGTAGTTACACTTGTTACCTGGCATCGGACGTGATTTGCATAAGAAATCGCGTTGAAAGCTCTTCTTTAACACTTAACCAAATATGCCGATGGCAACGATAAGAAAGAATTTCCGTGATTCGCTGCGAGCCAAGACGGCTTCAGTGCGCCACTGTGAATTAGAGCCAAGGCGGTGGCAGTGAATTCTTTCAAATTCGCTTTGACTCACCGAATTCACATAATAGAACCGAAAGTGCGGCAAATGTTCGACCCATATAAAAATATATCAAGAAATAGGCGGCGCACACGAATCTCCTCCGCGTTACATTTGAAAAGTAACCAAGGTTCCGGTTTCGCCTTCAATTTCAATAACAAACGCATTCCCCACAACAGATCACGTATGAATAAAAGATCAGCATCTTAGGAAGCTCATTGAACCTGCCCACATGCCCACCGCCACAAAAGCAAGCGTCAATCAAGTTCAACTGCAAAGGCAAAATGAAAACATGCCGCGCACCTGAGTTTGTTATTTTTTAGCATTCCATTCAGAGGCATATGTGCGCAGTGCACTGCTTTGGGAAATCTGTTCGTCTTGAATGGGTGCTTTGGTGAAATTGCCTTTTCGCTCGGATTTGTCATTCGTGCGAAATAATAATTCGCACAAAGGCGGATGCGAACAATTGAATTTCACCCCACACGCGTCTGTGTGTGATCTGTAGGCACGCTTCCCATGTGACTTTTTTTATTCATGAGATCTTTTTGTGTTCGCAGGTGCACGACTGGGCGACGGACTTCTGCGATGGCACCCACCTCTGCGCTCTGGTTGAGAAACTACAGACGAGACCCCTGAAGCCGTCTTGGAATCGAAGGCCGGCCAATCAGCACCACTACCTGGAGAATGCGTCGACGGCCCTGAACGCCGTCGAAGCCGATCACATCAAGTTGGTGAACATCGGCAATGTGGACATAGTCAACGGGAATGTGAAGCTGATCCTTGGGCTTATCTGGTCGCTGATTGTGCGGTACCAGATCGGAAGGAGCAAGTTCCCGCCGAGGAAACTGATGCTGGCGTGGCTTCAGGCGGCACTGCCCGAGTGCAAGATATCAAACCTGACCACCGACTGGAACAGCGGTGTGAATTTGTCAGCCCTGTTGGACTACTGTGAGCCGGGGCTGTTCCCGCATTGGCGTGGCATTGATCCTAGTCAGAGTGTGCGCAACTGCACCACCGCCATGAACATCGCCCAGAGGGAGTTTGGTATTCCCAAGGTCCTGGAGCCCGAGTACCTCGCCTCGCCTTGGTTGGACGAGCTGTCTGGCATGACGTATTTGTCGTACTTCATGAAGCCTGGCGCACCGGGCTACAACGCAACACTGAGGTGGGTGAACACTCAGACCAAGGAAAAGGTGACCAACTTCACGGTAAGTCTCGCTATTTCCCCGTCCCGACTTTTTAAAAGCACATCTAGTTTTACTTTTTAGAGCGATTGGAACGACGGTCGTGTGTTCTGCGAAATCATCAGGAATCTCGGTGGCTCTGCCCCCGCCCCAGAAAAGCTGAGTGCTGATCCGTTCCATTACGAGAATAACATTCGAAAGGCGGTGGATGCCGGCAGCAAGTTGGGAGTGCAGCCGTTCCTTTCCCCAAAGGACATGGCCAATCCCGACGTCGAGCATTTGGGCATCATGGCCTACGCCGCCAACCTGCAGTGGGTCACTCCCAGGCCACCATTGTCTGACATGATCAACGTGTATTTAGAGAGCACGTCTGGTAGAGTGGGCGAACAGGTAACATTCGGAAATACATCACACCAATCCGGATTTCATTTTCGCTTACTTTTCAGACACACTTCCGTGTGGACGTAATGTCCCGAGAGATCGACATAAGCTCCGTGCGAGCAGTTATTGTTCCTCCAACTGGAACGCCTCAATCGCAGAGGTTGAACTCCCACGGGGAAGGTGTCTTCATCCCGGAGAAGTACGGCATGCACGAGATAGTAGTTGAAGTCGGAGAGGACAGCATAGGCGGACACTTCTTCAGGGTCCTGCCGCGTTTCATTCAAGTGGCTCCACCCGGAATGGCGCCATGTGCCCTCGGTAGCCTTGTTGAAGTGCTTGTGAATGCCACAGGGGCACCAAAGACAGAGGACATACTTGTGACTGCTGTTAGCCCATCGGGAATCTCCCACAACTGTCCGTTGAAAAAGGTTGAAGAGGGGCACAGTGCCATATTTAAGCCCGACGAAGCTGGCATCTGGGAAATTGCCATCACCTATCAAGGCCGTCACATTCAGGGTGGGCCCTTCACGTGTGCCGTGTTCGACTCCACTGGGGTGTCAGTTCATGGATTGGACGGAGCAATGCCCTTGAGGGCGCACTCGTTTGAAGTGGACGCCCGTGGTGTTGGCGTCTCTGGCGAGTTGCACGTTGACATAGTGCACGACAAACGATCGTTGGTATGCTCGGTGGAAAAGATTGTCGAGAACAAGTACAGGGTGACTTTCATGCCGCGACAGAATGGCAAGTACCGAGTGTACGTCTATTTCAATGGATACGATGTCAAGGGATCGCCCTTCATCATGCGAGTCGGAACGAAAGGCCGCTCGGGAAAGACCCGCAACAGTCCCCAACACGAGAGCAAGCACCGTTCGGAGAGCCCGTCGCTACACTACACAACAGCCACTGCCACCAGACACAAGGACTACCGGACTGCCAAGAACGAGCTACTGAGCCAAGAGCGTCAACGGTCGTACTCACCACAGTATTCACCAAAGAACGAGACGGACTACCGGTCGAGTAGCTACTACAAGCGCGAGAGTGAGGTAAGTCCAGTCACTCCACGCTCCAGAACACTGCCTTCTAAACACAGTCACCTTCAAACACAAAACCAAAATTCTACTAACACACAGGCTTCGTCGCCGAAATTGGCCTCTCCATCCCGCGACACAGTCGAAGCATCTCTCGCTCATAAATACAACGTCAGCACCACAAATAACGAGCACTTATACGCGACAAGTCGCAGGGAGTCCAAGCTCGCCAACTCATCCTCCACCAGCAAGACCGACTATTACTACGACAAGGAGAATGAGTTGTACAGGCGCAAGAAAGACCGAGACCTAAATCTAACACTAAGTCCGCCGCGCGAAGAACGCTACGTCTCGAAGGCGACAATCTCCGAAAGTCAAGTCGCGAGTCCCGTACACGTAATTTACACCTTTTTTTACACACCTCTCCTTCCTCTGTCTCTCCACTTTCCGCTTGCGATCATCCGATAGACCCTCGTACTGATTCTTGATTTCATTTAGGTTCGAACCAGTGAGGTCACTCGAAACAGTCCTCTCACCATCAAGACTTCGAATCACTTCGAGCACTCTACCCGAAATGTGAACTCCAGTCCCAGGACTCTTTCCGTATCGCCAGTACCCCCGAGGCAGTACAGCAGTTCGCCCAGCAACTACGTGACCACGGCAACACACCGCATTGGGAGCCCGGTAGGTGTCAGCACTCATTCAGCACTGGTCATTGGCTAATTTCCTCCCTTCTTGCAGGCGCCAGTTTTGGAGAACGTCCGCCATGTCGAGAAGTCATCGAGCTACAAGACTACTTCGAACTATGTCACTGACTCCAATCTTCGGGCCAGTCCCCTTTTCACAGCCGGTCTTACCCGGAGGACCGCTTCTCCGGAGCCAGCTATAGACCACTCGTCAAATGTTCGGGTTTCGTCGATAAAGCCAACTGCAGCTCGCCGAGATAGCTGGGACGTGATTAACAAGACAAAGCACATGCTGTCCCACAACTCCCTAGAATCGCTGGCAAATATGACCGAAAAGCAACTCAACACGGACCTAGCCTATCACCGACCTGACATCGATCACGAGACGCACCGGAACACACAGTATAACAAGTTCGCCCTCGCTGAACAGAAACACCATTCAGAGCGGCGTGGATCCGATGATTCCGATCAGTACAGGTATGTCCTCTTGGAACGATCTCAGTGCTCAACCAAGCTCACCAACTCGTTAACTTTTCAGGCAGACCTCAACCAACTTTAAGCAGACCGAGAACCACTATAACTCAAAGTCTACTGGCTACACAACCACGATCAAGGAAACGTCAGAGCGTCATGTGACCGAGCGCAGCGGGGAGACCGGTGGCTACGGATATTCGTCACTGTCCCGATTTCGCCCAATAGACAGCAACGCTACGGGAGCGCAAGCTATACGAGTTCAAGACATCCCCAATGGAGCCATTGGCCGCCCGGTGGAGTTCGAGATCGATGGGTCCAAAGCTGGGTCGGGAAATCTCGAGATACTCGTCAACGGGGGAAGAGTCACCTCGTCCGTGCGATCCCTTGGCGGACAGCGATTCATCGCGAGCTTTACTCCACACGAACCAGGCACGCACACTGTGCAGATCACATTCAACGGGGAGACTGTACCAGGTGAGCGTTAGCTTAGTTTAGTCACCGGAAATCGGCGTCGTGTAAATCATCCCAGAGCCTGTTATGTACATAAGCCTCTTATGATAATGACTTCAACTATTTCAAGACTCTCGGCATTGGAATGCCGATCTAGCTGGAAGATCTACATAGAATTTTGTGAGCAGTCGATTCTTTGAATAAAAATGTGGTCAGATCGGTTTTGGCTTGGTTTCGTCAGCGGGAGGTAGTTTCGCGTTGGCGTTCCATTGACATGTGTTCACGGTTACCAGAAACGGTTTGCTATGGGCATGTGTGCCAATGATTTAATTCGGAGGGTGTTGTCTAACACTCCGAGAGATAATTGACTTTTTGATATTTCATGACGTTGACATAGTTGTTGACCGCTTATGCGGACTGTAGTGGGCGATCGAATCCTTGAACGAATTGCTGTGGTAAGAGGTTGAAAGTCCATAATTCTATTTGGACAGCGGATACCATTCCTGCATACACGGCCATTCAATTTTGTTTTGCTTTACTTCCTGTAGGTGTGTCTTATTTCTCAACACGATATTTTGTTACGAAACTACACGCAGATGTACCCTGTCTGTAGTACGCGTTGAATTAAAATATGTTTAAAAAAGCCTGCCAAAATGATGGGAAAAAATTGTTCTTCCACCTTATTTCTAAGATCAACAGAAAAATGATTTTTAAAAAGAGTATATGAAGTTTTGCATGCTTACCCAGGAAATGTTGACTTAACTTGAAATGACATAAATCGAGCTGAAATTCTCGATTTTTTTTCTGTATTCTGGAAATTAACGTTACAAATTTTTATACAAGTGAAATAGTCTTTGAAATTATTATTCGTTGAGTTAGTTTATCGATAGTTCAAAAACGGGGTAACATGGACGTTCTCTTAATTTTAAAAATCCGGAAACGCAGTTTTTTAATCCCAGTGAAAGAATTTAAAAATATTTTGTATTTTATATAGATTTTCGAAATTAATTTCCTTACATGGTGCATAAAAATACTTAAATCTGGCAGCCATGACATCTTTTTCAGTAGTCCGCATGATCCTCTAGGCCAACCAAAACCACACTGCTTATAAAGTAAGTTTAAGTGTAAGTGTAAGTAAGAGTCAAGTCTTTTCCTCCGCCATCGACTCTAACTCCAAGTCAAATTTTTGGATTTGGTACAATCATCTCGTCCTGAGTCTTCCAAGCGGTCGTCTACTTGATAGAATTGCTTTCAACGCCCGCCTCGGAAGTCTTGATGATTGGGACACTCCTCCCACGTAACCAAACCATCGAAGCATAGTAATTGTTTCGGTCATTACCCAAATTGCATAATTATAAATGAGAGTTGGAATATATACTCAATTGAAAACATCTAACTTGGCTGCAACACCAAGCTCGGCCTTCCTGATTTAAGACTCTCGAAGCTATTTCCAAATCGACCCGGCTTACAGGAAGAGATATTTAAGCTTCTCCAACTGCTTCAATGGAGTCTCACTAACATGAGGAATGAAATAGAAACAATCGCTGTGGATTTAACTATAACCCTCCTATATAACTGTTTTAACTTAGATAGTTAAATTTAATTAATTAATATATTTAGTGCGGATATTATAAGCTAATCCATTATTTTATGGTGTCTTTCGACTAGCACTACGTTTTGTCATGCCTTTATTAATGCGGTGTGTAGCCAAGAAGACCGGGAAAAGACTTGACTCTTACTTACACTTACACTTAAACTTACTTTATAAGCAGTTTCGCAGCCAGTTTCAATGCCTGAATTAGTGAATTACCACATATTTATTACTTAACATTGATTTTATTACTCACATTATGTGACTTTTGTCATCCTCACGACGATCATGTGAAGATCCTAATATGTTCGTTGTAAGGCTGACAAAAGAAACATAAAGTGATTAAGAAAATACAAGTGACATATATTTTTGAGTGACAAGACTAAGAGAATAGGGGGGACCTTATAACATCATCCCAACGACATTTGTCATAAAATCGTACAGATCCTTAAAAATAAAACAAATATATACGTTCTCGAACAGGTTTCAACTTATGTCGTTGCACATTTTTAAGCCCTGCATTCTATTCTTGCACATCAATGTGTTGACAGTCTTATTATCCTTTCTGGATTTTGTTGTCGTTGTGTGTGTAAGACAGTATTGCGCGGTTTACACACTTGTCAATAAAGAACGCTTATCGGGTCCCTCCAATCGCCAAACCGGCGTACTAGTGCATTCATCCGAACTATTTCCAATCTTTAAATACACCACATAAGATCGCTTACTTGCCGTCAGAAAAAATTGCTTTTGATAAAAGGATACGAATATTTAGATAGTATATGTATTTGGAAGTTAGAAAATTCCGCTGGAATAATTTTAGTGCTTTGTTTGATTTTCAGAATTATAGGTACTTCGCATGATTACGTTTGTATTTTATTGCATTGTATTTATTACAATTAAAATAATTGTTAAGAATCGTTCATTCTACTTGCTTGATATTAGCGATTCAGCATGGGTACGGAACTTGCCTTTGAGATATTCAGTTCTCTTAGACATCTTTTAGACTGACATCTTAGACATCTCTTGCGAATTAAACGTATTTTTGAAATACTCTGCGAATGAATTTCGATTTTGCTATTTTTCACTGCATTCAATTTGAGAGTGGATTAAATTCAAGAGTTCTGTTAACGGTAAAAATGAAGTTATCGTGAGCATTGAATTCAATTTTGAAATGTACAAAATAGAATAATATCTACAAATAAATACAAAACCATGTTATATTAGATAACAAAAAATGGGGCAGTTTTTTTTTGCTTAAGTGGTCGCTCAAAACTGGGAAACGCATTTCCTTGTGTAGACAAATTGAGCTCAATAAATGTCCTCCTTCGAGTCACTGACAATGGTCAAAAAGTTATAACTGTCTAGAAAAAGCTTCCCAACCTTGATAGGGATTGTCTTTGAACATATTCAGCTACTCGAGACACCAACCGTATCCACTTCCAAGCAGCGGCCACCTTTAAGCCTAAAACACAAGTGTTCTGAAAGCTGTTGCCTATCCTTGTTTATTCCGATGAAGCCCAATGAATTTATAACCCCTGTCATCCCGGCACAAAGTCTAAAGTCGGTCGACAGGTGCCTCCTGCACACTTGGCAATGATAGATTCTATAAAATTGCGCGGGTGTTTTATGTACAGGTGACATGAAAACACGAACAATTACGAGGAGAAATACATACATCAAGGCGCACTAGATACCCAAAGATATTCCACAAAATAATCGGTTGAAAACATCTGCGCCTGACTGTAAGACGTGACTTTCATATTAACTTACAGTTTACACACTCACAAGACACACCGCATATGTGTAGGTGTTAAGAGCTCGTCAACTGGTTCTCTGAAGAAACCATGAAGAATGAGTCAAGCCACTGTGAAGCTCACTCAACGTCGTACCTTCTACCTGTGGCCGCGGCCAAGGAGCGTGTTTACACGATATGAGTGGAAGCGAACACTTAAGAGAGCGCGATTACTTGTTCGTTGCTGCATAAAGAGACGCTTTGAGTCGACTTCAAGTCACCAAACAATCGCAGACGGTTCATTGGAATTTCTGCAATCAAATATCCGACAGTCTCTACTCTCGGTTCGTTGAAGTCTAGCGTGTGCACACAAAGTAGCGGTTGAAGCAACATCAAGAGAAAACGAATAAAAAGCTTACCGTTGAATAAAACCATAGATACCTGATTTAGCCATCACTACAAAGACTGATTTTTATACAAAACCTTACTGAAACTTTTAAAGGAAACACGAAAAGTTTCTCGATTTGGGCACTTGACTGAATTCGGAAACACATTGTAGGCTATTGAACCGTTCAATTGTTGCTAGCTGAAACTGAAAAGGGCCCAAAGTTCTTACCACGATCACGACGAACCGGACAACTGGAAAGTGTAGATTGTCGCTGCAGCGTCGCCATTTTGTTTCACGTCGAGGTGTTGCTTTTTTGCAGTCCGTCTGCGCTGCCAAAAGAAAACCTGCATTCAGAGTGAACAGTGAATTTGTTGCGATACATATCTGATAACTTGTTGCTTCTTGCATCACTAGAATTTGTTAACACAAGAAAGAAAAGAGAAAAAAAGAAAAAGTATCTCAAAATAAAGCAATCATCAGCTATTGCTCGTGCAAAAATCGAACGCGACTCATAGATTCAAGACAACATTCCAGCACATATCTGCGAGATGACGTGACGATTTTTGTTCGCTTGTAGATTCGTGTTTAATTTTTTTTTGTTGCTGTTGTTGTCGTGGTTGTTGTTGTTTTTCATCACCGTGCGAGATACACACATCCATACGTCTTAGATACTCACGAAATTTCTTTTCTTTTAAGTGAATTTTCGGCTCGGCTTACAAGCGCTGACAATAGATACACGAGACGTTTTCTCGATTTTGAGTCCGATCGGCGGCGATCAGTGAAATTAAATTTTTCGGGGAGTGTTTCGTGAAAGGGGCAGTGGGAGAGAGGGAGTTTAAAACGAGTTTTTTTCGTGTGTTATTTTTTATGAATCCGAATCTCTCGTGTATGCGTGTAGTGCTTTGTGCAAAAGTGGAAAAGAAAAAGTTTCAAGATACTCAAAAGATATAAGAGTATCTTTCCCCCGAAACAAAAGTGACAACAAATCGATCTATAGATCTTTTATTTTATTTATTTTTTTTATTTTATTTTGTATCTTCTCTTCGTTACCGCCTTCGTGTGTGTGATTGATTGATTAAAAGAATTTCCACGTACCAGTGTGAGATTCCAGAGCTCGTCGTTTATTGCTTACCCATCATCAGCTTGCCAGCCTGCCAGCCACCTGCCTGCATTTGGAATACCTGCAAATCCGGAAGTTTCTTGTATTGAGAATAACGTAAACCTACCTGTCTGCGGCCAACTATCTGACCCGTCGTCGCCTTCGATACAAGAACTCGCTGTGTGCCTAACATTTCACAGGTAAAAACAAATTGAAGAAGAAAACATAAGAGAGCCTTATCAATTAAGAGAAACATATTCAGATTCATAAATTGAGCGCGACTGAGATTCGAGATTTGAGAACGTATCTTTGCGTGGAAATCCCCACAAATTCACAACACAAGCCGTCACCTTCACTTGACGGCCTACTGTTATATAATTTTTGTCGCTTGGGTTATATTTTTCCTCACTTGCTCGAGTATCTGTGGTACCGTTTTGGTTTATGCATACCTACTGGAATAACGGACACCTACGTGAGGAAGCCTCGGCGTGAAGTAATTAATGAGTGCCGAGCTTGTCAATGTATCTTCATTTGCTTTTTGATTGAGTCAGTGCAGATCGATGACCGGTTGTGTTGGCTAATGCAATAATTTGAATTGGGGCGATCGCTGTTGGATAACTCGCTTAAGAATTCAGATGGCGTGTGTAGCGGAGAGGAACACGTTTTGTTTCGCTCACTTCTTTGCACACATTCGCTGGCATTAGCAAATCCAACCCTTCACTGAATAAATTGTTTAAATTCGATAATTCGCTAATTCGTACGCGTTCAACAATAAATCTCCGGACAAGTGGCTCCAATTGTTACGTTGTAATGTGTACTACCCCAACCTCTGACCTATACCCTGCGTTCATTCATTAATTCATTGAAGAGAAAACTACAACTGATTAAGCCATTAAATGGCACACAACATACTGTTCAAAGATTTCTTGGAACTCATTGCATTTGAAGTAGCACGCCGCGCCGCCGTCAAATGACTCATTGCACTGAGGCATTACGTACGTGTAGGGCATTCGAAAAATGCTTTGTTTTCGTCGACTTAGAAGTCGGTCAATGAAACACTATAGCTTCCGTGGGTGTTGACATAAAATGTCATTCACGTCGTCGGTGCTTTTGTGAATTCTGTCGGCTGCGCAGAACACGCTGTTGTCGCTTGAAAAAAATCTGTTGCAGACCAGGTTATTTTTTTGTAAAAAATTCAAAAACTTGCTGATTTTAACTGAATTCCACAAACCACCACGCCTGTTCATCATACAACACTCTCCTTAGACGGCAGTTTATTGTGTTTGGCGCAATCTAGGTTTTTGTTGGTTATTCCATTCCAATGAATACCAAGTTATTTGTATAATTTCCCACCTTATGGGCGTATAACACACATTTTCTTGGACATCATTACTTTCTTTTTGCCGTACGCTAAGTGGGATAGAACTCATTTTAAGAAACCAGTGCACAATCCATCTCTGCGGGTGAAGACATTTACTTATTAAGATGCAAAAAAGCAACTACTCATATCTTTAATTCCCTTTTTGCCATCAGTCGGTTGGACTCCAAAACAAAAAATACATGACCTCGTTCACAAGTAATCCTTCATTCTCTTTTTACTTTTTCTTTCAACCTTCGAGTCGCGTAGATCATTAATCCGCGCCTCAACTTGTTTAGATTTCAGTCACATGCTGTCAATTAGAATCTTTAGGAATCGAAATACTCCCCATCTACCTCCGGCTTTTTCTCAACACCTTTAAATGAGATCATTTAGTTAAGTAGCATTCACTGTTAGATGGAGAAGGGATGTTTGTGGCGGAGACGTTGAATTTTGTCCTCGTACATGATACTGAATGTAAACTGAACGACCGTCGAAGACTGACGATATCTCTGCTTACAGAAATATGTAAAATCTTATTTCGTTCCATCGAGGTCCCTTAAACGAAGAGCTCCCTTTAGCGATCATGTATTGTCGGTAAGGCTTTTGCGTTTCTCTCTAGCTAATTTCCAGTCCGATGGTATGTATCAGCCAAAATTGCTCAATCGCAATCGGAGGTATCCATATACATTAAAGATTTAAGATGAGTTTTCCACGCGAAGATTCCCCACTGATATCGTCGTGGGTGATACACTTAATTTTAATCATTCAATACAAAACATTAACCTCTATATAGAGGAAAGGAGCAGCGAATGTATATGACGCAAGTGGTATTGATTGCCACTCAGAGGCTTAACAAAATTTGTTGTTGAGAGATATTCATAATTTCTTTTTCCAAAATTGTTTAAGGCACGGAATCCTCACTTGATCAGCTCGATGTTTTAATTTTTCTTGGTAATAGCACTTATAGGCTATGGAAATAACTTTTTTTATACTCTCTTCTTAGGCGGAAACAATATTATTCACCACTCATTGTCCGCCTAAATAAGATTTCACTGTAAAAGAGGCCTGTTTATGTTTGTGTTTTAATCCATTTGGCAAACACTCCAGGTTCAGTCCATTCGGAGAAGGTCATCGAATGCTTCACCCTCAAACGTAGGAGGGGAATGAACTTAACTGGGAATGGTACCAGGAGATGTGAGTTGGAATCGTATGCGAGCAACACCTAACCCAAGACTTGGGTATGGAGTCCATTGAAAAACCATTAAAGCAAAATCGACACAACCCTAATTACTAATATGAAAACGTTTTCATATTCTCAAAGCAACCAACCAACAACATCAGTGGTTTCTCATAATTACGCCGATCATTACTCCCATCCTCCAATTGACCACAATGTGAAAGTCAAAGTCAAGGTGTTTCGTGATGAAAGCCTCTTACAGACACAGACTCAAAGCGGACTCAGGCAGACACACGGACCAGTAATCACATCAGCACAACGTGTTAACCGAATTGTTCACTATTCACTCTCTTCTCTGCCCTGCCAATTACGATGGAAACCAATTTACCCGGAAAAATACGAATCACAGTAGTTAATGTACCCATAGACGGTCACAAGCAAAGCAAATCTCACTAAGGACAGAGTCCAGAGTCTGCTAAAGGCGTTTTTCATGTTTGATGAATCAATTAAAGTGCTTGACTGATGTCTGGCATCGTGCCAATTGATGACAGATTTCACCTGGGTTATCCACTGTCGTGAGAAATTTATGACAAAATGACGACCGACGACTGACGGCGACGAATATGCAGTGTGCTTTGGAAAAACGTGATTTATCGATCGACGACAATGTGAGACTTTTCCGATGATTTTCTTCGCCGTTTTTTTTTTTTTTTTGTCTCGTTTTTCGTATCTTTTTTGTACACCTTCGTGGGCGAAAGCGATGACCAGGATTACTGCTGATCAGTGGATAGTTAAAAGGAATGTGATACAACAGCAAGTACTTATACGAGTTACGAACTGATGGAAAGTTGAATTACTTGTATGGCTGAATGGGGAAAAGTTGTACTTGGTGTAATCATTTGAATCAACAGTCGCGTACTGATGATACATACGTGTAGTTTGCTAATACATAGTTACAAACAAGTTGATTCTCGATACTCTGTAAATGACACCCAGGTGTGAATGAGTTGAGCGTAGATCCCCAACAATTTTGGTTGAATCGCAGGTCCACGAAGCGTCGACCAAAGACGGAGAAGATGGAACAATCACGAAGTGAAATGCTTATCTAAGAGCTGTCGAATCGAGAACATGTGTAGTGATTCTATTGATAGCGAGCACTCCCTATACGATAAGAGAACATCGACAACAACTTTCTCACATGTTCAAAATTAAGTGCACTTTGGGTTAGATACACGTTTTGACTTCGTTTCATTTGAACGTAATCGGGTCGCCTTGGCCTTGAAGCTTTTCCAAAACGGAGCTTTATATGAATCTATACTATTTTGAATTCGTAAACCTTTAAGCAGACAGACTCGTTGGACCTGTTCTAGTGACATGCATTTGGTGTTCAAACGAAACTCATAATGGCATTCCTTTTTCCACAAAACTAACCAGATTGGCTTCAGGCCGAAAGACCAGATCTACGATAGTAACGCAAATGGGTTTAGTGGTCAAGATGCCTTATCGTTTTTGGATAGCACCATGGTTTCATTGAGCAACTCTGTGAGAGCTTCTAATTCGATCATCAGCATGTGCATTGATGGAATTAGCAAGAGGAATACGATTAGACCTTGCCCTTTTAGGGTTCTTTCGTTTCTTTTTTATGGAGTCGGGTGAAAGTCCCCGTTCGTCATCACAAGCATTCATGATGTGTTTCTCACATTTTGCACAGCCTTATCTGAAATTCAATGACTAGGCGGGAGTGGACCAACGGTCCATACATCAACTTAATTTAGATTATTCTCATCGTAGATGACTAATTTAAGTAATGATCAGCATACAACTAAAACGATATTTATGTACTTGTAACCGCAAATGAAGTAATTACTCATTGCATCTGTTTGAGATCTTTATCCGCACTAGAGGAAACGAATATATACTCCTCCATACTCCTCCACAAACACGCTCATATCTAAACCCACTCTGTTGCCTCCCCCGTGAATTTTGAATGACCACTTTGTCAGAATTCGACCTTAGCTCACGGGGCAGATGGCAATTTGTCAGTAAAAACAACACTTTCGAGTACAATCCAACGCAATAGCTGGCATGTCAAGTCGGCGTTTGTCTGGTATGGTCTGTGTTCCGCTGACTTCAAGACGAGGTGTGTCAAGCTGACTCAAGCAGATTACCCGAGCTGGGCTAATTATAAAATGTGAGCGTGTGCACATTCGTTCCAAGCTCAATCCTCCGCTTTGCATTTTTGTAGCCGTTTCGATTCTGTAATTAATTGAATAGTTGCTCGCTGGTTATTTCACTTTCTTCGCAAGAGAAACAAACGCAAAGCATAGCACGAATTTGCATGCCTCCATGGATTCATCTGCGAAACACTCTCACTGACGCGTTCAGTATGTATCTAGGCGCATCGATGATGGTTTGATGAATTTGATTAACTTTCAAATATGCCTGAAAGGAATGAATTTCGTTAAAATTCCTCATAATCTGCTTTGAAGTGTACGAAGTTTTGCGACAGAGCACAAGCTAAGGTTATCAGTTCATGACGACCGAAGAACTACACATTACACAAGTTAATTATATTTGCCTGGCTTTTGTGCTTGTGTCACCGGTCTAATACTGCACATTTCCTCATTGATGTCGTTAGGCTAGTGACTAGGAGGGGAGGAGCTTCGCATGCTTCCCGTGTGTAATGGTCTCATTGTCTACCTGGGGAGATTTCTCTTTCGGATGTCGCCGTGAGAGTTCGTTTACGTAATGGGAAAACGATTTGATGATGTGCCAGTGTATGTGTCGTAGTTTTTCAGAACAGAGAAAAAATCTACAAAAAGTGTATCCAAACGATTGTTGCGCTTAAAGTTGTTTTGTACGGAGCAAGGTTCAATCGCATTAAAAGTGCTTGTACTTGTTGTGAACTGATTGAAGGTCGGTTGTTTGGTTGCAGCTTTTTTTTTTAACTGAAGTGTGTGTCTAATTGATCGTAGACAAGAGCAGCAGAGATACACAACATTTTGATGCATGATATTTTATTTCCTTTGATCGCAGGCAGTTCGCACAGAGTTATTTGCTTTGACGCCGATGCATCGGTGAATAGTTTCGTGAACGACGTTACGTTTCACGGGCGTTTTTTTTATACAGAAGCCTTGAATTGAGGTAATTTTGCAGAATAATTTGAGTACACACACGTCCTTCTTGCTCCAGTGAATCTAAAAATTGAATCATTAACTAAATGTGAATTTTTTTTCGAACAATGATGCGAGAATAATGACGGTTAAGGCGGATCGCTTATAAACCTTCATTTCAGGGACTATACAAAACTAGGCAGAATAAAGTTAAGGACTACTTAGAAAGGACGAGAGTCACAAAATCGTGTTTCAAAATTGAGAACGAACAGACGAGAGTTTTTTATTAGTAGAAGATGTAGATTAGGTTTGGTAAGAGTCGGTGACTGCAGAAGGCACTTAAATTAAGGCCAGAGTAGGCCCATTGTAATACCACGCGGATTGACTACTCCTACTCTGGGAACCAGATGGGACTTATGGGAAAGCGGTTTAGCATGTTGAGATTCAATTTGAAGTTATTGGAATCGTAGGCCCCTAGTTCCAAGTGCCTACGACTTACCAAAGCACTCATGAGTAGAGCAGGTGATTTGTCGTTTGTATCTCTTCTTCATCCGTGCAGCGTCTGCAGAAAATATTGTTTGGGGCACTTATTCTGCGGGCATGCAAGCCAATTTCGCAGTGTCCGCCCATAACCGGTGACTGTTCTTAGTTAACCCTTCTAAGTCTAAGCAGACAGAGTAATCGCTTAAGATCTAGTGCTGGCCATATTTCCTTTGTTTTAAGGCAACTGGTGCCATCTGGTCATTTTTGACAGCTAGCTGTAGCGATTGGAAAGGAAGTTGAAACTCCTTATAGTGTTTGGTATATCACAATGTCCTTATGTGAAATGCTCAGCCATCTCGTTAACACACGAGCCTGCAATTAAGGCGTGTTTTTGACCATGACATTGTGCAAGGACTTTAATTGCAGCCTGACTGTCGGAACAGAAGATGTTGTCCCTTTTTAGATATTACATTGTTCTTGAGCAAGGCCATGGTACGAAAAAGTACAATTTGGGTGACACTCCAGTTCGAGCTTAGCCAGTGCACTGCTTTCCCTGAAACCACTCGCGGGTTCTATTGTTCTCTCACAAGTGGGGGGTACCTACAGAACTCGCAACCGTGAAGTTTGCACACTCTTTGAATCAGTCTTAATCTCTCGAATTGAACATAGACAAACAATGCACGAGTAGAGTCGTGACACTTAGTCACAAGACAATGGCGGCTAGAAGTTGTAATTTATATTCTTCTAAATAGCTAAATATAGTGTGACAGTAGATTAATTCTTGTTTTATGGTCTTTTGACTCAGATATTTAGTTTACAACTTCCTCATGTATTCTTAATTGACATGGCGCTCATGCATGCTAAGTATCAACTTCTATGAACTCTACAGGGTATAGCCACATTGAGCGGTTTGTCAAGCTAAACTCATATCGGTACATACGAGCTGAACAATTTGGAGTTCGCCGCTGCGACTTCACTTCTATCACTGGCTCACTTGCTTTCAATTTATACATAAACAAAGCCCGCATACAGAACTCTTCCCTCACACGCTTCCTCACGGCTCTTAACATTGTCCATACCTAGGATGATCAACTGCGCCGAAATTCAATGTTCTGTACCGTGTACCGAAAAAAAGTTTCGGTACACACAAATGTACCGAAATCTAATTGTCATACCGAATTTAAAAAAAATTGAGATGCAATCTGAATTAGTGACTGTAAGCAAAGCTTTTAAAATTTCATTTCTTTTTTGGGGCTTCACAAAGCGTGTGGTTATATGTAACCGACGTAATCCGATCGAATTATAGTTTTCGTGCCACTGACTGTGCTTTCAAAATTATCCACAGTTCTTTCCCTTGCCGAAATTCACTCCCGCATGTCTGAAATCTGAACATGTTGAATACTCCGCAATGTTCACCGAAGAACCGCATTGATTTCAAATCGTGTGATGAGCTCTTCGACCGATTTACCCTTTTCAGAAAATATGTTAAGGTGTAGAGAATTGAGAGGAAAATAGTGTTGCTACAGACCATCGATGGTTGGAATGCTTTTATCATTTTGAAAAACAAAACATCATCAACGAAAAAACTCAGTTTCGCCAGGGACTTCGGGCGCAGTTCAGAGAGGATTCTCTTTAGTAAATGAAATATGGTCACTAAATAAATTATGATTTAAAACAAGTACATATCTTCTTGTGTACCGAAGTCGGCTTTGTGAAAGGTAGTCATTCTATCCATGCATCTGCGCTATATAGCAGGGCTGGGATGACTGAAGCTAGCTTGGCCTCTATGGGGACCACTATTATTCAACATCCTCTACAGCTCAAAGGAACTTCGCTTGGCAAGAGTTACTCTGGGTTTGATCTCGGCACTAATGTAATTCTTCACTTCCACGTCTTGTAATTTAATTCCTAGTGGTTAGTAGAGCGGTAATCATCATCAGCTGTCAATATCATTGGTTACTGGGCCAATGAGCCGGAGAGTGACAGCACAAGGACCAGATGGTCTAAGCAGAGCATGATAACCTTTTAATCATGCAGTCACACTACCTATCTACCGCTGAGCCGAGATAGAGGAAGTCCCTGACCGTATTAACTACCCTTTGGACTTAACGGCGATGTCTTCTAATTTAGGGGAACAGAATTCTCGTCTAAAATCGCAGTACGACATATTCCTCCAAACTGCAGTGATCCTGCATCACCGACTTTGATTGATTTGCTCATTGCCAGCTCCCCTTTGTTCTGTTTCATTCTTGTTCCCTTTGAAAGTAGGACCTACGTCTAAGATTCTAAACAAACTTGTCACCTTCTTACCTTCTAACTTGGACAATCACAACTATTACCAACCAACGTCGCGATGGCGATGACTCCACCATAAACCAACCGACAAAATCTGACTAACTGCTTAAAAATTCATATTTTAATTCAAGAGCCGCTCTAAATTGAAATCAAAACAAAAACCTGTTCCGCGCTCGGAATTCTTTTCAATTATAAAGTACTCCACCGCGGCCGAAGAATGGAAGATAATCCTTGAAGTCGGATTAGTCAAGCCGATGGTGAATATTGAAATGCGTTCTTTTTGTCTGACAGCCCCCTACAAGGTCACCGTCAACCGACCAAACTTTCTCTTTCACCTTAGACCGGAATTATGAATTATTTCCGCGGGATAATTAGCTGGCTCAAGATGCGCCGCTCTCAGCGCCATCCAAATCAAATAATTATTCTAATTCATGGGGAAAATGCATAATGCATTGCCATCCAAAGTTATCGCACCGCATTCAAGCTGGTCCACCCCACGAGGGATCGCTGTTCGTAACAGCCGCTTGAGTAATAATTACGGGAAGATTCACTAGGGGGTTTCAACAGAATTTTATTGGCGTCATTGGGATAAGACATTCCTCAGTCGTAACTGCAGTGGCGACGCTGGGCTGAGGTGGGCCCCGCTAACGAGTCTATTTGTATTCAGTACAAAGCATTTCTAAGTCCACGGCCCCGTATTCACGTCGCGCACATCACGATCCGATCGGGTATGCAAACAGAAGAGAAGAAAATCTCTGAACCTCGTGTCATAATTCACTGAAACCGAACAGAGACGCAATGCAAACCAGGAGCAACCGACCGAACCCAAGGTATGCAAGACCCGCAGCAAACCAGATAGACGAAGAAAACAAAATAGAAAATCTCCACAAGCCCATGACGAAGATACTTTTCTTCGGCACTTCTTTTCGTACTCTATGTCATGTCTTGACCAATTTATGGACCCCTGCTTATCCCCTTGTGGTATCGATATTAACTTGAAACTTAATATTCGCATCATGCATGGCTTGTTCGGTTCTGCTAGACCTGAGTATGCTGTGTTTGATTGATAGAATTTCTGCGACTATTACGTGCTTCCCTCTGACCAGCTTTTGTATGTTTTCTCGTTACAGGATCACCGTGGCACGTTGAGATCATGTCGTCACCCGGATTAACAGCGCTTGGCGAGTCCACTCGCCTCGTACCGGCAAATACGCCGGCGGTTTTTGAGATTCTGCCGCCTCCTGGAGCCAGCCTTTCGAAAGGCGAATGCGTGGCCACAGTTTTAACGCCGAACAAATCAAAACTGAACGCCCGCGTTACCCATGAGGCGGCGAACGGTGCAGTGCGCATCGAATTCGTCCCCACTGAAGTCGGTACGCACATCATCGAAGCTGCTATAAGCGGAACGAAGATATCTGGCGGCCCACTGGTAGCGAAGGTCTACGACGCCAGCCTCATACAAGTGACTGATGTCAATGGAGGGGTAGTCGGCCAGCCATGCCAGTTCCGTGTAGACGCCAGCGCTGCTGGAGAAGGTCAACTAGAAATATCGATAAACGAAGGCGAAGTGCCGAATCATGTGCAAGTTGTCGGTGGTGGACGATGTTTGGTCTCATTCACACCAGAGCAAGCCAAACCGCACCTGATCGATATCAAGTTCAATGGAGAAACAGTCCGCGGCTGCCCATTCGTATGCTCGGTGGCCGATACAAGTCGCGTCATGTTGAATCTCACAAACCTGGAGCTGATACCCGTTAACCGGCCAGCATCCTTCCACATCACAGTGAGTGGAGGAGGCGCGGCAGAATTGGCAGTCAGTGTTCGGGGACCGCACGGTGAGCTCCCAGTCCGTGTGACTGGCGACATTCACGCTGGCTTCACTGCGGAGTTCACACCCAATACTGTTGGTGGCCACTCAATCAACGTGGAGTATAACGGCTTCCCTGTACAGGGAACACCGTTCCTCGCGAAGGCATACGACGCCACCAAAGTGGTCGTCGGCAGTGTGTCCCGGGGAACGGTTGGTCGCTCCGTCCAGTTCACAGTCGATGCTGGAGATGCGGGCGAAGGAAATCTCGAGATAACGATTTCCGCTAAAGGCCTCAATATACCCACGCAAGTCCATCCGCAGGGTAATGCAAGGTGAGTCCAACGTCTGCAGCCCACACTCGAACACAACGCTAATAGACATCATTTTTCTGGTTTTCAGATTCTCCGTTTCGTTTGTCCCGGCTGAGGCGTGTGAGCACACAATCAACGTTTCTTTCAACAAAATGCCCGTTCCCGGATGTCCCATCACGGTGAACATCAGCGGCGGCATGTCTGGGCCGCAGGTTTCACTAGGTGGGCCCGGTCCAGTCCATCAGCCAAATTCTTTTGTTATCAATCACACCGGCGGTCGTCTAGAAGATATCGAGGTGAATGTCGAAGGTGAGTTTTCCGGAAGTTGATCTCCTACTGGATCATCACTTTGGTGGACGTTAGTCTCAAACTGATTGAGTGTGAATATTTGAGGGTTCGGTTGCATACATTCGCACACATCATGCATACGGGCAATTTGTAAAAAAAAAAAGAAAAAAAAAATTGTAACAAAATTCAAAATTTTCCTTCTTTCTCTGAAAGGTTTTCTGTACAGTTTTGTTTTGGAGGAGTTGTGTGCATTTGTATCATTTGTTCATTTATTCCCAAGCCCTCTCTCATCTATCCTTGACTTATCCTTTGTCCCATTTTGTATTTTTGGTTTATCCATTCAACTTATTCTAAAGATGCGTGTTCCTTTCGCACACTGTTTCTTAATGAAGAATGTGTTGTAATTAAAACATTTTCGGTCTTCACACATGTAACAAAAATTGCACATTTCTGGAGGGAACTGCTGGTAGTAGTTGGTAACAAATGTGTTTAGATCCGGCAAGGTTTGGAAGATGAGTATAATGAACTGCTCTATTAGGGGTGATGCCAAGAATTTTGACATTAAAAAACGGTCAGCTGCGAGGAACGCCCTATAGCCAAGATTCCCTATAGTTTATCGTTTAGGAAAGATGTACGTTTTTGTAAAGATGTCCCTTTACATTTTAATTAAATTCTTGAGTAACTTTAATATTTAAATTTAAAAAAAAAGACAAAGAAAGAGCGTCTGACTAATCTTTTAAATCTTCGATATCTCGGGATCTGTACTGGCACTCAAATTAGAGCTTTAGGCCACCAGGAGGCAGAAACATTGTTTGAAGCCGAAGACCTAGCTAATGAAAATCAACTGAAAGTGTGTTTAGAGATATGACACTTTTGCGGAGAAACACATTGCCTGCAAGTCCAGGCTATCAAATCTAATCTCTATCTCTAAAACGCTAAACTACAAAGGGCTCTTCTAATACCCAGAAAACCTTTCGCCGCAAAAAAACAATATTACTTCGACATCGACAACTAACAAACTAAATTCCCAAATGTGGCGAGAGCAAGAACAAAAACTGATGTGAGGCACTTCTTGGTATCCCCTAAGGGATAACAGACATCGACGTAGATACTAGGCAACGGTCGTTTGATAAGTCAGCGCCTTTTTTTGGTTTTTCGTGCAGTAACCTCAATTGCAACACGATGTCGAGTAAATTCGCAGCTGATTGTTACCTTTGTATAAGGACGAACTTTAAGGATGAACGCACATTTTTCTGTTTCTCATGAATTTGTTGACAATTAATCACGGACCACCGATCATTGTTGAGTATTTATGCACACTTGTGTGAAGACATCAGTGGACCATGGCTGTCAAGAGTGTTAAGGAGCAGAACAGGTAAAAGTCGGTAGAAATGCACAAAATAAACATGACAGAAAACCAATGAAAAACTTTGTAAGACCTATGGGCATTGTGCACTATTAATTTCAATGATTAATATGTAGTTCACTCAATACATTCGCACACAAGTGATAGCCCAAAAGACGCACGCAATAGTAGATAGATTTCAATGAAAGAGTTTCGACGAACGATGAAAGGAGCAAGACTTTCGGTCTGGCCAGTAGACGGACATATCTTCATCTTTTAGCTCGTAGATTCCGCGATTTAGTCTTCTCCCTACAATGCGCCCCAGTTTCTAAATGTGAGTGCTCCCGTGTAGTTCGAAAAAGCTCAGAAAATAAAGTCTTCCAACTATGAATAAATTGTCGGTTCAATAAAACAAGACTTTCGCAATAAGAGTATGATTTTGGTCCTTCGAGCCGGAATTTAGACCCAAGTTATTTCGACAAATTGCAGTATCATATGCTTGTAGCTTCTACAACGGCTTCGTTGGGAGTACTGATGGGCGCATTCGAATGATAATTCAAGTTATAATCGATTAATTGGACATCTCGAGCCCATCGCGATTATTATGTTAGTAATTAGTAATTAGTGAGTAGTCATTTAAATCATTTTTTAGATTCGACATTTACTAATTGATTATCAATCCAATAACCATTCGAATGCGCTCATCTCGACTGATCATTCAAGTAATAAAATATCTCGATTAATGAAGTCTCTATTCTTTAAATGAATCGGTAGTAAACTAGTTGATGGGACGGTATTAACGTCATCATTAAATGGGATTGCCACTATCTACTGTGAAATCGTTTCTTTGGCATACGTAAGGACCATACAAAAAATCGATACAGTTCACATTGCCTGGCTATTTATAGCGGGCAGGAGACCAAGACAATTGAAAATAAAGCACGTTCTGATCAACATTTGTTACCAACAACATCCTCCGTTTCTTCCAGCTAACCTTTGTTTTCCACTCTTTATCTTATCTCTTCCTAAATGTTTATTTTGCAAAAAAAAAAAACCAAAAAAAGAACGAAGCAAAATATTCCAAAACGAAAAACAATGTATTTTCCGTTTTTAACTCAATTTACTACTATTTTTAAAATATTATTTTGTTCCTGTTTTATTTTTATTTCTCACTTTTGTATCTGTATATTATTTCAGGGCGACGAAGACTATTGTACTAGACTTTTATAAATATATTTAACTTGTCTACAAATTATTAATTACTCTTAACCCCTAAACCTTAAACTGAGACACGTATTGAAGAGATACAAACACACAAAACCCTTGTATTTACCGCACCTAACAAGCGTTCAAGGCAGAAGAACACGTATACTCGTACTAACCTGCACTTGTCCTGTAGATAACAGTCGTAGTCATTATGTAGAGCGTTATCACACCGGAATGAGAATGAGAGAGATCTTTTCGATATACTAATAGCGAGTTGTCTTTTGCAAAAATTATCAATTATAAATAAAGTTTTTAAGCGAGTTATTCTTTCTTGATTAGATGCATTTTTTCTTTTTATTCTTCTTTGTGTGACGGTGGAGGGTTCGGTTCAAGCTTTTTGTTCTACTGCTGTTGCTTCTAATGCTTTTAAACCTCTGTACTAATCATAACTTTCGAGCACACTTCCATAATGGTCAACACTGCTTTGCGCACCACCAGTCCCCCGCCTTGAAGCTGCATTCTTCCGTCTCTTAGGGCTTTGTACAAACGATTCTCTACATTTCTCATCTCAAAACAAGATCCCCTCCCCACTCCAAATCATATTTGTATTTGCTGACTTAAACAAAATATTTTGACTCCATTATCTTCTTCTGTATTGCTACCACCAAACTACTACTACCAACCAAATAAAACAAAAATTAAATAAATAAAAAAAATACAATTTACAAAACAAAAACCAAACTTGAAACATGAAAAAAAAAATCAAACATATCGTGAACGAAAAACCTGCGGCGGTTCTGTTAACTTGTCGTTCCCTGAATCGCCGAATCGCAGGACCTGCTGGCCAGTCAGTGCCTGCTCAGGTTCACCAGACCGCGGAGGGGGTGTTCAAGGCCGATTTCGTCCCACGCTCCGTGGGTGAGCACCGTGTGAACGTAACCGTCAATGGATTGCCAACAGCCGGAAGTCCCTACGCAGCTAAAGTAAGTGTATCCACAAATTTCGAAACACTTAATGACACTTCCCTTCCATCACTCAGGTCTACGACGTGAATGCCATTAAGGTCAAGAATGTAAGCACCGGAACCGTGGGGAAACCCGTCACCTTCCTAGTGGAGACCTCTCAAGCCGGACCAGGAAATCTCGAAGTCACCGTCAACGGGGGCCGAGTGCCGACATCAGCGCAGGGCCAAGGCCAACACACATATGCCATCAGTTTCACTCCTCGAGATGCACAGAACCACACCGTGGAACTGCGTTTCAATGGCCAGGATGTCCCCGGAAGTCCCTTCACTTGCCGGGTATCGGCTGCAGCTCGCATAGTCTCACCAGAGTCCATGGACAAAGTGAGTGTGGGCAGGATGTTCGACTTCGTTGTGGAGTCAGATACAATGCCACTAGTGGAAGTTTTGGGTCCAGCTCGTCGAAGCGTTGCGACCAAAATAGAGCGAGCCGACGTGGGCTACAGTGTCAAGTTTGAGCCCATCGACGTTGGAGACCATTCCGTTGAGGTTCGTCTGCCTGGAGGAGGGCACGTGGAAGGCAGCCCATTCCTGCTGAAGGCCTACTCAGCTGAGAAGGTAGTTGTAACTGACATTCGTCCAGGAGTCGTTGGAAAGAGCGTGAGCTTCGGAATCAACGCAAGCCAGGCTGGAGCTGGTAACTTGGAGATCATAGTTGCTGTCAACGGCAAGAATGTACCCAATTTTGTGCAGTCGGAGGGCAACGCTCGTTTCAAGGTGAACTTCAAGCCCACCGAGGCTGCCGCGCACTCACTCTCTGTGAGATTCAACGGCCATCCAGTGCCCGGCTCGCCATTTACGTGTCATATTGCAGCAGCGCCGGTCTCACTTCCGCGGGCTGTGGCCTCTGGAGAAGGTCTGAAGCAGGCCGCTGTCAAAATGGAAAATACCTTTGAACTCGATGGCTTCGACGGTGTGGAGCCGCAAGTCTTCGTCACTTCCCCATCCGGAGACAATGTTCCGTGTCAAATAAATCATCGTGGAGATACATACAAGGGCTCGTTCCGCCCCACCACCGTAGGTCGTCATTTGATAAGCGTCACGGCCAATGATCAGCACATAAGCGGCTCCCCCTTCTCCTGCAACGTTTTTGACGTTTCTCGCGTTACGATCAGTGGTCTTGAACAGCACGAAGGACCGTCACCGCTCGGTGTCCCCGTTACATTCAGCGTGGACGCAGCCGGCGCTGGCGAAGGCACCCTTGAGTTGGTCGTCTCCACAGACACTAGTACCGTCAAGGCTGAAGTAGTGGCATGCGCTCGCGGACTGTACGACGTCACTTTCGTGCCACAGAGCTGCGAACCGCATTACGTGAACATCACCTTCAACGATGTGCCCGTCGACGGAAGCCCATTCCGCGTGGACATCCAGCAGACCACTCAACAGATCCAAATCGGAAGCTTGGCAACAGTTGACTTCCCCACAGATGACCAGATCGCCGAGATTGTGGGACCTGACCACAAGCCCGTGGCATACACCATTACGCGGCACACGGCCGAGTTCCGCACGAACATGATTGGAAACTACATGATCCGGTTCATCGACCGGGACACGCGCCATCATATTGCGACGCGCACGTTAACCGTGTTCGACCCGTCCCTCGTGAAGATAACAGAGGTAGGCGAAGCCCTCTGCCACCGTCCAGCCAGCATATCTGTGTCTCTGAATGACGCTGGACAGGGAACTCTCACAGCAATGGTCAGGTGTGGAGCAGGAGAGGTGCCCCACTCGATTCGGGGACCTTCCAAGTCTGGAATTTGGGAGATTGTCTACCACCCTACCAAGGTCGCTCCGCACAAGATTACAATCCTCTACAATGGCGTTCCGATCTCCCTCAAGCCTTTGGAGATCAATGTCCTCCCAGCCGGTGCCGGCAAGGAGATCAGTGTGAGCGGACTGGGTCTTTACCAGTCCCGAATTGGAAAGACTACGTCCTTCTCGATTGACACGATTGGCAGACCGGCCAGGGAGTTTGACGTGGTCGTCTCGGGGCCTGGTGGACAAGCCCTTCCAGTTCGCTGCTATCAGACGAAAGGTGGTCAACTGCAAGCCGAGTTCACCATCAACAAGGTCGGCCAGTGCGTTCTCGGTAAGATCACCCTCCCACCCATGATGTTTTCCATCACTAACTGTTTTATTTGTAGAGGTACTCCATCAATCGAAGCCGCTGCCGGGAAGTCCATTCACCTGTGAAGCCTTCGATGCCAGCAAAGTGGCTGTCCAAGGCGTGCCCAAAGGACAGATGGCACTTCATAGCCCGGTATCTTTCACACGTAAGTCAACCCACCAAGTCCGAGTCAAATCAGAGGCTCACAACTCGTTTCTATTTCAGTGAGGACCGACCAAGCAGGAACGGCAGAGGTTGAGGCCTACGCCGTCTCGCCAAGCAACCAGAATCTTCCAGTCCGCATAACCGACCAGTCGGACGGCATGTACTCGGTCGACTTCATCCCGTCGGTTCCTGGCAACCATCGCCTTACCGTCTTGTACGGAGGTGAGCCAATCCAAGGGTCTCCGTTCAATTTCACCGTGTCGTCCAGCGGAAACAAGGGCGACACACGTGCTGCCGGAACAGGACTCGAAGTCTGCCACAGAAACAAGGACGCCTCATTCGTCGTCTATTGCCCGATCGCTCCGAATGTCCAGATCGAACGAGTGGATGAGTTCGGGGAGAGGATTGAACCCAAAATCAAGGTATTTCCGAACTGCTCCGAATCAGGTTCTCTTTAACTAGCCCTTCTTGACCATTTTAGGCTCTTGGCAACAACGAGTGGCGCATTTCCTACACTATCCTCTCTGTGGGACGTTACGAAATCCGTGCAAGTTGCCCCAACAGAGGCAGTCTCCCAGGCTCCCCGTGGAATGTTTCCTGTGTGGACGCGTCCAAGGTTACGCCGGTCGGAGGCTGGGGAACGCTCCTTGACCACGAAGGTCGACTCATTCTGCCCTCACGCATTGTTTTCGAAATAGATCAAGCCGGCCCGGGAGAGCTAGTTTGCACGATAGACGGCATTGAGATACCCGTGGACAAGCTGAGTGAGGGAAAAGCCAAGCTCTACGTCGCGGCTGACAATCTGGCGCCAGGCGAGCACGATCTTGACCTCACATGGAGTGGCATGTCTATTGTACAATGCCCCAGGAGTGCCTACGTGACTGCGCAGCAAGCAGCCGACAAGGTTGTCTTAACTGGACGAGGCTTAGCTGCCTCCCAAGCCGGTGAAGCAGCCCACTTCACAATCGACGCAACCAATGCACCAGCTGGGCGGCCAGAAGTGATCCTAATGCACCAAGACAACACGGCGGTGCCTGTAAGCTTAGCTCAACCGCGCCCCAATGAGAATGTCTGGCTAGCGTCCTATACTCCCCAAAAGTCTTCCTCCGGTTCGCTGACGCTTTCTGTGAAGTGGAACGGACGCCTTGTGAAGGGATGCCCTCTGACCGTTGCTGTGGGGTCGTCTATGGACGCATCAAAGGTCATATGCTCTGGCGAAGGCCTCCGACATGGAGTTGTCGGAAAGGAGATCAAATCGTGGATCGACACAAGGCGCGCTGGTCCCGGCGAGCTGACTGCTCACTGCGCTGGCCCACGAAAGGTGGCCTACTGCGAGCTGTATGACCACGGCGATGCCACATTTACGCTGAACATCAAACCACAGGAGCCTGGACGGCATCTGCTTACCATAAAGTACGGAGGACAGCATGTCCCAGGCTCGCCATTCGGCCTGAAGGTCGCCGGAGCTCCGGATGCAAGCAAGGTTTGTATAAGAGATTCTTTTCAAGCCTTCCTTATCTCACGTGTATATTCAGGTCCGCGTTTATGGTCCCGGAATCGAGCATGGAGTACTTGCAACGTTCCAGTCAAGGTTCATCTGCGACACGAGAGGCGCTGGTGCTGGCCAACTGACGGTGAGGGTACGCGGTCCAAAGGGCGCCTTCCGCGTTGAGATGCAGCGCGAGAGTCAGAAGGACAGAACTATTCTCTGCAAGGTAAGCCAACTGCTCCGATAACTTTGAAATCAGTTCCTTTAAATGTGATCTCTTCTTTTCTTTAGTACGACCCTACAGAACCCGGGGACTATCGGGTGGAAGTTAAGTGGGCCGGCGAATTCGTACCAGGCTCGCCCTTCCCCGTCATGATCTACGACACGGAAGAGGAACTGAGGCGCTACCTGCAAGGATTGTAATTTCTTCTTCAGAAATTCAGAGTCCTCTTGCTACCGCTATGCACTCACAAACTCCGACCAGAATCAAGTGAATCGCAGATCCGTACACAGACAAGAAAACTGTTTTTATTTATTGCTTCCCCTTGCAAAATTGTTTTTATATTTTATTCCGTTAAATTATAAAAGACTAGTCTTTAAGACAATCCACCGCCCGAGTGGATGATTATTTATGAGAAGAGGTGAGACCTACCACACGAAGGATTTACCTAAAAGGACAACGAATTGTTAGTAGTATCGTAGAGAGTATTGTGTTAAGTTTAATGTCGCTAACACTGCGCACTGGAATGGTTTTGGACGCAAAATGTTCCCAGTGTGAAGGTTTAAAAAAATTGTACTTATGTTGATAAATTTATGAAAATAAATCATCCATTTCATTAACACTACACTGATTTGTTTTAAAACTGCGCATTTAGAGTCGGGGAAGATAACGAACCTGGCTGAGTGAGTGACTGGACACCCGGCTCAATGTGTGGCGTTGCACTGAGTACAGCGATGAGTGTCTGGTGGGAGATTCAATTCAAGATCATTAAGAAATGCCCCAGATGATGGTAGTAGTCTTCCATAACACTCTTAGACGTAGATACGAGGAACTGTAGAGTCCTAATTCAAAACGAAAATCATGCAGGTCATGTTGGTATATGGGCGAATTGAGTGCAACGGGTTGGGGAATACGAGTTGTGTTAAAAGGATTACCATATAGCAATGACGGTTTTTCCAATTGTAATGTTTCAGCAGCAAAATTACAAATGGGTTCCCTCGTCGGGCGCCAGAGAAAATTTGCAAGAAAAAAACCATCCTCTCTGACGAAGCCTATTTTTGGCTCAGCGGCTATTGTCGTTATTTCCGCAAACACAATTTACAAGTGATCGACTAAACATCAATCCATCTAGAAAAATTTATTGTGTACTAAGCTTGTGTAGTTCACGATCGAATATGTTCAAAAAGGAGCTGAATCAAGTGCACTAAGTGAACTAGTTCACAAAGTCATTTTATTTTAGTTCATTCATTTCAGTATTTCAGTAAACTGAGATATTTGTACCTTACACTAAATAAGTGTAATTCAGTAAGACTAACTGAACTATATCGAACTAAACTGAACTAAATTGAGTGCTTTGCCTTGTGTGTGAGAATGGGAATTGTTTTTGCTTAACTATCGCAGCACTACGCCGCTATTATTTATAACGATAATATGACGACTTATCGGCGAAAATCCCCCAAGACTCAATTTGCTGAGCCGTTAACTACATTGAACTAAATGGCATAGAAGACGGAAATAGTTCAAGCAAGCCAACTGTATATGGCGGTTTAAAGCATATCGGCATTATCGGACATATTTTTTTTTGGAAATAAGGAAGTAGATACCGTCAACGGCATATCAACGGTCTCAGGTATAAACTTATGTTTACTGAATTTCTGTGGCCATAGCAAGATAGCATAGATATATCCGAGCGTTGGTACCAACATTTGTATAAACGGTTGTCGTCAAAAGTATTTTCAATGGCCTCTTATATCAGAAACAACAGCTTTCACCTATTCAAATTTTGATACAAATAATTCTTCAGTTTATTAAATAAAAAATTAAATTTTTGGAAGATATTCATGCAAAGCGCGCAGCTCATATACGAATCTCGCATTTTTCTCGTATGTGGTATCATGTCGAATTTTAAGCAGCTCCCCCATCAAAAAAGCAGCGTAATATAATATATAGAATAAGTGTTTGTTTGAATATCGCATTATTTTAAGCTGGATTGAATTCGAGAACGAGACAAAATTCGAATAGCGAATGCAAAATATTAACATTTTTCCGCGCGGTTCATTAGAATGCTTCAATTAGTTACTATTTGTATCACATAAACAAAAAATTATGACAATATTATTTTTTTTCGCTTTCCAAATTCCCTTTCGACCATCCTGATGTATGAAATTATAGTATGGAGGTTTCGGTGACGTACCACGACCACGCTCCACACATTCTTCGCATTGCAGCATCACGCAACATTTCACTTTTTACTTTTAGGATCTCTATTCTAATTTAATTGATTAAACTTTTCGTAGTTTTTTCTTACGTTATGAAAGCACCTCCTGTTTATAATGTCATCCTTCTTATGCGGGGTTGAGCTGTGTAATTCGTTGATGTGAAATATATATTGGTGGCCAATTAGCATGCCGTGACGGCAAACGGCATCATGCCCCTCTACGGGAAGGGAATCAAGCCATCACTATCGAGTCCCATATGTGTGCGTGAGTGTATAGTATGCACATTTTTTGTGTGAGCTCCTTGATGCAAGGAGGTATCGGAAATCTCCCTCTTTTCTCAACTTGATTTTCTCTAACAGCTAGCTGGGGCGAACAGCTGATATTCTTCCCCAAGAGATCATATTTAAAAATAATTTTTTCAAATTTCTGTGTTAAAATTTCAGCACGGCAAAAAGGGGTAAGCAAACGAACAAAGCTGAAGTTCATGTTTTACAATGACATGGAATAATATCCATTTTTTATAAAACAATGAATACATAAATACATCAAAAGCACTGCCAGTTATCATAATTATTACCAAAGTACGTTGCGATTTTCATTTGAATCGGAAAGCGACATCAATTCTTTGCAAGCAATTTGATTTCTGGCCACCTATCGGATAGTAGGTCATCCCATAGCGGTTCTTGTATCTACTATGAATCAAATAGACGGAGGGCTGCACCACCGTGTGCTTCCATTCTTGAATGGTAGATGGCGATTGGAACCTGCGCAACCAGGGATGTTGTGTGAAATTTTTTTATTTGGATTAAAAGTTCGCCGTCAATGTTAGTGCTTAACACTTTTAAAAGAATATGGCTATAAATCATTAGTGGAATACATGTAAAGCTTAATACCCTTGTTTCGTCTGCTTGCATAGCTTAGAGAATTTGGTACAAGCTTTACACAAATAAATAAGTATATATTTTTCAATCAGTGCAGCTACCAGTGCAGCTAAACCAATTTCCTTGCTTTGATTCGGCAAAGGACAGGAAATAGGTTTTGTATAGTTTCTGTGTGTGATGAGGCTTCTATTTAATCAGTGACGCCTTTCTTAGGCAGCCATGGAGATTCTAAGCTTGACCTTATGCTACCTTCCATCCCTGAAAGTACTAGCACACTGCTCCAGTCAGCAACACTTTGGCATAATAAAGGATGTCCGTTTATCTTCCTCCTTCAAAGACCACCTCAACAAGAGGACGGTTGTGTCTCCTCCTCCAAACACCTCCTCCAGACAGATGCAAATACACAATTTCGCTCATAGTATAGACCCAAAATCATGCTGATTGAGTGATGAGGCTTCTATTTAATCAGTCACGCCTTTCTTAGGCAGCCATGGAGATTCTAAGCTTGACCTTATGCTACCTTCCATCCCTGAAAGTACTAGCACACTGCTCCAGTCAGCAACACTTTGGCATAATAAAGGATGTCCGGTCATCTTCCTCCTTCAAAGACTACCTCAACAAGAGGATGGTTGAGTCTCCTCCTCCAGACAGATGCAAATATACAATTTCGCTCATAGTATAAACCCAAAATCATGCTGATTGGCTTATCGTCGGATCTTTATAAAAATTTCAATCCAACTCCTATAGATGTACCTCTGTTTTGGTGGCAACGGTTGCCAAGTACGATTCTAATAGCCCTGGTACCATCACAATACAAATTCCAATCCAATAGTTATATTTGTTGCAAAGCGTGTTTGCTTTTTTGACAGAACAGGTTTTCGGCAAATTTGGTTCCAGGACCATTTCGAGTTAACCGGCGTGTGGAAAAATCACCCTGAAAATTAAATCCAATTTCATAGTAGGGGCGAACTTCGGTAATGAAGGAATGGAATTCTAAAGACACTTACATATATACATTTCAAAAATGCTGTAGATATTCACACCCACGCGACGCTTAAAAGGAATTCTTGTCTGAAGCTACCCCCGGCTATGTTTGCTTCAATGAAATAATACAAATTACGCGCAACACGATATCAAAAATACCACGACAACGCATCATTATCCTGAATTTGATTTATGAGTCACCGGTGCTGTATAAATGTCCAAATTAGTTCTCCGACAACCTCAAAGTAAATCCCCAAGCATTGAGGAGGTCCGTTAAAATAAATTTCAGCACCTTAACCTCAAGGTTACCGAAAATAAATCCCATCAAATCTAAAAAATGCGTGCGCTTTGTGAGGGCCTGCCTCCCCAAATGTTTTGCTTTCCTACTAAATTGCGCATGAAACTGAAGCCCTCCCATCAGAGCGCACATTTTATTCCTCTTGGCCGTGAATGGACTCATCTCCACTCCTCCGCAGTGTCATACATCATTGTCTTCCCACCCTGCAGCGCACTGCATTTCGACTCACTGAATTACTCGAACGTGACAAAGCACGAATATCTGAGATTAGCTGTGATGTAACACCCCTTTGGAGTTCACTTACAGCCAGTCACGGCGAACTGAAGTACAGAGCCCGGGGTGAGTGAACTTCACACGCAACAGCTCAGCGGAACGCAATCGAATGCCCTGCCATACCACAGTGAGCGAATGGAGGAAATTTAATTAAGTTCGAAGTGGTTTACGATTACACACATCAATATTCAAATCGTTCAAGCGGCTAGGATCCTTTTCTCACACACTCGAGGCTCCCCCGATCCGCGTTTGACTGAAAGGAAAACGCCAGCGTTTAGAGGTCGCCTAAACATTCGCTCCACTTGACATTGGAAGAGGTATTCGAACTCTGCCGGCACCACTAAACACTCCATCGATACGTCGCTATCTGTGCATGTTGAAGGAGGAGGGAAGGGGATTCATACATATACCAGATGGAGGCCATTAACACACTTAGGACGCACTAGTCCGTTGCGTATCTCTTCGGCAGCACTTATCTAAACAGACCCTGAAGCGGCCTAGATGCACGGCCTGAGTGCACTGAGTGGAGTGAATGCTACAAAAAGAAAAAAAAATGGTAAACCAATCCTTGCGCACACCCTCGATTCCGTTGGGACTGCGCTGCGTCGTGTGGATGTTACAGTCAAGCGTTAATCCTGAAATCCGACACAATTTTCCATTTTCGCCCTTCTCGTGTACCTTCTGGTCGCTTCGGGCTGCCGCCATTAAACCGTCATCATGATCTTTGTGTCCTCGACGGAGGATGGTTCCCAAGTGGTCGAGGGTGACGCCCGAACTGATTGGAGATCGGTCGAACACCGTTTGATCTTGCTTGCGTTCAAAGTGAGGTTCGTCTCATTTCCATTGCCAGTCAGTTCGGGTAGGAATTGTGAATTCTAACCTCGTAAATGGCAGCAGATGTTTTTAAAATTTCATCACAGTCTCGCTGCTGTTGGTGGCCCGAGACTGGTTTTTTTGAATTGAATGATGTTTTTCAATTGGTTACTGGGTCGTGATAAGAATTAGGATCCCTCAACGAGGGGTAATTGACGGGACAAGCAGTCTTCAGGGTATTTAATTGGTTTCTGTCGGATGGCCTCCGGGGATGATGAGATTTAGCCGAGGAAGGAGTCCTGGCGCAACCGTAAGCTTCTTCCGGTAGCAATTTGGCGAGGCTGTCTCAAAAAATGTCTGGCTGTAGATCATCGAAATAAATTTTTTTGACTCTGAAAAGACGATGTCAATTGCTGAAGTGATGCGTTTCATTAAGCGACAAGTAGGGTAAAAAATTTCAAGCAAAATGAAGATGTGTGAAGGCCGACTTCAACCTTGGAGGATCGGACTCAAGTTGGAAATGTGTATGTCCATATAAATGTGATAAATAATTCGAAAAGGGAACTACAGCGTATTTGCCTTTACTCAAAGTCAACTTCCGACTGTCTCGATTACAAGATTCCTTTACGGGTTAACAAATTACAAAACTTTGAAGAATATCGTGGCTGATGACTCGGTATGACAAAATATAATGGATAAGATCTTGAGTTTTAAATTATTTTGGAAATTATAGCTGAGTTCATAAAGAACGGGCGCCATAAACCGGAATTCAAATTATGAGATAGCTTTCTTCACAGCTGCTCACAGGCTGTCCCCTTGACAAATGCCGAAATTGACGTATAATCACAAATTGTTTGACGGTTATTCATGAATTCATTGACAGTTAGTCTCTGAACATTGTTTCATATTCATACACACTTGTATGAATCTCTGATTGTTCCGTGAAATTGAAAGCAGTCAAAAAATTCCAAGCAGCGAGAGAGAGCTTGTTATCTTTATAATATTTACTAGGGACGGTCGATGTTCAACGATGGTGGCAAGACATTGATGTTGAGATACCAAATAACGATGTTTTGACATCGATGTTCAAGTGCGTAAAATATCGCATAATCGATGTTAACCACAAAACATCGGCCTTCGATGTTAACAAAAGCAAACCAGCTATTAATTGTAGATTTTGAATAATTTTCTTGAATGGCATCATAATCACGTAGGCATTTCGTAGAAAGACCACTGATCAGTTCTTGGAATTGGTTCATGGAATGTTTCGACTTGAGTCTGATAACAAAATTTGATTTACCGAATATACAGAATGCTTCGATTTTCTTGGTATTTTCTGTATTTTTTCATTCTTGGTTTTTGATGTGAAGTCTGCAGTAACGAACTACGCATGTATATATAAACGCACCGATGTTAACTAACATCGATGTTTTGAGTTCGATTATTATCGGTCATTGATGTCCTACCAACGATGTTGATATCGTTTTGCCAAGATCGATCATCCTTAATATGTACCTACTTGTTTTCTGCATACAACGGACCAATATTCAAGGATGAAAGGATGTAAAAGAGACTTGTATCTCATAGTAGATATATTAAGAAATAAAACATAAAAAACACATAAAATGAACTTGGATGATGAAAACAGGGGCATTATCTGCCATTTATTTTTTTGCAAATAATTTCGTTAAATTATTACCTGGATTTTTCGACACACAAGGTCAACTCTGAACGTCCAAATTTGAATCAGTTCTTCCGGCTCAATTACGAGAGTTATGTTGGCTTCCAATTGCTGGATCGTTGCTGGATTATAGGCTCGCTTTAGTCAGACTCAAATTTTCGAATGTTTAAAACAATCACAGGCTGGAAATGTCGATTATGCAGACCATATGTTGCTCAGCGTGGATAATTTTGAGACGCTGTTGAGGTGTGAGTCTTTCCATGTTGATTTGTCAAACAGAACCGAATAAGAATAGCACGAAATGATGTTTTATATAATATAATAATGGTTGTTTAAAAATTAACTCAAGATTTGATTTTGACGTTATTTGTGCCTTAAAATGTTGGCGACACCGAAAAACAAACAGTTCGACAGACTGTAGTTTAGGGTTAATAAAGATGAAATTTTGTTTTAGTAACACTACAAGAAGTGGATCGCCGTGGCGTAGTGGGTAAGTGCGTCGACACCTACACAGAGGGTGCCAAGTTCGATACCCGAATTTACAACCTTTGATAATTCACGGCTCTACCTCGTTCGAATCACTGACAATGCTCAAAGAGTATTCCTGTCTAGAAAAAGCTTCTTAACTTCGCCGTTCGGAGTCGGCATTAAACTGTAGGTCCCCTTCCACTCGTGAAAGAACAATAGCACGCACAACAAGATAATTATTATATTATAACACTACCAAAAATGAGAATCTAAAAACTGTCTTTTCTATTCAATTCAAATCTTGCTTTGATTTTGGGGCACAATAATGAATGGGATGATTTTTTATTAGACATTTTTTTAAGACTTGGGGAATAAATGTTTGCCTCTATTTTCAAACAACCAAAATTGTAACGATAATTTTCTTAACTTACGTGCTCTTAAATATAACAGTTATTAATCGATAAATTGAAACCTTGCAGGAATCAGATTTTCGGAAGGAAACAGAATTAGAAAATATTCGCAGATTGACAGATTTGCTGTCAGTTGTAGGATTCTGAAAATACTTCGCGTTCCCCGATTGTTAAATTTTGTAAGGCTTTTTGGAACTTTCTGACCATTGGCAGAGCTGTGAAACGATTAATTATTTAACTTATGATCCCCCATAAAAGTTAATTCGCTGATTTACTTTACTCTTGGTGACTTGTAAGCCTGAGTCACCATTTATTTACAAGGAATTGAATGAGAAATCGATATCAAGTTTTCAAAAGAATGAAATCAAATGACTGGAAGTCTTGGAATTGTCGTGTCTGAACTTTCACTAATCTGAAAACCTTAAAATTTAACATAATTACTTCATTTCGCATAAATTCAATGGGTATACTCAAAATGTGATTTCCCAAAGATTTAATTCTTTTTACAACTCTTTTGCGCTTAAAACAAACGAAAAGCAGAACATGCTAAGTCAAACCGGAATACACACATCCTGAAAATTCCATTTTTAAACATTTTTTCTTTGTAGGATTTGCTTATTTTGTGGATTGGTTGAGTATATCTGACCAACAACTGAAAGTTGTATTTACAGAGTTTTTCGGTAGTTGGTGCATCTTATAACTTTTACCAAATGTAACAATTCTGAGGTATAGCAAACTAAAGTCACAGTATTAACCAACAAGGCAAAAACGGAGTCCCCCTAGTAACAACTTTCGTGTTCAGTTACATAGCTGGCTCAAAAACAATGACCGAATAGGCAAGTGGCAAAGCAGTTGACCAAATAAGTCCTTAATTTCACATGTCAACAACGATACTAAACTCAGCTTTTAAATTGAGTATGATTGAAAGGGATGTGTTAGCATTTGAATAACAAACAGAAATGTTCGAAAATCAAAACTATGCAAACATGCCGTTCAAAGGACTTGCAGTAAGGCACTCTCATATCATTCAGTGGAATCGGTGACTTGGTCTAAAGGCAAGAGCTGATAAATCATTCGTCTTCCTATTCGGCCGGACATGAGCTGTCTCATGCATTCAGACTTTCAATGTTTCTATGGTCCATCAATTACCGACGAATCCATCCACTTGATCAGACTTATTTCCGGGATAGCACAAATATTCACTCAGGTAACTCTGTTCTTAGGCCAACTGTAATTGTTCTCAAAACAATGGCATGCACCTACACTTAGCTATGCAAACACTCTGTTTTTGTTTCCAAGAAACTCCATCAGGTAAAGCGTCCCTCCTTGATGGCATTACCAATTTTTGATTTCTCCTGCACACAGACCCGGTTCGACTCATGCCTACGTAAGATTTACGAGAAAAATATTTAACGAAAAACAAAATTGCATTCCAGGACCTGTACCTGCACACCTGAGTGAGCGTATTAGGACGAGAGATTGTAATTTAAATCCCATGATCCTAGTCGCATTTCCATTTCGATGGAAAGACCCACACTCGAAGATTATTCTTAATGCCGTCGTCTGAAAGCAAATGCATTACGTTCGATGTGGTTAATCCGGCATAAGAACAACAGCTACAGGCTTCGGGAGTACTAGGGGCTTTGCTTGTTGTTCTAAGTAACTTATCAAATATCCATGAGTTTATTTCAGCAGGATTTATTTAGAGGGGTGACATGCGCATGTCCTTGTTTGTGCATGTACATGGATTATGATATCTGGCACTGAGATGCAAAATTTATTGAAAAGGGATGCGTTTTGTGGGTGACTACTTCCTGCAAAGGCTGTGGAAAATAAATTGTTCCTTTCAAACGTATCTTTGTTCTGAAATGAATGGAGATAGATTATCTAGATATTATCCTGAACAAAATACTCTACATGTAAGGGTGAACCTCGGGTAATGTTTCAGAATTTTCACTGTAGCTACAGAGATGCATCTTGCTTGACAATGAGTGATTTATGCGTAAACAATTTTGATATTCAGCTTATGGTGTGTAATGCTTACATTTTCACTTTGAAATAAAAATAATCTCAGTCAATCGGACGAAGGAAAAAATAAGTGATTTAATGACAAGCTGTTGCTTTGTCATTGAAGTTTGGTTCTTGTTATTCCTTCTCAGGAGCTTGTACATTTGTCGTGGATGGGTCAGCGGAAAACAAAATTTTAGTTTTTGGAGCACAGGAGAAAAATATGTTTATTTCGTACTGGCTGACCAGGACCAGGTTGCTGTGGCTTAGTAGATATATGTAGTAAGCTGAATCAAGTGTGTTGTGTTCATTCGTAACATACCTAAGTATGTAGTCAATTCAAAAGTACTTGAGGACCTTGTTTCAAAAGGTGGCAGGTTCAAATTTAATCTAATTTAATTCCTGCGATTTTTCAATGTTTGGATCTACCCCTCATTTGTACAAACATGTAAAGTGTTAGACGTTTTATTTTATGAATTTCGGTAAATGGAGTTTTAGATTAATCCTAAGATACAGCTTACATAGAAGCTTCTGGTACATGGTAACTGTTCCGTCATTTCAAACTAGCTTATCCTTACTCTTATGATAGTTCATCGCATCATCTTTTCAATAAACTGCCTCTATCTATAAGAGCTAGTAACATACCTAGAGTATTTTTTAAGCGAGTAAGAACCTGGCTATTTAATTGTAATTTGAAAGTATAGAGCTAATAGTTTCTGTTAATCTTATTTGATGCATATATGTAAACTTATAAATATAATTACATATATAAATCTATATCTTGTTGATTCAAAATATTGAATTTTTAGTTGTTCTAAAGCATCACCCCTCCTGAAATTTATTTTATATTGTTCTTAATTTACTAACTTAACTAACTTAACACTATTTTAATCCATTGTATGTAAATATCGAGTACAAATAAGATTTCTTATTTTGTTTTTAGTAATTTAAGTAAACTTTTTGAATTCTGCGAATTTATTATTCTATTTGAATTCTGTGAATTACTAAACTAAAACTAAAAGTAAAGTAAATTAGATTCTCTTCCAGATTTTGATTTATGAATAATAAAACACAAAGTTAGCTATTTAGTATAATTCAATAAATAGAAAAAGAAAAACAGAAAATTCCTATTGCAGGTCGCGGACTTGTCGCCTTTTTACAGCAAAAGTGCTGGTGGTGTCAGATGCATTTTGCTACAACGCTCTTATTTTTTGTCGCATCTGCGTCGGTTACGCACCAAAGAAGTTTTTTTTTCCTTGTTAAAATGGTAAGTGACAAAAGCAGTTAGGCTAAACAAAATGCAACCTTTTTTTTAAACTTAATGCTAGAGGCTAAACTATATTTTCAGTTTTTTAGGTAGGTGTGTAAACATAAAGATTTGTTGGCGTTTCAACTCTGGAGCAAGCTACATACAATTTGGCAATGTGAACATCAACCATTTTCTAAGTTCAAACCAGTAAGACTCAGTGATTGGCCTTCGAAGCGGAAATCGTCATTATCGAACGATCTTCGCATTATTGCCTTTGAAATGAAAAGGGTTTGAGGCATATCCTTGGATGTTTTTCGATAACGCGCATAGAAACATTTGTGTTTTATATATAGATTCGGCTCTGAATCTCTGTTAGACGACACAATTAACACTTGTAAATGAAGTCCCCAAAATAAATTCGTAATTAGTAGGAGGCAAGGGAACGTGTCCTTCATTGACCAATTATCTGTCTTTTCACGTAGGGTTAATAGATCAGTACGCTCTGTCACACAAGTATCGTATTGTGCGTGTTATATTTTTCAATCACGATTGAAGGGATGCCAGTTCTGAATGATAACATTTTAAGAAGCTATCCATGATACACTTGATGTGTGTCTTGCGACAGTCTTAAAAAGTCATGCCCGAAACTCAGAAAGTGATTTTTCACTTATGCTCCCACTAGGACACTTATCGATGCCATGCACTTCCAGGATCTAATTTCGGAGAAGCTGAATGGAGGCGATAATAAGAGTTCAAAGGTCCGGATCTGAAAAACCCTCGAATAAACTGACTCGGCTAAGCCGTAACACACCAATGGTCCATTTAAGACGGTCGTTGAAATCAAAACAACTCGGTCCAAAAGCAGAGGAAGATCGAAAATGGGATGCAAAGTGAATACAAAAAAAAAAAAGTGGAAGGGATGACAATTGATGTTTCCACAACCGGTGGATGGCGTCAGCTTAGAACAGAAGAACTTCGAATTTTCCACAAATTTCGCCTGTCGTTTGAGTACCGGCGGCGTTGCCAATTGTTTAGCAGTTATTCAGAAAAACACGTGGCCCCGAGTTTTATGGCAGATATCGCCATATTGCCTTTAATCCACACATATCCTTTCACATTACTTTAAATCGAATTATGTCTCTTAGTTCCATGCGACTGATCCCCTGATTGTCTAAGCCAAAATTTGGCCTTCAGTGTGGTGATGAAATTTCTTAGCTTCATATGGGGTATCCGCACCGCATTTTGGAAAAAACGCACAATTCATGCCCAGGTTCAGTTTGCTAATCATGTTCGTTTCCGAGACTCATAACCTTCCCATCGCTTATTGGCTCTGTGCGTAGATGCATACAATTAATGTCTGTGTTAAATTCTAGTTTCTTATAATTTTCCAAACGTCATCATTCAGAGTACTTATAAAACTGACCAAACTACTCCACTCGCATTCTCATATTCATCTTGGACTGTAGCGCCAAATATATTGTTCATGAACTCCAGCGGCCATGCTCGGTGCTACACAATATTGCCGCTGTTTTGAAGTCCTTTTTTTACTTACTAAGCCTTCTATCACTTCTATCACATTGTACTTGTGTTTCGTCCTTGTCGCCTTAATTAATTTGACATTCCAAACTGAGCTGAGTAGGAAACAGTGTCACATTGAATGTGTGTATGTATGCTCCTGCAAATATCATTTAATACAATTTTAATAAAACCTACATATATCCTTAGTTACTAATTCTAAACCTTTCGAATAGAACCTGTGACGCATTATTTTCAGACATGCCATTTAACTTAGACACTTCCTTCAAACAAACAATGGAAAAAATGTTCACAAATGCATCTTTGACTTCAGTTGACGCAATCTGCTAAAAGGTACCGTTTTATAAAGCCATTTAATTTGATGCAATTTCTTTCCATTTTCAGTAAAACCGTGAATAATCGCCGACGGATAATGCGCAGCATGAGATAACACCTAGATGCTGCATCATTGTTCTCCCTTTGTAAAAAAGTGTGTGAAAAGTCATCTGGAAGTCATGGGAAACTCCAAGCTGCACAGGTCACAAACATGTTCGTGTTTAAGTATGTCGCAACGTGGACATGAGCACAAAGAGAAATAGATCACAAATCACTATCTCAACTGCGATGCGACTGCTGTCCTTTCAATTACAACTTCTCACTCCCAAATACGTAATATTCTCGTGTCACAAACCAACAATTATGAACAATAAATCTTCAAAGCCTCCTTAATTGCCTGAAATCAAAAATCCACCCCGTGAGAGTCCCGCGAAGAAAAAAATGGGAAGGTCCTTCCTATTCCCCTGTAATTGATATTATTCTACGGCAAATTGCGCTTTCATCTATCCAGCACAGGATGCGATCTGGCGAGTGGATTCGATACGGTTGTAACAAAAGGTTTAATTCCGAAATGTTCCAAAATGCCATCAAGGAGCCGCATGAAGCAGGAAATGTAGCAGTGGAAATATCTTGCTAGTAATATAAATTATGACCATAGAATTGTTCGGAAAACTTCTCTCCGTGTCTGTCGCGACAAACAACTCCTCCTCCACCCACCCGCTTCCCGGAGAGACAGCCTGTTGGCTGTATCGTTTTGTTTATTGCTCGTATATTTTTAGGTTTTTTTTTTATCGTTTCGGAATTTCTTTAACCTCTTTGTCGACATTGTAGCATTGCAAAATATTTGTGTGATTGTACGGTTTTTATGGGGACCATGAATGGTCCAGGATAACTGCTCTTGAGTAGCTTAAAAGCCATGGCCACCACATTCACTTATACAGCCGCCGCTCCGCTTGGAGACAGCAATAGATGACGATTATGACTGAGAGGGAGGACACAACTCAATTCAAAGGATTTTTCCTGGGTCCAACCATAATTCATGGGAACACAAAAAAAAGTACGAGAGAGGACAGATTCATGGAGTTGTGGCATGAAACGATTAATTGTGAAAATCCTTCTTTCTGTTTGTGCATCCCTGTGAATGCTCTGTCCTTTTGTCACACCCCCTGCGGCTATTACATTTGGAATGCGTTCCATAGATCCCAATAATTTGCACTCAAACACAAAACATCTGCACGTCAATCGACGTTGTTCATTGTCGGGGAGAGTGATAAGTCACTTTTGATGTCCAGGTAAACCATATGGATCGGTGATCGCCTTACACTTTCCTGTTTGCCGGCGAAGATGGATGGCCAGGTGGATGTTTTTTTTTCACACATGCATGCCTGTCCGCTTCAGCCAGACAAAGGACGTCCGTTTCATTGGCTTTCGAGCAAGAAATTTGTGTAACGCAGACAAATAATTTAATGGGTAGAGAAGATCTTTTTCTTGGTTTTTTGCTATATCTCCAGTCCTTATCGGCACCTATTCGAAAAGTAAACTCCCAAACAATGCGGGCAAGGATACCGAAGAAAGGACGGACTTACTGAAACGTTTTTCAATTTCACTGACATGCAATCGCACAAAACACATAGCAACCATTGTGTTCGGTTTGTGTAGTGTATCCTTACAAGAGCCAGCTCCAGGATTATTTTTCACGAATTGATCCTGATGGACCCGAGAAATGAACCAATTATCGAGTGCATTACTTCAGTCAATATTGACACATCCTTCCATTGAGACTCGTCAACTCAAATTTAAGATGACATGAAGCGAACAGGAGATAAACCACCACAAAGCAACCCTGTCACAGTGTATGCCAGCAAGCCGGGGATGATCCGAAGAGGTGGCTGCAGTTTTGCAAATTTGAATCTCCCTTTTCGATATTGAAAATTAATGCAGCTGCATGGGGTGGCTGGGGTGGGGGTAGAAACACAAACAGGACTTCGTTGTATCTGGATCGAGCACTCCGAATAATGGTCACTTCTCGAATCGTTTTTCTGCCACCCCCTCCCCAGTTTCGATCAGATCCGCATCCCCTGACAGGGAGAAGATAAATTGATTGCTTTAATAAGGATTACACACTCACCCGAGTGAACTCCTCCAGTCAGCTATCTTTTGTGGTGAGGTTTTTCCATATCCCCTTGGTCTCAATGTTTCGCTTCGATGGATTTAATTGATTAATTTTATTTAAGCGGAAATAGAGGAACAGGGGAATAGGAAAATAGAGTAACAGAAATGAAGCTCACCGCAGGAGAACAGCAAAACAGGGATGTCATGATGGGTGGGTTGAGGTTGAGGGATTATCCCTGTTTTGGGTATTTTTTTTCCGAAATATGCTTCACCGGCCAATGGAAGGCTCATCCATTGAGCATCAGCATGACAGCTCTGCGATTGAAGGATACGGATATTTTCTAGTGAATTTTGGTGAATGTTTTTTGCGTTTGCTTGTGACGTTCCGGTGGGGGGATGTTCGAGGATATTAAGGCAAACAAAGTGGTAAAGGGGGAGGTTTTTTTGCCTGACACAGGTTCATTGTAATTTGATCTAAATTGCGATTAAGTAAGGAAATGTCGAGAGGAAAGGATTGCATGGAAAGATATTCTTTGTAAGTTTTACGGATATGATCCGATTATGTCGAGGTGTGTGTGTAGCTCCGGGGTCAGCTTAAGTGGGACGGGCATTCTTTTGAATCCTCTTTTGGAAATTTATCGTTTCAAGGGGTGCGGGAACTGAAAACCATTCAATGACAACACAATTATGATAAGATGCTAAGGAGAGGATGGTTAGAGACTTAATCAAATGGAATGGAATGAGGAAATTGAAGAGCTTTGGTAAAATGTATCTGAAATTTCTAGCGATGGTTATCTGAATTGTCATATATACGTATCCGCTCTTCAAATCATAGTGGTAGGTCACATTGTCCACATGTCATTACTGATTATCACATTTTTCATTAATCATGTCATCAAAGATCACGTTGAGGAACACACTTAATCGTAGTTCAATCGTGTTGTTCCCCTCCCATCGTCAGGTAAGAATAGGACGCATAACACGATTGATTACTAGACTCCACCTCGGAGCGTTGCGCCACGTGCATTATTATTGAACAACGCACATGGCCAGCCAACCTTTTCAAATGTAGCTGATGACCCAAGAAGATATTTTGATCACGACAAAACGGCCATACAGGCTTTCTTGTCCTCAGGAAAGCGAATTCTTCACCGTTCTCCTACCTTATTTATCCCGTCATATCTGTTTCCTACTAGTCAACACGGTCTTCCTTTTTTACATTCGAAAGGGTTTAGTTCAAGGTTCTATTGTCGGTTTGAAGTTATTTTCAATGATCATCCATGATCATAGGAATGTTTCCTATTGCAAATTTCATATTTATTAGACAGATCTAAGTAAATAATCCTAAGAGGTGTGGATGGCGCAGTTGGTAGATTGCCTGCCCCTGGTAAGAGGGGTCCGCGGTTCAAGTCCCAGTGAAAGCAAAGTTAATACGCATTTATCTGATTTTCAAATCTGGTCCAGTCACCATTTGCCGTTGGGATCAAATTAACGGCCTGGAGTAGTCAATCAGTGGTAGTAGTCTGACTATGGGTATCACAATGGACCAATATGGTCTAAGTGTGCTAGTGAATGCACTAACAGTCCCCCAACCTAACCTAACCTAACCTAAGTAAATAATCCTATATAAGGGTAAGTAAAATACAAGTGGCTTTGTAAAAATGCATTAAAATGAACAAAATCTAATGGCTTATCTTATGGCTTTTTAGTAAGAGCAAACATTCGAATTAATTATGAAATAGAACGCCGTTGAAGTGGATGCCTCGGATGGCTTCGCAGTAGCGCATTTTGTCACCCCTAATTTTTCAAGGGCTTTGTTGTAGCTCACGGACTGCTTGGATGATATTGGCCTTAAATGCTTAAATCATATCCCGGATTCTTGGCATCGGTCATTTACGGCATGGCATGGCATGGTATGAACCAGAGATCGTCCAAATCCATATCTTCAATTTCAGTAAAAAAAAAAAGGAGGTGAACATTGCTCTGTAACGCCCACAAGTGACCGGAACGTTGTTTCCGCTTTATTTTTGAAGAACAATTTTGTTCTTGAATTGAGTCTCACACTCTCGGCCACAGCACCAACATTCTCATCTGTGGGCACCCTGTACGACGACGGGGACCATGAGTGTTGTCCACTGGCATACAAGTCGTTGCGTACAGCAGTCGCGGTTTGTGCTTCATTTCGGCCAAAACTTCTTTTCAAAAAAAAAGCCCTACACAGCACTCACATGGAAGTACATTTAATGTTTCCCAATATCTATATTAGTACCTAACCACAAAAGTCTACATACGATATCAAATTATGATGTTCTTTTGAGTTTATCATCCTTATTAAGGGTGTGTAACGTAAGCAAATGAAACTACATATTTTATGTTGCTTATAAAAATAAAAAAAAAATCATGTTCAAAAAAATTCACTTTCCCCATTTTCAAGAGAGAGAATTCGCGAAAAATTCCACGTGGTATGTAGACTTTTGTGACTTGTGTTTGTTTGGTTTTCCCTTTTCTTATGAATTACCGGCCCTTAGCTATAATAACGATAGGTCGTTTATCACGGAAGACTTAACGAATTTATTGTGTTTTAAAATTATAATTTCTATTCAAGCTAAATTAATTCCGACAAGACATGCCTGTATTTCATTATTATTGCAAGGCAGCAGTGCGATCACATTGTAGTGACATAATGCTGAACAGAAGGAGAGAAAGGATGAAAACAAGAGCAAGAGAACGCACACACCTACACAGTGGGGAACAAAGAAACTTATTGTTGGGTTTCTGATTTAAATGCATATACTCTGAAAACACTCCGTAAGCCAAGAATCGTTTAAGGAAACGTTTTAACAACCAAAAAATCATAGGCTATACATCGATATAGGTATATATAAATTTGGCAAAATGTTTCCCAACAAGACTGTCATATCCACACTGTTAAGGCTGTCTTTGAAATCTAGAACTATGTTACAAAAATGTTGAATGAACAATTAAAAAAAATGTAAAACGATACCCTCTGTTCCTCCTTAATAATGCCGTGTGGAATTTCCAAAAATATTTTCATTCAATAGACCAATCTCCCGTTGCGAGATACAATTTCTTGTCTATCGCGCTGTGTGGTGATTTGCATATAAGATGATGCTTTAATCCAGACATACACACCACTCTTTGTTCTAAAAGGAAGTTCATTTACTGAATCAGTGACTCTTATTTCGGAGATGTTGGCTTGGATTCAACTTAGCTTCAATTTCCTAATTCCCTAAATTTAATATTATGACAGTCAGATTTAGCTGCATTGACTTTCCTCTCCAAAGCACTTTGCCTTTGTACATAGAAAATGGAATCATTAAAGGATTACCATAAGTGATCCGTTTAAAGTATTTCCTAATCCAAAACCGGATCGAATCATTCCCTGCGAACGATTAAGCTCAATTGGATCATTTCTAATCCAACCAATTCCATATTCCTTTAAGAGGATAAAAAACCGTAACCAATTACATCGCGATTTGCACAAACAAATTTTTACAACCGAATTTCCTCCCCACCGCTGCACGCTACTTCCCAGGACACCAACCACCCACTTCGCAAAACAATCACACGGAAGTACGAGCACACTCTAATGAACCCGAAAGCATTTTGTCCCCCAAAAGAAAAGTCCCCAGCGCCTCCTCAGGCTTGTCGACGAGCAATGATAAATCCAGTTACCAGTTACCAACCGGATGATAGCTTAATCTCCGGAAATGTGGAACACGCTAAATCATAGGGAATTAACCTTGTTCGCTGCTGGAGCGGAATTAAAAGTCAAAACCAACCCCCTTGATGTGAGTATGCGAGTACGCTAGCTCAAGTGGAGACACACTAAAGATGAGTGAGCCCAGCCCCAGGCTGGGTGGTTCAGTTTTTTCTCCTGGTGCCCACTCGCACTCCTTGTAAGAGCACTTAGAGGATGATGCAGGTGCTTGGCAAGAAAACAAACACACGCTGAAGAGTTGTGTTTTCAACAGCAGGAAACTCCCTACACAGTGCTGCCTGGCCTGGTGAACAATCACAGGATTTAATTAAACCGACATGACTACTCGGCGGAAGTGTGCATGTGTGTGGCTGTGTGCGGGGAGAGTTTCGTGCGTAGAGGTACTCGCAATGCCGCCATTAGTAGCGAGAGTGGTGCGGCAGACCCAGTACGGCAGTACGGCACTGCGGCTAGAGTGGATTGAATTGCGGGGTGTAATGAGGTGTAACTTTGAGTGTAGCTCGTGTACATATATTTTGGGAGTTTTTTACTCGTACTCACATTTAGTCCTCAGCGTCGGTTGTACTGTGTGCGAATGCAATTTGAGTACATAAACTCAAACTGAAAGAGGATAAGCGACGCAGAACAGGGACTACACAGTACACTGCAACAGTTTCACAAACACGCTGGCGAGAGATATTTCGGCCGAAATATTGTACCCACCAGCAGCCCTCTGGGGAGTGCTAAGTACGTAAAACATGTCACGGTACACCTTGAAAGTGTAGCAAAGGGCAAGTCAATGATGAGAGCACGGGAACATTATTCCTGCTCAGCAGGATTCAATTCCGCCAGGAGAAAATGTTGTTTTTAACCAAACCAACCAACCGCCTGGCTGTGTGCATGTGTTCTTGTCACACTAACCCTTTGCTTGCTGTGTAGGTTGCTAGGCAGGTAGATAGGTTATGACAGCTGTATTTGCGTGTATGTGTTTGTTTGGGTGTATTTCAGAGACACGTGGAGGGAATTGTTTTAATTTACAAGGACACACGCCATAGGAATAGGATCGTAGCATCGTAGTTATCTACTAGATACACACTGGGGAGTTGGTTAAGAAGTTTGCGGACAGCGCAAGTCCTGATGGGGAAGCAGGAGGCACGTCAACGGTTGTCGGATGGTGTTTGGCTAATAGTCAGGTATGTTGGCGTTTGTGGAAAATGTAGCTCAAATTTCTCTCCATGGACTGGGATATGATGTCTGTTGAAGTGAATGCTTTCCAGCTCGTCGCCGACACAATTCAGAATTTAATACCAGCTTATGGAGGCAAGATGTCAAAGGGAATTGACTTGAATTTAATTCACATGCATCCTATAAAACATATAGACCCGCAGACGTTCGAGGAATATCGCATTTCATTGCTCAAGACCATGCTTATGAATCTGTGCCTGTTGAGCGATTTACTCCCACTGCCACTCAGTTACGCAGTAATAGAGACGTTTCAAAATAAAACGACGAACGGTGAAAGCGCATTAGACAGAAGTAGATCTTCGACAGAATGCTCGCATACTCAAGGTTCAATATCAACTGTGTTTGCCGGATAAAACTGTTTCGACTTTCTGATCTTTACCTTGTGTTTACTCTGTGCTCCATTAGGTGCACTTACGGTGATCTACACCAAATGCCAGTCAAACACAAAACTCGTTTCAATGCAATACGAAACCTACAAAAAGGCAAACTATACCACAATTAAATACAAAGCAAAGTGGTCCCACCCCGAAGGTCTACACGTATTCTGAAAGTGCACCTAAATGAGTTCAAGCTCATCGGACATCCACTCTACCTAATGTCTGCACTCGTATTCATTGCATTGCATTGAATATACTTAAGCCTTTGAATCCATTATTGAAGTCCTAAATCACCAAAAGCCGCAGACTCGCAACTCTGTAGCTGCAACTCTGTAGCTGCAACTCTGTGTGTGTCAACGTCAGTCAAGCTCTGCAGTTGGAGCTACCGAGCAATAAAAGCCTGCTATCTGCTGCCATTGATATTCAACGGCAGCGGATAATTACGGAAAATGTGGAAGTAAGCCACAATCGTGAATCCTCACCAAAATCAGCCAACTGCCACCCGTTCAACGTATCAACACAGCTACCTTGTATTCACTCATAGAGAGACAGTCGCCACGCCCTGGTGGGGGTGGGAAATGTAAATCCCAACTCGGGGTGGCGACGGCAATAGTGCGGCTCATGCAGTGCAGATTGAACGAAGAACAACGCAAATAAAAAACTGCCTCTGGGCCGCCGCCGTGCAGCGTACACAGCGAAGCTCCAAGCAACAGTAGCCATGGCTTTGAAGGCGTACCTAACATCGACCCCACCGTCGTCATCGGTCGGCGTCGTGCCAACTGTGGATTTGTTTTCAGACCCTCAAAGGGTTGTTCAAATTAGTATGATATTGGCAATTATGCGTGACCACATCGTACAATAAACAAAGCTTCGCTCTCCCTGTGTTTATTCACCCCCTGCAGTGGCGGGCAAGGAGGATGAGTTCGGACTTTGCCATGCAACGCGTGGTGGGGCACCCCAGTGTCCTGAAATTAATATGTTGCCGTGGTGCACGGCTTTGTTTTCCCGGCGAAGCGAGACCCGAAACCGAAACGGCGGACTCGCACCCTCCGCGGGTGCTTAATTCCGGCATGTAATAATGGGAGCCACGTGTGCGTGTGTGAGTCTTGTGTTGGGGATTGCAGGTCGAGTCGACATGGAGCCAATAGACGGGGTAGTAGTAAATACTCCTGACTAGGGACTGTGTTCGGTATTGAAAAATAATTTTGCGATTCTTTGATGTGCAACCCGCATCGAATGAGTTTGCACATGCCGTTGTTTTGTGGTTTTCAAATTATACTAATGATTGGACTGATTCACGGCAGTGCTTGCTGATTGAGACCGGCCATTGTCTATGACGGACAGAATATCGGTGCATAGGGGGAGGTAGTGTAGATGGCCGACACGGGAACATGGAGGGAGGCACTTTCATTAAATGGAGTCAATTAGAACGACCGCAATGTTGCATCGAGGGTGAGTTGGGGCTGCAGATACTCAGCATTCATCGATACATTCAAGATAAGGACTATTTGTTAGCTAAATGTGCCTCCATTGAGAATGAACTAATAGAGAGCAATGTTCTCGATTTAGGAGGTCTTCATACATCCGAATCAAAATCAGCTAATGAATTAATTTGAATCTTTTGTGGAGCTTAAAGGTGTTTTTAAAAGTAAACATTGGTGGTGGATAAACAGGCTTTAAAATATTTGATACAGTGAAAGCTCTCATAGGCGGACAGCGACAGTCTCAGCGCTTATGTCCGGCTAAGGGAATTTTCCGTACATGGGAATGTAAGGAACTTCAATTTAAAATCCACAGCAATGAAAAATTGTCCGCTCCAGGGGATTGTTCACCTATGAAAATATCCCTAAACTTTCACTGAATTGGATTTCTAAAATGATTCTGTGGAATTTGGGTATACTGCTGGGATGTCCTTCCTTTCTGTGATTCACCAAGAGCCGAACAATGAGGCTACTGGATGCATCAGTGGGGATTACAATACGTCACGCTTCCATCCATCGTGACCCACGACGCAGTGCCCCATGATGTTACCAATCAGTATTCTGCAATTCAGCCCGGGTTGAAGGAATGTTATTTCGGTTTTGTGAATGCTATAGTCCGATCAGATTAACATCGAAATACAAACTCTGATGTTCGCTTTGAGACTAAATATTTATGCGCTGTACAAAAATGAGTCATCCGTGGAAAAATGCGTCTGCTAAATTCACTTCACGATGGACTTAAGTCAAGGATATGTGTAAAACATATGGTTCCAACCAGACATCTCACAAATCAATTGCAAAAGAATATCCTGGACTAGATACAGTGTACTCTCTCCTAGCAGGCACCCCTAATAAGCGGACATCTCTCATAACCGGAGAAATTTCAAAAATCGGCTTTTTACTTACACGATTTTTAATGTAAACAATTCCCTTATAAACGGAGTCACTTAAAGTCGGATGCGGATACCAATTGTCATAACCGGACAGAACATACGCATCTGGCGCACTGCTGGAATACCACCATCATGGGAAATGTTAGGCACTTGTTGAAAATGTTGAACTTATTCATTAACACGAGAAAATATTTAGTTAGCGGCTAAATGCATCGGGCATAAGCTTAGCAAACAATCCAACCACAAGCGCTTCCGCTGAGGGCGTAATGGTGGGTTGTTTCTCAATTTGCTTAGTTGTGCTATTCTATCTGCTGTTGTAATGGCTGGTTTCTTACCACACTTCATGTTTTCTTCCCACAAGTCTACATTTCTTAAATACGAATAGACGAAATTAAAACTTCGTTTAATTCGTTTGGCTATAGCACGTCAACCTGGTCCTTGGGGCTTCAAGGTCACATCACTTTTAACCTTGTCCACAGCTCTTAGGGGCTTTTGAACCCAAACGTGTTTTTTCGAATTTCAACTAAGACGGATTTAAAGTTTGATTTTTATTCAAAATACTTTAAAAATTCATTAACCGTATCAATATTCTCAGGACAGCCACAAAGATGATAAACTTGTACTTATTCAGTTGACACAAGTAAAACCGGCTACTATTGGTATACATTGCTTTGAAAAAGGCCACTAACAAAGTAACAGTGAGATTTTGATTATGTTTTCAGATTAGTTACTCATGGGTAAGCAGATAAAAGCACAACATGATAAATCCATTCACGACAATGTCAAATATTGAATCATATACATTTTAAAAAATGTTGTACCTATTCAGTTGTATCGGAGTGTATAAGTTATTCTTTTGCTTAAAATTAAAAAAAAAAATATTGCTGAGGAGAAGCTTGTTTACTTTCTGTCTATAAAATAAGAAAAGCCTCATTTACTTATTGCCAAACTTATTTATATTCAGAAGTCGAGAGTATTGTCAGCATTCATCGTCCAGAGGGTGGTGTCGCTTTCCGGACGTGGTCAAGGCGCGTTTCTCGGTGAAAATTAACACTTTTGGGAGCGACTGAATCATTTCCCACGTTAACTCAAACGATTAGAAAACTAATATTAATAGGTTACAGCCAAGTTATTGCCCGATATGCGCCATAATGCCTTCGAACTTTACCTTTGCAGAATCAAAACCTTCGATAAATCCCGTGAAGCTCATTGAATGATGATAACACATTAATTAGTTTCTGGATTTGTTTGGAAGCTACATTCATGTCACGACGTAGCTAGGATGTAACGTAGCTAGAGAAAATAATTGAGTGGCGCCAAGTCAGTGAATGGTGAATATGGCCAAACGTTTGTCTTTTGTATGGCATGTAGCGCTGACTTGCCGTGCTTTGGTCACGTAAAGTCAAACTTGAGATGGTGTTCCCTCCTCATTTCGAAAAAAAATAGTGTGATGACGGCCCTGTTCTATAAATGGTAAAGAATCGCACAGACAATCTTTTTGGTTGCATTGAAGCTTGTTCGAATACTTGGGGAATGTGTTCCCTGCAATAATGACAATTTTGATTGCTGATACAGCTGTGACAAAAGCAGAGACAAAAGTGGGCCTTGAGGATGGCGTTTGATCGGAGAAAATGATGTTTGGGACAAAATCCGGATCTCAGGCAAACGTATACGATTTCCAACTCGGCGCTTGTATTATGTTTAAGAATGAATATCCAATTGTAAAATGTTGTACCTTTGGGGACGCCCCATTCAGTTGAACGGCGCCGAATCGTCCGCACTTCGGCGGCCGTTTTCTTCATTTCGCACGAATACATATTTCTGGTAGGTGGCTAAACTCACACTCAAACTATTCCAAGTTCCGGCTAATTTCCTGCACATTTTACCACGATGACGAACGACCCCATAATAAAATTCCAACCCTTATTAAATATTTTGACAGCCGGATGTAATTGGTTTGACAGCTGCTGAAACATAATAATTTTATCCAAAAATGTTTAAATTGACTTTTGGAAGCATAAAATGAATGACACTGCAAAATGAAAATATTTCAATGTCAGAAGTCCTTACCTTCTTCGGAATGATTTGGACTTCATTCCACTCACTCCAAAGCTACCTTGTGAACAATCACAACAAGCTGTATGGTTTATTATTCATCAGCGTTTTATGTTGGTTTCAGTTAAAAGCTTCCACCTGCACGACCTAAGGTGTTTTCTATTTCAGACATTAAGTCGAGATTGCGTTTCCCTAATTGCTTCCGTGGCGAAATTTCCACAAATAACACATTGCGTGTGCGGGTTCGGTTAAAGTCACGGTTTGCATGTGGAAACCTAAATGCTTGACCGTAAAAAACACACATACGCACAGAACTCGTTTCCTTTTGACCATCCATTAGAATTTCCATCGAAAATGTCACAAAGTTTTCTGACACAATATCCCATCCGTCATGTCAAAGGTCTGCGTGTATGACGCGATGGACGATGGAAAAGTCAAAACCAAATGCAAAAAGACCCATCACCTCCATGGCCACCAGCGCCGCCACCCCATCCAGTAATGCTTTGCTTTAAATGTTCGATATGCGCACATACCATAGTGGGAGCATGAGGCGTCCATACCATGGAGCAGGAGTGTAGAGATAGAGAAAGTGGGGTTGCGTACACAAATGAATGCGTTCAACACGTCGTCGCCACGTGAAAGGCGGACATTCGCTCTTTCGCGTGCACTGAATGCCAACTTGTGCATGTGGTATCAGACATGGGCTGCCTGCCTGAATGGATGGATGCATGCATGCATGGAAATTGTGTTCATTTATGAAAACGTAATTGGAGCGAAATTTTACACTGCAGTTGCAATGGAGGCAAGTGTCGAGATTTAATGGCCTTTAATTAAAGACCAAAATGGCAAAATGTCCCATGTTTGGCCGTTTTTGAGGGCCACCCTTTGCTGCACGGACACAGATTCGGCTCAGCTCATACATGGGGTGAATAATTTTTGGACGGCGATTGGTACTTATGTTAATCAGTAGCCATTCTACTTTATATTAACTTATCGTCCAGTTATATTTGCGCACCTTTTGATTCTTCATTTTCAACAGATTTGGTTGAAGAAATCTCATCAAAGGCAGTTTTATCGAAAGATCCCATATTACAGTGAGGGCACGATCGTCAACTTAGGTTGTTAGCGGCTTAAATTTGCATATTTAAGTGTGAAGTTTATTTTCGTTTCCAAGCAGATGGAACAGGGGCCACCAGCGCAGCTTATTAAAGTCCACACAATAATTATGACGAATGTAATTCTTGCGTTTGTTCAGGTTATAAATGCGGGAAGCCCCAGGACAGCCTCTCAGCTCATACTGTCATCTAGGCACTGCATTTGAAAGCGAGTATGGCCAGCCTCAAAAAACCCATCAATTCCGCCTAAAACGGCTGCTCTAAAAAAAGGACCCCTTGCCTCACTTGATTGAATGTTTTAATCATTGTCTTTTCGGAGGGACCAAAAACCCCATCACGATGTCTTAATTTCATGAAGTCAAAGTGAAAGAGTGAATTTTACCCTACCGCTACAATAATCATCCTCTCAAGCCAAACAACGGTAGAGCCACTGAGACTCTTGTTTCTGCCATAAATCATACAACATAAGAACCCGCGACCGCAACCCGTTTCCTTTCATTCGACACTTACCCTTTCATTAGACGCCAAGAAGCCCTTTTCCAGAAAAAAAAAAACCAAAAAGACGAAGAAGAGATGATTAACTTACACAACACCGAAAGCCAGGTAATAGGACCACCCAGGGCCGCACGTCTAACAACCGCTCCCTGCCCGTGGCCCTCTTCAAATTAGCCTACCACCATAACTTGTCCTCCGCAGCAGTAGTAGCGTTTCTAGAAACAGAAAATTTAATAATGCCACCGACCCAAGGTAAAACAAAAAAAATCGTAAATCATTTTAACGAGGAGGCAAGGAGGCGCAAGACAAAGCCTAGGCGAGAGCAATTAAAATTTCAACTTCTCAGTAACCTTGAGGTACGTGGAAGAGTGTTGTTCGTGAGTTTATGTCGCAGACGCGGTGATATTTTCAATGCGGCTCTTCCGCTTCACCGAGTCATTCAATCACAAATGGCCTGGTTCCTTTTGAGGAGCAATTCATTTTCAACTAAAGTGCGTGCAATAAATGGTGGGCGCCAACGTTGGTTTATGAACCATCCGGCATCGCGAATACCTTTGAGACTACAGAAGGGGCAGGCATCTCAGGTGCATTGGGTTATCCTTGTACAGTTGCGCTCGCCCGCTCGGTGATTCATGCCTGACCTACGGCACAGTAAAATACGCAGGACGTTCCGATGTGGCACTTAACGAGAGTGAAGCACCGCGCTACGAACGTTGGAAGAAAAGTAGAATGAAGCAGAAAAAAGAACCATTTGAAATGTATATCATAGCGCACATCCTGTAGGGCTTCTATTGCTATTGCACAAGAGAATACGTAATACCCGCATTTGTGGGGAATGCCTTGTGACCTAGTTACTTTGGAATTCGAACCGGGCTGATGGAATTGAAATATTCGTTGTTAGTTTGAAACTGTTCCCCCCGGGTACGCTTCATGGGTCAAGCTTAGCTTTATGTGATTTGAAGTTTGGAGAGCATTGTGGTCGTGTAATCTGCTTCGAAGACAGCCTATTCAAGCGTGAAGAATTCATCGGCAGCACTCGATTCTATTGCCAATTAGTAGCGATGTGTGCATGTGTATGAGAAAATCTGGTGATCATCGGCGAAACAAAAAGATGATTTAGAAGCGGACCAACTGAAAGTATGCCGAGACACGGAGACTAGATTAATATACGAAAAAAATCTTGCATTGAAATGGCAAAGGAACAACAACATTGTGCTCAAAATTGAAATAGTAACCAAAATTAAAGCTGTACGAGGGAGTTGAATCTTGGTGCCTTTGAAAGAAAAAATCTGAGTTGGGTAGTCGATGAATGAGAAGAAGGCATAACCGAGAGCTTTATTAGTTCTTGATGTTGATGAGGATGTAGTTCCGAAACCAAAATGCGACGACTTACAGGCTTGGCCACTTTGAGCGCATATATACGCTCAAGCTTAGGGAGTCTTCGAATCCGAGCTTCTTGGTTCGAGAAGGTGAGGTAGACTGACGCAGGCAGCTAAGATCGACAGGCTGCTGGCCTCATAATTAAGTAAGTAATCATGCCACCGCTGTGATTAATCCAGAACACAAGTCATATATCGACCAAGTTTCATCCAAATCCGAAATCTCGTTTTGGGGGTTTATTTATCGATAATATGTTTTTAGTCACAAAGGTTTAATTGAATTTTTGCAATTCCTGTGAATTTTTTGAACCCTTAAAAACCAAACGCTAATAAAATCACTGTAATTGTAAGTAATCTTCTTCTGCTGGCGTTAACCGGGTTTGACATGAGCCTCCGCCAATAAGCCTTTAATGCCGTCACAATATCATCAGCTGTTTTTGCGGACCTTCCACACTGGTGTTCGCCATCAGTTTCGTGTGTATCTATTGTCTTCCCTTGTATGCAATACAAAGAAGAGGGCCAATACCTCTTCCCTGCGGGACTCCACCCTTTATGGAGGTGAGTACAGTGTACTCCAGCATTGTTTTAATTACACCCGATCTTGTAAATTTTCTTAAAAGTTTGGCCTGAGAAGCATTTGGATTGACAAGATTGAGTGTCCTTGAGGGATATTTTCAGAAAACTAATCCATATGTCGTTCTGGCCATGAGCACTTTTTGTGAATAATGTCTCCGACTGATTTTATTGTACAACATTATGGAAATAACTGCATTCATCGTACCATTAAAGTGCTCCCCTCACTAAAGAAGTCTAATAATGAAATAACGCATCTCAATGAACTCCTGACGAATGCATTTATGTTCCCTTACTAATAGATCCACTTGTACTCCTCGAACAACTGCTTGCCCTGATTATCCACGCAATAAATATCTTTAAATTATCTCGCAACTTCGGTCGTAAACAACGATGTGGAACGCCCAGGAGCATTGCTCTCAAATCAAGCACAGATGTTCTAAAAAAAGATACGAAATATCCTCTAATGATTCTTTATTACAGATCCTTTGCCACGTTAACGACTTGTGCATACACCATGGCATTAGAGTGTAAATGAATAGGCAGCCTCTGTACTCCCATATGCACAACTATAGCAAGGACCAATACGCAACCCTCACATCCACGTGCAGGGATGGATGTGTACACGAACCCCAGCAGTTTTTGTGTATCGATACATCGGTATCCTTGAAGAAACCACAAGCGAGCACTATACGCTATCACAGTGTAGAGATGACATGAAACTCGGGATGAAGCTGCAGACTTAAGAACTTATTTAGAATACGCTCAGTTCCAGGTGAAATTTTATGAACAAGGACATCACACCGACAACGACATCGCCATCGATATAGGCGCCGCTGAGGGATTCAATTTTATCCTGATGGACTCTACGTGTGTAGCAAGAGAAGTGTGTCTGAGTGATACGCAAATATATGCAGGCATCATGCTTTTAACATAATGAGAAAAGTTTCATGTCATGTTGTGACCAATCATTATGTGCCGCTCGACACTATACTTGCACTCCGAAAAGCCCCTAAAAGGTTCTTCGCAAAGACTTTTATATTTGAAAGCATTCTCATGTGTCCCTTTTCAGTGTTTCTGGATTTTCAGCTTCAAACCAGGGAAAAGATTTGTTCGAGTGTGATGCGTGAGGCCTGATGAAGAATTTCAATTAGGCATTATACACATATGTATGTTTCTCGCACAGTCATTATGAAAACCGAACATTTTACCTTGTCGACTTTTCTCAGAAAAACAAAAAAACTTCACAGGTGAAAGAGATCTGTGAGTTTCTTTGAATTGCGCATTAGTAAGTGTACGGAGGTACAAATTCTATTTTAAGAAGTTGAAATATAGTAGCTCTTAGCGCAAGTGTGTAAGCATTAATTTTAGCGTATATTATTTAATTTGTCAAAAGATTCAGTTCGTCACAGTCTATCGACGACATAGAAGACAACATTTACTATTCATTTATAAACGGAAGTTCTGCTCAATATGTCGTAATGAGAATCTAGGCATGGATAAAACAGGCACGGCATAGGGTCCGAATCCACAAGTCTAGGGCTGTGTGCCGTGTGTACATGAATTTTTATTTCTTCATTTACACAAGTTTGAAAATAATTTGATGAATTTCTACCTACAAAAAGAATATATTTATTATACTATTATTTCCTTATTTACGATCAACGAAGAATATGCGAAATGAGAGAAAAACCGTCTCTGTGGCAAGATCTTTTTCTTCTTTGAGTAAATAAAGGATTCAAGGGTAGTTCGGTGATGTTGTGGATTGTCGTTTGAATCTAGTCACTTTCTAGCCAACTATTGAGCTATTCATGAAGACGGTCACAGTCCCGAGTTACTCAACGTACAGCCCTTTAATCGATCATTAATTTATTAAAATCTGTTTTCCAACATTTTTATTTGGAAATTTATTTTTATTATTTTCCATTTTTTTGTTCACTTTCTTGTAGGTTCGTGCCATAAGCCCCATGACAGTACTGTTCTGGATCACAGAAGTTTTTTAAAGGAGCTCGTTCATTGCTCAACTATCCGAATTCTGAAAATTGGCTCGCCACATGATGTTTGAAACCCAATACGCAATGGTCATCACCGCTCTCACCAAGGGTGCAGTCGTAGTCTACAGTTGGAGAGACGAAATACAAGATGAGCGGCATTGCTCTTCGTTCTTATGTTAGATCGTGCCGATTTAAACAATGAAATGCTTCCGCTCGCATGAAGCATTAATGACGTACATTTTCATGGTAATATGGATTGGCGTCCATCGCCTTGGACACTGGCCTCAATTATCATCAATAGAAAATGGTCACCTCAAGAAACAAGGCATTCTTAAATTTGCAGCAAAAGCCTGAAAATGGACTTTAAGATTGGCAGATAAATTAAATTTCACCACACCCATCTCTTTGAAGTAAAGTATTAAATCATTCGACTATCAAGCCTTCTGTCGTTCCCAAAAAATAAAAGTGAATACACGCATCTGAATACTCCGATTTTAGCACTGGACTGGATACCAGTTAAAACTGGGGTTTATTTGAAATTTTTAAAATTTTATTGTATCACCGTCAAGCCCATATTGTTGAGCTTACAGAAAAATGTTACAGAAAATGTTTCTTCACAGTCAAATTTTTAAAATAGTTATAAATTATATTCAATCGTTTCTCATATCATATCTGAGTTTATCCAATCTTAGAGCTGGCTTTGTAAAGAAATTACAATTAACCAATAAATATTTTCATAAGGGTTGAACATTTTTGTTTTGTTTTCATGCTTAAAATGTAGATTTTGGAATTTTAGTTTTTTAGGATTATCACGACTTCCGAGGTGGACCTTGAATGCGATTCCATTAGGTGGAGTACCACTTAGCAGACCCAAGATGAGGTGGTTGGACCAAGTCCAGGAGCTCGCTTGGTTACGCTTGGGCATAACCCCTGAAGAATTAGTTTCGATGGCGAAGGATCGAGTTGCCTGAAGATCTCTAGTGCGTGGTTTACCCACGTGATCCACTAAAGAAATCATGCGGGTCAGAAGATGATGATTTTTTGTACTGCACTTCGCATAGATAATTTTCATCTTTAAGGACTATGCTACCTTCAGTCTCCCATTGAGATAGCTGTTGTAAAATAGTCACTTTGTAAGAGTGCACTTGGGGCTCTGGCCAGAGCATCTGAATGTTTGTTAAAAGTGTGAACTTCCCAATTGAATCACACTTCATGTACACATTCGATTTTTCAGTGACTCATGCACCTCCAAATTGTGAAAAAAAGCAAAGAGAGGTACAAATTACAAATCAAATTACATCGATCTCTCCGAGTTTTTAAGGTCGCCGTGATGTTGTGGGTTGGTCGATTCCCGAATTTACAAACTGTCATGATTCACCACCGCACCTCTATCGAGTCCCAGAAAATTATCAAAGAATATTCCTGTCTAGAAAAAGCTGGAAGAAAATACAACCAAATCATACCTACCATCCAACCATTACAGAACATCTCGTCCGCTTAAGAGAATCGTCCTTTGAAGAGGGTGCCCATTAAGGGAGTTCTTCGTATTCTTCTTTATTAGGCGTATAGGCTGGGTGGACATGGGGCTCAACCAACAAGCCTCTCTAACTAGCATCGTCTCTGGTTAGCAGCCTGTAGTGTCGCACGCCAAGTTGGTTGAGGTCCCTCTCCACCTGTGTGCGCCGCCTTTAACGCGAGAGTCCTCTGTTTCGAAGAGTCGAAGACTCGTCGGATCGGAGCTGAGTTCTCCATTCGCTCTACATAGCCTAGCCATTTTAGGCGTTAGGCCCGTAGACGCCTGACTACGTCATGTCGCTGTACAGCCCGTAAGGTTCGTGGTTGAATCTTCTCCTCCAAAATCCATGAACACAAGGCCAAATATTGAACGGATTTCTACATCCCCCTTAGAGATTGTCCATGCCTTCGCGCCATACAGCAGGACTGGGATAATCAAAGCCTTATATAAAGTCAAGTTGGTCCTTCGAGAGACAGCTCTATTACTGAATTGCCCCTTGAGCCCCCATACAAACAGTGGTTGGCAAGAGTTACTCTGCGTTTGATTTCGGTACTGATGTTGTTCTGTACTGTTTAGAGTGACCGTTTTATTATCTGATGATAAACTCACACGAATAAAAACACTAAAGGACTTCTAGTAGAACAAGAAGCCAAAAGGAATAAACCCGCTTCTATTTGTGCACTAGTACTCCATCAGTGGGCCTTGCCCGCTTGCTTCGATTAAGACCACCATCCAAGCCATTTCATTACTTTCTGCGTTATTAACAAACATTCGCCACTAAGTGGTAAAGTCTGTCACCCAAACGCAAATTTTGTTCAAACAACGCATTTTTTATGGGCGACTAAATAAAAAAGAAAGCATGCAGCTAATTATTGCCGCCAGTTGTTATTAAGGCGTATTGATTAATTATGCAAATAACTTAGTTCCTCAACGCCCATCCATACGCTTATGTAAGGCACACCGAAATCTTCCGACAAATTGCCAATATCGTTCTTCGTGAAACAACAAAATGTATTCAGTTAGGGATTTATCCATTGTTTGGGTCATCTTAATCTACTTCCACTGCATGTGCCATAAAAGTCTCATAAATTCAACCGTCACGCACGTTAATTACCAGAGCCATATTCGGCTGCATCTCTTTAAATTTCAAATGCAAATTTTCTTGCAGGCCATTCAGGCAGATCGCCTCTATCGGCTCAAAGAAAATGTCAATCCAATCCATGGCCTCGATTGGAATGAAAATCTATTGCTTCCCACCTTCGGTCGCCCGGTAATAGATTCAGCTGCCTATCCTACAAAACCGCATTCAAATGAACACGAAGTGGGAAAAAAGGTGTTCGCAGTTGTCACATCCACGCGAGTGAGCATCTGCTTTATGGGCACACGCCCTTTAACGCCAGACGCAAACCATTTCCGACACTGCATCGGGCACTCCCGTTGACTTCCTATCAGAGTTATTCGCATCTGCATTCGATTGAGGGGTGGCGCTATTAACTGATTCAATGTCTCAGCTGTTAATCCACTTCCAGTGTTTGTCATCATCCCACCGATGGATCATCTTTCATGCCACCACCACCGCCTCTGTTGGGCAAATTGAATCAAGGGAGAGATGTCGAAAACGTTGAAACTTTTTGTCAGCACTGACGCTGATTCTTAACCGTCATCCCTGCGAAGTGTTTTTCTGAGGCAAACAAACTATGGATGCGGGCCCGGTTTTGTTCCCGCATTGCAACCATATGCCACCAAGACTACTCATATTCCTCACCTCAGATGGCAGGGCAGGAGGATCTTTTCCAGGATGTACACACAAGCCACCAGCTCAGCAAGAAACACTGCAGGAAAACAGAAAAGGTGCATCCTCAAGGATTTTTTTTGTTATTCTGGTCTTATTACCGTGTCTTCGGGCGACCACGGAGAGGTGAATAAAACGCAACGTGACACCGGATAAAGGAGTACGAAAAGACCGTATCAATATGGGGTTTTTTTTCACGCTGTGTGTGCGAATCGATGTAATTTTGTTAATTCTTTGATCAGGACACGGACGATGGGAGTTGGAAGACGCGACACAAGGAATACATTGAAGGATGCACTATAGACAAAAGTGTGCACTGTCAACCATGTGGCACTGGCTTTGTGGACTTCGGTAACAGATGGTTGAATCGAAACGAAGAGCCCTGCATGATGCAATGACAATACATTTGTACGTCCTGCAAGGAAAAAAATCCCCGGATTGTCGTCTGTCTATTCATATGCCAAGCCAACGAAAACAAAACGGACAAAGGATAGATGCCCCATCGATGTGCAAATCGAATAAATGAAGATTTCTATTTGCTGGCCGACGCTTTTTATTTGCCCGTCACTTCAAATGGCATGTGCAGGGCGGGCGGGCCTGTTGTGTGTGTGCGATAAGGCATCGCTCAGAAGAGCGATTTCCATCACACAGCAGGGTGCTCTTAAATTGCCTCAGTGCCAAGCCAAAAAACTGATTGGTCATTCTCAAATAATAACCAGAAAACAGTCATAATCCCGACTAGGGGTTAGCTGGAACCCACTTGCTCTCACCCCAGTTGCAAGCCCTAATGCTGCTATCGGAAATTTGATTTCAGTCCTTCAGATGCAGTTAAATACAAGACATCCTCTTTGATTAAGAGTCGCACGGAGGGGGATATACTGCATTCTCCGGCTTTTCTGATTTTTTTCCAAAGTGGTTGTTGCTCACATGATTGTCGGTCGGAATGGGGTTGGAGTTTGGTTCCGGTCTTTTCCTCATTCACCCTCAAGTTGCTTCGTAGCGTTGATTTGCGAGCGATGCACTTGCCCTATGATTAAGAATTTGCAATGTAGACTCGCGTATATTTAATTTAAAAGCGCCCCTCGTTTGAAAGAGTTTCAAGGGTTGTTACTCATTTTCCTTCTGAGTGAACGCAATTTGCCGGGATAAGGGCACTGGGAATTCGATGAGCCTTTCAGTTAAATTGAGCGAGACAAAGGCGAGTCTCGCGGATGGTGGATTGTGAATTTATTCGCTAGCTTCTGGCGATAAACCGTGGAGGGGCATTTGAAAAGGGTAGAGTGATGGAGTTGTTTTGGTGTAATGATTGCGTTTGTACTGACTGCAGGATCAAATTTGAAATCGTGTTTCTAATCAATCACTTCCTGTCGGTCTTTACGACAAACGGTCTGAGGCTTTGCTGTGTCCAGGGGCTGGTTTCCGAGAGCGTGAATTTTCACCTTGTAAATAAATACCATTGAATGTATACGCTCCTTGTTCTGCTGTTGGAATCGGGGCAACCGCAACCCTACGTTATTTTCGCGCACGACCTCATTTTTTATAAGAATGTTACTAAAAAAAAAGTATTTATCTAGTCGTCTTGACTTGATTCCCGCCCATCTTGAAATATAGAACTTAACGATGGATGGAGCGAGCAGCAAACACGCTGTTGACTGCAAATTTCTTATGCAGAGTGATCAAGATCAGAATAATGTTCTGAAATAATTTCGCATGTAATTCTCATGTAACCCTCCACGAAGCAACTGCTGCTCCTTATGTCGGCACGATCTTACAAACTGCATCCCATTCTCAGCCCGGTTGCCTTTTCCATGCCCGTCTGCATATCCCAAATCGCTACCTTTTTACATTTCCAGTTGAGGAAGGCAACAAAAAAAAATCACCCTCACCTGCATACAGACAGCAGCCGCTACCGATGGCATCAGCTTAACACATCCTTATCGCAATTCAAAGTCATCCAGAAATCTCCATCCTCCAGATGATACCTTAACATTTGGCATGAATGCGTAACCTTTCACGTGCGCAACACAAGGTGAACCGTAGAAAGCGCACGACACATCATCGCAGCGGTCCCTACCCTCCGCATTGCATAATTCGTCATGGTCATGTTTCTGATGGTTGAAAGGACTTCCAAATTGAATCTGCCGACGAGCGAGCCCACGTGGAACAGAACCCCTGTGCGATTCTTTTTCTTTTACGCAGAGTCTACGGCCTAATTGAAATTAAACGGGCGGCGAAGTGCCTCTGTGACAAAGGACTTTTTAATTAGGCGTGTCCTGCTGAGCGACTCAATCGCTACTGCCGTACGTAGCTTCAGTCAATTTGGCGAGACACGCAGCTAATTATGCACATGAAAGCTACGCTGTAATTCGAGGCGGATGTTGACGGAAAGTACGTAGTTTGTGCTGTCTGCCCCTTTCCAACTTTCTCCGGTAACGCCAGTCTCGCAACTCCCAGACCACTTAAAGCTGCTGTTGAGGTTGAAACAAGCACAATGTGTCTTGAATCGAATCAATCATCTGCAACACGAACCTACGCAGCTAACCCCACTGACCTAACATCTCACCATATGTCAAATTGTGTAAATCGCAGCAGGCGATTTTAATTATTGATTGGGACTGCGGTGCCGAGTAACCGAGGCACGGATCAGATTGAAGACTGCCACAATCGGAAGGTCAAGCGGTACACGCGCTGACTGCTGCTTTTCCATCCACTAGAGGTACCACCACATGACAGGCAGCGGTCGTCATCTCAGCCACCAGATCACACCACAAGGTTCCCTTCCCCCATTCAGACCTTATTGCCGACGAAGACGATCATTTGACGCACACCTCCTCAAGCACCTTCTGCGGCTATTGTTACGAGCCGCGGATAATTTTGATCCATCATCGAATCATCGATGATTCGGGATCGCGATGATGCCGTTCAGCAGAGGTCGGAGTCATTATCCGCTGTTTGAACATTCTTTTAATGGGATTTCTCCGGGCTGAGGTTGCATGTTCGTGATTGCATGCCGGCGAGATTGAGACCGCAATTTGGTAGCTTCAAGCTCGACATCATAGAAAACTTGAGAGCCGAAGGTTTTATTTTTGTCTGGCTCGTCTGCTTTCAAAGCATCATGTATCATGGTTCGTTGTAGCATATCGTGGGCACGATGATAATGACGAGGATGATGCCGGTGATTATCCCAATCGATGGATGTTGCTCCATTGATAGGAAGACGCATCCATAAAAGAGAAAACCGAAAAAGCGAAGTAAAGCAGACGAAAGACAGAAGGGAAGGTAGTTTGCGCTGGCAGAATAAAGGTGTAGTGGAAGAGAGCGGAGGAAACCCATCAGACACCCAATCTGTTGATAGATGTGGTGGTGGAAGGGAAACACTACCAGGCATGATGTTTGTTTTTGAGCACTGCCAGATATACAGAAAAGAATAACGTATTTGTTTTTGTTGGCTGTATGTATTCACAAGTTTTAAAAACCAACAGTTTAAGTTTAAGAATTTAAAAAATATGTACATGACTAATTGCATTTTTCACGACTGACCCTACCTCTGTAAAATGTGAAAAAAAAATGTCTTCTTGTGGAAACCGACAGACAGGTCATTAAAGTCTAGTACAATTCGTAAGAAAACGTTTGCATTTGCTATCGTAAATTATAGGCGCTGTTGAACACTTTTGTGATAAAAGTGTTTTCAAATTTCAGACACATACAATTTTTGCAAAACTTGCTTTTTCGGGTGACCCTTATTTTTCGACTTGATAATTTTTGTACTCCAAGGCCTATATCTTCTTATAAAGCTGTTTTTTTTTTTTGTACCAAGTCACAAAAGATTCTTACAAGCAAATAACGGTATTCGTAGGACAACGTTGCATATAAAGTGGCGCACGCACGTGGTGAACGACCTCCATCAGCAACAACCAACAAAAACTCAACTGGAAGCAGGTAGCCCGAGCTCGCGCTAGCAGAAGGGGGTTATTGGTTGAGACTCAGATCTAGCCCAGACTGTCATGAAGAAGAGGAAGAAAATAACTCGAATCAGTTTGTATGCCCTCTAAGCCAGAATCACTTTTCCGGATTAAACAAAAAAAACAATTTCCTTAAAGAGAGACTAGAATTTCGACAAGAAAATACTGTAAGGGACTTTTTAGTAGTTATTCAAGAAAAAATCGTAGTATGAAACTGCATAACATAATTCACATCGTTATGTTTCTTCATTTAATGTATGAACATTTCAAAAGTGTACAAGTTGTCTAGGGTTTCTACAGTCGCGGATCAATTAAATAAATGATGTGGATCCATTGTACCCTAAAATGTGTGACACACATGATTTTACACAGTGAGTCAGTTTTTTACCGAATAGCAAAGATGTCGTTTCCTCAACTTAATAAGTGCCAAACTGCAACGCAACATATGTGTCCCAATGAAAGAGTTCACGTTGTGGACTCCCACTAGCGTGTGTATATTCTTGCTACTAATAATCACTATGGCGGTCGTTGGGCTGTGTGTCTGTGCGTCAAATCTTAGCCACTAGAACCTCGCAGGCTGTGTTCGATTCCCGGAACGACAAAAAAAATAATTTTCTCGGCCCCACCTATTTCGTGTCACTAACAATGCTAAGCGAGTACTCCTGTCTGGAAAAAGCTTCTCAAGCTTGGTCGGAGAATGCATAAAACGCAAACGCACGCACAACGCGAGTGGTTGCTGTATGAGACTAAGACTTATTTATACCTGGCCCTCCATGAGCTGTGGCGCCACCCATATTATCTTATAATTAATACTTACCATAACGATCTCTTCTTGGTGAGCGCCAGTGATAGGGCCTTCGACATTGATACCATGTCTTGACTCTGTCACGGTTTACTGGGTTTATCTATGTACAACTCCGTGCTTATGGATCTTAGTAATGTGTAGGCAGAATGGATTCCTAGAGATTTACACAGTTCAGCAGGAGATGAGTTCAAAACTTACCACTATTTAATTTCCTTGAATACTGCTTGGATTAGGATATACTTAGTATCCAGAAGACAAGGTTTGGAGTTTGAGATATCCGACACTTTTGCTCTGATTGTTTGAATATAGGAAAGGAGTGCCTACAGAGGCGCTGAAGGTCTATTTAAAACAATGATAGATAACTCCCCTTATTTTGGTCTGACCTTGCGCCAAGTCTCTATAGAAAGAGAGCGTTGGATTGGTATGAGCTAAACGACGTTTCGGTGGTGTCCAGAGAGGCCAATCCCCTGCATTCGCCAGAACTTAGGCCAATGGAAAGATAGTGGTAGGGTCGGCCGGTGTGTTTGCTCTCGAGTTTTAAAAGATGCTTAATATCTATTCACCACCTCAGTGCTTGGGATCTTTCAAAAAACTCACAGAACACGGATTATGTAACTGCTACTAAGCCTCTTAATGAAGTAGTGATCATCTGCAAATGTATGCGACGCTTTAACGATCTTCCTTGATCATTGTGAATTCGCAGTCTTCGCCAGTCAATAACAAACCACACACATGTATATATAACGAGGCATAAAACTCACAAGATTAAGCTTGTTTTTATTTTCTTAATATGTTTTAGTAATTGATTCGCAGAAGTAGATTACATCTTGAACCACGATGAAACAAATCTTGAGCATCATTAACCAAAGCTATTCTAATGGACGCTGTTGGTATTAAAAACTCATTGTCTTGCGAATTGCCACGGGCATGAGCCACTTGCTTTGTCAGCTCTGCTTAACCAATTATCGCCACACAGCGTGTGTTGGAGAAAAAACGAGATTGAAATCTGTTTTTCCATGCCTTCGCAATGGGATTGCAAGAAAAAAAACGTGATAACAATCGTTCTTATTGAGCTTACCTGTCTTAGATGAGAGAGATGAGCTTAAAAAGAACCACTGACAAGATAGCTGAGCTGAATGCAGTCGTTTGATGAGGTGAAATTTTGTATGCTCTTTGTGGTTACGAAATATGAGTGGCTCGGTTGGTGCTTGTTTGTGTTTGAATGAAAGCAGGCTTTCGCAAGAGATATGCCAAATGCTGGACGTTATGCAAAACAGCAATTTCGATTGATGGAGGCTTTGAAAAAAATGCAACGTCATGAGTACATTTGGTTCCGTGTGCGAAGAAGCTGAAAAAGACAACCGCGATCTCCACGGGTTTGACGTGAATGTAATCCGAACGGCAAAACTTCGTTGACTGATCTGGTTTGGCAACATCCAGTGCATAGACTCGGATGAACGGTCTTCGGTCCTCCTGTTTAAAGAAAGAGAAGAAAACCATGATCGCAGATGCAGTAAAACTTGCTCTTTATGACTGGAACCAACGGATCTAGGGCCTTCTATAATGGAAGGTAGCTATGATCAGATCAGTAATTGTACGCATTTTTTCGTAAAAGCAGCAAGTTAAAGGATGCTCCTTTTGTATGAAAATGAAGTCTTGCAGAATGGACTAACTGTCATAAGTGCTAAGGAACAATATATTTGCTGATCAAATAGGTACAATCATTCGTTTTCCACTCAATCACTTTTGTAACCTGTACGTAACGTTGATTCCAGGGTCGCGTCCCACAAGTACTCATCATGACAAGTGTCATTCCTTAGCAAACGTAGCCATGGAACAACGGTTCTCAAATCAAACTTAGACTTTTCTTATCACCAAATTACACATCAGACTGGAATCCATAGACCTGCTCAATCTTAATGGAGGTGATTCACTCAATAGATCAACAAATCTTATCGTCCCAAAACCGTTATCGATTCTGGCAATACTTCACGTAAAATCAAAATGTAAACACAAGACATGTAGTATCCCTTCGCTAAGCAGCACGAACAAAACCCACACCAACTATCCGTATCATCACAAAGGCATCTTTCAAAATTTACAACAAAAAAAAAGTAAAATCGAGGGAATACGGGATACGATGCATTTGCCATCAGCCATTGATTTAATCCCAATTGCAATCGTGCGTGTGTGCGTGGTGTATCATCGAGCACTCACACACGCTACGAAGGGACGAAACAATAAGAACAACGCACAGTTGACCCATTAGAACATCGTGGATAATAAAATAGAAGAATTTAATGCGAACAGACAGCCGAAAAGAGAAAAAAAAATAAAATCCCACCGAAGCCATAGAAAACAAACTGAGGGTGAAAACCATAGAAGAAGAGGAGGAGAAAAAGAAGAAGAAGCAGAAGCAGCAGCAACAGAGCGGCAGCCAGCGAGCCAGACAGAGAGAAGCAATCGATTGCATCTACACAACGTCCGAGCTCCGCAGCCGAAGGTTCCAAACATAATTTTCAGATTTGAATTCAGTTTTTGGCGGTCCTTCATGTTGGAAAGAAAGTGCGTGCTTGCGTGCGGCGTCGTCGTTCGTCTCCGGTGATAGGTAACTTTGGGATTTTTGTTCATCTTTTCGTTCTTCGTTTTTCGCTGTTTGTTTTTCGTTCATCGTTATTTTGATTTGATTTTTCAAATATTCGGTTTGAATTTTTATCTGGAGGATACATTTATTTATACTTTTCGGTTCGGTGGTTTATTGTGTGGATAGTTTGAGAGTGCGACGATGTTAACTACACCAAAGAAGAAATTCGGAGCGATGGGTACCAGGCGACACTCGAAGGATACGGTGGCGTGTAGTGGGACCAGCAGTGTCAGTGGTGTTAAGCGCAACTCGGTGACAGTGTTTGAGAACGGCACGCTCGAGGGTGCCATCCAGCAGAGTACAACCACTCTGGTGGAGCATTGCGGTAGCGTGACATCGTTATCACAACCGTCATGCGTATCAGTGCCAGAAATCGTGATAACATCGTCAAATGATGACAATTGTGATACCCTCGGCAATGGTTCGGTAGAAGTGGAAGTGTTAGACGAAAGTACAGCCCTGCTGGAGGATGGGGATGTGACCATCGACTATGCTCACAATTGCTCCGGAAGCGACAGTAACATCTTGGAAAGCAGCATCTACAGTGAGCTGCAGTTGCCCGCTCAGCAGGCACCAGTGGACGTCCTCAATACCAGCACTTGCTCCCGCGAATCGCGTCAGAGTAAAAAGTCACGAAAGCGTTCGAAAAAATGCAATTCCCTGCAGCGACGGACAGCAGAGGCGTTTGCGAGTACCTTCCCACCGCAGTACACTGCCATCTTCATTGATCCAAGTGCCAACTCCGGAGGACTCCTGCCCGGCACCCCAATTGAGCAGATTGCTGCAGCAGCGGCGGCGGCGAGTCCGTTCGTCGACAGACATCATCATCATCCAATGATGTCGGCTGTTCCCGTTGGCGGTCACAGGTAATGATACCAATAATCATAATCGGTCTTCTCCCACTCTCAGGAAGGTCCCCCAATCGAGACGAATCCACTCACAAAGCGACAAAGCGTTCGCCTCTTTTTTCCTTGAACCATAAATCGGAATAGAATGTGGAACATTTTCGTTTTATGGGTTTTTTCCTTTATTCATTTATTCTTCTCTCGTTACGGACATTCATGTTCGGCGTGGTGGTTTGTGTGTATGGGGCAGAAATGGGGGCGGGCAGGGGATATTATAAATTACAAGGAATCCACAGTCTCTGGAATCTGGTTTTCGAAGGGACTAATGTTAGATGGATTCTTTTGGGGAGCACCATCTATTCTCGGCGGTGACGGCAGTATTTGTGTCCGTTACAGATTCAAGACCTGGAATCTACTAATTGGGATTCTTTGTCATGGGGCTTAAGCTTTAGTCTATTGGAACGACCGAACGAAGGCCACCAGACGACCTAAGTGGGAAATAATGTAAAATACCATCGGAATGTCAATATTGATGTTGAAAAAGTCCGCATGGCTAATTGAAGAATATGAATGGTGACGGGGTGCAATCAGGAATTAGCTTAAGTGTGATCCTGTGGAATTTATGATTATGCATTCAGTAAGCGGATGGATCTGCGAAATTGGAAGACAAGTAATTAATTTGTTGGATTGCATGACAACTTTGTGATAAGACTGACATGATCTTTTATCAATCCCCTTAATCCGCCGTCGGACTAAGCGAAGCCGATCTTGTTGATTTGTCTATGACTTCCGTTAAATTTAAACACCGCACTCGTTATATTTCAATCGACTTACGCCCAGTTTATTTGAATTGTTTGGAACTTGACCTCAATCACGGCCTTAACTCTTTGTGCTACGAATTCGTCACAATTCAGGAAAAATTATGTCCCACATCGTTTACCGCTCTAATTTCTTAAGAGGTCTTTTGAAATGACTCGCCCAATATTCAGTAGGAAGACACTATTAAATGTCAGCGAGGTCGTAAAAATTCGGGTTTCGGAACAACGATTAACGAAAGCATATCGATTATTTTACTTTCTCTTAGGTGATCATATATCGGTTTGGTAAAATTCTCCAAGAAACATCATTTAAAAGATTAGGCCCACGCTTTTTTAACATTGTTTTCTTTTTTTTCATGATAACTTCCTGTGGAATCAAAGTGACACATTCCTCTTCGTTTTAAACGAGTCACGAAGTGAGTGTGTACGGTCTAGTTGTACAAAGGACGATTATTCATAAAAGAACTCCGCTTACCGGTGACTAATCAATTCGCAGATCATTTGCACAAATAGTCAAACAAACTGCGAATCTCTTTCATGTCAAAATTGCCTTCGAATGACCGTCTTCCATGGACAACAAGATGAATGTTATTTGCAGTCTCAACACACACCCACAACATCGTCCTTACAAAAATTTGAATACAAATATTTCCGTTCAAATGAATACATTATGTTTGGTCGTTAGGAGAGATAAGATAGATCGTATCGTCCTTCATCTTGAACGTCATGTAGTTTCCAACCCATTAAATGAACCATTTCATGGACTCAGAAACCCAAGAATACTCCTCAAACATAAACATAAATAAAGACAAAAACCATGGGGAAAAAATAGAAGTAATGGGTCCACACATGTGTTATCCATATTCCAGCCACATGACCATGTGTGTCCATATGACATGCAGAGTCCATCCCATGGACAGCTCAGAGAAGTCAAACAATCTGGTCACTAGCTTCTAAAATACACAATAGAAAAAATAGTAAATAAAACACTTTTTTTTTGTTAGTCAGGTCTCCTTTGAGTATACCACCTCCTTAAGTAATGTCATATGAAACCAAAGAGGAAGTCCACTTCAGTAAATTATTGTCCTCAAGAGCAGAGTGGAGTGGAGGCAAGACCCACAGAGTTCAATGTTCAATGCTGATGGTCGATTTTAATTAATTCACTGGACCATTCATGAAGTGGAAGATAAGTGAATGAATTTATGTATGCTTTGTACTCGTAGCGTTCGTGTTTTTTTTGTTTTTCTTGAAACTATCGGATTTCAGGGGTGGAATATTGGTTGTCATCAAGAGTAAAAACAAAAGCATCTTGTGCACGTGTAGGGAAGTGATACGAGTAATTACCATGAATTTCAAACGATCTAAAGTGCGGTTGGGCATGGGAACGAAGAAGACATCAGGAAGAGGTCAGGTCACTGTATGAAATAATGGAATTCACATCATTTGATTTGGAGGGGAATATAGTAACAACGCATTTCATGTATGTAGCACCAACATCGTTAACAAGGAGTGACAACGGACGATACAAATAATGTGAGCTTTAAAGACCCACGCAGTTAATCTTTCCCCGGACATTCAAACTTGACAGATATTCATTCTTGTTTCAAAATGCTTGAGGACCTGGGAAGTCAAGTGGAAATACGTAATTATAGCCTATGGTTTAACTATGTGATTTCACGTGCGTTACCCGACGACACTTAACCATTCCATGGATTACTTTACATTTCACATTGACGTGATCACGTGAATTGATTGCACTTATAATGTGAATCATAGTAACACGAGTTTGATATACGATATATGATTACGTGTAATTGTAACTACACGTGTATTTCCGGCAAGGGCGATTAACAGTATGCATGGCGCAGTGTAATACAAGCCCATGTGAAAAAGGGTAATATGCTCATAACGACCAAAGTCAACGTCAGCTACCGACCATAAAAAATTAACACAATTTGTGTATCCTGAAGCCACCTTATGGATTACCTCACCTTTCACAAAGCCCTTGGCAGCATTTCTCGGGCGTATATCTGATTATGACATTTTTTGAAATGAGAAAAAATAATTTTTGTTGGTTTCCCTAATTTAAGCCTCCGAGTTACGAGTAAATTACGGGAATGCACTAAAATGCTTTCTGAACAACGACTTAACCATTCTCGAGCATCCTTCTTTCTCCCTTCAGGGCAATCACAAATTCCATCACGTCTTCAGATGGTACAGCATCATCAGTTCAGCCCGAGAAACTACTTAGAACCCGAGAACTCGAAAATGAACTTAAAAAAATCAATTAGCCAAAAGAAGCGTAAATCAGAAACACTCATTCACAGCAGCAGCGGTCTTGGGCCGCCCAGCAACTCCCTTTCCACGCATCTCACTCTCTGCAACTTATTAATGCCTTTTCACACCCTGAACACAAAACACAGAACCCCAAACCCATTAAGACCTTGAGAGGGAATGAAGAAAAAAATTAATAATAATTACAGTCACTTCCCCTCATCAAGACGAGGCGGCGGCCTCCATGGGGAGATTTATAGAGATGTACTCGAGGTCGTTGTGTTTTCATTAGGGTTCGCAGACGATAATTAAAATATGACGACTATGTGCAGTCCCTAACCTTTATGCACGTATGGCCGAGTATGCGCGACAAAAGTCGCCCCCAGGCCAACGCTGTTGAATTCGATTTCACAGCCAAAGCGACATCCATGGCCAATCTCGCGAGGCCCCAGACGTCGTTGAATTAAGTTCCCAATAAAAAATTCGTTAGGCTGCTGCAAATGGGAAACGCTCGTAAAAGTCCCAAATAAAAATCACTTGATTTGTTCCCTCCTGATATGTTATCTTGTCTGTATTGTGTATCTGAGCCTAATGGTTGGAAGTAGGATCGTAAAAGTTGACTCGAGGTGAGAGGACCGCGTCGCCGCCGTTGTTGCTGCTGTCACCGCCGTTTGCCGCTGCCTCTGTCGCTGCCGCTGCCATACGCCTTAACGGCAGTTGAAGAGGTGATGTCGTAAAAGTAAACGTAAATCGCATTAGCAGACACGCATTTGGAATTCCTGGTGTTTTCTGCTTAGTGTGCTACTGGCACTGCACATCCTCTGCGCTGCGAGGGGGTGGAGTGGGTGGAGACGATGTCCCGCCACAGGATGTCCTTTAGTGCCTTTTTCACTTTACCCGTTTTTTAGGAAATTGAAATTTTCAATTGAACAAATTTATCACTTCGAATCTGGCGCGGATGGAAGACAAATTTCAATCGTTTAATGTCCCCTCTCACACAATGAACTCCGCACGCACACACTCCCGTCGTTAAATGGGCAATCAGGGTGAGTGTGCTCGATGCTCTGCGGAGTTCAGTTCGTGGCTGAAATTGTACGTGAAGTTTTTCACGCTCTTCAGGGATGTCGATGTCACCTATTCGATTGAAGCTTAGATTAAATGTTTTTTTGGACAATTGCGGACCCTCGTCTGTTCGAAATGATTAGGTTGATGTCTCCACAACTTTTGTATCTAATGGGTCGCGGTCTGTTCTCCTACTCCAGCAATCTGCCTCCCACCGTGGGCACGAACAAAGTGACTGCTGGATTGAAAGCTGCCTGCTGTGCTTGACCCGATCTCTTCTAGTTGTGAAATCGTTTCTTAAGCAGGCATCATAAGGTTGTCACTTAACTCTTACCCCAATTTCCGTAAGACACCAATTTATGGCCCAAATCCTTATCAGCCAACTTCGTTGTTCTCTGAATAACGCAGTCGTGACTCTCTCTTTAAGAGATATCACATTACATCGCCGATGCCCATCTGGGTGCGCTTCAAGGCTTACCGCAACAAGGTGTGTAATCTCCCTCTCTCGGCTTTGATGTCAATGAACTTTCTAACTTAGTCAATACAACAATACAATCCCGTTGTAAGATTAGAAGTATTCATCTTGCATTATTGCCGCTCGTATGGTTCGAGTACCTTCTCAGGCATCGCTATCCATTGTTTTCGACTAAAAGAGTATCGATGACAACTTATCAACGATTCATTGAGTGCCGATGATAAAGATGAAAATCAAACAAAACAAGCCTGTTGCCCTCAAGAGCTGTCATGCAAAGTGTTTTCTTCTTCTCGTCGTCGACGCACGGGGCGATAAAGACACCAAGCAGTACGTGACACATGCACGGGTTATTCGTACGAGTGTTACAATTTTGACCTACTTCAGTTCGAGTCACAAGAACCTAGTGCAGACAAAACAAATGTGAAAGCCTACGGCTGAGTGATTTTGTCAACAAACACTCTTTTCCTGTGACAGGCCAGGCGACGAAATGAAAAGCTAATCATTTACAAATGAATCAACACTTCGGCACCACCCTCATTTGTCAAAAAGATGCCTGTGCTCGTCTGTATTCGGGAAAAGAAAGAGTTCCATTGATTCCAGAAAAAACTGTCGAGCGGGGACAGATACGTTGGTCTCGTTGGGTGTGAAACGAAATGACAACACACGCACAGTCGGCGAAGGGATTAAGTTTAAAGGCAGTCTAATGATAGAATAATTTTCTTTCAAATTTAGATTTGGGCACGTTAATCCGCTTAGCTAGAAAATTCGACGCAGAAAATAGCGCTCTGCTCAGCGAGGGGCAATTAATATCGAATGTGGGACACTAAGCTCGCCGACGAAAGGTACAAGTTGAACTTTTCCTTGGCCACAACTCTGGATTCACTAATTACCCCATCTCAGGGGGACAACACAGCTAAAACTCCCTTTCTCCGGCCATAGATGGAGTATCTTTGTCGGACTGTTTCCTTTGTAGGCACTTGCGTGATGGACATTAGGTAATTAACCAACGTACTTCCTGCCCGTACAATAGCGACGGGTGTTTTGTTCCAGGAATGTGTCCACATTCTCAAGTACCACCAAGTGACTTTCATGTTGGTTGCCTTTCTCTCCACTCCATTGAGAGGGGAATTGAAGTTTAATGAGCCCATCTCTAACTTGAAATGGAAATGTATCCGAGCACTTAGCGTGCAGTCAAGTACACACTAGAGATAGAGAGTGCGAGAGAGGAGGAGGGAGAATGAACAACTCAGTCAGTCCAGTCTGGCTGTCATTGGAGCACGAAGAGTAAATACAGAAAATAATATTTATTCATGTGCACTTGACGGTACTAGTGATACAGGTTGGAACTGTGGACAAAGTGGCCACAGTGGACGCACTGAACGTGCAGGCCATTTGTAATGAGAAATTCAGGTGGCATCGATGTTTATTGACTTCGATTTGTTTGCTTGATGAAATATTCTTATTCATGCTTATGGATTGGGCTTTCTCAGGCCACGGTGTGTGTGGGAAATCTTTGTTTGGATATACATACATTTGATGCAACCAACCGCAAGAAGTTAAAGTTCGTCTCCCACACAAATGGTTTCGGATGGTGATGTAAGATGACGGTTGGTTCCCCGGTCGTAAAAGATTTCTGCCTCGGGGGCGGCGGAGGTGTTTGCATTAACCTTCAATTTATTGTTTTTTATTTTTTGTCTCAGGTTTTGGTACAATTCGAGAATTAGAGTTGTGACACATATCAATGAAACCTGCCTACAGACAAAAGATGAACGGAGGTTGTTTGACTTTTTTTTTTAATTTCCGGTAATGAAGCTTTAATTTTCGAATATCGGCTCCCCTCGGTATTCAGTGACAGCGCAGTGTCTCTAACTGTCTAGAAAATGGTGCTCATAGTTCACAGGAGTAAGCACAACGCGATAAGCTCAATCCTCGACTCTGTGACAGTAGGACAACACAAGGTCGACTAGCGTGGTCCTCTAGGCTTGGTCGTGCTAACTGGAGAGTTGCAGTGGTGGACATGACTGACACTAATGCTAATTAGTTCAGCCAGGTTGTTAAAGTTGGCCACTTCTTCTTGGCTTCAATTATAGAGAAAGATGTAATTGTGTGCTCCTTCTCAAATGTCTTTGTATGGAAGGCCTAATCTAGAGGTGAGTTTCAACGGTTTTAACGTCTATGGGAGTTCTGACATTCGGCCTACTCATTGTGACCAGGGTGACCATTTGGGATCATCAGAGGCATCCTTTGACAGTACACTCAGAAAAGACCGATCATATTTAGTCCTTCCATTCAAACGAACAAATATTTGGTAACAAAAATAATTAATTGTGTGGTACGTCAATAATCTATTTATTTTAACTTTTCTTTTAAAAGACTGAACAAATTTACAGGAGCTAAAAACTATGTCAAATAAAAAAAGTGCTTGTTCTAAAAGGCTGGTCAATACCAGTGACTACCACTGTAAATAGTGAACGAATTTCAATGAATTTACATTAAATTGTTCATTCTTCACACCTTAACTAATACAGAATTATTTTTAGTGTCCTTCTGTTCCCGAGCAAATTTTTAAAAATATTTATTTTATTGAAAACAAAATCTCTTCCGACTGTTGAAAGGCGTCAAGAAATAGTTGTGGCCTACTTCCAGCTAAATCATAAAACATTTATAGCTTTCAAGGAACTGAAAAAAAAATGATTTCTCTGTCAGTACGAAACGCATCCGATACTAAAAACAGACGAAGCAGAAGAAAAAAAAAACGCAACTTCAACGACTGAAGCAATATTCTCTTTTCCCAGAGCTATCACGCCATTTCAGAGATAAAACCCTGAGTGTGAGGCTAATTAATAATAATGACGGTGCAAGCTGTAAAAACAAAAAAAAAAAGAAGAAAAAATACCGTACGTAACCTCTATAAGCCGACGAACCACCACAAAATAGGCTCGTAAAACAAACGCTACGTTGCGCGATTACGAAGTCAGGTGTATAATACACGAACTCAAGCTTATACCACGACACACTTCGATCTCATCCTGTGATAATAAAACCCGCTAATGGTTATTTTACACCACTTGTGATAAATCATATTCAACAGAGCCTTCTTCTTCTGTCACTGTATGGACGACACGACACCGCACCGCTCGGCAATTTCCATCCAAATCCAATATCAGAATTCCAGAAGCAGCTGTGCGCATTTATTATGGAAAGTGGCCCGACCTAAAGACGAAACATGTCGTATGCTGGTATTTGGGCTTAAAAATAGCCCCGACGCCTGTAACCTCAGAAGTATTCTACCATTTCTAATATTCCTCGGCAATGATTAAGTGTTTTCCTAAACTCCCAAGGCTAATAAATTTCTTGTGTCCTCCCAAAGACGGGAGAAAGAATTGTTGCTGCGAGTCATTAGCCTTCAGCATCAAAGCACTGGAGATGACATATTCAGGGCTCCAGAAACTCACCATCTCCCCATGTCCCATACGGCACACACACAAATACGCGGAGACCGGCGGCACAGAAAAAGAACAAGAACAAGAGCGCAACATCAAGAACAACACAATCTAGAAATGCAGGCCATCGGAAAGGTCGCACTTCATATCATCACCCCAGGGTGCAATCGATGATTGTCAGGGAATCTTAATTGAATTTTCCTCATAAGATGAAATGTCTGTTTTTCGAACGGAGACGGGTGTCGTATATTTTTGTTTTTGTTTATGCCCGATACCTACACATACCGCATGGGGTGTTGATGGAGGCCAGAGCCAGTTTGGGGCTAGTTTGATGTAACCTAGATTTCTTCCATGTCTTTGTCTTCGTCACTTTACGAGTCCCCAGCGCAATAAACACTCCTTTTTGGGGCACAGAGCACATTTTAATGTCCCACAATCGAGCGAAGGGAAGAAAGCTAAAAGCTTCCGAGAAGAGTTTCCTCCTTTGTTAGTACTCTTGGCATTTTTAATGATCCTCGGAGATGGAGAAATTGAAAAGCGGATTCTTCGAAAAAGTGCAGTAGCCCTTGGGAGAGCATTCAGCCTGCTTTAAATCTGATTATCACACATGACATGGTAGCAAACATGAACGCATGGTGTGAAAGATAAACACACACTCTGTGCAGCACACGTAAATTAATGCGCTCTTTTCGGGACGTGTACGTGCGCTGGTGGCCGGAGTGGTGGCTGGAAGCTGGTGTCTGGTGACCGGTCAGATGCATTTTATTTTAATCATTTCCTTCAAATAGGGCGTGGCTGGTGGTGGTCTCTGATGTGGATGATGAGATGATGAGATGAAATGATGCGCTCGGCGACTTGGTGAGACTCTTGGGGAATGAAGAATAATGAACCCTTATGTGCTGGCAGTGGTGGTCTAGGAAACATAAATTCTGTTATCTCAATCATTATGGAAGAATAAGATTGCGAGGAGTGCACAAGAGAGTGAGAGGGTTACTTGAAAGTCGTTATGCGGGGGTGTCTCGATTAGGAAAACCGGAAGATCTAACAATGAGGGCATCCCAGAGGACTTGTGTGTTCTTTCACACCTTCAATGGACATTTATTGAGCTGAGATTCAGATTTTTCTCTTTACTGGTCGTCGATGCCCTTGGGGCTCATAAATTACGGAGTGTGTTGTGTGTTACCATATCAGGGTTATGATCTGACTGCGGGTCAATGTATCACTTAATGCGCATGTGGCGATTCGAGTTGACTGCAGCAAGGAATAGATGGAAGTAGGTCCTATGTTTTATTGATGAGGGCGATTCACTTTCCTTACTCGAATTAATTCTCTCTAAATCACTGTCCTCGCAGCTGTCCTCCTGCATGCTCGAATACCACCCGCTGTATGCAGGTGGTCTGTTGTCGCCGCAACCGAAACGAACAAATCACGAACTTATTGATTACCACACACACACTCGGGTTGCAGCATGTCAAAGGGGATTGTGATAGCCCTCAAACGAGGTCACATTTCAAAGCTAGTCAATACCGCCCGAAATCGTAGCCAGATATGTATCTCATTCAACGCCTCTTTAAAAAGCAACTTACTATAAATCCGGCCGCATACCCAAACGAATGCAGCCCACAGTGGCTACTATAGTTGGTCACCGTCATTACACACTCGTATACAAGACTCAGCGGTTTGATGGGCCATCCGATATCGGAATCGTGAATACGAACCTCTTTTCACCGTATCCGGTGAGGTGAGTATGCTGGCATCGATCACGTCTTAATGCATTGAGCTGGCTTGAAACGAAGTTACACGAAACGCATAAACGTACAGATCGTGCTTATCGAAGCGCCGATCTTAGCGTCTACCTGTTGGATAGGAAGCACGAGCCGCTAAGAGAAGAGTTTTCCACTGGAATAGACGATCTGTGCCTTGAATACGCATGAAAACGATCGTGGACTTGTCCCGCACACCACTGCCCGTACATGCGTTTGGTGGTTATCTTTTTGGCTACATTTCTATGAATTTTATCAAGAACAATGTCGCCGTGATCTTGTTAACCATCTCTGTTCAGGTGTATCTTGAATCGGACTCGCCGCATACTCGGTCTGGAAGATTGTTTATTAAATTATCTCGAATAATTCTAAGTAAGCCTTGCAACATGTTCAAAAAACACGTTCTCTTCTTTCCGATGCCAATGTGCAACAGCTGGCAATGCCACAGAACGCCTCCGTGCACCTTGTCATCCTTTCGTTCTGAATAGGTACACTAATTATTGTGAGGCATCCCTCTTCCAGAGGAAGGGGAATCGGGTCATCCCATGTGCACAGAATCGATGTCTGATTGCATAATCTTGCCGCATTCGCATGGACGCATAAAGCATGGCTACCTGCACTCGAACAAAGGTGACACCACACACAAAAAGTAGGAGGAAACCAAAAGAATTTAGATTTATGAAGAAACTCCATCGAGACATAAAGGAAAACACCATGCGGTGTAATAGAGCAGAGAGGAAAGTAATGGGATCCTTAAAATGTCCTATTCTTCTTCTCTTTCGGTGAAGGCACTCACAGATAATTCAAGGAAAAAGGGACCTTCGTCGCAGCCGTACAAAGGCGCACACGCACACCAAACGAATGGAGTGGAACAGATGAAAACACCATTCTTCCATTTCCTATAGATTATCCAAGACTAGAATAATGGGTCGGTCGTCCTCAAAATAGAAAAGTGCCGCAGACAAAGCCAACACCTGCTCGCATACATTCGTAGATTCCCACTCCCCTCAGTCCCCCGGACACACATGCATTTTTATGTTCTTATCTTTGATTGTTCCTTAGAAATCTGGACAACATATGTTACACTTTAAAAAGACACAATAGACACAATTTTTTAAAAAGAAAATCTTTTCTTTCTTTCCTTTCATCTTCCCCCAGCAGATCAACACCTGAGGCAACTCCAGTGCAGCGTGGATGCTTCCGCAAATGGTTCTCGCGGCCATCTCTTCCCTTTGTGATTGGAATCCTGGCACTGGGTGGCGTTGCCTGTACTCTGGGCGGCATAGTGCTCGGCTCTACAGGTCTCATTGAGCACTCCACACAGTATCTCAGTGCAGCGCTGCTAATGATTGGAATCGGTGTATCGCTCCTAGTGATTTCTGGTGCAATTTGGAGGCTGAGCATACCGGACGAAACGGACGAGTGTCCCTGCTTCCGACACATGGAGACATGCCGGAATTGCAACAGTCCTTACTGCAACAATCGCATTCTGCCCAGCAGCTATCACTTGTACCCAGAGTTCCAGCATCGTCCGCCACCACCGTCGTATCTGACCAGCCTCAATGAGTGCGCTGTAGGGTAAGTTTTTAAAACAGGATCTCACTGAACAATCGCTCATGATTTACCTTCACTTGCAGATTGCTCTTCCAGCGAGATATGACCGGTGCTTTGACTCAACATCAACAGTTCAGAATTAACACTCCGCCACCTCTCTACCGCTCCACAAATTCCTTGAGGTAAGCTCTGCCTAATTCGACTGCTTTTGAGTTTCCTCATTAATGGTGTGTTCTCTTCTCTTCCGCAGTGTCTTCCCTGCAGCAGGTAGTCCAGCAACAGTCACGTTGACAAACCCCGCTCCACGCCAGCCAGTGGCAGAAAACGTGACGTTGGCTTCGTTCGAGAATCACGTCCCCAAAGAGATGAATTACCTGGAACTAGACTGACTTTGAACTGTCGCCCGAAAGTTCAAGGAGAGAGAGGCTTGCAATTGACTCACATCTGTACATGACTGATATCCAAATAGATGCATATGTAGCCGATATTTATACTGCGGTAGAAAGGGTTTATGTATATTTTTTAAGCTTTACATCGTTGTCTTCAACTCAAGTCAGGGAAGCGAGTGAGTGGTCGCTCGTTCAATAGTTTAGGCTGATTGTATTTGAAAAGGAACTGTATATACGATAAGATTTTGACGCCATATTCTCATTTATTATTATTTTAGAAAAGTTAAGTTTATATACTCATTGACACTTGTACAAATGTCTTTAACCTCCGAGATCATCGCTGACTTGGAGGGCTTTAGGTTAACGAAAGAAACTAACGAGAAAAGAATTATTTTTTAAATAAAATTACCAAAACTAATGTTTTAATGGATTTACTGATTGATTTATGAATCGTGCTCCACTTGGGATATTGCTTGCTGATATCTTACATGTCCAACATCGTCCTAGTGGCGATAGAACTTAAGAAATAACTTCATTGTACTATAACCGAAATTCTCTGTATCGTTGACCCACTTGGCTGTGGTGGTTTGTCCGTCTATTGTATAAAAATCATTGTTTTGAATTTTACCATGTACACCTAGAGTTGTTGAACTATAAAGTAGAGGACCGTTTACATCGAAATTCCAGTGAATGAATCCAAGCTCACCTGGCATTGGATCCGTTGTTTTCGTTGAAAATTTGAGTGCAGCGGTGTCGATTTTTGAGTCGTTGGGTATGTAAGTTGGTAAAATTTGCATTTGGGGCAGTGGATTATCTCCACATGAAATAATAGAAAGTCAGTTCCATCTCGAAAATGCAGTCTTGTGTTGTCTGAAAGCTGATGCAGTCATCGGACCCTACTTTTTGAAACAAACCTCAAGTCTTGAACAAATTATTTATTAATTAAAATAGATTGAAGAAATTTAAAAAAATACTTTAGGGTTAAAGTGTTTCAAAGGGTGGGACTTCTTAGACATGTCAGGTCGAGGATTCAACCAAGAAGAGAAAATATGGCTTTCGGAGACGGCATAAAACTAATGCAAGCACAACTGGAGTGCTTCTACAAAGCTGGGCGCTAGTAGTCACGGTAAAGAATATTTTTTTCAAATTTTGTTCGATTTATAGAAAATTCGGCTTAAGGATGTTCCCATTAAAATTCAACAAGTACACTGATGCTAACAGATGAAGACATCGAGAAATACATACATTTCTAGAATCGGACATTAGTATTCGCCATTCCCTCGATTGGAATAGTTACTGTGAGTAAATTTTAGAATGCGAATGGAGTCGATTGTTTTCCAATGAAACCGAATAAAGCGACCGTCGAATTCAATTTTTAACAACTGCCAATTAATTCGATTGTGGGATTCATTTGGCATCGCCCAACGCTTACTCTTAGTCCCACTCTTGACCTATTGATGTGAATTATTTTTTAACTATGATAATTTCTCTCCCCATTATGAAAACCCACGGATGAACCACATTATCAGCTCTTTATTGATCAGTGAGTTTTGACTTTGTATGTTTCAATTGCTCTGAAGAATAGTTATCTAGAGTGTAAAATAAAGAATATTAGGGATACAATTAAATTTCTTATGGATGGGAAAGGGGTAGAAAATGATTCCCGAGAAATTCGTTGGAAAATAAGAAGGGGGCGAATCATATTTACATCAATTAGAGGAGCTGAACTATCGAAGACTCGAAAAAATAAGTGCCGGCGTTGCCTCGATTATAGACAGCTTCAGTATTCTATAAAGAAGGCTATACATACTTATTATTAATGTTAGCGCTGTACTACAGTAACATTCTGATTCATTACAATGTGAATGATGAATACTTACAAATACCAGACCAAAAAATTAAGTTGAACTGATCTACAGCAGATCTGCAGATCTGCAGCAGATTTTGACATTGACGTGATTGGCAGAACACAGCGAGCCGTCAATGAGGCGTTTGCTGGCATTGAGGCGGAGGCGGCTAAAATGGGTCTAGCGGTGAATGAGGGCAAAACGAAGTATATGCTGTCATCAAGAAAGGACACACAACATCGACGTCTTGGACAGAGCGTCACAATGGGCAGCTATAACTTCGAGGTAGTCAAGGACTTCGTCTACCTCGGCTCCGCAGTAAACAGTACAAACAACATCAGTACCGAGATCAAACGCAGAGTAACTCTTGCCAACCGCTGTTTCTATGGGCTCAAGAGGCAATTGAGTAGTAGAGCCATCTCTCGAAGGACCAAGCTGACCTTATACAAGACCTTGATCATCCCAGTCCTGCTGTACGGCGCGGAGACATGGGCAATCTCAAAAGCGGATGAGGAAGTCCTTGGTATTTTCGAGAGAAAAGCTCTGCGTGCGATCTTTGGTCCTGTTTGCGTTGACGGTTTCTGGAGGAGAAGATTCAACCACGAACTGTACGGGCTGTACAGCGACATGAGTCTAGTCAGGCGTCTTCGGATCCAACGCCTATGATGGCTAGGCCATGTAGAGCGTATGGACAACTCAGCTCCGGCCCGGAGAGTCTTCGACTCCGAACCCGTGGGACAACGCAACAGAGGACGCCCGCGTTTAAGGTGGCGCACCCAGGTGGAGAAGGACCTCAACCAACTTGGCGTGCGACACTGGAGACAGCTAGCCAGAGACCGTGCTAGCTGGAGAGGCTTGTTGGTTGAGGCCCAGGTCCACCCCGGACTGTAGCGCCAAATGAAGAAGAAGATCTACAGCAGATCTACTTATGAACTCCAAGCAGACCTGAAAATTCAAAATTCACAGAACAAATTCAGTTCTGTCTAGGTGAAGTTTTTGATCATGCGCTACACATTGCATCAAACTGCAACCGTGTTTTTTGTTTTCTAAAATTCAAAATAAATTCTTTTTGTTCATTAAAAACCTAAAAATTTCTTTCCGTTGCACCAACTCTTCTTTCATCCAAGAAATCCGCAACCAATTTGATTCGAATTGACGACGTCACAAAATACGGAGTGCGAATGAGTTGGGTTTCCCATAACAGCATTTTAGCTGATTTCGAGTGCGGTTTCCATAATCGGCATAGTTAAAGATAGATTCGGTAAGAACGTAATTTTCGTTCAATAAAAACGCCTATTGAGTATATTGTCAGCTTATATACTTCTATCTGATAACAGGGAATGTAAGTATTTTAAAATTGGTTTCAAGTTGGAAGCGATGCTTCTCGACCTTAAGTCTCCACTACACCCATGCAGGAGACTAAACATTTTAAATCATATGCACATTTTCGTAAATTTCACAATATCTGCTAGAGACGTTTGACGGCATATTCATGAAATACAAGCAAGCCACCATTCGCCAAACTAAAATGAATAGCAACCCACGACATAGCCGCACTAACGAAATACCTAAATGCTCGCACATACTCGTATCTCAAGGATATTCAAACGCAGGGTATCCAACAGCATGAACCCACGTCAAAACACCACCCACGTACAAAAAAGTTCAATGGGTTGATGTCAAGACAGGGCCTTCAATTTTATCAAAACCTTAACATTTTGTGTCAAGCTCCTTATGACATGGGTTCCGCAACAAACCACTATGCAGCAAGGAAAAGAAATCCCTCCTACCGTAATCGATAAACTCGATTCGTTACATTCTCAACAAAATTCCAAGCTCCCTCCGGGAGCCATAGGGAATGCCTGCCGATGCCAAGCTCAAATCACCGCACCAACAGCACAGCACAGCTATCCGCACATGCCAGGAAAGTAAATCACTATTTAAATCAATACACTTCGGGACTACTTAACATGAAATGGAAATATGAAAATCCTCATGATAGTAATTTATCGATACGTACGAGTAGCACCGATGCCGATATACCGGACTGTGTGTATCGCAACACTCCCAAAGAAATTGGCATCGTCGAATAAAGGTTTAATGAACACATATCCATTGATGGCGGAGCAAGCAGGACGTAGGCAGGTTTGTGTACATCAGGAGCTTTAGTACCATGTATGCGCATTATGACATGGAAGTCAATTTGTTTTCAGGACAAAAGCCGATCGATATCATGTTTCAGGAATATGTGCCACTCCTCTGCACTCCTCCCATTGATTGCCCAAATCATCCTGAGTCCGTGCTGGAGAAAACAGATTCGAGTTGAGTATTCGATTTCAGGACTTTTAAACTCATTCATGAGGATGTAGCTGCCGGGAAGATGCTGAGAACTTACACGGAGCGATGGGAATTACTTCGAAGGGAACATGACATACCCTATGTGAACTGTGCGAATGACGAGGTTTCTTTATTCGTGATAATGGTATATTCGATCGGAGTGCACGAGGACGAAGTAGACTATTTGGGTATTGTGGCACTCTCTTGCCTTACTTTCACTCATTCCCTAATCTGTTTCTGAATTCTGTTTCTCAGATTTGTTGTTTGAACTGCTGAAGTACAACATGTATCACCTAAATGTTACCACTGGAAATATGGGAAAGTTGTACAACTGTTTTATTTCAAATTTATCATACATTTCAGCAGCACATGAAATTGTTGTATACATGAAATTGTTGTATTCACTAAAAAAATTAGCTTCCAAAGAGAAAATACACATAATTAAGAAATTTTTCGTTTTATAGTTTTTGAATTATGAATTTTTGTTACTCTTCTTTTGAAATTAGACAAGTAAGGAACAAAAATCGTGTACTTCAAGAAATATTTAGTAAATAAGATGTACTATTTTGCTTCCATTGGGTTCCATTAACGGACATTTCCGATGCATAGAAGTTTATTGTCATATATGCGTCGTTTTAAGTGTATTAATTCACGACACTAAATACTTTTCGATTTTCAATGAAATTTGTCTTCCATAATGACACTTCAAAATAACACATATCAACAGGAAAGAAGAAATCAAACAACACTGGAATCTGAGAAACAGAAAATTGTATGATGTGAATGATGTATTAGAGTTGGATGTGTTTCTGTGGAATAGGCCCCAGGACTTTCTGGGGCACACCACACACATATTATATTGAGTCAGCTCTGATTGAGGCTACTCGCATAAAGAACCACAATGTTTTTGTGGGTCTCTCTCTCTCTCTTTCGCACATACGCGTTATATGGTTCTGACAAAAATAGGAAACGTGCAAAAGTTTACTAGAATGCTGCACACATGTGATTCTGGAGCCTCCTGTACTTTTTAGTTTTTCCCTACAATCATCGCAATTTATACGACAGAAACCGAACGTGTGCCATGTTTCCACCGAACCGAAACCTCAATAAGCCGTTCCCACCGAGTTTAAAATGTTTTCAAATGTAAGCTCTAACTTTATAAGTAGCCACCAAAACAAATGTCACTCTGTCTCGATTTGTAAATGTCCATCAAAACAGCAAGCTGTCTTTTGATAGAAAATATCAGTGTAAGAACGCCAAAAATAGAGTGAGATGAAAAGAGAAAATTGGAACCAACATGACCGAACTGAAGTTCACCCTGAAGGCTTGTTCGGTTTGATAACATCTCACGGATGAATGAAGTCAAGGGAACTTCAACTAGGTTTCGCAGAAACTATGAAATTTCTGTACCCCGAAAATGTAAGACGAAACCTGGTAGGTTTGGAGAAATTTCACGAAACCTCGCGATTTCGTTCGGTGGGAACATGATATAAGATGTTAATACCGTATATAAAAAATTATCTTTCCTAAATGTATTAGGAAGTGGCCTCGACGCATAACTATTAAAAATTGTATTGCATTACAGATGGGTCATACAGGACGGTCGAGGACAGTGGTCTATAACATCCCGGTTCTTATTGACTACACCGTGGACCTGGACCAAAGGTCAAAGTGGCCATCAGTTCCAAACTAAGGCGTCACACTAACATTACCGTCACACCAACCATAAAGCACTCTTCACCAAAACTTAGATCTTTCGAGATGTTGACAAGAGAAACAAACTCATCACGAGCAGACATCACACCCTATAGGATCAAGCATATAAGCTTGGAAACACTCCCGTAACAGTACAGTTGAAACAGGATGTAGTAGACACAAGACTCCCTCCCGCACTGAATGTTGACAGTAGTCCTTGCCACTCCTCCTTGCAGGATGGTTTTAATGGTTGCACACCATTCAACTTCATTGTGAATTTTAAACAAAAGCACCGAAGTACTGTCTGTGAAATGTTGACTGTATGGGCCACCGAAAACACCCTGCAACCATATTCCACACAATTCAATGTAGAGTATCGCACGTGAGGTGAATTTTGAAAATTTTAATTGACATGCGGTGTCTTTTGTTTCCAGCAAGGAGCCGAATCCCGAAAACTGAAAACTGAAAACCAAAACCAAACAGCGGAGCGGAACGAAATTGTCCCTAGCACATGTACAACGAGAAGACAGCTAGGACAGGGGACAACAATCAATGAACGGCTTCATTGAAGGGTGGATGAGGGGACTTGTTCAGAATAAAAGGAGTCAATGGCGTTCGACATAGGAAATGTGGAGAAGGTCGGAAAGTCAAGAGGCATCATCGCCGGTTTTATCACCATCGATTGGAAACAATTTTCAGCACTCAAGTGCGCTATGTGCTGTGCGCCATGAAGAGGAGTTACATATTCAAAATTCAATCGTACGGAATTGGAATATTAGTACTTTCGGTAAGACCTTAAGGAATTTCAAAGAAAATACCGGACTTTTCGCTGTGCCGAGTAAGTGTCTTTGTCGTTTTGGTAGGATTCCAAAAATCTTTTTACGCACGCAGGAAGAATAGGAAATGAGACGATTACGGAAGGTCGTCGGCTGCAGTCACTGAAGAAGAAGGTCTTGCACGCCTGAAGGTACTCTAGACGAGTTTGAGTTTAGGCGGCTTCGAGGATGTTCTGAAAAAGGAATGGTAGCGGTGAGTCTCAATGGGTGAGGTGCATTATGAATGTGGAAGCATATTTGTGTCTATTCTCAGATCCATTCATGTAATAAGGAGGAAATAAATTCAAATGATTTATTTCATTCTTCAATTTGCGGCGCTTTTGTCTGCTGACCTGGGCCTCAACTCCCCACCCAGTCCTCCTCCAACTTAATTTTCTTTTCGATATTCTTGGGCATACGCTGGATAAAGAAACAGCAAATGTTTCATGCATTAATTGAATTGTGTTACATGACAGACGGTGACACCGTCTTGTTGAAACCACATATTGCCCTCATCAAAATCTAGTAGCTAGTATCAGTAACAATTTCTTCTTGACCGCCCTCAATTTCAAAATTGATCTACTGACCGTGGTTTGTGACAAGTTTGTACAAAGTTTTGTGACGGAGTTTGAAGAACGTACGATTCGTGACATCAATTCAATAAAGTTACTCGTACGTACATATTGAAAAATTTCTTTCCATTTTCTTTAATTTGAATCTACCGCAAATACGAAATGCGACCATGAGCGGATGACGACTGACTACGAGTTGAAGAATCTCTACTATTAATTTGCAAGCAGATTAGTGCTGCCTTACAATTTCATGGATATTTGATCAGTTTCATTTATTAGGCAACTTGCTTCGCCTACTTTCATGTTCGGACATGACTATCGAACATAAACCAAAATTTCGATATTATTTCAATTCTGGACACAAAGTCGATACCGTCAGCAATGATTTTCCATAAATCCAATATTTGTGAACCAAAGTGAAACAAATAAATAAAATGTACCCCCCAAATCGAAGGCCTTTCGCATTTTAATTTGCAGCAATCACAATAGCTTCAAATTTTATTTAACCCTTCGGCAGCACCGAATGTCAATACAATTATTTTGTATTAACGATTTTCTCGTTTTGTTTCCACAGGCAACCGAATCTCATATCGGATAAATATTTGTTTACTCGTACACCGGAGGTTCTGCGAGCAAATTCGGGTAGACCAACTTCCATTTAGCTATACCCCATCCACTGGTCTCTATCGAGTCACTGACAATTCCTATACCAGAAACCAATTGGGACTTGTAACAAGGTGCTAAAGCTGCCATATACCGATGGCACTCAGTACGCTCAGTTGATAAAGTAGGCCCCTAGGCGTGAGATTCTGCGATAATACAGAGCGGTCATCCATCCAGCTTCGGCAGAAAACATTGTATGGGGCCCTCATCCTGCGGGCTGGCGTGCCATTATCTACATATAATCACTGGATGCCTATACAGATCCATCTTTGATCCGTCTGTCCAAATTCACAGTAGAGAAACGATGAATTGAGGTACTGAGATAGGTATTGAGGAATTCATGGAGAATTATTGAGTCAACGAAACTGAGTTCAAACTATCGTCGAAATGCCTTGAGTATTAAGACTGTGCTTGCTGCTCCCTGAGACTCAACCACAGGAGTACATGTGAAGCTAAGTCCCATTGATGGACTTAGCCCAGCTTTTGGCAAAAAGCACTTAACATCATTCATTTTAAGAGTTAAGACACTGAGCACGATATAAAACGCTTGAGCTCCTATATGCTTCACGTGTGGTACCTGGACTTGCTTTCAATAGACCCATCAATAGAGAACCCTGAGAATAACTCAATTTGGGGGACTAGACATTAAAACTCACCAATCACCGATAAAAAAACAAGAGAGTGTATTTACACTCCCTCTTAAGATTTACATTTCGAATGAAAAGGATTTGCTAAGCGAACCCACTAACAACAAGTCCTATAAGGCATGCGGATACCTCGACAGGTACCCTCTTCTGGCAGGAAGAGAAACGGTCATAATGGCTGGGCCCTGTAGAAAGCATAGGAAATACTGCTTCAGCATGAAAAGTGTCTGAATCTACGTCAGTGAGGCACCGTAATAGAGGAAACCGACCAAATCGATGGCGCACACAAGTCGAGAAGGACCTCAGCTGACTTGGCGTGTTTAGTTGGAGGCAGTTGACTAAAGATCGTAGCAATTGTAAAGGCTTGTTGGTTTAGGCCCAGAAGGAGAAGGATTGAGCTCGATAACATGTTATTTTTTTGAAATAACAATGCACTGAAATGGAATTACACACCTGTGAGCAGTAAGTCGCGTATTATCTTCAACTTCTGTTTTTCTTGCCATCTCCAGATGAAGTTTCAGACCGAAATTTGTCTTCATTTCTCTTCAATTTAATTCCTTGGTTTGAGAATACATTTATTTTTTGATTTTACCTAATTCCTCATAAAATAACTTTGCTCTAAATTTCAAGATACACACAGCCGCTTTGACCGAGTTGTAAAATGAAACAACCTCATTTTCAATTCCCTCCCCGAGCCAAATTAATTAACGTAATACAAAGCATATTTGCGAATCCAACCTCGTAAGATATCTGACAGATGAAACTGTATACACAGTAATTTAGAATCAAAAATAAAGACCACCACGCAGTGAGGAGCCACCGCACCGCCTCACCGCAAAGTTCAAAGCCTATTAGCAACTCCACCAGTATTTAGGGAGTTCTGCCGCTAAATTGCTTTTTAAGGCTTCCCTACACCCTACATCCTACACCCTTCCATCTTCATTCCCTCGTTCTTTCCATAGGACCCGGGGATCCTTGGATCCGAGGATTCCATGTCGTTACACAGCCAAGATAATACTCCATTAAATCTTATCATGCCGCGCAAAATCTGCCCACCTACTTCGTGTGCAAATATTGAAATTTGTGAAAATTCAATTCAAGCGCACAAATACAAATACTGCCGAGTCCTTCTCTCGCTGTTCGCTGTTAGCTGTTCCTTCGCGAAAGCAAATAGTGCTGAAGAATGAAAGAACTTCCTTCTAGGGCGAGCCTAGCGATAACGAAAAGATGAGTAATTCATTGTGAAGACAAAAGAACGTGTTGATAAATTCAATTATGTTCGTACTCCTTCTTTGCTCGGCACCCAGCATTCTCTTATCCCGCCGCGGGTTTATGCTGATAACGAGGAACGAGCTCACGAAGAGAAGGCAGAGAAGAAAGTGAAAAGAACACGGACAAGGAAAGATTTCATTTCGCTTCTGAGACAATATAATTCCATTTCCAACACGGCATTAATGTCTGCGAAACTCAAAAGTTAACACAAGAGTAGCAATCCGAAACCCGCCACAAACCTGCCGGAGATAAGGACGCGCGGATGCCAACCCGAACGCGAGCACTAACACGAACAACATTTTTGCCTTTCTTGAGAAGGAATTCCATAACGACGACGCACGGACAATAGAAATGAGGTTTATTTAAATAACCAACCCCCAACTTCGTGGGGGACCCTCTGGGGTGGCAAAAAGAGGTAGCCGTGTGGAAGAAAATGGTGATTTGATGTTTGGATTGGGCTGGCTGTTTTTCAAGGTGGCACCAGGGGCAGGGGGATTTTAATTTGTTGTCGCTGGAAATTGGTTTACCCAGGACGCATGGCCCGAGAGGGCCGGTGTGTGCGTGTTGACACTGCAAAAAGGTACAGGCCCACGAAACACATGACCTTTTGGCCGTCGGCTGAGTTTAAGTTTCAACATTCGAGTTGACTTGGTTAATGGACTGCAGTGAAGGGAGGAGGAATTAACAACTGGAAGTGTTCCGAAATGGTGATGGAGGACGTACAGCAGGAGAACTTCAAAAATAACAGCTTTGGAAGACTTCCATAAGGTGTGATAATTGGAATCAAAACATCAAAGTTAAACAAGTGGAAGGGGGCCACTGGGATTTGTTTTAGGAAGGATGTCGTCAGGTGTAGTCCGGTCTTGTGGAGGGATGAGAAATTGAGATGGGGAGGATGATTGAGTGACTTTTCCTTGTTCTTCTGAAACCGTTTTGATGTTATGCCTTGCAAAAGGTCATTAGAAGTATAAAAGTAAAGGGAATTTTATTCAAAATAGATCAAAGATTTCACTCTACAAAGATGACCAAACATGGCATTCGTACCATAATTTTTTATGAAGTGCTTAGTATCCGCTTGCGTGGGCATGCGCCTTCTTGTAGTGAATCGTGCGTCCTTCGCTGTGCATTTGTCAGCCGAGTAAACACATGGGCAGCTGCAGCAGCATCCTAGACTGGAATGATCTTTGCACACCACATTGTGGGACGTATCGTTAATCTTGCAACCCACCGTGAGGAGCTTATCTGCTCAAACAGTAAGTATCTTATAAAAGATAATATTAGTTTGTACCATACAAAATTCTCTCCTTCTCTTCTGTTATTTTTTTGTATTTACTTTGCGATAAGAAGCTCTCGAGTAATAACTAAAGCAAAATGCTGCGTTGCCGTCTCCCAACAATTCAGAATTAATTGGAATCAAAACATCAAAAGATGTCAAACGGAAGGCTAACGCATGTCACTTCAGCCATTGTCATTAGCGAACAAGTCGGATACTATTCAGAGCGTTGCGTTTATGGTGTAATGATAATAAGGTGTGCTGGACAGCTTGTCAAAACCGCCAGCTTTTTGTTTTGTGACGCCACTCACGTCCGCTTCCTTAAGTTTAAATTACAATTCAATTTTGTATATTTCACAAGGTGGAGCAAAATTAATCATCGACATCAACATACTTTTTTCCTAAATGAGTGATTTAAACCTTTATTTAGACAGTTAAAATTTTTTTTTTTTTTTTAGTATTCTGTAAAGTGGACACTTGTATATTTTTTTTATTTTTATATATTTAAATTTTATTAATTTTATATAATTATTTTATTTTTAATTCAATAATGGCTTAGATACAAAATGACAATAACAAGGTTTATGATGTACAAAGTGCACCGTACAATAAACCTCCTGCTGGCGGCTCGGCGGCAGTCACAATTTAAGTGGGGGTTAAAAGTGCATCGGCAAAAGCAAAAACAGGCATTGATTTCCAAATTAATTTAAGATGAAATGGTCTCAAAAGAAATATCCATCATACCTTATTTTCCGCACAGCATATGTCCATCTTATAAATATTCTTCTGCAAATTGAGATATTTGCTTCCAAAATGAGAGCTTCTTGTGTCAACTGAAATTTAAGAAATGAGAACAGCTGACTAAAGTCAATTCAACGACAAAAGTCATTTGAAATCAGTGGATTTAGGAAGGACAATATTCTACATCGGGCATATCTGAAATGAAAATATGATGATTACCATTTCAACGCAGTCAAGAGTCTTGACCCAGCAATTTTGCCTACATTATTTGTGGTTTGAACATCGCTCACTGACAAGTGATTTAAGTCAGTATGAAAATGTTATCAGCGCCATCTGCCATTCAGGTCTTGAGTTATTTTCAGATTGCTTCGGATTATTAATATTTTGAAGCATATTTTCGGGCACACTATTTAAGTTCCTAAGGCCTGAAAATATAGTACCAAATTTAATACAAAATGCACCCAATTCTTTTTTTACACGGTTTTGATTTACATCGTTTTGATTTTTTTACATTGCAGTTCTTACATGAACTGCAATGCCCACGAACACAAAACAGAATTAAGTATACGTGACGAGGAAAGAGACCGGCCAAAAAGAAGAAATGGTTTTATTTAAATACCCGGAATTTACTTAACCGAACTACTACTACTTAGCAATGCCCAGTACCCGAACACCATGGAATTGAGTGCTTTGGTTCGTTTGCGACGCACTTTTTAATGGAAGCAATATTCTTGGCTGTTCAATAATTCGGTGAGTTCCCGGACACGGATCTGCAGTGAAAATGAAGGCTCCAATTAGTTCACTTCACTATGAATATATTTTTTACCGGGAAGATCGAAACGGTCAAAAATGTACCTAAAAGTTCTTAAAGTTACCATCACCGACACCAGATTTTGTATATATACTTTCATTAACTATAAGTGAAACGTTTGTAAAAGTCCTTCGTTCGTGAACATCACTGTGATGAAAGTGTCGTTTTTTTCTGAGTTTTTCACATTGTCAGTTTGGTCATGTGTTTAAGGGTGCGTTCTCAGTGAAATTTGTCAAAGTGTCAATTTCAAAACCCAATGCAATTCGTGAAAATTAGCTAAGTTTAAAGAAGTAATTTATGTTCACATCATTCCTCATAGAAACACAACCACAACCACTGTACCATTATAAAAGTCCTGTTGCAAGACCGCACATGGATCACAACGTAAATCTGGGGGTTAATAACAAAAAAAAAAACTACAAAATAACGCAAATTAGGAACATGTTTTGAAATAATTCAAACAGAATTAACACATTTTTCTTAGCTGATTTAAAACTCTCAAAATGTATATGATCTCATCAAATATGCATACAAAATGCGAGTCTTTTGCGACATACTCTTCTTCGTTCCAGTCTCTCTCATAATGTAGAGAAATCTACCAGTCCATTGTTGAAGTTGTACAAAGCCCGTGCTTTCCACTTGAAATCCCGGATTCCAAATAGTCCTGCACTCTCATGAATTGTTCATGTCCATTGTAAGTTAAAAATATACAAGAAACGGCAATGAATCTGCAAAAAAGCCCTACATAATCTCGCGAAGTCCTTGTTCATTACATCCATAACAAGGCGAGCGAATACATTTTAGAGCCAACTTAAATCGCTGAATACTTCATGGCCTCGCAAATGATTTCTCCATTAAGCACTTTTTGCTTCTTTTGTGCTTCATCTTCACTATTGATTACAGACCTCCGCTGACCTCCACTTCGTCCGTGTAACTGTAACTCCGTCCTCGAATTGAAGATTAATATTCGCGAAAAATACAGAGAAGAGAAAAGGATCGCAGCTGGAAAACACTCTTCTTCTGCAATTCTTTTTTTCTCGTGACAGACCAAGAACACCATTCGCAATAAAGCTTGCGAAATGTGGACAAAAATTTATCTCTCTCAAATGTTTATTTAAGCTAATGAAAATTTGCACTCCGTTAAATGGATTCCGAGTCGCTTAGTGCGGGTACTCGTGACCATCATGAGCAGATGCATAGTTTCATTTTGAGCTGAGCGAAAATGAAATTACATTTCTTTTTGCGTATCCCCGCATCGCATTGGCAGCGGAAATGATTTTTATTTGCACAAAACAATTTTACAAAGCAGCCTCCGTTCACATATATCCAGAGCAGAGATTCGGTATGTACTCGCACAGCGACGACGGGAATTTTTCCGAGGAACGCAGGGTGAGAATGCAGTCGGCAAAGAGCTTCGTACCATCACCACTCGATGTGTCCATTGATGTCCTTTGTTGGGGGAAAATACCCAACGTACTCCGCATTCAACTGAAGTCCCCGTATTGTGCTTGAATACAGGCAATTGCGAGTGTGGTCAGGAAAGCTGTAACTATGATGGCGACTTCTTGGAAATACATAAGCATCAAATCATAACAGATAAAGTTTCATGAATGCTTGCCCAAGGTGTCGATTGCGGAATTCTTAAAAACCAACACCTTAAGCTGCTGAAGTCCTGTATCAAATCGGACACGTCCAACAATGGAGTGAGCCCGTAAATTGGAACAGCAACAGTATTCATCTGTCCCCAGGAACCCACTCCAAGGGCTATAAACACGGAATAACCGCTCTCCGAATCGTGACCAGAATTAATAAACAATTTACGTTCTTCATTTAATTTTAACTCATTTAATTGTACTTAGGTACAGGAATTATATCTGCTTCGCGGTGCGCATACCAAATCGGAGGGGATATAATCAACCTGCTTCCTGTGGACCATTAACAACTGTCAAGAAACATCCGTGGCTGGTCGACACAACAGTTATTGGGAATCTTTTGCGCACAAAATAAAGCACACATCACACCAGCGGGGGATGCAGCGGTTGGAGGAGGAAGTTTCCGATTCATGGAATTATTGAAAATATCAGAGGAAATGTTCGTCACTTTGACATGTCAATTAACACCAGAACAATAGAGCCGTCGAACCGAAAAGAACAACAGACTCGCCTCATCCTCCCTCACCGGACCGGACCGCGACCGGCCAAAAAACCCCAGAACCCATGTCAAAACGAGCACGCTGGGGAGGTTCTCCGTTTCAGCCGCGCACCGGATTTTTTCCCCATTTTTCAGCAGCGAAAAGAAGATGTATAGCTTTCAATCTCAATAAATAAGCCAACTTTGACTTTTGGGAATATGTATTGGCGGAGGTACAGCCGTAGAGCCGCACAGCCTCCTTCAGCTGGAGAGGAAAAAAAAATGGGCGGCAGTTAACTGCCTTCCACGGGGGTGATGTGTTTACGAGGAGAACCACTATCGCACGAAAACTCTAGGGATCAATAACAATAAATCCTAACACTGCTGTGGTTTATATTTTTCTCCTAGTCGATGGATGGGTGGGCAAAAATCCTGCCCTGGACCAGTTCAGCCTCTGTGTTTGCATCACAGCTTGCGTGGAAGCTGAAGTTGTGTGTGTGTGGGATTTTTTCGGCTGTGGAATGAAGTTATATTCCCTGGAGCTTATTTCATTTGACCTAGAAAAAGTTACAAACGCTCCTAGTGGATGAATGTGTATTTAGCACTGGATGGAAGGTTCACTGCGGATGGGTGTGTCTGTGGGATTTGATTGTGTTTTTCAATTTCATTGGGAATTCATTAGGAGTGTCATGATTTAAATATCACTCCGGAGTAATTTATATCGTGCACACAGACGATATATGAAGAAAAAGTTTTTTCAGGTGCCAGCTGCGGTCTGGTGACGACTTTCTGTGTGAGATTAAGTGATGTCAAGGCATGTCTCAGTCAGCAGAACCAAACTTTGAAATGCCTTTGAGGAAGGACTTTACGGGGCTTACTCTTGATTGAGTGACAGCTTTTTGTGAAGAAGACTGCTTCATACAAAAATCCTGTAAAAGATGTCAGGTGTGCGGGATACCTTTGCGCTGTCCTCGTGTTATTATAAATTTCCCAGAAACGAATTAACTCGAAAGGCACATACATATACTGTACTTACTTTATGAAATAATATTTTTTGAAAACTTTGAATGCCCTCGATTAGTCATTGTTATCGATTCTTGTGATGACTCATTCCCTCTCTCTGTATTGATAGTATTGAAGTGTTCCGGTTTTATAATTTGGGAAAACTTCCTTAGTGTCAGTGATGGGGTAGTAATTACTAATCATTCGAATAATTTTGAGAATCAAGATATTGTACTTATCGATTATCACTCGAATTATCATTCGAATGCGCCCATCTCGAGCGATAATTCGATTATCAAAATAACTCGATTACTAAAGTCTCGATTTTAAAACCATTCGATTATGGCGATGGGCATAATGCGTACTAACATTTGCATTTGCTTTGAGCTATGTCTGCCTGTGACAAAATTACTGCGTGCAAGGCATAACGACATTTATCTTTAACTCTTTAATCGATTGTAATAATTTTCAACAACCAATCCGTGCCATTCCATTCCATTCCATCAGAATACCATTTGTGGTGGTAACTGCTGTACCTAACAACATATTATAAGGCTTGAAAAACGACACTAGATGATGATTTGAAGATTCCGTACCATAAAAAGACAATTCTGGATATCGAATAGTTTTGAATACAGTGGAAAATAATGGAGAGCGGGTCAAAAAAAAGACTCCGAGTTACTCTCGTAACTAAGAATCACAAACTTCAAATGCTTCAAAGTCTCGATTTTAAAACCATTCGATTATGGCGATGGGCATAATGCGTACTAACATTTGCATTTGCTTTGAGCTATGTCTGCCTGTGACAAAATTACTGCGTGCAAGGCATAACGACATTTATCTTTAACTCTTTAATCGATTGTAATAATTTTCAACAACCATTCCGTGCCATTCCATTCCATTCCATCAGAATACCATTTGTGGTGGTAACTGCTGTACCTAACAACATATTATAAGGCTTGAAAAACGACACTAGATGATGATTTGAAGATTCCGTACCATAAAAAGACAATTCTGGATATCGAATAGTTTTGAATATAGTGGAAAATAATGGAGAGCGGGTCAAAAAAAAGACTCCGAGTTACTCTCGTAACTAAGAATCACAAACTTCAACTGCTCATTGAACGTCGGGAAGGAAAGATCTACAATAGGTTGAAATGGCATCTTCAGGATGTTTAGGATGACCACATTCATGAGAACAAAAGAAGACACCTTCTAAAATCTCAAATGAAAAATTGAAGAACAAAAAAACATACCAAAATGAAAAAATATAAAATTAAACATCAATTTTTACAAATTCATGTTAAATAAATAAAATGATTTCAATCAGTTGGTGGGTAATTTTAAATACCAGATAAAAATAAAATTTGAATTACTGACTGATTTGTCATTTGACCGTTGAAGAGTGTTTTTTTTTTAATATTTTACTACAAAACATTTTTTGTAGTCTTGTGATATCGAAAAATGTCCTAAACTGATAAAACCCAGAAGGAAAACAAATTGGATATTTTTTCCAAGAAGACATTTTTCAATATTCAAAAGGAAGACATGTCCTCTTAAGAGAGCATAGGCATGTTTGTAACGAAATTCATTGTCAATTATTTCTTTTTACCATTTGCTTGGTTTTGCGTAAGGCAACTGAAAATCACTGCCTGGTCCGTTGTCGGGCACGACCAAAATAATTTCCACGGCTCCACCTCTGCCGAGTCATTGACAATGTAAAAAGAGTAATAACTCTCTAGAAAAAGCTTAAGGGACTATAAGTCCCTTTCGCTAGTGAGAGAACAATAGCACGAACAACTCATGTGGTTGCTGTGAACCACCCACCCATATTATTATTATTATTATTATTATTATTATTATTATTATGTTTTGAGCGTTGGGATTCCTTTCTAATTTTTTTTTTTGTGTAAAATTCCATGTCAGTTCAAGTTGTAACATTTTTCTGGGATAAGTAGATAAGAAGTTCAAGTGTTACTTTTAGTCCCTCACTCACCCTACCGTAATACTACTGTGTCTGTGGGTTGTTATAACATGTGAATATAAACATGAATATTTTGGAATTTTTATCAATATGGCGACACTAGTGGTTACGTGCAGCAGTTGATTGCAACCTGAAATATTTGCGTTTAGAATAAAAATAAATAAAACAACAACGGTATACAGACATACTCTATTTTGAAGGTGCATTCTTGTTAGTATGTATAGAATAGCACATTATTCAAACGTCTGCGCTGGAAGTCCTTCAAGCGAGCGATCCAAATTGTGATACTTGGTTATTCTGGCCGTCAATGCTGGCCTCGAGTCTGTCCACAGTGGTTGGCTTATATAAGGACTTGACAATAGGGAGATAAATACGATCTTGGAGGGCAATTGTTTAATAATTTGCAAATTATTCCAATTGTTAATTACTTATTTATTTCATTATTTTTTTAATTTAAAAATTTTATATTGATTTGCGCACAATTGGCAAGACCGAAATTACAGAATATTTTGACAGCTAAACGTTGAAGTAAGTCCTACTATACAAATATGAGAGCCATGTCCAAATACAGCACTTATTTTTTTTTACATTTCTTTGCATAATATTTGAATTACAAAATGCCATGTCAGTCGTTCCATAAATGCGGGCGCTATGACTAGGTGACGTTCGGGTGAACATACCAAAATTATAAAGTTTCCGATTTAAAGAGACATCATAAAAAAGGAAACTTTAAAGACGTTGTCTCATTACTGGCTTTTTCAATCAGCTAAAACAACTGCGAATATGTAGGTTCAAAAGATACGGTGAAAAATTACCGAAGTCAAACCATAAGAGTCCTCGTTTGTAATATTCTAGTACGGACAAATAACCCAACAAATAAAATGTGAACATAAATGCACAACACAACGAACATGGCAATCCTCCCTTCGTCTGGATAAGCGTACTCATCCAAGGACGAAATTGGCCCAAATCTAAATTGCCAGCATTAAAGCTCACCTCAACCAGGATTAACTTGAATATCGAATCCCGAAGAAAAAAAAACACTTCCTCTGCCATTCAATCCACGGACAAATACCCTTATAATAACGTCATTATCAGCAAATCACCCTCACCTACAGCCGTAATCAAGGCCGAAAACAATTTCTTTCAACTGCCCACATTCCCTCATCGTCAATCGCATCATCCATCCTTCGGAGGATCCTATAAACAGTTGTTATCAATCTCACACTGGGTCATGCTGATGCTGATGTTGATGCCGATGCCGATGGTGCTATGTTGAAGGCAGTAATCTACCATTAAAAATCCGTTTTCACTTCATTGAGTCCTTCCATGCGATTGCGTATCCTTGGGAAGATGTTCAACTTTCCCAACACTGATTGCCGCTGCTAGTCTTGCTGCGGGTGTGATAATAGCCGTCAGCTTGTAATATTTCCTCCGAGCGCCTCCTCCACCACACCACCACCATCGCCACAGCCCAGCATTCTTCGCCCTTATTTGACTGGCATTAGCCTCGGAATCAATTTCCAATCTTTTTTTCGAAATTCCTCCATGTGTACGTGTACGTGATGGCGTTCGTTTAGAAATTCTCTCCACCGCACGACGATTACATCAACACCATCACAGCCACGCCGCGCCGCACCCCCGGAGGACAGTTTTTTGTTTTATTGCTTTTTCTCCTTGACCCTAGTATTCGGCTATTGAACGTAAATCCTTTCTTGTTGCTGCCTCCTCCACTCCCCACCCCATAGCAGACGACCTGTCTTCACACGTGATAGGAGAGATTAATGTGCTTACACACACCGGTACAACGTGCGCCAGTCAGTCATTAGCATTTTTATCACCACTTTAGTACACCGCTGTGTGTAATTAGTATCATCACATTAAATTAGCTCCTCCGCACAGGGGCGTGAGGGGATTTCTTGTTTCCTTCGCAAGAATGCCGCCCTGATGAAACTGGGACCGACTCATTATACAAGCATCAGCGTTAAAAATGTAAACTTCCCCCCTCCCTATCGCCTTTCCCTTACCCATTTCCATTCACGACTTCATTCAGCAAAAGTTTACCATGTTTGGAGTAGGTAGCATGTATGTTGGTATGCCATGAAGGTCCTTCTTACAATTCAGCTTCACCTAACTTCCATTAGAAGCATGCATGCACTTTTCTTTTAAATAATTCCACTTCCTCCTTCGATGTATGTGTAATGAGTTGCGTCATCTCAGTGTGGAGTGGTGGAGCCGATTACTTACAGAGAACAATCTTAAGGTTATGCCTTGAGGACGTCCCTCACGTTCTATCGTCGCATGGGGTTAGCTGAAAAATTAAAGTTCTGCCAGTGCATTGAAATGCATGCACTCTGGAGCACACTGGCTTCATGAATGAGGGCTGTCTTTGCCTTTCACATGAAAATTCACTCTTTCATTGTTGTGAGGAACATTTTGCTTTATCCTAGTTTTCGCTTTGCCCTTTTTCACCCACTGAAACTGCTTTCATTATTTCTTTCGGATGCGGTAGGCATCCCCACTGATCCGAATTGAGGGAATCGTGTCATGTGCATGGGAAACGGTTGAGTGAGTATAATTTTCACCCACAGCCCATGGAAGAGAGAATAAGGTCACGCATTCTATAGAAGCGAGTAATTATGTTGAATTACAGGACCTTGGATACAGGAAAAAATAGTATGGGTGTAAATGCGATTTTTGATGCGTTGAGATCTTAAGACATATTTTTTTTAAGAACTCCTTGAAATACTTCCCAAAGATGCAATCACAAGGAGAAAGAAATGTGAAAAAGGAAAACTCTGGTTTTCCGTGTATGGGTTAGGTTAGATTGATGTAAATTTTCATTTTATGTCGGGCTGTAACCTGCTTCTGCAGTTCAGCTTTTATGTTCTTTACAGAAATTTGATCGGGATTTTATTTTTTCTATATTTATATATTTCTTCAGACATTGCTATTTTTTTATTTTTTATATTGTAATTTGACAAAAAGAAAAGAAACATGAAGGAACATAGACTAACAAAATATAACATTCTTGGGCACCTTTACACCTTACCTTAATTTGTTTTCCCGCTTTGTACCATACGGTATGGTGCGAAGTCATAAACCGAATTTCTGTGCTATCCCTCTTGATAAAAGCAACCATGTTGTTATCAACATTTTTTACATATTGTTTCATAATACAATCAACTTTTTATAGCTTAACCGATTTTTGTATTATCTGTTAACGAAATATATTATAAAATACTATCGGTAAAAGCACAAAAAAGAAAAAAACGTGCAAAACTGGATACACCGGATTCACATGGCTTTTATTTTATTTCTGCAGTTTTATTATACAATATTTAAATAACAGAGAACAGCTCTGAAATTTAGGTGTATTCAGTTTTGCCCGCCACTTTACCTGTAACTTCACCTGCATGGGTTTCAATTAAATTATTTAAGTTACAGATATTTCAGTTAAGATATTTTTTTGTTCAATACTGGGTTACTTTCTCTACTGGTTTATTAATTAGTTTTATTTTTGAATAAACAATTTTAAAATTTCTTTCGTGGAAAACATAGTCACCTCATAAATAATGTACAACTTGTAATTTGATATAAAAAACTTTTTGTTTATTACAGTGCAATTTCTCTATATGGGAAACTACCGTCCTGTGGGGTTTTTTTACTGAACGATTACTTTTATACCTAGTCTATGAAGAATTGTCCGTAAAGCAAGTAAGAAAAGCAATTTAATAAGTGTGGGTATTTTTCAATTTTGTTTCACCTCTAATCTGGTTTCATGCTAATTGCTGTGATTCACATTAACACCTTCGAAAAGCTATAATATTTTATCGTTCACATACCTGAATAACTGCTCACTCTTTAAGGGTTTTATGACAGACACTTCGTTAAAAAAATTATTACCACCAAAACTCATTACCTCGATGATTATAGGCACAAATTACCCTTGAATAATTACAACATGTCAGCCATTAAGGGAAAAAGAATAATTTCCTGTCAAAAGGATTTTTTTTGCTGACTGCCATTCACTATAAATCAGTGTTGAATCTATGTGACTTCATTCATTCCTCTAACAGCCGCCACTCACTGATTTAAGTGTCCTCAACAAAAAGCAACAATGCCATATAAAGTAAAAAAATTGGATTCAATTCATGCCAAGCTGGTGGGTATTATCCTTTACTTTGGGTTAGCAACCACACGCAACGTTTTAAACTTTATTGCGCCATTTGTCTATTCAGCCGAATGGGAAATTATTGTGCGGTAAGTTTAGCAGACACATAAAATACGAAAGTAAACGATATTTATTTATTTTCTTTTTATTACAGATCCATTCGTAGGAAAATATACGGAGGTGTTACCTATTGTAGTTTATAGAATAATGTTTTTTTTATGATTATGTATAATTCAAATTACAAAATTAGTTAAGAATACCACGGAATGTATATAAAATCTTAGTGGCATAACAAATAAATTTAGAAGAGTAGACAATGTTGATATTATTCTAATACCAGGTTTCTAGATACCACTGAAAGATCACCTCATTCATTTACAGTGTCGTTTTCCTGTAGATCAGTTTTGAGATTTAATGATGCAGGCGCTTTATTTTGTTGTTTTGTTTTTGTTTTTGTACCATTTTAGTACACTATTCTTTGCGTAGAGTATTGGCTGATAAGTTCCCGAACCCACCAGTCGAAAAGGTTAGATAAATTTGGTTTCCCTTTTTGAGTGAATCGTAGGTGTGCTTTTAAAAGGGATTAATCTTCGTACATTTATGTAGCTGTCGTATATTATCTTAAAAAACCAAGCCATCAGCTGAACACGGGTACCACGCAGTACTATCAGGATCAATACACTTCAAAAAATGTAATTTGCTCCTAGGGGTCGACGCACATAGCCACAACGCCATGGCCACCACATCTATTCCTAATGTTTGGCCCCAATTAAGCCGATGGGCAAAGTACATTTTGTGTTGCCTGATTGGGGATTAGATTTCAATACACAATGTAGTCTCTCATTGGGCATTTCAATATATAGTAAGCGGCTACCTCTCATTACCGAACAAAATTCAAGAAACGCAATTATTTACACGGTTTTTAACGAAACTGCTTTCTTTAACCCGCAGGTTTTAAGCGGACACCTCTTATAAGCGGACACATTTCTTGGTACCGTCAGTGTCCGCTTATAAGAGTCTTTACTGTATACCATGTGTGGTGACTCTGCGAGATATGGAAAATTGGTAGAACCTTTTTAGTCTTCCTCTCCCTCCCTATTCTAAAAATGAAAGCATTAGAACAAAAGCGTAATTCAAACGGTCAGCAGACAGAGTGCTGAGTCTAAGTAGGGTAGATTTCCGGTATCTCATCGGCGTCCGCTGATGTGTGAAGAAACGACATGGATGAAGAGGAGAAGACTACACAACGCATCTGCAGGTGCATTGCAGATGATATGGGACCACGTTTTTCACAATTTTTATAATAATCGCATTTTTTGTAGAAATGAGACGGGGAAATTTTTTTGGAAAGAAAGTAATTAACTTCCATACAATTTCCAACATACACTGTCTGTGTGCCATGTAAATGTATATTTGTATTTACTGTACCGTTGCATATTTGTATGTATTTGGTTTTAAAACAGAAAAATAAAGAAATGTCAAATTGCCAACAGCTGAGAAATGTAGGTTGGGTTATATTTCCAATCAATTATGTTTGACGTTTTCAATATATGAAGCTAGTGAGTGAGCACTCACTTTCAATGACAATTTCAATAGTGAGTTTTTCGTACTGATGCTATTTCTATATCAGTTCAATAAAAATATAGAAAAAAAGTATTATCATATGGACTTAATCGCTGTAACTCACGACTTCGATTCCCAGTTTCCCACCTCTTTCAAATAACACTCTGGATGCTGAGAAACTTGGCCCTGGCCCTCTACGGGCTGTAGCGCCACCCATATTATATTATTATATTACAGTGGACCTATAGAGACCTAAGTGTGAGTGCTATTAGCTCATGTAAGTACAACATAATCCTTGAGACCAATTAACTTGTTAAAGCAGCTTTTCTCGGGTCTTTTTCTTATAATCGTCTTTATACCAAACTAGTTTCTGCTTCCGATAGAGAATGAAAATAAGAAATGCAACAGTACATAGTACTTTGCGAGAAATGATGCACCCCATTAGATATATGTGAGTCTGTTTGGTTTCCCGATTACTTAAGCTTCTTATTTAAACACACAAACATGTATGATAGAAATTCAAAATACATCTCCCTTGCAATCAAAGCAGGTTCTTACAATGGAAAGGTTCTATTTCTGCTGTATGATTTGTTAATAATTTCGAAGAGGTTGTGAAAGGAAATCAAATCCCATATGTTCTGTTGGGATTTCATCTGGGAGGGAAGAAAGCCAGACTTCTGTGAATGGACGCATTCATAATAGGATCTCGTCTTCCGTGTCGTAGCAACGTCTTCTGTTGTGTCCTGCAACAATACCCCAGTTTCAAAACGTTTTTATCCAAGAGGGAAGTTAACCCCAGACAATTCCTGGTTTCAACCGACCTTACGTTTAGAATAGTTATGTTGACCGCCCACTGTGGCCCGAATAACTCTTCTATGTTTCCGCTTTCACATAGTAACAAGCTCAAAGCTGTTCGTTTTGAATTTTGTTAAAATGAAATGTATTGCTTTTCATGTTCTCTGTTGTTACTTATGAAAGATTGATGGTTGAGATAATCGTAATTTTTGAGATCCGATTCGATGGCTCAGATAAAATGGAACGTGTAGTTCCTGGCCGAATCTCCCTAATTGGTACGAAAAAAAATGCATGCAAGTAGTTTCCATCAGCAATTGAATGAAATTTAAGCGGACTCAGGAAGGAATTCCACATCCGGTGAGCCCATGATGCAAACGACGAATGTATAGATGCATTCAACGAGGAGCCAGAGGCAAGCTCATTTTAATCTCCCATGCAGTAGAAGCCTCACCTCCCTACTGGAGAGTTGTTTACCTCTTTTGGGATTAGTGCAGTGGAAAATCAAATTTGAATCGAATCCTGGCTGTGGGCGGGCCTGAATGTACGTGTGCTTGTGTTAGTGTGGTAATAGGAGCAGAAAATTGAAAACCTAGTGGGGTGAGGTGGAGCTAGTGTATGGAGGCAGTCGGCGGGACGGACACGTTTCCATAGATTGGAGAATCTGAGATAGATTTAGCGGCAAATTGCCTTGGAAAATTCGGTCGCACAGCGTTTACATGTGCACATAACCCCTCGCTGGACTAACGACTGTGTGCGCATCTATTAGTGTCGCATTTGCATTGGAGAACATTTTTTTTTGGAAAATCCTGGGTTAGGGTTCAGTCAATGTTGTGCTGGAGCTGCACGCGCATTTAAGCCACGCGAGGATGGATGTGCACTTTGTGCATATTTAGATAAGGCTGGCACGTTCCTGTTTGACTAGGTGTGGACACGGATTTTCCAGTTCATTTCCGACGGCGCTATGAAAACATTTAGTTTTTGAAATCGTTTTGGAAGCTTATAGTGGTTTTAAAGTACAAAGAATGGCGGTCATCGTTGATGGAAGTGATTTTGTGTTGCGCTTGTTGTCATGGCTTTTATTTGACGAGATAAGGTAAAGAAATCAGGCAAAGTGTGGTACGATTCTATTAATAATATAGAACAGGCTGACGATCTTGACAACTTCTCCACGTTCGGATAATGTTGAATGAATGAATGCTGTGGGAGCTGACCTTGACACAAAATATTGACGATATTTTCGCTGGCTGCTTACAATTGTCGTTTCCATAAAGAATAGAAACAAAAAAGAATAGAAACAAAATAGACAAGTTGGCTTAATAATCCCTCTTTCGAGCACACAATGCCTGATCGGATTCACTTATGCCGTAGTCGAATTTAAATCAAGCCATTTTAACTTGTATTGAAAGAGAAATCTCAATGGATCGAATACTCTCAGAACGTTTTTGCTTCGCTCAGTTCAAGCCAATTACATCCCCTTCAAGACTACAGACTACTGTCTCAAAGTATATTCAGACAAAAGAAAAGACGTTTACGTGTACATTTCGCTTGGAACAAAAAATTCTTAAATCAATTTATGACCACCCGTCCAGTCAGTCGAAGACAAGGTTTTCAATTCTTCCCTAATGGCATGAAGCCCGCCAGTTTCTCTCTTCTCGTTACAGCATTTGCATAAAAAAACAATCCGATCGACCCCCTGAATCTAATCGCAGCCAGTGTGACATGAAAATTCCATTTCCTCCCTTTTCCCTAGAGCAACAAATGAAAGTGTCAAACACGAACTTGTAAAAAGCCAGAAGCACAAGAAGAACATTTATTACGCCAACAGCGAACGCGAACGCAAAAAAACGGATATCATTGAGTCCTGTCTGCGGAGGACGGGGATACTAAGAAAATCACACCGCCAATTCGATGGTTCTCTGGCTCTACAAAAACTCGGTCGTTCCCTAAGTCGGCGATAGAATGAGTCAAGAAGTCAACCAAGAAGGAGGTGTCGGCGGGGATGTGGGGTGACTCACAGAAATGTAAAATATGCCACCAGACCCCCATCGGTCTTGGTAAACAATGAAAGTGCAAAGTTTTATTAGAGGGACAAAGCGAACTGCGGAGCGAAGAAGGGGCTGGCGGAAAAATCACTCAAATGAAGGCGGGGATTAATCCTTTAGTCGTGTCAGCTCCTCAAGTAATGCTCGCTTATGGTTTTTCCCCCACGCTGCGATGTTCGGCTCTTCCCTTTTTCATCTCTTCATCTGCTCGTCTGTTCATCTTTCACCCACCATTGTTTCTTGTTAAAGAAATTACTTTTGTGTGTATTTTGTTGCGAGCTTTCCGAGTCCAGCGACAATGCCCTAGAGGTGACGGTTATGTATTTTTTGTTTTTATTTTGCTCTACAAACTGACGGAAGAAATCTCTCGCGAATGTCATCCGGTAGAAATAATTTTCAAAGATTTAATTTTGAATGAGACGGACTTTTGAAACTTTCGCGTGCGAGAAAGTCAATTGGTAGCACAGCAAATGAGATTAAGGGGGTGGTCTAAAATGGTTGCAGGCATTGTGCTAGCTGCTGCTGGAGGATCACTAAAATTATTATGGGACTTGATAGTTCTGTAGAGTAAAGTTCTTGCTCGGAATTTTTTTGTTCGAACTATAAAAGCTTACAGCGTGGGACATAATTCCCAGATTTCTTCTGGTTATATTGGTTTTTATAAGAAACTGGAATTATGATATTTAAGTCGGAGTTCGTAATAATAGTTCAAATTCCATACTCGAAAGAATTGCTGTTGCCTGACGCAGACAAAATATAATGAAAAAATAAATTAAGTATATAAGTTGATTAAAGTAACGACAATGGCATATTGGGTAGGGGCGTCGAGTCGTCTACTATGCTGGGTTCTTTTCAATTCCTGACACTAACAATTTGTATATTTCGTGTCACCTATAATGTTCAGAAGTGGTCGCCGTGGCGTAGTGGGTAAGTGCGTCGACTCCTACGCAGAGGGTGCCAGGTTCGATACCCGAATTCAGCACCTATCATTATTCACGGCTCCACCTCTTTCGAGTCACTGACAATGCTCAAAGAGTATTCCTGTCTAGAAAAAGCTTCTCAAATTCGGCGTTCGGAGTCGGCATTAAACTGTAGGTCCCCTTCCACTCGTGAAAGAACAATAGCACGCGCAACACACGTGGTTGTTGAGAAGCTAAGCCCAGGTCCACCTCGGACTGTCGCGCCACACATATTATTATTATTATTATTATTCAATGTTCAGATTAGATTCAGAAAATACAATGACCAGAAAAAGGTTCTCAAGCTTCGCCGTTTTGAGTTTAAAGTGCAACTCCGTTCCACTCGTTGTCAAAGAATAGAACACTCAACAAGAATTGTAGTTAGTTAGAATTATAGTGGTGTAACGCGAGAACTTGAACATTCTTAATTTAATAACTAATTGTCAAGATTAATGCTGGTTAGAGGGAAACCGAGATAGGCAGGACTAGAGTAGCACGGAATGGAACTGTAGGTGGTGGCAAAGACAGGATTTGCTAAAATGGAAGTCGAAAGAGTATTCCATAATGACAGCCAAGCATAATATTCTTGACACAATCGACATTGAGTTGAAACCGTAATTAGTACGAAGTGATTTTATATATATGACTGAAGACCTAAGATTGTGCAGATTGTTAATAAGAGAGTCGACGAAACATTCTGTATTGCCATTAATTTGTTGGTGGGGGAATAGCAGTTTTGCGACATTTTCCGAGGGACTGGAGGCGGCTAGGTTTAAGGTGCCTAGAGTAAGATGATAAATTGGTAATATCAATACAGGCAAGATCACGAAGAGCAAACCGTAGACACCTATTTCGAATAGCTTCAATACGAAGAATGTAGGAAGCGAAGTGACTATACTTGCCAGTCGGACGAAGGTGATATATATATAGGTTTTTTGACATAAGGTTTGCTCTACTTATAATATTGTCAATATGAGTACTAAGGTAGAGCCCATGATCGCACATTAACCGTTGAAAAGAAAATAGTTTCCATGCGATTACGGTGCGTGTTTCTGAGAGTATGTGAAGGATTGACATTTAAGATTCGATTTTTGACACACATACAATTTATTGTGGTCGCCTTGAAGAGAGTAGAAGTCGGAAGGGGAGGAAATGATTAAGATATTCCCATGTCATCGGCGTGGACAGAGAGAACAGGTTTTTAAAGTATTAATATTATTGTTGAGGGTGTGGTATGGACTCCTCTTGCGCGAAGGTGAAAGAGCTTTATTCTAGAGTTATCTCTGTAATCCAGTTTTCATTAGGATTTTGTGAATGAGAGATGGTTCAAGTGACTTCAATTCTTCCTCTGACATTCGGTGCTTGCCCAGATATCTTTGTCTTTTGTGAGCTTATGTCTCACAAAATCCCAGTATAAGTTCTGGAATTTCATTGGAGAGACCTTCTGCTGATACATCTAGTTTTCTTAAGTGCTCCCAAGTCTGCAGTGCAGTTTTAGAAGAGATGATTCTTGCCCATCTTGATACATGCCTCAATCCTCTTACGCTTTTGTTGAATCAAAAGTTTTTTGGCTCGCTTTATGCCATAAGTGTTGTTAATCTATCCTGTGTTCTTCTTTCTTTTGCCCTAAATTCTTCCCAGAGGGCATGGTCTAATACAATGCATCTGGTCCTGTGAAGCTAGCTAGGGTCGTTTTATTCCTAGTCGGCCAGTTCAGCAGAGTTTTACTCTGGTCCTTTTGTTCTTTAAGCTTCTGTAGGCATTCCCACACAAGCTTTGATTTGATGGTGTACGAGTTTAATGCCAAGATAGAGCCACGATATTGCTGCCATTTCACAATTCCTATAGTTCTTGACATGATCAATTTAAATGCATCTGTGTATGGCATGGACTTCTGCTTGAAAAATGCTGGTGCATCTGCCTCTGTTCCCTAATCAGTTCTTGATCCATCTGTGTACCATTTTACCGTATTACTGTTCATAAATAAAATGTTGTCTTAAGTGTTAGTCAATGTCGTTTTTAAAATCTTTGTGTAATAATTTCGCTGCGTTCACATTGCGCATAAGCTAAAACGATTTAATTATAAACTGGCGGATATTTACATTTATAATAGAGAAATATTCCATAGACGGGTATTTGACCGTTGAAAAACGTGCATGGAATTTTTAAGTAAAGGTTGGTACCCGCATCTGTCCCGAGACACAACCTCAGTTCAGAAATAAAAACAGAAATTAAGCGAGTGCCAACATTCGCATAATGTAATTAACATTGTGCCATTTACCTTCACACATTAACTACTACGCCCCAGTACTGCACGCCATACGACCAGATTGAGTGTCAAATTCGCAGACAGACGACACATCAGTCCTCAGGCATAGTCCCTTCCAAACATGCTCAAGTTAGTTATCCATCATGATAGAAATAATCCAACTTCACACTCAACTACTGGTCACACAAGAATTTCTATCACAACGTCCGACAGTGGACTTTCAGGAAAGTTTCTAGATGATATGTCCAACCGCATGGGCGATCCATCATTGCTCGCAAAATGTAGTGAGAGAGAGCGAGATAGATAGAGATATCTGGTCGTCGGGTACGTCGCAACTGCATGACTACGTACAGTTTTAATTAAATAAATTAATTCAGGACGAACAAGTCCTGTGCGGACAGTAGATGTGCACTGGTTAAATCAGGTGGTCGACTGCCCCCCTGGACATCAGCATGTCTAATTTGATGAATCACTGCGGCGTTCATGATAAAGAGTTATCTCGACGTCTAATGTTCCACCCAGACTTCGGAGTCAGGAAGGAGCTTGATTGACTTTTATGGTGGTGGTCCTGCCATACGTTTATCGCCACCCACAAATTCACTTTAAAGAGATTTTACAGCTTGTCATAACGTTGTCGAGATAAATTGCGTTATAAACCTGCACAAAGAGGGCACCATCACCAATTCTTGCCAAACCACCATGCAAGTTAATCGTTGTCTGACCGAAATTACCGTAATCTCCATATTTGTGAATATTAAACGATATAAAAAAGCTGGAAGCACTTAACCTTAATAAGCTGGATTTTATGAATGGAAAATATGTTTAAGGAGTCATCGTTTCGGAACGGTGATTTGGCGTATCCTTAAATTGAATATTCTATGGGGCGATGTGTGCTGATTCGAAGTAAAATTTTATGTAATTCTTTGAAATTTTCAACTTTTTGAGTGTGGACCGCCAGTGACCATAAACGGAACATTCATTGCTCGACTGCCGGCGGGTCTCCTTAACGTCGATTTGTTATGATGCGAACGTTGCTTGTAGGGAATCCAACTGAACGGTGCATCAAATGGGTCGTATTTAAATCCTCAAATCTGACAGAATGGTGATATATTCTATACCGTCCATTCTGTCAAACATTTTTAAAAAATTGCTTGGTTTTGATTTGAAACAAAAACTGACAGAGACAATTCGAAGACAGCGTCAATCACGAACTGCGCTTCAGTCAGAGTTTATCATCGTATTCCTTGCTCACGTGACCCCCTGCATGTGCATACACTGCTTACCTATTCAAAATCCACGCTGACAGACTGCGATACAAGATAACACTCAAATACCACACATAGCATCCACGCGGAGTCACAATGATGCGCTTTTCCTTAAACTCCCACATCACCACTTTATTTATCGAATCATTGAAATTCAAACGAGTCGATAACACTTGCAGCCCTCACCCTCATCACTCCAACTACGGAGCGACGACGGAGGGCTTCCCACATCCGAAATTGATCAATATTCGCAAGATGCTTCAACATCACGTGCAGATCCTTTTTAAATCATTTCCCTCACCAACTGTGTCAGTTATCATTGCAATTGTTGTTTTCAGAATGAAACGTGGGGGAATACTTACCCGGAGGTTACTAACGGCGCACGGGGGAAGCATCGCACGGCATACAAGGAGCACAAGGAAGAAAAAAAAAAACAGTAGCACACCGGAGCTGCTATTAGCATTCGCCGCTAGAATGGAATGGAATGGTTAGACGTCGTCGTCACCGATTCCGGCAAAATAGGATTTTCTCGAAAACCCGACATGGAACATGTAAAATGTTCGTCGACTGCTACACCCTGCTTGTGTGCAGCCAGAAAAGAGTTCATCTGCATTCAGTGCTCAATGCTTGGAGAAGCACAATTCAATGCGATGATGGAGCAGTTAGTGACTGACTGACTCCGTCATCCGGAGACGTATGGAATGCAGCGAGAAAAAACCCAACGAAACCAGGAGAGATGAATATTTGCATACCCGGAAGAGGATGTTGATTCGATAACCTGACGCACACAACTGGGGCAGCCTCATCTCATGTCGTGTAAAAGTGTGGTGCGCCCACCATCCCTCGCCAGTCATGTTTGCACAAATTGAGTTGGCGGTAGCGCAGCGGTTTGCTGCGCTTCGGAGCGACATCCATCAAATGCTGAGATCTGACGTTCCTTTCAGTCAAGCACACATTTTGCCGGTCTGACGCACCAATAAGTTGCTTTCGGGCGAGGCGAAGCCTTGACCTAACCTGAAATTCGTTATCGCACTTTTAGACCGAACGAAAACCTCCAAACTTGAAACGGCACAAATCCAATTACAAGCAAAACCGCACATCAACAGCTTACAACACCAGCACGGGAAAGCGCAGCAGTGTTTCCCATTCCCACCATCACCAGGCCCAATAGCACACTGCCCCGGGTGTAGAAAGAAGCGCTCAGTGCCACACCCCGCGGTCGGACAACGAAGCAATCGCTTAAGGCGAAGTGAAATTAATCCCCTTCAAAGGGCGCCCTTCGCGAACTGTAGCCTTAATCAAGGCGCACGACCACAACCGCAAGCTCGTGGAAATTATTTCCGCAAAATTGACGCTTCGGCATCTGGGTGTAATTTTGCGGTGTGTGTATGATAGGGTCGGCTCCGCTCTACCAATAATCAAAGGATATCGCATTAAATTCAACACAAAAACCGTTGTACCATCAAGTTGGAGACTACCGCAGTGCACAGCTTAGAGCACGATGTACTTTAGGGGCAAGGACCCCGGAACTCGTTTCTTTTACTTTCCGCTGAGGTGGCTAAATGAAACGGATTGATGTTGCTAATGGTATCAATTTAATGACCCTTCTTGCACACCAAGGAGTTTTGCTGATGTGTAATGCTAGCAGTGAACCCAGACCACACACATTGCCTGACGCAATGACCTATGAAACTCGAAGGTATTGGAACGGAAAGCGAATTTAATGATCGAGTAAGGCTCTTCGAAACGACTTGCCATTATTTTTAAACGAGAATGTAGGAGAGCCTGGCGCATGAGTGCGGATTACTGGGGGGACATTAAAACTGCATCATCGTCGGTTAATGCAGATTGCAATTTTATTGGATTTTATATTTAATTTAAGCTTACAAATTTCCGAGCGCACGAAATTCGATGGCGTTATCTCAGTACGAATATTCGTTATGTTGAAGGTCTGGACATGCTTGAACCTGACACTTTTCAGATCGGAATTAGGGCGAACTGGCCCCAATGGGAATTGAAAAATTCAGCACTTTGGGTGCTTCTTTCGACTTTTTCAGTTCCTCAATATGAAAATGATAGAGCAACGCGGACCCAAGGTATATGCGGTCCTTTACAACCTTGAAGTCACCTCATGGTAGCCAAGTCATCAGGTGTTGGGCGCCAGTATTCGAATGCAGTGGGTAATAGCATCGGCATCGATTTACTTATGGTAGTTGAACGACAAAACAACGAATTTTCAAAATTGCTACCCTTTTAAGGACGAATTCCAACGTGCCACCTCTAATCGATTAAAATAAAAGTGGTACGATTCTACGTCAAATTAAGCACTTTTGGAAAACTATGCACAGTTTGGAAAAGTCTTTAAGAATCCGTTACCCCTTTCAGTCGGGATAAAAAGTAGAAGCAAACATTTATCTGCAAACCGAAAAAAAAATGCTCGCTCATCTTCCACACTAGGATCACACTACTTCGGCAAAGGACCATGATACACAAACTAAAGAACTGTAGAGAATTCAAAATGGATGCGGAGAAGGCCCCTAATTTAATTCAAAGTTTTTTATCAGAGGTTATACATTTTCTGAGTTTTGCCATGCACATCGAGGGGCGCCTTCGTTGGCTGGGCAATGCCGAAGGATACGCTGCCGTCGCGCCGAAAGGGTTGAAAATGATACAGATGATTTCTCGCGTATCTGTTTGGTCTCTTTTTCTCGTAGCATTTTTTGGCTTATCTTTCGTTTCACTTTAAGGATTATATTTGCCGAATGCGTTCGCTTTAGCCTTTTGTATTCGAGGAGTCTTTTAAATGGGTGACAGTCGGAAGGGGGTGAAACATTTTGAATGGAGGAAAAAACTTTTGGTTGGAATGCTGAATTTAAATGCGATGAAAAGACTTACGTATATATGACCACTTGTCTCATCCCACTAATATTAAATATTGGAAAACTTGAATGTTTGTTGAGCTCTAGCTCCTTAACGACAGTTCCGATTTGGATGAAACATGGTAGATATATTGTTTATGTTCCCGGTTAGAACATGCAAGAACGAAAAATTTCAATCGAGTGTAAATTTAAATTAATACGAAAAAATTCAGTTGATTTTCCTCTTACTCTTGTCCTTATCGACATCAGTATCGTGCAATCTGCATTGTTATTGTTCACATTTGGGCTCAGATCGAGTGGATCTACTAAGCACTTTAAGTTATGACACGGAGTCGCAATAATATCTGTGGGGTGGTTAAAAAAATATTTCATAAAAAAAAAATTCAATAAACTTAAAAACTATTCGGGCTACCGATCTTCCCACACCAATCTACATTGATCTTGTTTCAGATGGTTACCGCGTTCATTGAAAGAGGTTCAGTTGTGTGAAGTGGATTTCATTTATGCGATTTGTTAAAAATATCCAATCAAATTTATAAGCCTAACAGGTTGGTATAAAACAGATGAGACGGAGCCTTAAAAAGATATATCTGAGGAATGGATACGACAATTATTGGATTCTCCAAAACAATAACGCAAGTGTGTTATCACTAATAGTAGTAGTAAAATGCTTCGTATATTTAAAACAGATTTACAAAATATTAAAGCTTGATAAAAATGCCACTAAGAAACAACGACGTCACTGCTACTCTGAACATATGATACCTCAGCCAGCCACTGAGACAATATGAGTGAGTATAAAAACTCATCTAATTAAAACTGCACTCCTCAGTTGATCCATACATATCAAGTAAGAATAGTAGGAGGATTTGCGATTTTCCCGATAGCAAAAAATTCCTCCCTTAAGATTAAGAAAGATTATGTTAATCATTAAAACGTGTCATGCCGTGGAATATAATGTCCGTAGCTATATTAATCTTAGAACTGATTCGAAGCGAATGCTAAACTCATGCTAAACTGTATTTCTTTAAAAGCTATATGAATAAGTAAATATAACCTGGCGTTGGGCGCAATGCAACAGAAAGAAACTGATTATAGCCCCCTGGCCAAGAGCTTTGCCACATGTAGGGTATGGGTTTGTAGCTGTTTTTAAATTGTAACACATGTGTTTTATGTTGTATTGTGTTTTAAATTGTAACACAACAAGAGTGGTTGCTATAGATTGCGCTATACAACACCGGATTACAGTAACAACCAAGATACGGAGGCAGAATGTCTCAGTGGAAGTAGTAATAACTACTAACATGTATCTAAACTAACGACCTGACGCTCTTATTTCCCTGAAATTTGCTGATATATTGAACCCACCTTTGTGGCATTGAAGAGGCAGCTGCCTATACCAAATTGTTTGTGTAGCCCAAGGCGTAGCGCAATGGACGTCTTCTGGTCCTGTAAAGCTTCAACTAATTCTTGTTAACCCATCCCATATACATATATTCATATTTGAATTCTGAATAAAATATATAACTCGGGGACCATAGTGTTCTGTCCGTTATGCAGAGATGTCCGTTCTAGAGAGGTAAATGTAAATTCTTCATGGAAATTGGCAATTATTATTCGAGTTTGTTCCGTTTTTGTTAGTGTTCATGAGTACACTCGCTATTTTATGAACAAACTGGACACAATAGTTCTTTCTTTATGTGTCCGTTATTAAGGGAACAGTTGCTCAATATTCACTGCAATTCATGTCTGAGTTCGTTATAATAGGGGTGCGTTGTAAAAGTGTTAAATTATGTACATGAATAACCTATGCCTGTACATGTCAGGACCACCACGAATTGTCCGTAAGGAGGGTGTCCCTTATAGAGTGGTGATCGTGAAGAGACGTCTATATATATAAGTGTAATAATATTGGCGGCAATCCAGTCTGAGGTGGACCTGGGCCTAGCCGACTCCGAAGTGCGAAGCTTGTGAAGATTTTGTAACTATTTTTTTGTCAGCATTGTCAGTGACTCAATACAGGAAGTTATGGCTTGATGTACCGGGAGTCGAACCAAAAAACAATTAGATCACGGAGACCAACATAATGTAAGAATGCTTAGTTAAGTTATTTATCTAGAATTACATTTTTTAAAGATCAATCTACTGCAAGCATGCAACTGTTGTTCAGAAAATACCAAGCTCAGTGTAAAAATATTGTTATTTGGTATGGATGTCAATTGCATTTTTTCCATTCTACTCGTCGTACTATTAATAATAAAAATAAGAACAGCATGAGTGGCGCTTTAGCCCTTACCCGGCCAGGGCTTAGCTTCTCAGCAAACACTTATGTTGTGCGTGCAATTGTTTTGCTCGTACCGAGAATCAAACATAAGCAACTTAAGCTCAAGTGCGTAGGGGTCGACTCACCAACCCACAAGGGCACGGCCACCACACATCCAAGTTAATAACTTGAATCCAGTTGTAACGATTGTGTGTCTGGTTTCGAATCAATTCGTTACTTACTGGACACCAGCAGGCGTATGTTCGGGTGTTTTCAAAATTATCCAATTTTATTCCGAAATCCGACATGCTCAGAAGTCCTCTAATATTACACTTGTTCATGTGTAGCTGAGCACCATTATTAGGTAATAAAACAGCGTTAGTCTCCTCGTGTTATAGTGTTGGGGCCACATTAAATCGATTAGCACATAATTCCACTCGAAACAAAGCCTCCGCACATTACTACTCTTGGCATAACCCTCAATCCGATGTGTACAACCTTGTTTATTGGGCAAAACGTGCCCACTTTCCGACATCTGTTACATTGTCATGCCTACGTGGTGAGTGTTGCACGACACATGAACACTTCAGTCAGAGCACAGGGGGTGGTGACTACTCCTGAAATGAGATATGGAGAAATTTATTTTCATGAAGTGTGCTTTTCGCTGCAATAACCGACGTAACGACTTCGAGCGGCACACAGCAGTGGCGACACTTCTCAATAGGACACTTAAGGATAACAACAAGTGTTGTGCGGCTTCGTTTTCATACATGATGATGGAGACGGTGCAAACGGTACTCAGCCGCACCCCCAGGGTGGGGGTGCCCAGGGAAATAGCTTTGAGTGCAACACTTGTAACTTCTCGAAACACTTCTTCAGCGGTGTGTTGAATAGGAGCTAAGTGCAGTCGAGCGAAATGGCGTTTCCTTGATTAGCCTGTGGTCGCATTTTTAACAGTCGGCGCAGAGGATGGGTGATGGAAAATAGCAGGGATACGACACTTTGTCGTCTTAAACGTTCTTCACAACTTTTCAAGTGGTTATCTTCATTTGCCGGGTGGGTTGTACCGTCTGCAATTGACGGCTGAAGCTAATTGTTTTCTGTCGGCCTGGGTCGTGATGAGAGTGGTGCTCTTCTCGTTCGGTTGACTGGAAAAACAACGAGGGATTAATCTAATGGACCGAATGGGAGTGACTGTTGGACAGGAAGGAAAATTTACGCCTGGTGGGACTATGATGAAGTTTTGTGGGAAATTTACGACACGACATGGGCATAATATAAATCTCAGATGGAGTTGAAGATAGTCGTCTATCGTCTCTTGTTGATGAACTTAACCGGGTTAACTTTCCGCCAATTAAGCAGGAAACTTTCAATTGGAAAAGTTTCTCACTGGCTTTTTGAAAATCCCTACCCAGACAATGATTATGAGGACCAGCAAGGGATCAGAATTTAGGATGAGACAAGCCGGCAGTTCCTAATAGAGAGCGTTTGACCATAAGACGAACCGAATTGACATTTCATTTACGAAGAATGAGAGCTCAATTCACTTCGAAAAGCTGAGGCTTATACTGTTATTGGGCGTTTGGTTAGACCACTTTCTCTGGTTATTTTCGAAATTATGAATTGTTGTGTTTTCGTGGCTTTCAATCCCAAACTCAACGCTTGGGACTCGATTTCGTAACAACCACTCACTTTGCGTTTAGTTTGCATCATGTGATATCATGTGAATTCACGTGTACACGTGCATTTGTTGTAAACTGCACAAATAATTGTTTATTATTCACATTATAGATACAGATGTAGCATACATATGGGCCCACAAGACTGAATTCACGCATGCACGTGTATGTACTAAAATACGCCAATGTTCCTAATACGAAGTATTAGATATAAATACATGCATTTAATATGAAATGTGTACGTATACTTCCGTACCGTGTAATATGTAGTAATCGGTGCGTTTGGTATCGCAATGAAAGTAGTTTTTATCTACGTAAAAAATGGTTTACGACGTAGGTGTAAAATAAGTCAGCGCGTTTTTGAAAGGAATGCAAAGTTGTGTTTGTTAGTGTGGTCATAGCAATATGATCGCCTTATTATCAGCGTCTACGGAATTTCCGGCGATCGACAACCTTTGCAAATATTAGGTGACATGAAATATTGTAATTAGATTCAACAAATTGTTCTGCATTCAAAGAAATAAGAACACAAATGTATCCTTTTCACTCGAGCCGCGTTTCTAACATATAATTCTCGCGACCAACAGAACACAGCGCAATATACGCGAAATGTAGTCACCATCACGCTGTAGGTATGTGCTCTCTTGCGTTTACTCTCTTTCTCTTCAGCTTTGAGTCGCATTCTTAATAATTCAAATAAGCCCGTGAGAATGAATTTAGCTAACATAGAAATCAAACGTTAAATTCGTTAAAATCAGGCGAGTAGTTCCTGAGAAAAAGGGAAGCAAACAAACAAAAATTAGGTAGTACAAATTACCATCAATTTCCAAGAGTATATTTTACATCATTTCATCACGGATTGGTGTCACGTATTTTTTTGGGCTATAAGATAAGTATATAGTACAAGTGAATGCACGCGAGTTAAGTATTGGTCGTAATTCTTAAAAATAAAAATATACAATGTGTCACCATACTTGCTTGTGTTTGCATTCTTCAATTGCACACCATAAATTCTTATCGTCATCACTTTTATGTGACCCATAAAAGTAACGATGACCGAAAGAGTAAACAAGGAAAGTGAACCAATGCATTCGGTTAACCTATTGAGAAATAGGGAGAATAAAACCAATGCATTCGGCTGACCTCTTGAAAAATGTAAGCCCAATCAAGTCAATTGGGGGACCGTGTTGAAATATTAAAAATAACAAAACCTTCTTCGGGCATTCGATTCGATCTGAGTGGGAGTTCATAGTAAACTCTCATCCGGATAGTACGGTGCAGCCCTGCTTAAGACAGCGGCCGTATTATTAATAGTAAATAAAGAACTAAAACCGTAATTATAATAGAATATATATAATAAAGAGAATATATTAAAAAAAAATTACGAAGTTCAGTTATTTATTTGGCGCAGTCGGTAGGATCAGGTACAACTATCCTGATCCACATTGAGAAAGTTCAATTCGCATTTCCTTAACCGCAATTTTCGACGAACGAAAAAAAAAAAAAAAAAAAAACACGGGAAAAGATTGTGTATAGTGAAACCCTTCTAAAACCGTAGTGGAAGTTGTTGGCATATAGTAATAGTGAAACGGGAAATATGGCAGAAAATCCAAACGTCATCCCTGAGGTATCCAACCGGGATATCCTAAATAGTATAATGGCTATAGTGGCGAGAATACCACAGCCGAGTCATGGGAGCAACGTGTTACGGGAAATTCAATACTTACCCGAATTCGATGGGGATAGCGAATCCCTAATGCACTTCATCGTAATGATAGAGAACCACCTTCGGAATACTATTGGAGATTACCAAGCCACCTGGAACATCATACAACAAGTGAAAATCAAAGGTCGAGCTATGGACCTACTGATCATCAATGGAGTCACTTCGTGGGAACAGGCGAAGGAGTTATTTAAACAACACTATCGACCGGTCATCAGCAGCAGCGATCTTACGAAGGAAATCAGCAATATGAAAGTGAGTTCAATATATGATTTGACCAATAAATTAGAATACCTTTTAAGCAAAGTAAATACATATGTAGTATTCTGTGACAATCAGGAACAAGAAAAACTATTGTACTATAATATTATAATAAACAAAATACGAGAATTAACAATAGGGAATTTAGCCAGAGAAATTAGGAATCTGTATGATTTACATGAAATAAAGAGTATTTTATTCTCCTACATAGGATACGATAATGGAAATTTAAGGAATAGTGAAATAGTTAGAACCACGGCAAATTACAATAACCAAAACAAAAATCATAGGTTTAGTCTCCCCGACAAGGAACGACGACCCAGTTACAATAATGGTCACAATAATAATTTTGGTGGACAAAATCATTCGGGAAGGTTTAGACAAAATGAGTATCGTTACCAAAATCACACTACTTCACAGAGACCTTTCCAGAACCACTCCATACAGAATAGACAGAATAGACTAGAACCAATGGATACCAATAATATCCAAACAAGTCAGGAACCGATCCGTCAGGACATTAACTCAGTAGAACCGCCGGTTTTTCTGAACTGAGCCTCGGACAATTAATGACAGTCGCCACTGAAATTCAGAACCAACGACACTATATTTTAGTAGACACTGGCAGTGCTATGACTATCATAAATACTAGTAAACTCGACATGACACCGTATAAAATTCTAGACACCCGACAGCTAGAGATAAAGACCATTAATAGTAGCGTAATCAGGAATACTGCAATAATTCAGTTTCCAATACCAAAAGAATTCGGTTACAGCGATAATACTTTTATTAAAGCTTACGCTCAGGCTTTAGAAAATAAAAACTATACGATACTCCTAGGAATGGATGTCCTTAAAAATATCATTGAAACCATTGATTTTGAGAAAGGAACTATAGCTTTAAAAAATCAGACCATTCTAAAGATAGAACGAGGACACGAGTTGGCATGCAACTACCTAGAGGAAGGCAATCCTGACTTCGGCAGCCTTAATCGCGAAGAAACGACAGCATTGACCTCACTGCTAGACGAATTTAGAAACATCCAATATAAGGAAGGCGACATGTTAACTCATACCTCGGAAATAAAACATGAAATTCACCTTAAAGAAGACAAACCACTACATGCAAAAAGTTACCGATTACCAAAGAAACACGAAGAAGAAGTAGCTAAGCAAATCAAAGAGATGGAAAAACAAGGTATCATAAGAAGAAGCATGAGTAGACATGCTTCTCCGATCGTTGTAGTTGCTAAAAAGCCAGACAAAGATGGTCAAGTACAGTACCGCATTTGTGTTGACTATAGGGCTTTAAATGAAATTACTGAAGATGACAGATTTCCTCTGCCAAATATAGAAAACCTCTTCGATAAGTTAGGAAAAGCGGTCTATTTCTCGACGCTTGACTTAGCAAAAGGTTACCATCAAATTTTGATGCACCCAGCTGACATAGCGAAAACTGCGTTTATCACTCCACAAGGATTATACGAGTATGTCCGTATGCCTTTTGGACTTAAAAATGCACCAGCCACTTTTCAGCGACTAATGAACCACATACTAAGAGAATATATAAACAAAATTTGTGTCGTTTATTTAGATGACATTTTGATATTCTCCACGTCCCTAAAAGAACATATGAAAAACCTCAGAGACATCCTTCGAGTTTTGCAGAAACATAATTTAAAACTACAAATTAGCAAATGTTCATTCCTCAAGAAGGAAACCGAATTCCTAGGTCACATATTAACACCAAAGGGAATAATGCCTAATGGTAATAAGATCAGTATAATCAGAAACCTCCCACTACCCCACACAGAAAAACAACTTAGAAGTTTTTTAGGAGCCTCTGGCTACTACAGGAAATTCATTCAGGATTATGCAAAAATTGCATATCCAATGACTAGGTATCTCAAAAAGGACACCAAAATAAATATTAGTGATCCTGAATACGTGAATGCGTTTGAAACACTCCGAAACAAATTGATAACACAACCAATCCTAAAATTTCCAGAATTCGAAAAACCATTTCATTTATACACCGATGCCAGTAACTTTGCCATCGGATCTGTCCTAACACAGGACAAACAACCGGTTTGCTATATCTCTAGGACTCTGAACGAGCATGAAAGAAATTATTCCGTAACCGATAAAGAATTTCTAGCCATTGTCTGGAGTGTATCCAAACTAAGACCCTATCTGTGGGGAAATAAATTCAAGATCACAACTGATCATCTCCCCATAAAATATTTGAATAAAAAATATAATGGTGCAGAGTTCTCACAACGCAACCAACGATGGTTACTTAAATTACAAGAATTTGATTACGATATTGAATATCTCAAAGGTCAAGAAAATCGAGTGGCCGACTTTTTAAGTAGAATTGAGAAAGAAAACAATGAAGTGAATCAAATTTCTGATAGCAGAACGGGTCAATCGACAGCGGAAGGACAATCTGATCACATACCTATTAAAGAAGGTATTGTCAATATATATAAACAACAAATTATTGTGAGTTATGACAAAGAACCAAAAGTGGAAACACTAAATGGTAAAAGAATTTTATATATCAGAGCCTCGGACCCTATTGAGACGATAACAGAACAACTCAAAGAAATTGCCCCAGGAGTTAGCGGTATTTATTCTGAAGTACAAGAATCTGACTTTAACAAAATTCAACGGTTACTCATGAACTTGCAGTCAGGAAATAGAAAGGTTAAATTGATTAAACTAACACGGAGAGTTAGAGACTTAAGGACGGAGGAGGAAGTTAGGAAACAGGTCTCCATATACCATATCAGGGAAAGTCAACACTCAGGAATCATAGAGACCTACAATACGTTAAAACAACAGATTTACTACCCTAAACTTACAAGGATAATTACACAAATTATAAACAATTGCGACGTATGTCAAAAGGCTAAATACGAGAGGAAACCTATTCAAGGGAAATTCAAAGTAACAGAAACACCTAGTAAACCTAACGAAATAGTTCACATAGATATCTACCATTTTCATAAACACATTTTTTTGACAATGATTGACAAGCTGACAAAGAAAGGGTATGTATACAGACTTGAAAGTAAAAATCACATTCACAAAACAGACGCTATCACAGAACATTTAACTAGAGAAGGTCCACCCTATAAAATAATTACGGATAACGAGTTTAATACAACATACATCAGAGAATTTCTTAGGGAACGAAATATCGAAGTGCATTTCACTAAACCGAACTCACATACAGGCAATGCAGACGTTGAACGCTTACATAGTACTATAGCTGAGATACTACTTAGCATGAACCAGGCAGAATCAGTAAATACCAAAATGTTTAGAGCTTTTCAAATCTATAACAAAAGGTATCATACTACGATAGGTATGTCACCAGAACAGGCTCAACATACAAATATAGAAGCATTAGTAACCAAGCTAAAAATGAAAAAAACCAAGGTTATAAACAAAAGGAACCAAGATAGGGAAGATTATATAGAAAGAAGATCATTTGGTTATATAAAGAATTATAAACATGTGAGACACAAAAATGAACCCAATTTTCGATTTAAAAACCTAGATAGAGTACATACATCAAATATTAAACGACCAAGACAATTTGTAGGTACTCACACTGATGCTGCTACTCCTGATGACACCAATGAACCTAGTACAAGCAGCACTTGTAATAACACCAATCGAAAGTGACAACGGATTCACAACGATAAGCATGGGTGAAGGAGAAATCATCAACCAAACCCAAACCATCATCCACATAGTAAAAATAAAAATGTTGATAGACACCTTACAGGAAATAAAAAAATTTGAAATTGTAGGACAAGACTCAGAAATAAGAAAGGAATGTAATACAATTTTTACAAAAATACATAGTATCATGCCTCATAAGACAAGATCAAAAAGAGGTCTCGTAAATATAGTAGGAACGGCTCAGAAATGGTTGTTCGGTACTATGGACAACTCAGATAGGGAAGAAATAGAAGAACACATAAAAGCTACTGACACTAACAATCAGAATGCAATTCAGGAACTAAACAAGCAAATCAAAATTAATACTCAATTAAACGGAAACATAAAAAACATAAGAGACTTAGTTTTGAGAGATAGGGAAGAAATAGAACGCTATCAGAATGAAAACCAACAGTTACAAAATACGATACTTAAACGCCTACAACGAACCGAAATACTAACTAGATTACAGATGTTAGAAAGAGTAATTGATAATTTGTTAGACACGATAGCTGCAGCGAAAATGGGAATAACCCACCCTAGCTTACTCACTAAGGACGAACTAATCATGACAGATATGAATTGGAGCAAATTAAGAAATATTAAGTCAGGGGTAATGAAATATACAGATGATGCCATTATTATAGCTTTGAAAATACCAGAAGAGATTATAACACGTCCAATTAAAATAATCGTACCAATACCAAATCGAGAAAAACAAGAAGTTGACTTAGAACCCTTTGTTGTAATTGTAAACGAAGGAAAAGAGTATAAATATAACGAGGAGAAAATTAATGTTAACGAATTAAAAGAGAGAAATGATTGTATTAGTAAGCAAAATTGTTTAATGAGGATCAATAATAATTTTGAAATTATTAATCTGAACGAAAGAACTTATATTATTAAAAACGCTAAAAATGTAACCGTACAAAATAATTGTGACTCTAGAAATTTAACTTTTGCTGGAAATCTTATTGTTAATATTCAGAATTGTAATATTAAAATCAATGACGCTATAATTAAGAACAAAGAAACTAATTATACATTTCAATTCTATTATGAAGAAATAATGAAAGAAAATGCCACCATCAATACGGTGTTTACAAAATTTAAGGAACTACAAGAAATTGAAAATAGACATAACCTAGAATTAGTTCAATACCACAAAGTAAAAACCTATTTAATCTCTGGTACATCCATGTTAATAATTATTATTGGTATAAGTATCATTGGAATCGTAATGTACAAGAATGTCAGAAGTACCGGTAAAATTAAAATTAAAATTGATAGCTTAACAGAAGAGCAAGGAAAAAAACAAACGAAACCCTCAAATCAAAATTTCCAGGAGAAAACTTTCTCTAAGGAAGGAGGAGTTAAGTATTGGTCGTAATTCTTAAAAATAAAAATATACAATGTGTCACCATACTTGCTTGTGTTTGCATTCTTCAATTGCACACCATAAATTCTTATCGTCATCACTTTTATGTGACCCATAAAAGTAACGATGACCGAAAGAGTAAACAAGGAAAGTGAACCAATGCATTCGGTTAACCTATTGAGAAATAGGGAGAATAAAACCAATGCATTCGGCTGACCTCTTGAAAAATGTAAGCCCAATCAAGTCAATTGGGGGACCGTGTTGAAATATTAAAAATAACAAAACCTTCTTCGGGCATTCGATTCGATCTGAGTGGGAGTTCATAGTAAACTCTCATCCGGATAGTACGGTGCAGCCCTGCTTAAGACAGCGGCCGTATTATTAATAGTAAATAAAGAACTAAAACCGTAATTATAATAGAATATATATAATAAAGAGAATATATTAAAAAAAAATTACGAAGTTCAGTTATTTATTTCGCGTGTACCCCTGTACCCTTCTTCTTTTTTGAATACCTGTGTATCTGTCTATGAATAACTATATGATATAAACTACAACAGCAAAAGGTAAAGTGAATGGTCAAAATTGTAATGTTTATACAAGAGATGTACCAGAAAATCTTCTCAGGGATAATTCAACACCTTGTAATAACATCTCAAGATCCCCAACTAATGTACATCATAAACTTTCCATCAATTCTACAGGAATTACGATATGTCCTTAAACATATTAATTTAGAGCATGATGAATGATAAAATATTGAGCACAATCGCCATCAAGCATTTATAACACTTAAGAACAGTGCATTCACCCATGCATAAAATTTCAGCAGTTGGTAATGTGTACACCCTGCCACACTCTCATCTATCCGATACAGGGCGCGTTCCGTTCTCCTTTATCATGGCCAGTGTTGGACATTCGCGTATCGGCTTAAATATTTATGACCCACTTCCGCACATTAATTACACATGGCCCAAATGAATTCGCGAATAACTAAAACCGACCCATTGCATAATTTCATAAAATTTAAATTAATTCGCAACAATTTATGAATGGCTCACTTGGCGCCCTCACAAAGGGTAACCAGGGAATCGTCCTCATGATCAGAGTGAAACCCAAATCCTGTCGCATGTGTATAGTATGGTCTGCACGGTCATACTAATATCCGCACGAATTGGGGAGAAAGATGGGCAGACACAACAAATTCAAATTATTAGGGCTGCAGGGTGGACCAATTTAGATTAAATCCTGCTTCGAATGGAGTGCATCTCTCACAGAGGCGCACTACCCTGCTGGACATTAAAGCGGACATTTCATTTGTTAGCTACGTGTATACTTCGGTTGGAACTGTTGGGTTCCAGATATGTGTGCTTTTTTTGTCTACAGATGAACGCGTCAAATAGTTCCGTTTAGCCAGGGATTGTTGTTACATTTATGCAATATGACGTTTGTTGGGGCGGGGAGGGGCTGCCAATCGCACCAACATTCAATTTGTGCAAACGGCTGGATGAATTTGCAATTCAATTTAATTATAAACCAAAATTGCACATTATCCTGCGTGGAACTGCTGGAACCAATCAATACCAAATGAAGGGGTTGGTTTCGCATTCTGGCACACCGAATGCACCTGGTCACCACTTTGCAGTCATAATTTCAATCGGTTTAGCCGTGGTTGCCTCTGAAAAGAATGGCATTTGCTGAGGTTGTGATTATGCGGTCTATGGTCCGGATTTAGAGGACAATTTGTGGTGGTCATTTAATTAGTTTGTAGCCTCTGGCTATTTTTTTTTTCCGTTAGATCGAATCAGTGTTTTCGGGGATGTAGAGATTAGTTTTAATAAAGGGATTTCATTAAACGAGGAGATAATTGCTGCCGATTTTACACGTAACTTAATTCCAAATTATTCGTGAATGTCGATTAAGTTAATAAGCACTCTGTTGCTGTACAATTGACTAGGTGTGATCTACTTTAGGGCTGACAAGTCATCTGCGCCATAGGAGAGGTGATTCAACATTTGACTGTAAACCAATCAATTCCATCCTAGCTATAGTATTACACACCTTTGTCGTTTATGTATGCATTCTTGCTTTATTCATAGCGAAAAAAAGTGCAGGGTGGGCCATTAAGTGATTCTTTTTAAAATCATAACTTATTTTGATTTTAATTTTTATCTGACAGCTGTTTCCCGCTCGAAATCTTGACAGTCACCGCGGATTGAAATGACTCGATTTACGCTTAAACGACGTTGGGAAATATTGAACACTTACAGTAGAATCTCGGTAACATGAACGGACAACTTTATTTTGACGATAGTCTACCATAGTGCTTTTTTTTTAAGAAAAACATCTAAATAACTGTGTTGTTATACACTTTATATATAACTTTTCTTTTTTGTTATTTTTTGTTTTTCTTCATAAATAAAATTATCTGCTTTTTGTTGATCTAAATACGTCATAATTTGATTATCGAAAAGATGAACGGAGCCTGTTTTATATCTGTTCATCTTTCCAAGAATCTACTGTGAGTGCTGTGCAGCCCAAATGGAACATTTTTCAAAATAGCAGTTTTGGTCGAAATGGCTGCTGTACGCAAGTCTGCGCAAAAAGTTCACAAGACTGGTATACTAGCGGACAACACTCATGGTCCCCGTGGTCGTACGGTGCGCGATGAGAAATGCTGCTGTGGCCGAAAGCATCATTGAACGTTTCCATTTTTCTTCGAACTAGAGGCTGAGAACAACGTTTCGGTCAACGGTGAACGTTACAGAGCCATGTTAACCAAATTTTTTTTACTGAAATCGGACGACCTCTGGTTTATGCAGGATGGCACGCCATGCCAAATAGCCTGTGCCCAAATTGATGTTTTGCGCACGCATTTCCCAAATGGCGAAGTCAATTGGCCGCCTCGGAGCTAGGATTTAACACATTTGGACTTATGCCAATAATCTGGACACGATTCAAGCTCTTAAGGCCAATATCATCTAAGCAATCCGTGAGCTATAGCCCGAATACAGTAACAAGGCCTTGAAAAATTGGGCTGACGAAATGCGCTACTGCGAAGCCAGCCGAGCCAGCCACTTGAACGATGTTATTATTCATAATTAATATGAATGTTTGTTCTAACTAAAAGTCACAATACAGTGAAAAAATAATTTTGTTAATTTTATTGCATTTTTAAAGAGAAACTTGTATCTGACCCACCCTGTACTTCATAGTTGTACACTAAGCTTGGTCTTTGATCAGACCGACCGATGGCATTCTTCAAAAACAGTTCGTTTGTTTCATTGGATGGATATTTTATATGCACATAAATCAAAAAATGGGCGTACACTTAAATTCAACTTCAAATTCCAATTTCAACAAAACTCCATTTATCCCACCAGAGTCCCAGCGATTGTTTTGCTTGAATAGAAATCACATCCAGCGTTGACTTATTAGATTTTCGGAATGTTTTCTGCATCCGCATTCAATTACAATTCATTCCATCGGCTGGCCGTCGCTTGCCGACTCACCCAAGCACAGACCTTAATTCCAATATGCAAAATTAGCCACATCCCCCTTGAGGTTTTATGGCTTTTTCGCTTTCTCGACCAGACTTGCCGCATCACACACAACACGGTCGTCCAGGCAGTCACCACAAGCCGATATAGCAGTCATTACCCCCTGTGGAGTACCGGAAAGGCACTAGGCAGTCGGCACAGATGAAAAAATTCGTCACCACTATCTCACCCTCCACACTAGGCTGGAACATTGGGCTGCCATTCAAACTCATACCTCAGTCGTCGTCGTCCTTGTGTGTGGATCGTGTTTGTTATGCAAATTAAATTTGTTTGCAGCCATAAAGTTTTCGTCATGAACATGAAGGTGGAAGGAGGGGGTGGGGGGGGGGGGGGAGGGGGGGGGGCGAATTTTCCAAAAACCCATGATATCTCTATCGCTGTCTTCAAATGTGGAAGGATATGAGACGAGACGACGTACGTTGTGTCAATGCCAAGCCAACCACCTGACTAATATGAGCACTGTGATAAAGAAACATTCTCTGCGAGACAGCACGCTCCACATGATGCGTGTGCAGGAGCGAGGTACCAGCATAACTTTCATTCATACGAACCTTATCGGCAGAGAGCATTAATATTTATGGCACCAAATTCAAATGAGATTGATGAATAAATCATTACATCAGACGATGGGGTGCGGATGGGGTGAGCTCTAGGGGGTGCTCAGAGCTCAATGGGGCTTGTTTACGGAATGCAAATTTACTGATTCAATTCTACGATTTGGTTTCATCAAGATAACAAGCGACATAACGTCGTTCATGAAGGATAGGGTTTCGTCTTGTCCTTCGCTCGTATAAATTGATCTCGGCCATCTTTCACCTAGCTCCACCAATCTCTACAAAACCATCAACATCCTCAGCCATCCATTGCCATAAAAATTAATTGGTTGAACGACAACAAAACGCTCACATGCGCGCATCCGTATAAAAAGAGTAATTCTCCTAGAGGAACATCGTGACTCCATCAACCTAGAGAATTGGATAATTAAGGCATTCGCCTATTGCGATACTCGCGTGGCGTACACCCTTTTGATATCCTTTCATTCTTTCATCCTTTCATGCTGGCATCGTAAATCGCCGATGAGGATGGAAAAATTCGTAAATACGAAGGACATAGCCCGTCATCACCAGGCATCGCCAGACATCGCCCTACATCGATGACATGGACCTATGTGGAGACTCACGAGAATGTTGCAAAGTATGAGTATCTTGGATCTTCGACATGGCATACTCACTCGTATGATGTCGGTAAAAACTCACGTTTCACCACAAATAAACTGAATTTATCGTCACAGGATCTTTTACAACTTCATAAAATCCAAAAGGAAGTCGAAAAAAGGGAAAAGAATACGACTAAAGGAAGAGCAAACAGTTCCGCTACGCAGGCATGCGAATGTTTGCAGCAGATATGCGAAGTCTCTTTATGACACCATTAGAACCGTCGAATAAAGTTTTACGTAGGAACTCTTGCACTCGTTACATTTAATGCCCTGAAGGTGGCGAAAAGATAGGGAAATCATTAAGACCAGCCAGCGGTTCAACTAGGACAAGGATAAGCTCGACATTCAACTCTTTAAGTTGTGAGAGTAACACCAAGTTTATGATTGCAACTGAGATTTATTCCCCTTCAACCTGGCGTCCTCAATCAAACTTCCAGCTTTAAGGACTGCGGCATCATCGGCGAGCAGGTAAACAGTTTCGTGCGATAAAAACGCGTTGAAATGAAAATTAATTTTTTGTTCACATTTGTACATTTGTGGTAACATAGAGAATTGCACATCCTTTTTCCGTGAGATAAAGCCCGTTCCTCAGGACAATTTATCGAAACTTAATGACAACGCACAAAGCAAGCCGAGTGCGCTCGAACGAATATTTTTTCCATTGTAGTGGCAGAATGTTGTGGATATTGCCGCAAAGTGCGGCACGTAGAGAAACATTTTAAAACGCATACAAGCTTGCACAGTCCTTGGATGCAATAAAGCTAGAATTGGTTATTTGCAGTTTTTCCCCACTGTGGTGGGACATGTCGTCTGGTTTCACTTTTTTATGATGCTAGACGCCAGCAGCTGGGAGCATTGCCAAACATTTGTGTAAATTGTTTATATGAGGGGGAATGGAAGCGGATGGAAACAGTCTTGTGAGAAGCGGGAGGATAGTTCATGGCAAGCGGATATAAGCACACACCTGATGAGGTTACAAGTCACGCAACTGGCACTTCAGTGGGCGATTGTCTCCAGTCATCATATGGTCACGTGTTACCTGAATAATGTTGGCATTTGCTATATCACTGTTCTTAACTTTGCTACCTCCTGTTGCTGTTTTTTTATTCGTGTCCTGTTGAAACTTGCCTGTATTTATGACTGCCTCATCATCAATCTCTGATTCATTGGTAATGATTCCCACTCAACCACTTTCAAAAACCGTGGAAACAGAGTTATTAAACATTTAAATTCCAAAAAAATGTTTATTATGATGCATCTGGCGCCCCACCCCCTAAGCGGCTACATGGATCTGAATGGAGCATTATAGACAGATTGCCTATTGAGACATAGCGCATTTGAAGTTCGACTACAAGACGAAGTTCTGGATAAATCAATGGCTTGGTCTGGGTAATGGAAAAATAGCAAAAGCTCTTTGGCCGACGCTGAGCAAAAAGAGAGATTTAGTTGCAAGATAGTACTCATGCTAATAGAAGCCTTTACCGGGCATTGTGCATTAGACTGTTCAGACATGCAATGCGACTGAACCTAACGCATAAGGACTTTTGCAGAAGCTCGAGATATGAGAAAGAAACAGAATCATCTGCTCCTCGATCCAACAGACCTATCATAAAAAAGGTGGCTGCAGAAATTCTTCGAAGAGGGATTCTTTATAAGGGATGTTGAACTGAAAAACCTCCTAAGAATCATAAGAGGGCCTGTTTGGTTTTAGGCCCAAATGTAGGTTCCACGATAGTAAACCATCCCCTTACATTTGCACAATGGATCCGACGCGTTGGTCTGAGCGACCCATGGCCATAAGGCCGCCAGGGCGTGGATAGTTTTAGGTCTTAAGGTAGGTTCCACGATAGTAAACCATCCCATTACATTTGCACAATGGACCCGACGCGTTGGTCTGAGCGACCCACTTCCATAAGGTCGTCAGGGCACCCATTTACCTACCTATCAACAGCATGTAGATAATTCAACTATCCCTTTCCACAGATCATTCCACTTATTCTTCTTCTGATGACGCAACACTCAGGGACGAACATCTTCAGTAGGCATCTAAGACCCTTTTTTGATCTTGTACAACCCTAGCCGTAGGGCCGTAAGGGCAACGACACAAGAACGTATTTTCTTTGTAGTGGAATTCTTTAATTCCATTGAAGTAAATGTCTCCGTATGGAACATACGGACTAGTCGGATGTCTCATGCTCTTCAAGGCAAAGCCGACACACAGCTTTCTTTTGATAATGCGGTAAATTAGGCCGCAGAGGCCAGCAAGTAAGCACGTTAGCAATTTTTGTTAAGGTAGAATATTTCCTTGTAGGTATAAGACCTGATTAATAGTTTGGATTACCTAAGACCATCATCGTTGGTCCAATGGCCTGGGCGAAGTTTGTTTTCCCATTTGTTCATCAGGCTTGTAGCTGCTGTTCAGTTGACATTCCACTACGGTGCGGGAATCTATAAGCGCAGATTTCGAGCCAGACCTAGCGAGCCCATCTGAATATTTCGTCGCATATATGCCCTCCGTGTCCAGGGACCCATTTGAGCTTAATTTTGTTGTGTCTGCGAAGGGATTGTAGTGCGTCCCATCTCTTTAACACTTTGAAGTCCAATAGGTTGGAAGATAGATCCTTAAGTGCTGTCTGACAGTCTGAGAAGATGAAATTTTAGCGCATTTATACTTTTTTTGGCTTGGAACACGGTAGAACTCAACTCAATAGATACGGAAATTCTTGTGTTGGATTCAAAGACTCCAAAGTCCATCTTTAATCCGTCTGTTAACCATACCAGACTTCTAGGGTATAGTGACTGGTCCAGTTCCCACAGTCCAATATTTTAACCTAAAAAAACCTGCCGGCCATAATATTTGGCATTGTACTAAACATACCCTTTTTAGGGAATGAGTTGAGTATACTAAGTAGACAAGTTAAGTCGCCTGGTTTGTATTTATACTCTAGCTGCAGTTTGATGGCATATCTGGCAGCCATCTTCCTGACGAAAATGGTAAGCGAGTACGCCTTACTATAGCTTCTAGAGCTGTGATGGGTCAGGTGCATAGGTACCTATTATTCCAATCCAGGCTGTCGTCAGCTGTCTCCAATTAAGCACGCCAAAACCGAGGTCATTCCCCACTTGCATACACAATCGATTTCGAGAGCGTCTCCAATGTGTTGTGCAACTGGCGTCTCGGCATCGAAGATCCTTCCAGCTGAAGTAATGTCTTCCATGAGCTCTACATGGCCTGGACATCTCAGGCATTGAATCTGTAGAATTCGCAGTTGAATCTTCTTTTCAAAATTGAACGCCGAACTATCGCAAAGACCAACGCCTTCTTCATCTGCTCTTGAGATTTTTCTTGTCTACTACATCACTCACATACCAAAAGGGAAATCCCTAAAAATGCTCTTAAAACCACCCAATTAAACATTGTCCAGCGGTCATCAAATTCTAAGCCCTCTGCCTAACTCCCTGTCATCCTAGTTGCGGTAATTTAAATATCTTTGCACCCTTCTCGCGCAGAACGTCATTTATGTGAAATCCTTTGAAGTCTCGCATCCCACAGAGACAAAAGCCGCAAATACCATTTGACACTAGGAGCACAGAACGAACAACAGTCGCCCATTAATTAAACGTCAGCCTAAGCTCATTGTAATTTCATTAATTGCCATTTCAGCCTAAAGCAGAGACTGCCACTGGTAGTCACACCAAATTTTGTAATCCTCGCCGCGGTCTCATACTAAGCGGGGATGGGGGCAAACGGATTAAGCCCTGCCATAGAAAGTGGCGGCAAATCAATGGCTCCCGACTTGCTTTCGAAGGGCTTATAATTAAAATCATTGAACTGCGATTGTTTAATTGAATTTATCATCAAACGACGAGCATTGCCAGGACACTGTGCTGTTTAATTGAATGTGCAGGCGTATTCAAGTGTGATTACTCAATCGGATGCATACACAAATAGGCTTCGAAAAGGATTAGCAACTTTCTGGTCAGCCCAACAGGCAAATTGGCGAGTGTGGCTGAAGGTAAAGAATATGAATATCAACCTCTGTCTTTTCCTTGTGCTGTGCGTTCGTCCTGTGTGGAGGAGCTCTCAAGGATTAATTTGCTTTGTGCTCTACGAAATCAGAATGGACCCTGTTGAAATCATTTGCTTAGCTTTGCTGATGGAAGTGGGAAGGTATTCTGTGCAGTTCATTGTTCAAATCGAAGGCGAATGTATGCGGAATGAGGAAATTGCATGTTGTGCGTGCTTCGTTAAGGAAAGTCGGAGTACCGATGGAAGAACTATAAATTATGCAATAGAAAGCCAGCAAGGATGGAGTTGAGTTTGTAAATCGACATTTTGAAGCCATGTAGGTCGAAAAATGTTTGTTAAAGACCTGTTCTATCCATGAAGTTGAAATTACCAAGGCACTCCCTTCTTATTCTCATTTGGTTGGTAATCTCAATTGATGCCGGATCACTGTGCCTAGTGTCAATCGTGTCTAGTCGTCTTACACTGTATCACCGTCGTAAGCTTTCGGAATACCCACTACATGCTCGACCTTAACCACCAAGTCAACCATTGCATTTACGATGCAAGTCCAAAAATAGCACCATGTAATGCCGAATATGGTATGCACGTTGTGTTTGTTGAGCTCCATCTCATAAACGTATAAACGGCTTTGAATGTTACTTGATTGACTGATTTCTTATGTTCTTCTCGATTAAGACATAATCTGGTAGTCTCAGCTGGGTGGTAGTATGAAGTCCTCCCCACTGAAGCGTCCACGAAATCGAAGAACTGAAATTAAAACGTACAAAAGCCGAACCGAGTTTAAGAAAAAAATCAATTTATGCAAAAAGTCAAAACGAACTGATTTGATTCATAAATCAAGTTAAAACTTGCCCATATCTACAAAGCCAATACGGCGCTATCGTATCTCCGTAAAATCTCGATGCACCGCAGCCCACAGAAGATGATGTAGAATAGGAAATAACTTCTTACCGCATCCGATATTTGCACATTCATCTGCCCATAACCAAGTTCAAACATCCCATTGAACTTTTGGGATTATTATTGTGAACTTTACGATGAAGAAAGTTTTTTTTTTTTTTTTTTGCGAACTCTTCGCTATTTCCGGTGACTGCCCCAAGTGCAGACTTGCATGCCGCAATAGGCTTCAGTGGTTTGCACTGCACCATTGCACAGCGCAACTGACCTCTGGGTGCAGCAGAAAAGATACTCCTGTAAAGCATTATTTTCCAAGTAATAACGATGTATAATGGGAAAACTTTGACTGAGCACTGAGGTCACCCAGGAAGGGACAGTACTCCCCTGTGACTAACTGCACAGAGGCCGGAGGGCAACCGAACCGGTAAAATGCAACAGCAGTCAGTTGAGGACAATAAAGTTGTCCACCGCCCAACTCCATTACAAGGATTGAATAAGTGAATTTCTAAATTCAAATTGGAATCGTCAACCACAGGCGGTTTGAAAGTTCGCATGCATGTGTGAGTGGAGCGAAGCGAAATCGGGGGGAAAAAAAGTTCGTCCTTTCATTCGGAATCATGCTAATTACTTTAGAGGGAAATAATTCCTTCTGCCGGACGACAACGACGGCAAAGTTGGCTTCTTCTATCTGGCTGCGATGATGGAAATCTATTGTTAAATCTTTTGCATATTGTTTGCTCCTAACAAGAATGGATGAGTCGGTAAATAAGCCCGCAGAAGGCATCGCAGAAAACACCGGAAGAACGGCGTTGCGAGGAAGAGGGATACCAGCTCTCACAGAGAAATTGGTTCAAGGAGACTCCATACAAAGGCGGTAGTGATGATTTTTGTATTCCTACAGATGGTGGTTGCTGGTGGTAATTAAAAAATTACAACGAGCTCTCTATCTTCTTGGGAACGTGTAGATGTGCGAGGGTATCACCTGAAGGCTTACCGCGATTTTTCATATCATATTCTTTTCGATGCATGTGACGTGAAGGCTGGTCTTTGTTCTGACTTTCTAGTGTGGTTTGCGACATAATTACTCTCCAGAGAGTACAATGTCAGATGGGTATGAAAGGCGAAAATAATGAATTCTTCTTTCAGTGGCATCGGTCTTTCGTGTTCTTACGTGTTGAAATAATGAGAGCGCAATAGGTGCGGATTGAAAACCGAGAAATTAGATCCAACTTTTAAATGATCTCGCGTTCAATGATGTATTTCTGAAAAGAACTACCTTCCAAACAAAAGGACCACAAGTAGAAGGCATGTGTTTAATTTTAATCAAGTCGTGTTTTGTGATATTCTTATTATTTGTACGTCGGCGCAAGTCATTGAATTTAATTCTGGTAGACTTACACCAACTTTATTGCAACTTCTAAATTGATAGGTGCCGTAACATTGTGCCAAAAGGCATTTTGACAAAATGGTACAATGACTCTTTTGAAAGTGTAATTAGTTAGTTAACATTTGGCAGAATGTCGCTTCGGTCAAGCGTCATAAGGCCAAACGTGCAATTGTATTCTTAAACTTGGTGTCTATTTTTCTTTGCGCAATCAGTCTTAAGCCAGATAATTTTTTACGATGAACGGTAGAATAGATATTGGAGGGCATTTTGCCTTTTATACCAATTTTTTCCATTTGACATAATGTCACCGCACCCATAACGTGATTTAAGATGTAAAATAGTGTTTCAATGGGGACTTCCGAACTTCGACTTATATAATTTGATATGTGTCAAATTATATAATAATAATATGGGTGGCGCTATGTTCGTAGAGGGCCAGGACCTAGTTTCTCAGCAACCATTCGTGTTGTGCGTTCTTTCACGAGTATAAGGGACCTACAGTCTTATGCCGACTCCGAACAGAGAAGTTGAGAGCATTGTCAGTGACTCGAAAGAGATGGAGCCGTGAAATAAAAAAGGTATTAAATTCGAGTGTCGAACCTGGTACCATCTGTCGACGCACTTACCCACTACGTAACGGCGACCCACACTTATGTCAAATTGGATGAACATAGCGCGTAAATGATAAATTGTTTTATAGAAATAGGTGTTCAGACAACGCTCTACGAGCTTCGTTTATATTATGGTCCTTTTCTGGGTGAATGGTCAACAAATAAAATTGTCAAATATGGGACCATACCAATCCACATGAGAACCAAGAGCGTCCAATTTATCCCGTCACTGTAATCTGATGATTATTAACTTTTTTTGAACCAACGATATGTGGTGATAACACAAAGTACGAAGCATAGGAAATTGTGGACGTGCGATTCGAAGGCATGGTCATCTCAAGAGGAGGTGATGAGAATTGCCCACCGAGGTCGTGCAATTTGACCCCTTTATCCATTTTCTGTTTTTTTTTTCTGAAGTTGCATGTCTGCCAGCCATCAATGCCATCTTAACACATTCCATCAGTCAAATTCAGCCTGATTTATGTGCCAGAGTCAAAATGTTTTCATTTCGTCGGAGCGCCACCGCTACTGACGGTTGAGCAATGTTATATTCCACACATAATGACATCGATGATATGATGAGTCTGAAGTTTCATCTAAATCCGAGAAGCTGATTAGTAGATAGACCTCGACAAACATCCATACATCCAAAAATGTACACTTTCAAATGTATTATATGCACAAGTAGTAGAGAGTGAATACGAAATTGAACATGTCAATATTTTGATTAAATTTAGGTTTCCGATCTCTGAAAAAATAGCCTAGCTGACGATGGAATTGAGTTACACATATCGAGTAAAATGTGTTAGTAATATTTTATCGGCAGCGTACAACGTATTATTTTGCATATCTAGGGGAACATAATTCAAAAATCAAAGTCGTCCGAATGACAAGAGTTTGGTATCAAATAAAACCTTGGATCTTAACGTATTTATTGTTGAGTGACATCACAAACAGCAAACATTTTTGAGCAAGTGGAGTGTAAAACATCAGTTGAGTTAGTTGGCTCAAATTTATCTTGTTCGTATAGAGTAAGCAGCAACGCTACACTTCTAATCTTTTTTAAATTCTTGCCTGTTACTTAATGTATCATTATTATGCTTACTTAGGGAAAATTATCGGTACATGGGGTGTATGTCTGAAAAGCTACGCATAAGTGCAGCGGTTAACTTTCAGTCTAATTAGGAAATATTGTCGGTATCCACCTGATCCAGTTAAGGCCTGAAGTAGAGAAGTTTTAAGAGAAACGAATGGTCCTACATTTTAATGCTTTCTCAGAAGAGTGAGGTTAGGGTTGTGACAGTGGATGTCAGTGACACAAAAGAGATGCAGCCATGACTGTCAATGTTAACAGTTGGGTTACGCAGATGACATTGACATCGTGGACGTAAACAATGTGCCGTAGTGGAGGACAAAATATACTGTCGAGCAGAATGGTTCCGTCTCCTGCCTGCAAGGACCCAAATCGTACTGTTATTTAGCTAGTTCTGCTATATGGAGCCGAAAGCTGGACGATAAGCAAATCCACAGAGCTTTGGAAAAAAAAACTTCCGCTTCGGATAAATGGTCTGCGAAGAAGGTGGATGGAAGAGCAGACAAAACCGTGAACATAGAAGTTGCACTTGCACTTCTACGTGGATATTGCCCGTATGGCAAAAGTCCCTCAACTGCATTTGCTGGGCCACATCTTGCACAGGGACACCATTTCTCCACCTAAGAGACTTCGAATCCGAGCTTCTTGGCTCAAGAAGGCGACGGAAAACCGAGTCTCCGGTATAAAGACCAAGTCCCCGCAACAAGTTAGTCTTGTGGACTGGAAGGAGCGTGCTAAGTACCGCCAACAATGGAGGGCAATGGAGGGCAGGTTTGTGGATTTTGAAGCTTTTCGAACCAAAGAATAACCACTATATTCTTCCATTGTAATTTGCCACACACCATTTAACAGTGCATAGACTAACAATTTCAACAGAAGCTGTTTCAACAAAATGGCCGCCATAGACAAAAAAGCCCTAGAATGGTCAGAATGGTACCATAAGCCAGACGCCTAAATTGTTGGAACTTTTCACCGACGATGTGTTGAAAGTTTCCTTTGACTTTGAAGTACAAAGGATAGCCCAAACATTTGGAAGAGCTCCAATAAAACACATCAAATAGCAAATGTTCAAATCGGAAAACAAAAATAATGTCATACCTCCACTTCGATACACACCAATCACTCTGAATTGATTAACTTCTTTGATTTGTAAATGGGCACACACAGCAAAAACGATTACCACCCATTGAAGTACGATTTAAAACCGAGTAACTGGAGTGTGGAGTCACTGGAAAAAAAGAGAAAGATCAATCCGACCCAAACTCGTTCTGATTCAATCCAATATCTTCTTCGATGCACAACCACTTCAGACAGACTGCACACATCGTATCACATCGTCCCTCAACTAAGGACCGACACATCTTCTCGCATGAGAGGATGAAAAATTTATTCAACTGCAAAAAGTCAATTTAGTCGCATGGCATGCCTCCTGCATCCTTCGGGATTCTTTCAGCACATATCATACACACACCCACAAAATAAATAACGCAAAAAGTGGTTGTGGCTCTATCTACGTGCAGTGCTGCTCCTTGAACATTCAGCGCTGTCGTGCTTTTCTATGCACAACAATCCACCTTTTTCGGCAGGAACACGTATTTAGTCACACAGAACGTAGGACGAAGGACGAAAGACGAAGAAGAAAAACGGGATTAAATCCTTAACAGATTCATTCGCCTGCTATAAAGGGTAAACAAAGTGCTCCCGTGTGTGCACATGCCCAGATATGGGTACGAGGTACGAGTTCGTTCTTACTCTGCGCTCTCCACAGATGCAATTTGCACAAATGAAGATATCAACTTTCTGCAGACAAATTTCGGCAAATTTTGGTGAATTTTTTCTTCTTTTCTTTGCGAGAGCACTGCAGGTCCACCAGGAGGAACTATACATGTTTGTGGTGGAGTTCGTTCCCTGGAGGGAATATAGTGTGCCAATAACCGCACCCATGCCCGGTCTGGCGGTCGCTATGCCACAAATCCCTTTTGGGTTTTTGGTCAGCAATTCCGAGTGCAAAGTCGTTTGCCAAATTGGAGAATGGTGTGCCTGGAGTGGAGTGGATGGCTTTTTTTACACGTCCAGTGTTGTGAAATAAGCTTTTAACTAATTAGTTTTTGTGTCCATGTTGGACACTGCGTGCAGGAAGAGTGGTTGGTCACCAGATTCAAGACACTGAATGAGTGAGGAAAAGCGAAAGTGGAGTCATAAATATTCACTTTGTAGTCAAGTCTTGTGATATGATAAAGAAATATGGATGTGTGTATGGCTTGTGGCTTATTTGGCCCCTTGGCGTGTGGAATGGTGTCTGCACGTGAATTGATAAGTTGATGCAGGGTGTGCGATAGTCAGGATAGTGTTCTCTTAGATAAATGAGTTTCGAAATAATAAATCGGATTGAATTCGTGAAATCTTAATGACCTCCCTCAGACATTTCTCAATCTGCACAGACAGAGGATAACTACAGCTTATTGGTGGTGCGTCCTAAGTGAGGATAGGACATAGGTGTGAGACCTCCCGTAGCAGAAGTTGAACAGTGAAAAAGTGTTACAATCTGATAAATGGTACTAGGGACGGTATTTGGAGCACTAACTGGTAATAATCGTCAGAAGAATGATGAAATGAAAATGGGACTTAAAGTGTATTGGCAGCACAAAGGTTGTGAATGGGGCAGTGGGAGGTGCTCTTCAATGAGTGATAATAATCATGACATTCATATTAGCTCTTATCTTTGTTGGCGTGCGTGTTTTCTTTTAGGGCAATTGTAATCTGACCACAGATAAGCGCGGATGTACTGGCAAGTTGACACTACATGACTAGCCAACGATTTCCGCAGCAAGGACAAGGGACGTATAGGAAATAGAGGACACTTCTGACTACCTCCGTCACTGTTACAGTCTCTGGCAGTTTATGCATAGAACACTGAGAAAACATTTCATCCAAGGAAATCTCTTTTCAGAATTATATATATATCAAAATAGCTGAGCAACACATGAACCCCAACATGACATCTAAGTGAGAGTTCGGGCAAGATGTTACTTGAAAGTCTAAGCAGCTGGAGTAGGTCTGATTGGACAAATGCGCCAGCTCATTTGTAGGATGTGATCGCAGGAAAGCATGTCCGACGAGTGGTAGCTCAGTATTATTGTTCCGATTCCCAAGAAATGAGACCCTTCTTCACATCACGTAAAAAATCATTTCTGCAGATTAGTGTGCTCGCCTGAAGCCATTTATGAACATTCATACCAATGTGGCCTTAGGTCTACAAGGAGGTAGGAAGTCTACAAAGAATCAAATCTGCAGACCACACAGTTCCTGAAAAAGACCCAAAACATAGAAATCTAATACTATATGTCTTATTCTGACATTCCTGCCAAAGTTGTCAGATTATACAGAATGACAGTGGAATGGAAAATTCTCGATGCTCCACCGTGTGCTGGCATTGAGACGTAAGTGGCTAAAAGTGGTCTGGCGTTACGAAAAATAAGCTGTCCTTAAGAAAGGACATACAACATCGACCTATCGGACAAAGTTTGCTAAAAGAGCATTGTTGAACATCCAGCGCAAGCAACGACTAATCATTGGGCATGACAAAATGTGCCAAAGAGGCAATTGAGTACTAAAGCCGTCTTTAAAGGGGCCAAGCGGACTTTATATCAAACACTGATCATCCCAGACCTACTGTGCTGCTCATAGGAATGGACAATTTCAAAAGAGGATACAGAAATAAGAAGAGGTAAAGCTTCGAGAGAAATGGCCTGCCTCCGATATTTGGTTCGAAGGCGTTGATTGGATTTGGAAGAGAGGATTCATCCACAAACTGTGTAGGTTGTACATGTGCTTAATATGGCGTTTACGGAACCAGTCTAAAATGGCTGCACAGTTCATGGAAGACACTACTCCAGCCTACCAATAAGTCTTAGACTCCAAACTCATTGTTCCACAGATTGTTTGCACAAGAGGACCTTAAATAACTTGGCGTGCAAAACTGGAAGCAGGGAGCCAAAAAGCAAAAGAGTGAACCTTTTTCCAAGCGTGAAACAATACAAGGTAGGAGGCAGGCACGCTTTCTTATTTCAAGCCCCGTTTCTTGAACGGCTTAATCACTCACGCAGTTCTCACTCCGTAACCATCACGCTGGTTTATTGCCCATTTCGTCCAAATCTCAGGATAATGGCATATGCCATTAACACACGTTAACCAGATCGCCACACCATTCCTACCGGTTGTATAAACTGAAGTATCCACTCCAAGACCCAATAAAGGCATTACGTTTTATTCTCTCGTCCAAGCGTAAAACAAAATATATACTTTGCCAACGAATACACACTTATCTTGTTGCCAATTTGATTCCCAAAGTTCTAGTCCATTGATGGTCGTATTTATGGAACTCATGCCCGTATATGAGCCAATCGTATTAGCCAAATTTATCACCAAATTGTGCCAGTTTACTCGAGTCCGAAACATGTCCACCCATCCAACGACCCACTTTCCCAGTGACAGTTTCTTGTTTACAATTTAATTTAATGCACACCCACCGCCTCCCTTCCTGCCCATGACCCTCATCAAGACAGAGCCAATTCCCAAGGCAATTCGGTGACTCCTCCCAGCAATATTCTGTCACTAAATTACCTTCATAACATCTTCATAAGCTGCCGGAATATAAAACTTTATTATAGATACATTTCTGGATACTTCAGCAGTATCCAACGGTGACAGCTCTTGAACGTGGACACTTGGTGCAAGAGAGGCAATACATTTCTGTCTCCGATCCGAGGATATCCAAACAAAAATAAGAAGAAATTTATTACGCTTGGTCCTGGTCATAAATTAAGTAAATATTTGGATAATTTAGTTGATTTCCTTCAGGGTGGTCGGTGGGGCTGTTTGTTGCCACTGCCACTGTACACGTGGATAAGCCAAAAGTTTACTGAAGTACCCGCTGTCTCGGTGACAACTAAAAGTAGTTATTTTCTTTTTTGCGCATTCTCCAAGAAATGATTATCACCCCCCTCTGTGAACCACGACTTGGGCTGATGCTCTCGAATGGAATTCTCTCTCCACATCAACGAAGGAAAAGTTTTCGTATAAATAAAATACTAACGGTTCTGCGAAATGATGTATATTTGTTCCTCTTTTTGTTGCTAATTCGCTCTTTTTGCTACTCTAACGATTTTTCTTTCGCATTTGAGTGCAAAGTTAATGACAGAACGGACGCGAGGTTGCTGTGGAGGAGGGATGACAGAGGAAGTCACTGCTTCAAAGATGGAAACTTAATGAAAGTTTAGGATGCGCAAAAACGATGGAATAATGAGCTGAAGTAAGCTACGTTTTGGTGGGGGGTGGGCGTTGGGATGTAAATTAACTGTCACACTTCGGTGCAACTCTTGGGGAAGGGGGTGGCTGCTGGGTACTTTAAGGAAAGAATTTGCGATGTAATCACTTGCAAATGAATGCAACGGGTCTGTGTTTAACTGGTGATGTTTGGTTGACTGAGTTTCAAAGTTTGCATGGGGTCGGCGAACCATATAGTTTTTGTGTCCACCAATGAATTTATGGTAGAAACCGAAAGAGTCATCAGTTAGGAAGTATAGAATTACACGTATAAATGGAACCAGCTGCAATTTCTCGGGAACTTGAAGTTGCTTAGAGATTATTCTCAACAGATTATCTCTCAGTGCAATGTATCGTGTACACAATGACACTCTAGCGCTCTACCCGTGAATAGGGATGTGATCCTTATCAGCATATAACACAACAGATCAAGTCCCCATTTTTCAATCTATCTTACTTTACGGTACGGTGACTTGGTGACATATAGTAGGTGAACCCATGCATCACAATACATTGGAAAAAGTTAAACATCAGACCTGATTATATATAAGCCGCTTGTTTAGAGCCATCCTCTCAGATGTACTTGATGGCATATTCAATTTGACTCTCCTTGACCTGTGTTTTCAAGGCGAATACGGCCATTCACAAATTAATTAAAAATTAATCCAAGAAAAGTGGTAAGTCGTCACTCATTTTTTAATGAGTTACCAAGCCGTGCTGACATCCGAGGAAACTGCGAAACGCATGCCTAGGAGTGCTACAATTTTGCTCCTTCCCTTGAAACTGAAAAATTATTGCTGAGTCACACACCAATCGACCTCAACGAAACAAAATACATGAAGGGGACAACCTGCCTAACCACAATACGTTCCGGCTTATTAGGAGAGCATGGAAGTCGACTGAATGCTCTCAATGCAGAAGTCAGAAGTTGTATAGACAAGGAGGAGGTGGAAAAATCAACTTTGTTTTCCAGTTTTCAACCCAAGCAGCGTCCCCTTTTTTAAGCTGCTTCCTTCGTGCAAGTGGGCTTTTGGTTCCATTCCTCTCTACTTAGTGTGAGTATCCGAGTACACATTAACTCTCTAAACTTTTAAGGCTGATTTTAAAGGTTCAGCCTGTATGGCGGACTGTAACCATCGCATGTTTAGTATTGCTTCAATTCCTGCGGTCGGTGTCGTCCACGCTAGCCTCGCTCCCTTATTATCGCATGAGAGTACGGTGGATCACACCACGTCGAAAATGCATACGTTGGATCACCGCAACTTAAGTTGGGTTAAGTTCACTCTTAGGGCACAGTAACCCGTTGTTAAAAAGAAGATACAGTTGATCCTATTCCTCAAACCATTTAGATCTTTTAACAAAACGATGGAGATTACTAATACTAATGCTGCTTAGTTCAATGCCTACTTATAACGCCGATTAGAGTTCTTAGATTCGGTCTACTCGTTAACGCAACCTATACATAAATTCGATTGCTCTATACGATAGATTTATTTTGTCTCTCCTTTATGTTCTAATTCTGAGTTAACCTTGTCATATGAAATATGAAGGTGAACTTTTCAAACAGACAGTTCTAAGAGCAGAGACTAAAGATTGGACAAAACTGGCGTTCATCCTACGTTTTATCATTTCAAAATCAAAGATATTTTGTTTTAAAGATACATTGTTTCGACGTACCACCTCTTTCGAGTCACTGACAATGCTCAAGGAGTATTCTGTCTAAAAAAGCTTCTCAAATTCGCCGTTCGAAGTCGGCATTAAACTGTAGGTCCCTTCCACGCGTGAAAGAACAATAGCACGCAAAACACGAGTGGTTGCTGAGAAGCTAGGCCCAGGTCCACCTCATTCATTGTTTCGACGTACCACCTCTTTCGAGTCACTGACAATGCTCAAAGAGTATTCTGTCTAAAAAAGCTTCTCAAATTCGCCGTTCGGAGTCGGCATTAAACTGTAGGTCCCTTCCACGCGTGAAAGAACAATAGCACGCAAAACACGAGTGGTTGCTGAGAAGCTAGGCCCAGGTCCACCTCGGACTGTCGCGCCACCCATATTATATATTATATTATTGTTTCGACGTACAATGTTGTAATCATCACAATTATACAATGGAACAGATCAACATCGGTCCATCCACAGATCACAACACTTTCCATCTAAATGCCCCCATTCAGATATATACTGACAAGCTGCTGTCTTGAGTACATTTATCTTCACACTTTTCCAAACGACACATGCCGTTTCCTCTCTTAAGCACCCGAACGCAGTGCTCATATTTCATACACTCCATTATTCCCTTTCAGCGCGTGGCTTTTGACTGAAGCAAGTTTTCTAACGACGACGACGTGGTGATTTCAACCCGAGAGTATTTTCAATTAACTCGTGATGCTCCACGTTCCATCACAAGCAGCGGTACAATGCGCTGCTCGCTCCAGAAAGCAGACACACTCATCGCTATTGTTTATATTTATAATTGAAACTTCCTCGGCTGTACATAAAGATGTCTGTAACTCCACATAGCCATCCGGCACGCACACATAATGCTTCGTCTCCCCATCCGCCGCTCCGACAGCAATTGTGGGGTTCCCTTGAAAGGGCATCTAAAAATACCACAACCGACTAATCAAAGTTTCCCCCAATTTCCTATACCCACCACCAGAATTCATCCCCGACAGCACCCCTTTTCTCCAATGCAATCCCCAGTCCCGGTCGACTCCAACCTTACACGAGTGCAGTTCAGGAAACGCGCTCAATTACAGTGCCAAGCCAACGCAATTGTGTCTGCGCCCATACATGCGGGCTGCTCTTGGTTGTGATTTGTTTTTGGTGGTTGGCGCACGACCGCGTGCATCTATTTCTGTGTCCGCGACGTGCTACTCCCATGCCCATCCCAATCTCAATCAGGGGCTAAATTTAGACAGCAGTGTGTCATCCAGAACGGGACGGGACATTAGGGAGCGCGAACGTCGACAGTCTGGATTTTGGTGTCAGTGAGTGCGTTGCTGCAGCGCGGAGTATCGCGGAATAGTGACCCAATAGTGAAGGGATTGTGTTTGCTTCCCCGGACAATATGCATGAGCATTCTTGGTGCCGGGCCGCCGGCCAGCCTTTCAAGGACCCCATCCTGGTTATCATCACTTTCGCGGCCATAATTGGATCGTTTTCGTTGCTGTGTGGGTTTGTTCTGTTGTGCATGGTCTCGAAAACACTGAATAGCGAGGCATCCGAAGCAGTCCTGTTGGTTGGTGAGTACGCTCGCATCATCTCGGTCTTAATATGCTCTTCGCTAACCAAACATCTATAGGAATGGGCTTCTTCATCACTTCGGTCTCGTACGTGACGTGGAAAATCACCAACAAACAGCGAATTGAGCAGATGATCATTGCGATGAAGGAGGATGTAGTCTAGACGCCAACTAGTCTATTTATTTAATTTATTTTCTTAGTTAAGCTTTCAATAAAGACTGATATATACGTTCAAACACACATCCATATATCGTTAACTTATACACTTTGGTGTGAGAAGTCCACTCACAAGAATCGACATGCAGTGCATTAACATTTCCATTGACCCTTGAGACGAAGTAGTGCTCATCCACTTGTTCTTACAGCATAATAATGATCATCTTCAACAGGACCAGCTAATGCTCATAACCTCTCAAATAAACTGAAAGGACATCCTGGCAAATTTGGATTCCATCCAAGAGCCTTGAGTGATATACTCGAACATCGCACTCGAGCTTGTCAAATATCCTTGAAGTGAAAGTGAATTTTGGTCCAAGAATCAACGAACCGTGTCGAGTTGAGATGACATTTTTTTGTGCTCACTATGGAAATTCTTCCTTGCCTCGGTTTTTTGCTTTTATTAGCCCACCAGGATCAGTGCAGATGTTTGCGCCTACCCTTGTGGCAACAACAAAGAAGGTAAAGATTATAATAAGACGGAGATGAAAGGACTCGGTAATGGAAGTGGGGGAGTGCCGGAAATTTATTTTTTTTGCTGTCATATCGTCTGAAATTGATTTTTAGTTTGCATGTCCTTATGCGAAATTGGTATTCATATTTCCCTTATTTATTTGGGTGGAAATATGGCAAGACTTCAGATATCTTTCGCAGGTAGAAGGATGTTGGCTCGGGAAGTGGAAAGGCCGACACTCACACTGCCATTCATGACTGCAATGAAATGCTATATTAAAAATATTTGAAAAGCCTTTTGGTGGTGAAGTGCATAGAAAACTGACAGCAGCCTCGTTGGCAGACATTCCTTAAGACAAATTTATTCTCGTTGTCTGGTTGGATACAGTTACTTTTTGGTTGTGTCCACGAATGTCTAGATTTGAAGGCATTCATATTTGGTGGGTCCCTTGACGGAGCTCCAATATGCCCGCAGTATGTCTGGAGGATTCCATTGAAACCGAATCAGTAAACAATGTTTGTGGTTACACCACCACTCCACCAGCGATGTTCCGCTCCGTTCACTCACCGGCGTATAACTCATTACCACACCCAATTGAGAATCCAGAACTTCATCCTCAAGGTAAACTTATTTACTCATCAGGGGCTTTCGTGAGCAACACTATATGCTGCTCGCAAACTTGTTTACCTCCGAAAGTGCTCAACAACAATCGGTCATCATTTCCAGGCTCCGCCGTCGAGCACAACATGCAGGTCCGCATACGAACACATGAACGCCGAAACTGTGGCAAAACTTTAAAAACCATTCATGGCTTAGCAGTTTAGTGAACTCGTTTTGTTACCGCTGCGTTGGCCTGCATGGCCACCTCGCATGCAGCCCTAAACAAAGTTGCAGATTGGTAATTGTAAGCACAATAGACAAAACTTTCGACCCCGCAGTCACACAAAATGGCACCGAACCGCACAATTTCCTTTCAAAAGCTGCATTTAACTGCGCCTAATAGTTTTCAGAACCTTAATTGAAAAACTTTCAACCCCAGCCGATTCTTTTTAGCCCATTTTTCCCGTTCGAGTTCAATTAAAGCTCAAATTTGTTATTTTCTGACCCACAAAACGGGCGAAATAGTTGAGTTACGGTCAGAATTTGACAAGAGGAAGCCATTGCAAGTTCTCGCAGCCACACCGGGCAATCCCGTTCCCATCCGTCAAAGTTGCCGGGCGCAATTGTTTTTGAAGTTTCTCTCTAACAGTGCAGCGTGCACGGAATTGGAATAATGTAACTTTTTCCCAGTGAAAATGTACAATTTAAATCCGGGAAACAATTGAAGGATTTATTTGAAAAGTTTTTGCTCACATTGTCCCAGATTCCTGTTGTCGGAGTCGCAGTCGTCGTCGTCATCGTCGTAGTTTCATCACATCGCAGCGATATTGGCTCGATTTAAAATGACAGCGAGCCGGAAGTAATACGCTTGTTTCACTCAGCAGAGCTGTGATTTTGACATGGATGACGCCGGACGGGGAGGAATTCTGTAGCGAACGACAAAACAACAACATTCCAGCTAATCTGTTCTCTACGAAATAACATATGTGTTAACATAGTGACATTTATCAGGAAACACGGTGATGGGGAGGGATGAAGAGAAAGAAAAAAAAAACACATGAAGACAAATACATTTAATCCTCCCATATCCTTTCGAGCTTCAAGTAAACATCATGTCAAACGAGAGGATTGCCGTTGGCAAAGGACGAGATACTCTTAAGCAAATATAGAGACACCAAGCGAATGACTGAGAAAGAGCGAGAATGGAAGGCGAAGAAAAATCAAGATAGAGATAAATCCTTGGGTCCTTGATCCTGGAATCTGCTCTTCAATTGCTCAATGTCAGCAAAATATTTTACGCTTTTGGTCAGGACAGTCAGAGAGGGTCAGGATTTGTTCAGATACCCTTGCTTTCCCTTCCGCCACACAACATCCGCCCACCAACAGATCACACGGACACAGTGGCAGCTTAGAAAGTTTGAACAACTCCAAATCCGAATCTTTCTGTTGAAATGTGGGGCTGCTTGGCGGTTCACTCTACTCCACGTTCCACGTTCCCCACTCGTTCTGTGAGGAGTTTGATTAATGAGTGCACAGCCAGGCCGGGATCCTCATTTGACGCCACCCTTTTGTTCTGAATTTTGTCTTACAACCGCTTCCTTCGGACCACCTCATGCATTTATATGTTGAACATGACTCCATTAATCTTTTCGTGTGACATCCGTTCGGGTCCTTGGATCGTTGGCCACGCGAAACGGAGTGCTTCATTTTTCTCGAAAGGATTACATTAATGATTGATTTGGGGACGCCCGCCATCCTGTGGCGGCTTTACAGCGACGAAGGCATTAATAACCGAATTGACTGGAAGATTGTATTGTTTCGTCCGACTTTAGTGTGGGCACAAACAATAGGCGATCCGATGATGCAATGGATCAAGGATGAGGAATTAAAAGTTTGGTGCCATTTCTTTTGGTGACAGATTGACAGCGCCTCGTGACATTCGTTTGGGCTTGAGATATGGAGCCCATTAATTTTGCAACTGACGTTGAGTTTTATAAGGGATACGTGATGAAATTCTTTTTTGGATTGGTTGCTGAAAGAGTTATATGTATGTGTATTCCTTTCCTCCTAAGATCGCCATGAAAGGGGAAACATTTCAACGAGTGGCGAGATTAATGGACCTCAACCATCTATGCTGGAACAAGACGAATGTTGAACAGCATTGCTCCCTTCATTGGGAATCACTTTCAGTCAATTCATTGCAAACTAACAAATGTTCTTTGGACTTACATGTCGGTGTCTAAGCATTTCATGGTCACTCTGGTTAGACCAGTAGCTTATGTCAGCACATATTTTCATTTCCCGATTCAAACGATAGAGTTACGCAACGCTGTTCAAGCACTGGAAAATATCTGTTGGCAAGTCGATCCAAACCGACACACATCAACATCTCAGGGCTAAGGTTAGTTACTGCAGTCATCGCATCGAATGTCGCTGTGAAAACTGACAACGAGGATTCTACCACGGTCGTTGACATTCACAATGATCAGCAAAATATTCAAAAAGATGGTACAGATACAAGGATTGAAGTATTCAATATTGAATTGTCCCCTGATTTTGATGAACAGAAATTATGTAACTAAAAGTTGAACATTTATTTATTTATTTATTTAAGAAAGTTGATTACTTTTGCAACAGATTTGATTTACAGTGGCAAAATTTATACCAGAGTGAAGGTAAACTGCTACATGGCCTTCATCCCGTCAGTTATAGTGCAACCGTTTCCAGAGTCTTTAACAGACGGTAAGATGAGGTTATATGTCACAGCTGAATCTGAGTACAAAAGGTTTTATCCTTACCTACTTTCCACAGCAACCAGGAGTATATTCTCCGATACGACAGAGGAGTATCCTTCTCTTCTCGCGACAATAAAGAGTATCCTCGGGAGCGGGACAATTCTCCGTTCTTGTTTTATACCCAGTTTTATGTGTAAACTTCTCAAAATATAATATAAGAAAGAAAAAATTAAACAAAAATAAATTGCAACACTGCGTATGAATTACTTACGCGCCCTAGCGAATGAGTCCCTATTGTATTCAGTTAGTTAAGAATTTAAATAATAACATTTTAGTAAATACAATTTAAAGTACTAACTTTAATTGCTTTTTTAGGAAATAAGACAAATGCACTTTATATCGGGCGTTAACGTGGTGCCTGGCTGGACCCCATTATATTTCGAATGTAAATAAATGGATTATCATTTTATTTTTAACGCAACTAACGCAATAATTAAATTTTCGGTATCATAAACGAAACAAATCGGTATGCAGTAGATGCAGCACAAAAAAGGTATGAACAAAATACCTAATACAGTACACGAATGTGAAATGATTTGACAAGCACTGAATTTAATGCATTTGTTGGAATACTCTTGGTCACTGGGGAATCACACAATAATATGCTAAAATCGTCAGTATTATAAGAAATTCATAAAACAAACATCCATATTATAAAAATTGGTTTCTAAGTGACACATATCTCCATATATTACTGGACGGCGCAATTGATTAAGTGCCTACCCTTTGTTAGTCGGGTCCCCGGTTCGAACCCCAGGCAGAGAAATGTTGGTATTTTTTTAAATGGTTTTTATTTTATTGGGCCAGTTCCCATTTGGCGTTGGCACTATCACTGAAGTGGTCAGTTAGTGGTAGTTGTCTGGCTGTGTGTATCACAGGTGATAAATATGGTAAGTGTAAGAGGCTGGTGACTCCCTAGGTAGGTGGGAGGTATATCTCGATTCATGCATGTAAATTGATAGGGGTCTGACCAGCCACCATGTTTCCGTTGGAATGTTTTCAAATAAGTGTCCGACGGAAGGTTATGTTGGTGTTATTTTTACTTTGGGCAGATATCCGACCGCCCAATATTCGGCTAACCGGTATCGAGACAAATCCCTATTCGGTACAACTGATGTATACATTATAACGTAAGCTATCTAATCGGAAGATCCATGTATTTGAACGCTTTAGATAGCTAGGCCACGTCATTGTGTCAATTGAGGACGCCTGCGGAAGTGATGGCTCACGCAAGTGGAGAAGGACCTTAACCAACTTGGCGTGCGAAATTGGATGCAGTTTGTCTCCGCTGGAGACACTTGTTGGTTTAGGCCCTGGTATGCCCCAGACTGTAGGGCCATTAGAAGAAGAAGCAGAAAACTGTTAGCTTAAAGATCTTCAAAATTCAAATTAAAAGTGAAACAAATCATAAGATTATCTTCTTTCCATTGCCGATGATCCTCATTTCTATAAACACCATCACTCATTCCTTCCTCAGTCATTTATGACTTGCAGATTACAAATGCGTTCCAAACCAGCACTTGGAGATAACCTCCCCCATAAAAAAATAAAAAGACGATTTATGAAGGATGCCAGCTACAAACTTACACAACCGCCCATCTTAATAAAAATATATTTTTATAAGTTCTTATCCATTTCAGTCTGGTTGGAAATAAAATCTCGATACCATCCCACCCCTCCTCAGGCGGTAATTTGAACCTTCTTCTATCCCCTTTACGTAGAGAGATAAATAAAAATACATACCCCTGCCCACTAGCAGATAACTCAGTTCACTCACACCCCTTCTATGGACGCCCTCCAGCCGTACGCCAAAAACGAATGTTGAGAAAAATAGAATGAATTATGACACAGAAAGGGATTAGGCAGTCCAACCCTCACTCCCGAAATTGAACTTTTAATGGACACTCAGCGGAAAGTCTGAATATGACATAACCGAGTTATCGTAATAAAATTATATGTAGGACGCGTGGCTAAGTGCTATTCACTGGTAAGCAAAACACCCTCCGGTAGCAATGTGTTGTGTGGGTCGTCTGAGGAACAACTTCTTGGACGCGTCAGCGTATGAACATTGCTGCTGCTCGGCGAACTCGCCACCTATCCCTTGTGTGCCTGGAGAGGATTTGCCGCCACATCATGCGTGGTAGCTCAGTCGAATCAGAATAAATCTAATCACAGAGCTACTCAGCCTAATTGAACGCGTTAAACGCGTTACTAGAGGGTTCACTTGGGTGTCCACAATAAACAACCCCTCGTTCTGGGTCTGACTGAGTGTTTGGGGATGGAATGAAAATTTATTCATACCCCTCCAAATATGAGTACCACTGGTGTTTTGGGAGCAGTAAGCCATTCCATAAATATCCACAAAAATGGTTCATCTTGCGACGAAAGGGAGAGATTTTTGGTCACCAAACAACCCCATCTCCACATGGTCAATAATTAGTGGCAATAAACGGGGTACCCAGCGGCTAATGCCTCGTGGTCTGCGCTCGCTTCCTGTCACCCCATGCGTTGGATTATTATTGTTCTTAGGTGAGATTTAATTAAGCAGAATGAATATGGCCAGATTGAAACGGAACTGGGAGCGGTTCGTTGCCTTCCGCGGCGCGGAAAATTAATGTTTGCCCTACCACGCCGCACACCGGGGCAGTTCTGCGCTAATTGGCGAACATTTTCCGGAATTGTACTTTCTGTGGTGTTTTATCAGCGAGTCGCCTTCCGTTTCACCGCTCCTTCCGTTTTTGCCATTTTTAACATGCGCGCGGCGAGAGCAAATGCCTTCCGCTTTTTGTAGAAAATTTATGGATTCAATTAAAACTTTTGCCATCCCTGGCTGTGTTGTGTGGTGTGACGGTGTTGATGGTGGGGAAATGGCGGTAGCAAATGAGGAGACAATTCAAGAAGTTGATGTTGATGGAGTTGTTGTCAGTTTGGGTGGGCGATGAGGCTCATGATTGGTTTCAGGAAGTGCCGGCAATGGAATGAGTGCTTGCTGATCACAGTACGCAAATTATCCAGAACAAGTTGAGAAGGAGATTGAGTCCATTGCAAAAGTGGTTCAGACAAATTTGCTGCTGATGGCGTTGATTGCTCGGTTTTATGGGTGGGCTTTGAAACATCACTTAATTATATGTTTGATTTGTGGATTGTTTTCACAGGAAGGGTACGCACTTTATTTCCGACCTGGATTGGTTACCACGAGTAACTAGATTACGAACTTGGAAAAGTACCAGCACAGAAATGTGCGGGTGGATCAGGGAGATTACATTCTTGACAACTGTCATGGAACTGCACCGAAGACGACGTGAAGCCTGCGCGACTACGGCAAATGATCCATCTGTATCAACTGGTCGTCGCTCTGGCATTGTAAATTTGTGGGCATGTGTTTGATGCCATATTTCATACATAGCTTATTAAAATATGCATAAAATGTATTTGATTTATAAAATATAAAAACAAAAATGTAAAAAAAAAAGTTCTAATTTGGCCCACCCTGTACCATAATTGAAGCATGGAATCTCAAGATTCATAACAAAACTTCACTCAAAATTAATTGCAGACTCAAACTATATAAAATGAAAATAATGTAAAAAATGAAATGAAATAAAATAAAAAAAATCTTTTTTGGCCCACCCTGTACCATAATCGGTGCATAGAATCTCGAAATGTTCAACAAAAAATTCAGTCAAGGCAATTTTAAAGTGCATACGTTCTTCGTTACTAAGAGCACCATCATCATTATTCGTAAAGTTCACGACTGCAGCACTAGCTTCGAGACCAAGCAAAACCCTCGCACCAGACAACAGCCACTACAAGTGCCGAGCAAGTATCAAGCACACAATTCCGTTTATGCATCCTGTAAGGCATAAAAAGTCTTACAGCGCAGTTTAATTAAACGTATAGCTAGATTTACAGTCCAAGCGATTAAGGCAAACTTCCTTTCAGCACTTGTTCGTAAGGTGGTGGATGTACGGAGAATCCGGAGTCACAAAATCATCGCCTCCATCCCCCACACCTGCAGGAGTAACAAAAAAACTTTGCTACCCCTAATGACTTTCATCAGGATCACACCTTCATCCTGTGTCGTGTTTTTCGTTAAATTACCCAACAGACCTTTGAAGTAACCCAGGTGTTAACATTTTCAAATTTCCAACCAAAACACAACGCGCCCCCTCTTCAGGAACTTCAATACGACTTTAGTCACCTCAGTCAATAGCCGAGGCAGGAAGCAACTTTGAACCCACATTCACGACCAAACATACATAGATCCGAGTTAATACCCGACCAACCTCGATAGCGGCTGAGGGACTTTTGACTTAAAAAGGGTATCAGCCACATAGCCAAACACAAGAGAAAAAAGCGACATTTTAAAAGTTTTCTATTGTTTGGGTGGGAAAACTTTTGCCATGGCACGCCCAATCCTTGCACGGAAAGTTGAACTTAATTATTGACCGGAGCAGGTGCATGTTGAGTAAAAGACATACCTTGCGATGGGATGGAGACAATATCAAGGCAAGTATCTCCTTACAGGCATTTCGCATCAATGCCCCAGCTTATGCACTCTGCGCTGTGTCTTATCCACCGGGACTTGGCAGCTGACAAACGTTACCTTGCATTCTGAGACAGGTCCACTTTCACATCAGCTTAGCACAAAGTCAAGAGTTGCAATTGCAAAGCTTCTCTCGCTGCCTCAAACTGATTAATATTCAGTGGAAGCAAGTTGTCAACTAATTGATTTTTCTTGTAATTTCCAAAGTGGTTACTGAATAATTGATGTCGCGATAGCGCCGCACTCCTCTGATGGCGTTCCTGTGAAAGCGGCACACAGAGTGATGGACGAACTTTTTTCTTGTGTCACTGCGCCCATCCATCGGTGCCCGGGGACGAAGTATGGTGTGTTCTTAGAGCAAGTTTAACTGAATAAGCGAAAGAAAGGAGAGAAAAGAAAAACATCCTTAAATGTCCCGTCAACTTCCCGGATAAAAAAGTTTCAACGAGACTTTTTGAAGAATCTCCATCCTCGACGGGGTTGATGAATTTTGTATCTCGCAAAGATGGTTCTGGATGGTAACCCGCACACACAGCTATATGCCCCTCAAAATTTGCAGAATATTTACTTGTAGACTAAAGACGAATGTCTTGTGTAATCCAAGGATCCACCAGGATGGCTCGTAGTAATTAAAACCTTTGGGGGAGGGGACAGCTTGATGGTGTCTCAAGTGATGGTGGTTATGATTATTTGCACCTTAATGGGGACAGGGTGGTTGATAAAATTGTGAAGAGCATTGTCTGCGAATTGGTGCTGGGAATCTAAAATTTGGAGCCAACGCCAGTTGAATTATTTAATCATGGTTTGATACAAACATTTTTTTTACTACATGTGTAATTGGGCTTGATGAATAAATTAACCTCAATGACGGAACAGTTTATATTAAAAATGTTTAATTATTTGGGGTGATGCTTTTAGGGACTAGTCTAATCGTTCAAAATGGACCTTAAAGTCCTTTTCCATGCTCTTATACGTTTAAGCAGTACTTGCCCGAATGAGTGTGCATTATATCCACTGTTTACATTGATTTAAATGGATAAGCAATTTGCATCACGCGATTTTACAAACTTACTTCTCAGAACAGCGACCCAATGAGCCCAAGTTCCCAGTGCTGTAGCTCCACAGTGATCTAGTCACTCAGATCAAAGATTCTTGCATCCGCGATTACTTGTTCTTTACATTATGAAATCAGTCTTCCTTCCCTTCTTGAAGGAGGAAGGTTGGATTCTCTTGTTCAGTGTAGCCGACGCATCATTGCCTCCTGAACAACATCCACATCGTTGAACACCGCAAAGATTTCTCCACTAGGATGTCATTTGGGAGAACCTTTGATTGACGTCTCATATTTAAGTAACTGTCTAATTCTTTCCCTTTGCCCATTTTAATCACCGTAGTTCTCTCATAACACCAACTCCCCCAAGAACTAGCATTATGATTTTCGTCCATCTTACCTACAAGCATTTCAAAACATCCACATACCTCAGCCCACTCTGCGCACAAGACTGTAATGGACAAAGTAACCTTGACTTTATTCGACCATGTCTTTTATCTACCGTGTCGTCATCCTGCCTCAGCTCAAAAAAGATTCTCAACGACAGAATCTTTCAGCACTAGTCAAAAGGATATTGCTGCCAGCAACTTCCTCCTCCCCTTGGCCGCCGCATAAAACTTCAAAATACAACACCGGGATGCTTTCAAGTATGCACAACATCCTCCAAAACACAACAGCAACTACCAGGGACGGGTGAAGCATGTGCAAGAGCCCCAGTAACATAAAGGATCCAATTTATATAAATTTCAAAACACTCCGGTGTTTTTGGTGTTTTTTTTTTGTTCTTCGTATTCAGAATGGAAAATAGTAAAAGAAAAAACGAAAAGTACAGAAAACTTATCAGAATAGCAACCCATTCAGGAATTCCTTTCTTTTCTTCCTTTCTTCTCCGCAATCGAAACCTGAAACAGAGAATCCTTCACGGAGAACCCTGTGTTGTGGGCGAATAAATAACATTTCTCCCATTTCCTGCCTTTTTATATCATCGATGTCATCGAGAGAAACCAATTTCCAAAGACGTCAATGAAATGTTTAAAGGACCATTTTTTTTTGCTGCATGTCAAGCAGGGCAAGGGAATTGCCAAGCGAAGCGTAATGAATTTCTAATCAATTTGCACATGAATAATATTCCCCATTAGCAGTTTGCAGGGAGCAAAGGAATGCTAGCAGATTCAATTCAAGGCTTCCCTCGAAAACGGTTTAAGTCCTAAAATTGGGTGATCTCTTAACACACACAGGAACTTAATTTAATCCCCAAGGAGCAGGACTTCCTCATAGCACATCAATAAGTGACACACTTATCCTCCATCAGGAAATCTTTACATGCTCCACATTCTCATGAATTATGCACACACACATACACACGTACAGAGGCTCGGAGAGGCCTTTTCCGGGAAAGGAACGTATATTCGAACCACCAAAGTAATTTCGCTTGTGGGAGGATAATTTGTTTATCCCAGGAGCTGTGCTCGTGTTGGTCCTGCGAACTTTTTTGGGGAGGCTAACTCTGTGGGAGTGCTTATGCGTACGGGTGTGTGGTGCAATAACTCATCGTCATCACTTTAAAACTTTCGCCCTCTCATGTCTGGAAAGCAGAAACGTCGAGACATACATCTGAGCTATTATATGTAGGTAAGTGTATGCTCACATGTGCATATACTCATACTCGTTCTGGCAAGGATTGAGGATGCAGCAATTGTTTACAGTGGATGCATGTTTTTCGGGAATTTTGAAAATCTGGTTAATGGAGGAAAATATTTGTGCAACACACAGACAATAGTTCTGCCGGCATAGCTCTGCATTCATCCAGCAATGACGAAACAAGGAGAATGAGCGAAATTTTCCGAATTGGAAAAGTTAGTGTGAAGTGTTTCGAAAACTTTATAATGGGGCCTTAAGCTGTGCATATGTGAGTCAATGTTTGGCCTAGAATGTTCCCCTGCATTGTGTCCTTGGGCGAATTTGGTTCAGCCGAACGTTTGTGGCATCAGCAAGTAATATATGTTTTTCTTTTTCCTAATTACCCGAAACCTTCTATTGACTGATCCAAGGTAGATGTTTCTGAGGACATCAAACACAGAGCATTCAGTCTGTTGAAAATTGTTAGGAACGAAGTTCTTAAATACATCAAACGAGAAAAATGTCTTCAATCGAACAACTGTGAAAGAGTAAAACTTCCTCCGCGGAAAGAAGAAGGGTATTTAATTAAGAAATCGAGAAAAGAATACTGCTCCTTGGATGCTTCTTGTGCTCCTTCAGGACATACGACTTTCACAAACGTCTTAATTTGTTGCGAACATTTTTCCCTTACTCATGGTTTTCGTTAATAAGCAACAAACTTAGGCGCCCGTCATGAGTAAATATTATTTACGTTAAAAGCAGAGGAAGCATATTCGGAGCTAATTGCAGAGAAGCCTTTCAAAGTTGCCAATGCATAAGATTAGCGTGTCGTATTTGGCAGACAGCAGTTCGGAATGGGACTTAAGTTTTTTTGCATGCGAAATATTTTCTCAAAAATTTAATCGTTCCCTTGATGCTTAATAAAATGATGATAAAAGTTATCCATGACTCAGCGGTACTTATGAACGAGAGTTTCAGAAATTTGGTATATTTTTACCCCGATTGACGACCATTCAAAAAACATAATGTAGCACTAAATATTTGATGTATTTCGCGAACCATTAATACATTTAAATAAATTTAATACATTTAAGCCTTCCTTGACGAAAGTTTTAAAAAACCAAAAAAAAGTTGTGGTGGTACTCAGAAGTACCGTCGGCCATTGAGACTCAAAAAATAATACAAAAAATGCAATATTTGGCCGATGAACAACCAGACTGACTAGACGCACGCCATATGGGCCAGTTTATACTTTACCCCTTCGTTTTTTTGCATTTTCGGGGATCATCACTCACATGAAAACATTTATTCCTACAAAAGATAGTACCTCACCCATCTTTAAGTAATTAATCTCCTAATTCATCGTCATATTCTATATCGGTATCTTAATTTTTGCCCAAAGTTATCTACAATCTAATATCATGTCCTTAAAAAAAAATTCGAACGGCCGCCGTATTGCACTTTATATTATATAAAGTATAAGAAAAAATCTCGTCTCTCATCCCGATGGTACTTAGAAGTCCACTATCGTTTCTTAGTTGAAAATTCATCAGGAATCCTTTAATTGATCTTATGTTTTTTCATAGTTCAATATGGAAATTAACTAATAAATAAAAAAAATAGCAGATTTTATTTATTCAGATTTTCTTAAAATTTACATGATTTGATTTGATAACTAAGAGAGAGATACCTAATTGGATCTTTCTACTAAATTTCTGATTATATTTGTTTCAAAAATATAATGAATGTAAAAATTAACATTTGAGGAAAAAACCTCATTTAAGATATAGTAGAAAAACAGACTATATATATGTATATTAATTTCATTGTTTAATGCCTTACAGTAAGTATAACAATTTAATAAATAAATACATAGATAAATGTATAAATGAGTAAAAAAAGAAATTATACAAACAAATAGGTAAATAAATAAATTAATAAATCAGTAAATAAATAAATATATATATAAATAAATAAATAAACAAACAAATTAATAAATATATTTTTTAATGAAAGAAATAAACGGAACTTCAAATAAAATTAAACAAATCAAATAAAATTACTCTCATTCTAAGAATCGCTATAACTGGGTTACAACTAAAACAAACAATCAGAAACAACAAATTAGAGAAGGTTATGTGTCTACCTCTAGTGTATAGTCTGTCTTTATTTTACACTTCTTTTGCCTTTCATTCTACTTTTTTTATTTCATCTGAAGAGTGAAACCTCTTTTATAATTTGCGGATTTTTCTTATGAGAAGAAATGGATTGTTAAAGGAAACAAATTTAAACAGATTTCTTAATCATCATCTGTTTGAAATTTAGGAATAGGACAGCAATTTTGGACGATCATTAATAAACATTGCGAATAGTAATAGAACTTTGGGCGGATATCATACAGCTCTGATAGTTAAATGAAACAGCTTAAGCACGGTTAGTACGGTATGCGAAGATTAACACATTAGTAAGTTTGGAGAAGTTGAATGGGTGAACAGTTTGTGACAAAGTCTTAAAGAGTTAACACTGTCGAATGGAACGAAAGAATATGTGATTTTTAGAAAGGATCAGTTTCGAGTCAAGTTCGAAATGACCATATACTGTATGCATGCAAGGTACAAGTGTGCATCTATTATTATCTTTAACATCTTCTGTATGTACATATTAGGCTTTGAAACAAAGGAAAGTGCAGAAATGTCAAAAACAAACTGCCAGCGGCTGAAAATAATGTTACACCATTCATTCATTTATGGTATTCATATACGCTATAAAAATAGCTGTATTTTGATTTTTTTTTTCACGGTAACACATTAAAATAATTGTGCTTAGTACTTAAGAAAAATTATATAATTTTAGAAGTATAAAAAAGTACGTGAATAGCAATTAAATTGCACGAAGTCCAATAAAAAAAAACGGTTTGGGGTGATCACTGCAGCTCGTTACAAATTATCTAAAATCCATTAAAATTCAAAAATCATTAGTTATTGGTTTAACGAAGGGATTTAAAAAATGTTGATTTTTCTAAAAATTGATTTCTGCTGTTCTGTCACATTTTTGGCTATAAAATATGCTCACATGGAGGATATATTCGTTGTAGAACGTGACGTGGGCCACCGTGGCGTTGTGGGTCGACCCCTATGCAACTTAACTTCGTCGATACAAAACAAAAAAAATGTACGGTCCCACCTCTGTCGAGTCACTGACAATGCTCAAACGGTAATAACTGTCTAGAAAAAGCATCATAAACTTTACCGTTCGGAGTTGGCATAAAACTGTATGTCCCTTTCACTCGTGAGAGAATCATAAGCCCTGACCTTCTATGGGCCGTTACGCATCCCCATATTATTATTATTAAGTGATACAAATATAACTGTATTCGGTATGGCCGAACTCAAGTTATAGTGATCACCGGATTCGAAGACATGGCTTTGAGAAAAACGTGTTAAAGTTTTGAGAACATTTAGCATGCAGGTTGAAATGACTCCACTCAAAGTTATTTATATCCGTAAATAATGGTCCGATCTGGTTAAAATGTTCACAAAATCCCAACTGAGTCTACCCCAGGTTTAAGAATGACTCTAATGACAAGCTATAAAGATAATTTTGTGATTGCTTAAAATAGTTCTTAAAATGAGACATACAAAAGTGTCATATAATCAATTTGTTTGAATAGGTCCACAATTTTCTGGTATTGTCATATTTGGTCGTATCTCACTGTATGTTGACTTGTTCGGTAGCAATCAAATCAAATTATTAGATAGGAGATAGAGTATCACAAAACCCATATAAATAATACCTATCCAGAGCATATAACAAGTTTCACAGTTCAGCTCTAGTTGAATTCGCCTGACGTCTGAATAAATATAAAATTCATAAAGCAATTCAATTCAATCATAAATCCCTTCAATGTCATGGAAGATTGTGTCTACCATTCTCAAACCCTTACCGAGTCCACTTTACCTCACTAATGTGATTAATTATGCATAACTTGTTCAACTACCGCCACAGTTGATGAGTAACAATTCAACTCGGAATAAAGATCGACCCATTAACAAAATTGGACTTCCACTCGAAACATAGTTCCATGGTATGCTAACCTCATTAATAATTTAACGTCTGCAATCCATCACTGTTTACTCCACCCACAGCCCCAGCCTGCCACAGAACTATTTCTGTTTCCCCGCCAACTTCACCACCAAATCAACGAAATGGTTTTCCGAAAGTTTCTTGTTTTCTTCTCTTTTTTTGGTTTGTTTTCCCTTCCGCCGCCAGCATCATCATAACAAATTTATAAAATTGCAATTTATGGCAACCATAGTGGAGGCCGTGGTTCCACCCTTAAGGGTGGGTATAGCAGGGCAATGCATCCTTGCAGTCGCCCAAGTAATGGGGCCACAAATGCTTCATGAAGCGCAAAAAGTGAACCAAACACTGCCAGTGGGTGGGTGTGGAATGAAAAAAAAAACCTTCACACAAGCCGAGATGGTGTGTGTATGAAGGGCGAGTCCTTGGAATTGGAGGGTGAACGAAAAGAAAAAAAGTTGCAATTCATTGACATTGAGTCCTTCAAATCCTTGGGGAGTATGTCAAAACCAATTTGACACAATTTACTCGCCAAAATGTGCGCTTCGATGAGTTTCTCTGGCACGGAGACGATATTCTTGCTTTCCTTTCACAAGGTGTACACATATCCCTTGCTGGTGAGATGTCCCCTCGCTCTCCCGGGGCACACCTATGAAGAAACCTTTTTATTGTGCGACGTGTGCCATTTTGTTCGGAATCTTATTTATTTTAAGGTTTTCAAAGGAGACTTCAAAAATATTGTTTACTGCTGTTGTGAAGAAAAGTCGGAAGGCACATGTGCCATGACTACACATGTCTGCTCCTCGTGCGAACACGGGGACGACAGGCCCTATCCTGGGTGTAAAATTAACCAGCTCGTCGAGGTAAAGCACAGGAGGGAACACGTAAAATCAACACAACTGGGATTGGATTGAGTTTTTATTATTTAAACACCCCCTTGTATGTGGTCGTTGACAACACCCCAACAATGCTCTGGCAAAAAGTAGCAAACAAAATCGAAGACATTTTGTGCTGGAAAAGTTGAAGGAGGATAATTGTTTGTTCGAATTTGATTCTCTCTGGCTGTACAAAGGGTCACTTTGAATGGACTGCTGGAAGGCATCTATCTATTGGAAGAGAGAGCGAGTCAAAGCGTTTAAATAGTGCCCCCCGAAGAGTTTCAATTACAAAAGTTTCTGTTCGTTTGAACTTCTAAGTTTCGGAGTTCGAAATTGTGGCAAGAGTGAAACCCTTTCCAATGCTCATGAGGTTTTGCCTTATGACACACTGCGAAACTCGAGTGCCGTTTTGAGTTTTGAACATTTTCCAAGGATGTTTAATATCTATGTGTGTAGATGTCATACATTTGCAAATATTTGCACAACATTCACAGATTATCAAGAATGTTAACAGATTTTCAACGAGTTTTTGGTTTTGAGAGTGTCAGTGATTTGCGAGGAAGACTCAGAACAATGCGAAAACTGGAATATATTACCACCCTAAAAACGCACGCCTAATATGTGTTTTCTCATTAGCTCGAAGTCAACAAGCATTCCTACCCGAAATAAGTTCCCTACTTGTTCGCAATGGTTACACCCATGTCGGCGTATAGTTCGTAGTTGAATCTTCCCTTCCAAATGCCACCAACGCTACCAGAACTAAAATGAAGATTGCACACATAACTTATCGTCCGTCATCTGCTCTGGTTATTGTCCATTCCTCAGTGCCGTGTACCAAGACTGCCATGATCAAGATATTGTACAGATTCAGCTTTGAATTTCGATCGGAGATACTTTTACTACTTGCACTGAAGCAGTGTTTGAAATCGGGACTGATATTGTTGGGGGAACCAAGGCAAATGAAGTTATTCCCATATGGTAGATGCTGTGTGTCTTTTCTTGAAGATATCATATGCTTCGTATTGGCCTTCGGATCCACTTGTGACGCCTCAGACTTAATTCGACCAATCAGATATGTAGATAAATACCACATGCGTATGTAAGCAATTAGAGCGGGCTTTAGAAAGATTGGACATCTCTCTTGCTGCTGGCCTTAAAATACTTTGCGATCCTACGTATCATCGTGATGAATTTAATAATCTATGTAAGTCTCTGTGACGGTATCCGTCTTTCATAATCGAAATTAACGCGAGTGTTATGGGTGTGGGTTGGTAGTTCTTACGCCTTATCCATGATGTTCATAGTGTGACTGATACAGTTACAAATAAAATAGCCGTTTGGCATTCAGTTCGTTGCAAATGAGCAACCGACTCATCGAGCTTGTTTATATTCACATTGGACATGAGCCTACTTTCTACAGCAACCATGCGCGCTGTGCGTGCTATTGTTCTATACCGAGTGGATGTAACCTACAGTTTTTTTTCCGACTCCGAAGCCTTTAGCTAAGTGTATGAAGCTTTTTCTAGACTGAAATACTCTTTGAGCATTGTCAGTGACTCGCAAGAAGTTAAGCCATGAATTGCGAAAGTTGATAAATTCTGGTATCGACCCTGGCACAGCCGCCGCGCCCATAGCGGTCGATGCAGCAACCCATTACACCACAGAGACCAAATGTGTGTTCCACTTTTATTATAAATCAGAAATTTGGATTTGTATAGTAAACGACTGTTTGAATTTGGATGGTAGGCAGAAAACTTACATTCTGGACCAAGACAGAAAAAAAATCATTTTTGTCGGCAAAACGTTTTATTTTTTATATTAGCTATAAGCTCTTATCGTCCAATTTCACATATTTATTTTTTTTTAATGATTCCGATCATGCAGACTTATTTTGTGCTACATAAATGTTCAGCGTCACTTGTGCTAGTATGAGCACAACGGAACTCTGCAAGCTACTTATAAACCATTCCAATTGATGGTGCCACCCTCATTGTACTTATCAAGCTTTTTCTTTGTTTCGTCTAACAACATTCACTTGTTATAGATGGCAGCAGTTGTAAAAGGCAATATTCAATATAAGTTACTACGCAGTAAATTCAAAAAGTCTTTGACTTTTCAGATAAACTGTCATACTGAATTTTTAAAATCGATGGATCGATGGTCACACAAAAATATTTGCGCTATTTTGAACAAACTCAAAACCAATAATAAACGCAAGACAAAAAGGACGAAAACCGAAATTCTATATCCACATATAACTGCATCGGATCTGGAAACAAACAGTTTACCGTTTCAGACAAGAAATGCAGTCCTGCAGCTGCGTAGATTTTAGTCGTTATATCAAAAACATGGGAAACTCGGTCGTTGTAAGCGATATATAGTTTTAAGGGATGTCCTTGTAAGCAATATAATAATCAATGGGATTATAATGTACCTCAGACGGTACCTAAGAATTTTGTCGTTATAACTGATATGTCGTTTTAACCGATGTCGTTTTGAACGGTTTTGAGTGTATGTGTATGGACAAATTCAGAGCACCCGTTGAACTACAAATCACAACTTAAGTTCTTGATAGAAGTCTTACCAATGGACACTTGGCTAAGAAAGTATCAACCCTTTGACGCCTTTGACCTACTTAAAGGGAAGTGCGCGTGGATGCCATTCAATATTACTTGTGTGTCTGGCAATTAAAAAAGATACATCTAGGTCAAACAGTCCACCCTCTCCGCTGGCACTAAGAGACATCTCATTCTATATTCAATTAGTTTTTCTTCTTTAACGCAAAATCAACTTGAAAATCCTTGCCACATCTGCAACCAGCCCGTTCCATCTCCGGTAAAGCGCTAAGAAGATGTGCATCTGGGTCAAATATTGACTGATCAACTTTGATGCGGAGATTCTTTTATCACGGGCATCCGCAGTCAACATTTGCTCCGCTTGATAATGATGAATAAATGATGCGGGAGTGGAGTCACTTTGTAAGTCACCCAGGCTATGGCATTGATTCGAAAACAATATGCAAGTGGCCCGGCACTCTGCCCGTGTATCTGAAGTGCACAACATTGTTGTACCTCCCGTGTTCCACTTTTGGACCGCGTCTCTCATGCATTTTTCAGTTTGTCTACGAGGCTGATGGCATTCCTCTCGCTGCTCTAATGTATGTGTGTGGTATGTATTAAAGCTCGTCCCACCTCCATCAGCGTTTGTTTACCCATCACTTGGAGTGTCGAATTTTCCTTCAATCAAGTGTTTGTCTATGTACTTTTCAATTTTCCGAGTCAAGGCGAGATGACGCTCTTGCCATTCCCCGAGTCGATGAGAAAGAGAGAAAAGAGAGACTCGCTTGTCAGAGTGTAAACAAGAGTTGTTGGGTGAACAGTGTGCGGAGTCGGAAATGGGGTTAAGCTGAAGAGTGGTTGAGTGTTCAATCTTCATAAGTGGCTCTCCTTCTCCAAAGTCGGTTGTCGCCGCCACCCAATACCAACCCCAACCGTCGGTTGTGCTGTAACTTATGAACTTCGTTTTCTGTTATGCTTTGTGAATTCATTTCCGCCGCTCCAATGACAGCAGGAAGTGGATGGAAGGATAATGTCGAGTGTTGATGAAAGTAAATTGAATGAAAATTGAAAATATACCACCCGACTTATACCTTCCAAATAAGCTGTATTCATGCTAGGCGAATGAAATGGGTGTAGCCCCCACATCTCCCATCTAACCCTGTGTGGGGGCAAACATACCGATTGTCAATTTTTTTTCTGCCACTCCATGTCCGGATCCAAAGAGGACACAAGTGTTTAGTTTTTTTCCTTGTCGTTTTTTTTTCATAAAAAAAGATATTCCAAGGGATAGAAAGTTTGAGTCTGGAAAGGTTTATTACAATTCTGACCAGGAAATTGAGGCACGCCCATTTTGATGAGATCCTATTTCCGGGGCGGTGAGCATATTGCAAATTACGTAGTCTCGACTGCGGCACTGAAGCTGTTGGTGTGGACACAGTCGCCTTGATTGTGCCGGGAAACTGTTGCATGTGTTAGCTGTGCCAGACAGGTCCAGCTTGGATGGGTTCAAGAGTCTCTGGGGGTATACAGGCCATACACGAGGACAATCCCCTCTTTTTGCGGAAATTGAAAATTTCACTGCGCTCTCAGTTGCTGCGGTAGAAGTGGATAACGCTTTTGAAATGTCCTTTTCGGGTTTCTGGAAATTGAAACATGCTCATCAGTTGATTGTGTGGACACTGGACACACGAAGGGAATTCTATTAAGACTTTGAGTATCTCAAAAACGTGACCGAGTGGAGAGGACACAAAATATGTGTGTGGAGATGGAAAACTTAAAGAAAAGATTATATAAAGTCATCTCCTGTGCTGTTGAGTAAAAATAGATATCGACCGAGTAGATAACTCGTCGAACAGAATTAGCGGTAAGTGAGCTCGACAAGCAATTTATTATTACCGCAGCGTTTCATAAACAATTCAATTGTTCATAATCCACTTCATGTCCTTCCAAATTAGGCCACCCATTTGCCACATCCGCAGGACTTACAGATATACACACTCACCTGAGCACATTTCCAACTCAATCCAATCAAATGCACATCGAAAGGACGACAAGGCGGGCATCCGTTGAACTGTACGCCACCGAGCCGCATGAAATATTGAGCAACGCAGCCCTCAATGTTCTTAATGATAATTGCCCATGCATGTGGAACGGTATTAGATTGTGTACTTCCTTCTTCCAGTGCTCTGCCCGTGGCGGCTGTACCGTCAGGGATATCCTCACGAATTGGTTCAGAAATTATTAATGTGACAGATGAATCGCGTGCTTGGGACTCATCATCATCTCCTTGTGTGGCACAGAGGTGGGGCTCAACAGTAGAGCGGCGACATACCGATGCGATGAATGTAAATTTATTCCACAGCCGAAGTAGAATTTGATCGTTCATGTGGGAGGAGAATTGACTGACTGAAATGTTGTGGAGTACCCTCTGATGAATTGCTTTAAAGAATTCGATACAGATTAGATTAACGCTCTTGAATTAAATTAAAGGAGATCATAAATGAAAAGTGGATTGCAAAATCAATCATATTTGAGTGAATTGTGGAACGGTGACGATGGGCTTACTGGAAATATGCAGCGAATTTACGAATGGACAAGAGATCGTATGCTAGTTGTTTTATCCTAAGAGTATGCATTGATTCAAGTGGTACGAGTCACTTAATGCACCGAATTGTAGAATGGGCAAAGATTGTATGAACCTGGGAGTATGCATTGTATGCATTGCATTGTGATAGGAGCAGGCAGTACCTTTTTTTTGGGCAAAGATTGTATGAACCTGGGAGTATGCATTGTTTTAAGTGGTAGTAGCAGGCAGCAACTTTTAATTATGGTCAAGAGACTAGATTTTATAATGGGAGGAGATCGTGTGGTGTTGGTGTCAACCTAAGAGTGTGCATCTATCGGAGACCGCTCGCATTTCTCATTAGCCATTAGCCAATTCATTTTAAGACTAAAGAGAGAGTCGAGAACATTAGCTGACCATTTTGATTGTAAGGCGAATAATTTCATTTGACAAGATTGAATTTCTATTAAAGAGACATTTCGTTCGCCGAATTTAGTTTTATTTATAAAAATAACAAACGACAACTTTTTAAGCGAAATTAAATCATGGTTGACATGAATAAAATAAAAAACACATCAAGAGCCTACTACAAAAAACAACCTCGGGTTGCAGCGAAATAGAAGCGCAAACTATGACACCACATGAAATGTTCCATTTTCAGTCAGACTACCTCGCGTCATAAATTGTGTCACACATCAATCAGAGAGAAAACTTTGCAAAGCCTCGAAGTAAGAACTGTAGCACAATTTCCTGTCAACCACACATTGTGCATATCGTCCCCGTGCTTATGACGATTTCTAAGCTGCACTTAGCACGTTGAAGTTGAAACTTTTAATTCATCCCACGAACTAGAAATCCATTATCTCACAGAGCCATTTGCGGAAACAGCTTGCTGTTTGTGTCAACGCCCAAGCTAACGCTCACGCCCATATTTCAGTTGCATACATTACAATTCATATTCAGAAATTTCATTAAAGTCATAACTTGCCTTCACTCACCCAGTGTGCTGTCTCTCCCAGCCAGGACGAATGACTCCCACAGCTCATGCCACAGCAGCGTTTTACATTGTTTTTGAATTTTATCAGCAACACACCTTCTATGCGCCAACCCTTAAACCTCGACGTTGCATTTCCATGGTCACGTTTCCCGCGAAAAAAGGGCTGGCGTGGCCGTCATAAATTAAAAAATATACTCACACAGCACAATTTCATTTAGGAATAGTTTGCGCACATGCATGGATACATGTGCAGCTGCACGGGGGCTTGAGCCATGGAGGCTCGTTGGCCCCGGGGGCGCCGAGTGAGGGTTTGAATGGGGATTTACTTGTTCTCGGTGGGAATGGGGGTATCTGGAGCAAGGACGATGTCTCTTTTTGTTTATGTTTTACTGTGTAATAATGTTAATTCTGAAGTTTCTTTGTGCGTCCTCCTTTTGTGGGTTGTGCTCATTATGTGTAAAAAAAATTCAAAAATTGTGACATTATATTTTATAAATAATATTTCGCCTTCAGCCTGCCTTAGAAAACACTCGTAATTAATTTCATGCTTTTTTTTTGCGCACAGTTTCTGTGAATACTTAATGAAGCAAGCTACTGAACTGGAGCAAGGATGGGATGGGAAGGATGTATATTTAAATAAAATTTCGTAATAAATTCGTATTTACACAATAATACGCAGTCAGGTAGAAGCGAACAGGAAGTGTATTTTATAATTTGGAAATATTGTGCACACGGCCTCGAAAATACAAGCCGTTCTTCACCTCGCCCCACTCCATCCGCGTGGGTTTTAGAATTCTTGGTGGTAGCAGATCTACTTCGAGTAAATGAAAATTATCTTTGATATTAACTCAATGATTTTATTGTCGAACAATTTATTTTCAGTCTAAATTTGAACATAAGTACAGTACTGCCCATACACAGCACACTCGTGTGCAAACTTTAGTCTGAACATTGGTGACTCTATTCGCTACACACGTCACATGAATTTGTATACTCTTAAAATGTATAAAATTTTATTTTATTCACAAACAGAGGCCACATTTCAGCACACCGCCACAATTCTGCTGTGCATGGGTCGTAGGTTACTGGCGTCCCCAGTTCGAATCCCAGTGAAAGCAAAGTTAATGCGCTTTTATCTGGTTTTCAAATCTTGTCCAGTCATCAAATTAACGGCACTATCACTGGAGTGGTCAATCAGTGCTAGTAGTCTGACTACTGTGTATGTCTGTATTTGGGATGCCAGGTATTTTCAATTTCGTATGGAGCCTATGTCCTGATCCAGTACAAAAGAAATCTGTGCATCAAGTACCATCACCACCCGAGCTGCATCTTAAGAAATAGAGGCCGAAAAACATTCTAACTATCAAGTTTTATGTTTTTATGCCAATTGGGCATTTTGATGTTGTTCAATCTTTCACCATTTTTTGTCGCTGCCCATGAGATTGTCTACACTGCACATTCATCTTTGGAGCTTTTTAACCGCCATATCATCAGTTCCCTATTAATGCCATAATTTCCGCATCTACCGCATCTAAATGACAAACAGCCAATCTCATTATCCTCAACGAAGCTGCAATCGTCAAACGTCATGCAACACAGGTTGTCCTCGTTACTTTCAAAGTGCTTTGCTATCAAAAACTAATCTCCCTAGAACGCAGGAAAAAAAAGTGAGCACAGCTTATCCTTAATTTTCGCTGCCGAAGCACGCCCGCCTCTTAGAATGGAAGGGTAAACGCCCGTCCCACAGCTTCCCACTGACAATTACACACCAAGATGCAAGAATCTAGCACAAGTAACCGTGCGACCAACAGCTACGCATTTCCATGCCCCCAACCGTCGCCAGCGCCAGCGAGTCCTTGCAGTAATTGGATAAGGCCTTCCTTTTCGAATGCATGGCACAGTGCTCAATTAATCCAATTGTTGAACATGTAGATGACGACGGAGATCCGACGTCCTCGTAATCAAATTCGTGTCCTTTATACGGCGCCCTACTGCGTTATTAAATTAGAATCAACAAGGACGGCCATCGAGACGTCGCTCGTTACTGTATAGACAGCAGCCACGGCGCGTAGCCGCCGCCGTTCCTCATCCAGTACGACGGACACCAGTTGTTCCGCAGTAAATAATTCACACTGATCCCCGAATTCGAAACGGAAAGGCCGTCTTTCCCTCGATCCAGACACAAATCCATTTTTATTCCAATATCCCCTCTCATACGGCCGGTAGGTCGACGGTGCGGCGGTGATTCGATAGATCAAAGTCATGAATAAATTTCGAGGCGCGTCTGTCCTCGATTTTGCCCCGTGCAAAAGTTCGCGCGAATTGATATTGAAGGATAAATGATTCCACTTCTGCTGGCGCTCCTACTCCGGCCTTGGCTTTGTACCCGCACACTGCCCCAATCCATGCGCGTATCGATGATGGATGCAATCGCATTTGGTCCTTTTAGTAGAACGACTGTGTCATACTGTAATCCCACCTAGATTGCTTTGGTTCAAGATGGGGTTGACATCCATTGGATTATTTTGTCCATGCTCATAGATGAAGAGACGAATGAGAAAGAGAAGGGGGAGAGCGAAAGAGAGAGAAAACAGATTGAAACAATTTGCTTCTTGTGGTGCACTTGGAGCGTCTGACGGTTGGCTTGGAAGCAACCAATTCCACGTTCAGTAGTCATGCTGAATTAATACATTACATCAGAGGAAAAGAAGGTTTACCAGCCGGCCCCGACACCCAGCGCCCCCCACCAGTCATTGCTTCTTGTGAAATTCCGATGCGCAGAGATCCTTGTGTATGGGTAGGGAACACCGTCTGGTGACATGTCCTTTGTTTTGGGGGTTTTATTTTTGGTGCACAGTTGAAAAGTCTTACATGGCAAGATTGCTTTGACGAGCACAAAATATAGCGGTAATCAATTTTGTTCATTCCTGTCGTCAGTGGTTGAGCTTGTGTGGCAGAGCATTCTGAGCTTGGAATATGGGGCACTTATGCAGATTCCTTTTGAGATATGTGTGCACGAACGTTGCGGGTGAGCAGATGACGGCAACAAAAGGGATTTAGGACAACGAGAAGCGCAGATCGGTGGCACTGCACGCTGCCTTCACGGCCATGAAGCTGAACCGTAATCAAGTTTCCTCTGAACGGATTTGTATCAGAACTGATGTCTCTGCATCTCATTGAAAAACTATGAATATTTGCGCAACCCCCAAAGGGAGGGGACTGAAACTGCATTTGCAAACAATCAATTCCCAGACTGCATCTGTGCCAATAGTACGGAACCCATAGAGATGGGAGTGGGATTGTGTAAATGCATCTGGCAAACGTGATGATTCTCATCTATCGATCGGGTATCAAATCGTGCAGGTTTACTAATTAGCTTGTCTATGCTAAATTCTAAGCATTGATACAGATAGCAACTCCGCTTCTATTTTAGTTGTTTGTTAGATTCTTGAGAGCTCAGTGGTACGTCTTGGTTGACAATGGAAGTGCGAACTGTGAGTTGCGAGTGACATAACTTCTATTTTTACTTACTAAAGCGAATTTTTTTGTTTTCCTGAAGCGATCTTTCTTGGCTTGGTTGGTCATTCTGGCTGTCCTCGTACTGTGCGCAGAGGGCAAACCACAATTTGGATATGGCTACAGGCGTTATGGATATAGAAGACCTCTGCCTTATGCATACCCCATTCGGCCATATTACGGGATACCACCCCCTATTTACCCCTACCCCGCCTACGGATTTTATGGTTAAGAAGTTAAAAATTCCGATTGTGCTTTGTTTGAATTAAATTGGTGCTGGTGTCAGTGATTTTGTTTGATTTTTACTTAAATTGCGAAATCAAGAAGATAAAAGCGTTTGCTTTAATATTGGTGGAGGAAGGACGACTATTAGACTATTATATTAGAATCTCTGACAACTCAGATTGGTGACGGAAAGGCATTGAATCGATTTGAATGTAGTCAATGTTTGACTACAACCAGGTGATCTACGGCCATAAGGATTTACTATAATGAGGGTAGGTTTTAAATGCTATCTTTAGGCATTTAACAACCTTTCCAAGTGAGCTGGTATTCTAAGACCTTCTGAAAGATGTCTAACTCATAATCGTAAATTTGGACAATTTTCGTTGTTTTCCTTTAAGCACATAATTACAAGTATTAAAAAAGAAGGATATCTGTGAATTATGGGAATCTAAACATGATTACTGACGCAGGAGAAGGGAGATCACCGAATCTGAATTGGGAAGACAATATGTGATTTGGATTTTTTGGTCACGCCTTTCTCGAAATCAAGTAAGACTAGTTAGCTCATATAATCGTCATCAGTAAGTAGACTCCCTATGTCCTTAAACATAGCTATAATATAGTAATATCTATTCAGATCTTGTGTTTTTTCATTAATAAAATTATTTCCTTACGAGGGATTTGATCCGTTGCACTGGAACACTTTGAATTGGACTCGTTCCAGTCTTCTGCAGGCCAGTTTATTTGTTCGGACACCAGCTGAATCTACCCAGTATCCTCAAAAGTCCTCTCGCGTAATGTAATGCATCTGCTTTTGGAGTTTCGGCATAAATGTTTACCATGAAAATGTCAATGCTCAAGTGTTGCTGAGAAGCTAGGCCCAGGTCCGCCTCGGACTGTAGCGCCACCAATATTATTATATTATGAAAATGTCAACAACGCGATGATCAGCAGTTTTGGGCAACCACCTCTATTTCGCACCATCTGCGACGGCATTGACGGATTTCTGTGCTATGTTCCATGATTAAAGACCTTTTTGAGACTTCTAAGCGATCTTGTTCTCAATATTTTGTATATATTTTTTTTTATTATTTACATTCGAAGAATTAAAAAATAAAAACTAGAATGTCGCTGCTACCAGAATCAGAGTCGCAAAATATGGTATGTGAAGTTAAGACAGGAAATGTACAAATAAACAAAAAGTTTTAAAGTGCAGAACTAGATACATGGGATCAGCACGGTTTTTAGCCCTGTATTCTATTAGTAACTAAAGAGTTTTAGAGAACAAAAAAATTGATAAATAAAATAAAAAACATAAAAACTGAAATGATGCATGCAGTTTTGCTCTCCACTGCAGCAAGGATAGCGTCGCTCAAGACAAGACAAACTCAAATAGCTTGGATACAAAACTGCGATCATCTTTACTGTCTTTCAACATCATGATAATTGTGTTAAACTGTGGTTGATATCCTCATGTCAAGTCTTCAAGTGCAATTGGAAGCAGCGGAAAAAATGTCCGTTTAAGTATTAAATTACATTAAGAGACCTGGATCTGAATGGGAAAAAAGCATCGATTCTTTATAATTACTATCGATTTTTTATTTATATTTTTGAAATTATGGAGACTCGACTTAGGCATGGAAATAACGGCGAATTTCAATTTCTTCTGTTGCTGTTAAAGATTTACCTTTCTGATGTGTGGTGAATTCTAGCAGTTAAGCACGGAAAGGAGATTACTTTCTTAAGTTGTATGTTTTTTAAAGAAATCATTTAGGTTATTGGCTTTGTTCGATTGTTTTCTGTCTTTTCTTATGTATTTTTCGAGCTTATAGTTATATTAGGGCACTAAGTAGTCAGAAATGTAAAAGTCAATCGACAAAGTCGAGAAGGATAACGAAGATATCATTGACTGAGTTGACTTCTTTCAACTAACACAAAACTTTCTTCTGTACTGTCTTCATCCCATTAATCTATACACGAACGAAACCAAAACATGATCAAATAGTTCAGAATATTTGACAAATGAAGCATAGCAACCAGACGTCTGTTGACAACCACCTCATCTTCTCCATCCTCTCAATCCGGCAAACCTCACATGAAATGTGCAAAGAGAAAGCTACACATTGATATGAGGATCAAGATTAAGTCCCACACCCAACAACAACTTAATACTATAACCTCTTTCAAGGACCGAAGACTAATCAATTTCAAAGAATATATGGGCTCAATTTATTATTAGCTTAGCAGCCGATAAAATGAGAAAAAATACCTGGAACCGTCGGACAAAAAATACACAACTCCCACACCAGAAAAACCTTGAGTTACCCACATGACACCATAGCACGATGTTTTTCCACCTCGTTGAGCAAAGCACCGAAAACATAATTCACAGTCAACCGAGAGCAAATTTAAGGCACTTACCCGCCCAAACTCCGTCTCCGTGGTTCTAATTCAATGCTCATGAACACAGGAAAAAGAATTCTTCTAAAGAACCCATCAAGCGAGACTTCATTAAAACTCATTCGCCGCTGCCAAACGCCTGAAAGGAGGAGACGAACACGAGCAGAAGAAAATAAAAATAAAAAAACGAGAACGAACGAGTCTTCAAAGAGTTTCCACGTTGCGGTGCATTGCGATTCCCTCAAATGCGATTTCGAGGCCCCCCTCATCCACTGGGCCAAAGTTCTAGGAGTGATTAGTTAGTTACGGCTTCGTTTGCCGCAGCTCAACGCATTTTTCCGCAGCGCACCCAGATTTTCGTGTGTCTCACGTAGAGCAGCGTGTCGTCTCAAGGATGCTGATTTTAATGATAATGAAGTTGACTGGTGATGATTCCTCGACTGGAACTACAGTAACTGCAGATGCTAATTTAACGCCAAGTTGAGTATTCGTCAGTGTATGTCCCCACCCGCAGCAGTGTTATCATAGCCCCCAAATGGGAAATGGAAAATCCGCGATGAGACGCACCATACATCACCCGGGAGTGTGTTAATCACCCGTATGTTGCTGGTTTTGAACGAGAATGGAGTATCTCTGGTGGGAAATGGGATGGGAGTCTGGAGCGTCTGTAAGCGACGTGTTTTCACGCATCATATGCAGACAATTAGTTTGTGGATCATGGGATATTTGCTCATTTGCGGATTTGCCGCTGCTTGAAAGCGAGAATGTGCGTCTAGTGGAGAGCAAACAGTGTGGCATTTGTGGCGCAGATGGGTGCTGCGGATTTTGGGAAACTCAATTATATCGGGGTTCTCACAATTATCCTTAACCCTTGTTAGGGAAGTGGAGACTCCCTGTTTCTAGAGTCCAGCTGCGCGACTGGTTTGTCAGTGCTCATCACTGAAGGTGAGTCACGACAAAATGAAAAAAAACACATATCCGCCCTAGTTCCGTAAACCGAAATTCCACACCGTCATGTTCCACACAATCGGCTTACAATGTAACTATACCGACCGGTTCGACTTAATTCACCTCAAATCTCCAACCGAACCGTGTTGCATTTAATCACAACAACACCAACTTTCTTCAATAATGATGATGTAATCAAATTTGTTAAGCCGCGCCAACGAACAACAGATACCATTAGCCCCGGCATACAATGGCGGGCAGTTAACCCAATCGAATGCGGTTACACGCACTGCACAAATTAATTCGCCGATGAAATTTTCAATTGCAGCGTCTTTGCCACCTCGCTATCTCGAAGCGATGTCTGCGTAACCGGTGTACGGTGTGCTGCTGAGTCAAGTTGCTACCAGGAAATGCCCATTTGGCAATTGTGGTTTTATGCGTTCAGTTCGGTAAGGTTTGGTCAACTGTGAAATGACTGGCAGCCAGGCCTACTTTTGCTCGCAAGGTGGTCGTGTGAGACATTGCACATGATTGCTCGGTCATTTGCATTTGAATTTACGGTATCACTCGGATGAAGCTGGCCACGATTATTGCCGTAGCGGGTATCGAATATGCCATTGGGGCTTCGACATTTGATTTTAATCTCTTACCAATGCATGGTTACATTCATCGATTAAACATGAATAAAGGTTTCCCAAAGCTCATTGATTCTCTTTCCAAGTTCTGGCCCCCATTCAGCAGTTAAAAATTAGTATTCATTGTCAAAATGGTCATGCTACTCCTCATTCGCACAGTCTGCCAATAAAACAAACTTTAATGTCCCACAGGAAGGTTCTAGACACCATTTTGGGCAAAACTCACAACTCCCATAAAATTCAACCCCAAACCCCCAAATCAGCTGTGGGTCGATGCTCTTTTTCCCCGACTAGCAACGGCGCTACCTTCACACAGTCCAACTGCCCCCACGCACAAGAGTACATAAATTAACGCCTGTCTTACACGAATCATCACTTTCGGAATGTCGGTCAGAGGCATATGTCTGCCTTCAAATTAACGCACACGATTCAAAGCACTCGCCCTATGGGACCTCAAGCGGCAACCCCCCGCCTAGGTACCAACTACGTAGTTGCTGAATGAATTACACATTCAGGGTGCAATGGTTCGCCAACAGAATGCTGATTATCCCCAGCTTTTGTGTTGTTGTGACACGAATGTGCACTTCATCGGCGTTCGGTGTTTCGTAGGAAACTGATCACACAACACACTCGGACGTCAAATAACAAGTCACCCATCGTTTGTCGTGTGTTCCATGCCTGGCTCATGCTGACGTAAGATACGCGTCAACAATTTGATCGCAATTAGCGAATGAATCGCTTTACCATGACTCCCCGACAGGTGCGACCTTGTGTCTACAATGCACGGCAGCTGTGCTGTGCTCGCCCGCTGTACACGGCACAGTCCGTGGCATTGCTCGTGTGACCCACAAAATGTGCAGAACGATGAGGGGGGAATGGATGCCCAGTTTTGAGATGGAAGTGAATAGCTACGGGAATCCTGTAATTAAGTGGCGGTAATTGTCTTTGGCGGGTATGAGGGTATGTGTCACAGAAACCATTCAGTTGGGCCATGTAAAGCTACGTATTGTGCTTGGGAACGTCTCACCGAGTTAGGTGAGGCAGTCATGTACTGCGTGCATTGTGCACAGCTTCTCCTTTTCAAACATAAAGGCTTTATCGTTATACGGCTGAGGATCACGTTTGTTGCAAACAGAGTGACACAGGGGTAATTGTAGGTGTTGTCTGGGCCAGGGATTTTTCAGATTGCATTTACGCTTGAAATGACATTTTGGACAAGGAGGGTAATAACTAGCTGAAATGGCCATGAACTTCGTCAGATGTTAAGTACGCATCCTCGTTAAGTGCGTATCCGCATTTTTTGAAGCGACTAGATTTAACTAAAGAGATGTGAGTGAATTGATGAACGTGAGTTTAGTCTTAAGCCGATATTCACATCTAGAGACTTCTTTTCTGGGTCGCCATGCCCGAAATCACGGCTCCACCTCTTTCGAGTCACTGGCAATGAGCAAAGAGTATTCCTGTTATAGAAATGCTTCTTCGCGGTTCAGAATAGGCACTATACTGTGGTCCCATCCGCTCGTGAAGGAACAATAGCACCCACACGGTACACTGCTCCAGCAACAAAGCTCTTCCGAAACGACTTGACCGATTCTTGTGAAATATTGTGTGTATATTGAGCAGGTCTGGGAATAGGACGTAAACTATTTTTCATACATGTAAGTGATAAGGGTGCTCCATGCCAAAAACTTATTTTCTTATTTTTTCGACAAAATATTTTGTTTTATCTTTTTTATGATTCGGTATTAAAAAATACATAAAACCATACATTTTACTATGTATATTATTTTTTAATAGTGATATTAATATTAATAATAATAATAATAATATAATATGGTTGGCGCGACAGTCCGCGGTGGAGCTGGGCCTAGCTTCTCAGCAACGACTTGTGATGTGCGTGCTATTGTTCTTTCACGAGTGGAAAGGGACCTGTAGTTTAATGCCCACTCCGAACAGCCGAACAATAATTTTCAATCAACACATCAGTTACCACTCGATCAGTTATTCCCAACAGGCGTTTATTGGTGTCAATTCACCTCAGCACATACTAGGGATGAGAACGAATCCGGTATCCTTTCTTTCTCACACAATAAGCTTTCTCACTCACTTAAGAGCCTTTCGGCTTGGTTTTTTTAACTTAACGTTTTAGTTTCCCAGTGCAACTGTCTTATTTATTAGTTATTACTAGCAACATTTTTGGGATTCAAGATATACGTACAGTGAATGGACAAGTGTATCTAACGTATAAAGATACATGCCTTCCGATAGGCTGGAACACGACAGCTAGTGGGACTGTATGCTAACTTAAGAAGCAATGAACTGTAGAGCAAAACAAATTCGTCTACTATAGTGTTTCAGTCATATACACATCCCCGCACATTTGCAATAAGTTAGTTATTTTTTAATGGATCAAAACATTCACTTGAAATAATTTCTGTGGCGAAACAACGTTTATTAATAATAAATAATAAATAAATATTCTCAACGCTGAAATTCTAAATGTGCAAGATTTTCGGAATGGTTAAGTTACGTACAAATGTCTGACTTTATAGAGTAACGGTTATGAAAAAATGCACTCATTGTGCTACCACACGAATCGAGTAATTCCAAATGCATAAGGCATTAATAATTGATTCACAAAGACGTGCTTATCCCGGTCTTATTCGTGTGCTGCTAAAGTCGGGAATGCATCTTGTCTACAAGAAATAAAGCACCCAAACAAGCCCGATTTTAAACTAAGTCGGTCAATATGAGCTCTTTATTTAGTGAACCTACCTTAGGCCGACATTCAGAAACAAAGATCTACTTTATTAATCTGTTTTTATCAAATTAGAGTATTTGCTGCCGTCTTTGTACCCGATAATGACGGGTACCTGCCAACTTGGGCATTAGCCGGTTACCCGGATATTGAAGTTGTTTTTCGAAGCTAGTGTAAGACCAAGAACACTTATTGAGAGCATCTTTCATCGATGTTCCTACTTTAAACTTGTGTGTACTTTGTTGTCTTATCCCACTGGAAGAAAGTCGAAGCCTCTTTGGGCCAGAGACAAGTTTTCACTGTGTCTACACGTTAGGTGTTGGATAGGTAGACGCCTAGCTGGAATCATGTTTATTTTTAGCTCGCACAGTTTGCGGTCGAAACCTCTCCCCATTTTAGAACTTTTTATTCCAAAAGACGAAGAAATTCTTGAAACCGTCCATGCCTCATCGACGTGGGGTTAGACCGGGATGGAGACTGATATTGAAGAAGTCTCATAGCAGTTTCCCGCGTTGCTTAAGTTGTCGAGCGATAAGATCCGAAGTGTTCTTGCTGTTAGTAGAGGGCGCTGCACTATCAAGGAAGGTGTGCTTAGGTCTCTACCACTACCTCTTCGAAGCTGACATTTCAACAGAAGTCGTTGCAAGATAGATGCATTTTGGAGGCCTGCTTTTCATTGGGACAAGATCCTGTTATAACGCCAATAAGAATAATAAGAACATTTTGTCTCATTATGTGTAAAACGCACCACTTAAATGTGGGCTTGGTTTTTGGTGAAGTTAGGTCTGCTTACAAGGGGTGAGCCCTTTCTACATCTACCGAGTTCATCGGCTTCGCAATTTCTCCAAAACATGACGCCTATACCCACGTTCTCGCCGACTCTCGATCATTCTGTGAATATTCCTGCGGTATGATCCAGCGTCTGAAGGCAAGATTTCAAATCAAATCTGAAAGTACTACCGGTTTGAAAGTACTCTTTCTAGTAAGAGGTCGTATTCAAGAAAGGAATCTAAATTAATTAAAAATGATTATAGAAAAAGATTTATTTTTAGAGAAGCAAAATGTGTGATTCTCAGTGCTGAGCCAGTGAATATTTATAATAATTTTAAAAATTCATGAGATGTCCCGATCGGTTGCAACACAGAGACTACCTGATACACTGCTTATTTTGCAAATTTGCGTTTTTATTTCCTGGAAAGCAATATTCAACCGAAAGCCCACACTAAGCAAACAAAATTTCCATGAATAGGTAATGTTACAGCCCGTACGAATCATACAGTATGAATCATACTTCGTACGATGGGCCACTTAAACGGGCCATATGTGTACACCTATATGCACGCCGATGGACACAAGAAGGTTGTCAGTTGACAACTTGGTCGATCTCTGTCCATCACATTTCGAGTGCCTACACAACCATGTCCTGTCTATTTTTAAAATCTCTCTCTTTCTCTCTCTTGTTTTATCTAATTTCTTACTAATCGCATCATTTGCCACTTCGTTTCAGACATTCACTGTGTGAATACGAATGATATAATCCAGACATCTCACACAGAAAAGAAGATCAAACGCACAATCCGTCCTTCTGGAAAATTGATTCATCGAAACTGAAACCGGTACAAGATGAACATCATGATTATAAAGTTATATTTTCGGCACACACAGAGTCCCAAACAAATACTCAGTAAATTCCCAAATTTGCCACAGCTAATTGTGTAACAGAAGTACAATCCAATCCTTTCCACTTTCTGCTAAAATATCCTTCGCAACACCTTCAGATGCTCCAGACCACATAATCCCATAACACGCCTACATTTTTCAATTTATAGGACCTTGTCAAGTCCAACATTCAAGACATTAGCCAACCCCCCGTTGCTACACCACTTGCTCGTGTAATGGATTATCATCGTTCTGCTGAAATACATCCTCGCTCAAAGTTAAGTCATTTGCATCACTTCCACATGCTGAGCCCCTCTCATTCTACCAAATCCTTGGGGCACTCCAATAAATCCCCCCTAATTAATAAATATCAACTCCTAACTGGAAGGATCCTTTAAAGTATCCTTTAACTTAACTCTGCCGTCCCCGAATCACATCTGAAAACTTCAACTTCAAGTAAACAGATTCTTCTCGGCTAAGGAACGTACACCACTTAAGTTCCCAACAGCCGCAAAGGATGAACATCTATACGCGTGTATATGTTAGTGTGTACAGCACGCCTGGTGTGTATTCGAAGAAACACCCCCAACTTTCGGCAACGTCGGGTCACATGTTATTTTCAGCTTCAACGATAATCGAAACTAATGACTCCCCCACTCAAGTGAATGTTAGGTGGCGGGTACTGCAAAAAAAATCCCAAAAAAATACACGTCCTTCCTACCACCAATGACCCTCGTAAGGCGGCATGAATATACGGTGGGAACATTATAAATTCCACACTTTTGCCATTTAGAACACTCATCGCAAGTCGGCCTGGCCATCCCTTGAGATTAACACGACACCCCAACTATTCTCTGATCCGGAGAAAAACTTATCGCCTCGCTGGTGTCCTTGCAGGCGTATGAAACCCTTATCCCATCGAGGCGCACAATTCAACTAAACGTAGATTTGATATCTGCCATAGCCAGCGCAGAATACCATCCACACCAGAGTCCACACGGAATGCGCCGAATCACCACCCCCAGAGCATACTCAACATCCTCTTTGCAGAGCAGATACACCGCCACTGCAGTTCGTATCAAGGAATCTGGTTGCGATATCACGAAACAAGTTTAGTTTCGCTCGAGAAAGGATACGTGACGTTCGCAGGAGTTCTGTGCGTGCGGTAAAGCGATTTTTTTTGTCTTAACCCCACACAAAATTCTTTAGAAAAACAGTGTGACAGTGCCCCAAAACCTGATATAAATACGAATATAGGCAATTGAAGTCGATTCTATCGACAAGCCTTACGTGCTCAGAGTGCTCAGTGATTTCTTTGAATTGTGTGATCTAATGAAGTGTTGATAAGTTCAAAGGAATGAAAAGGATACCCCTGCCTCAACTCACCTAATTGGAGCAACCCTAACCTATAGAAGGTCACAAAGTGATCACAAGGTAGGTGTGCACGGCTGTGACATTCATCTGCGTATTTCGTCTATCTGTGTGACGAGAGATGTGGGGGATGTGAGAAACACTTGTAAATCGTCCTTGCTTTGCTCGCTGCGCTTGTGTTTCCTTGTGTACGATTTCCTCTCTCCCCCGCCTTGTCAACTCACCTACTCGCAGGCCATGCATGTGTAGTATTTGCGTTGTGCATGTCAAATCATCGTCAACAACATGCGATTTGAATTGAGGCAAGTGGAACACACTCGCCGACATAGTCTGCCCGACGCCGAGGAGCCCTGGTTTTCACAAGGATACTACGTGTGTATCTTTTTGCTTATCCTTGAATTATATGTGAGTGATTTGCAAATGACGAGGGAAGCGCTCTTGTAAGACCGACTGGAGAGTCTGCTAAGAAGGTCGTGTATTTATGTGTCATAAGCACGAAGATCGACAGGACGGTGTTTATGACTATGATGACAACACCGTCATCAAGAATACTCCCGCCACCTCAAGTGATTTGTGAAGTGCACAATTGATTTTCCCTTCCATGCCTTGCCTTCCATTTCACTCGCACAATGCCGTCTGTTCGCTTCCAGCACGAGTTCACTTTAATTGTTTTTAAAGCGAACACAGAGACACGTGTACGCTGCTGTCATCGATTTTCTGTTACTTTCTGGCACTAATTCGAATCCTCTTCGGTATACGAGCACTACGTCGGCGATCCACTTAGCCGCCTGAAGACTTGTTCGGATACAAAACCAACAACAGCATCAAGGCAAGAAAAAAAAGGAAAAACCAACGAATTCAGCTCCTTTGGCATTTCGGGATGATGGCACAAATTGGTGCTTTGAATTTTCTGGCTTGTCTCCCTCACCTCCAGCTCCTCCTTTCGTTCCATTGTAACTCAGTGGTGGTGGTAGTGGTAGTGAATTTCGAAAAGTCTCTCTACAATGTGGAGTAAGTTTGCTAGCCTGGGGATACGGATGAAGAAACTAACTTTATTTTTTTTTATGGAATATTAAGTTATTTCTTTTTCTGGTCGGTGGAGTCGTTGGCGAAGGATAGCGCTGGTCAGGTCCAGAATCGGTCACTGGCAAAGCAAGGATGCTTGAATACACTTTGACCTTTTAATGGTTTGCAAATTTGTACGGCCACGGGTTGGTGAACTTCGGCCGAGATGAAATATAGGTCTTGCAGTGGATAAATCAGTGAGGACTAGAAACTTCATCGGGTAGGAGAGCGACATACTTGTGGCAATTGAAAAGTAAACGAACGATGAAGGTTAGGGGAATGATGTGTGGAGAGTGGCAGAACGTGATCCGCTCTTTAAGGTTGGTTGGTTCAATTGGCCCTACTCCAATGTGAATTTCAAATGGGCTCTGACAAGTGATGAAGTGACATTCAGTGAATTCCCTAATTGCCACTCGGAGCTGCTTTATTGACAGCGGGGGTACACTGAAGAGTAGTTAATCCATTAATAAATTCATTGTGAAGTTTCAAGATACATTGGCTTCCTTCCAATTGCGAGGGCGGGCATCTATTCTGTTCGTGATCTAATTTATTTCATTGAAAGATGTTCGTACCACTGGACATGTTTTTTCCCTTTTTGTTGATTTTTATTGAGTAGGAGGGGAGTTAAAATGAAAATAATTTCATATCTATGTATCTATGGCTGTGCATGTAGCATGTGCTGCATTGTGAAGCAATGTAATTTATGCCGAATCTTCGTCAAGTGAGCAATGCAATACGTATTTGAAAATCATATGCCATTTTCTTAAAGACTAGATTATCTGTGCAGAGTTTTGAAAGCAGAATTACCAAGAGAATGGAAAGGGAGGAGGAATTGGGGAATTGAAACTTTAAACATTCGGTAGTTTAGTTAGGATATTAAACGATATATAGTGAAGCCTTGAATGTATCAATACAACCGTTCATTTTAGATGTCAGCCATAAAACACTCGTCGATATTAAACTTGCTGGTACAGCTTAGGAAAACCATGATAGTGCTTAGAGGTTGATCGTAATTTATTCATATATTTATTCAAATAATGAGGCTTTTGACGACGATGTGTGAGTGAATGAGTTCAACTGATACTGTTCCAGAGAAAAAATAAAAATTGATTTTGTATTATTTCTGAATCAGAAAGACTCAAAAATACTGAAGAAAATTTTAAGACCCACTACATGTCCGTACTAGTTGAAATGTGAATTCAAGCTATTTTTACATTTACAAGAAAACTGCATTTAATTTCACTGGATTGTAAATATAAAAACTAATAAAATATCGCCGTCCATATAATACATAAAATTTGTAGTCATCCGTCATTAACTTAAAAAGCGCCAGATTCATTGCAAGGCAAAGCATTGGTCAGGGACATTGGGATTAGAAACAAATAATTTTGAAGAATTACTTTTTTATCGAAAGCGACTACTAAGAAAGGACTTTTTCGCAATATTGTTGCTATGGTCAGTTTGTTTATTACTTTCGTTTGAGACTCAGAGATGGTGCTGATGAAAACTCTGATGATGGCTAACTTACTCAAATCACTATTGGACAATTTAATAACAACTCACAAAAAATTGAAATGAATTGAGATAAAGGGAAGCAGTTCGGTGCAGTATTGCCTTTTCAGTTTTGAAACTACTGTCATCATTAGCTTAAACAAAACCCTACTCTTAGACCTAGCCACAGGCGATAGGATTTAGTGGATAAGTGTTGCGTCTTGGGGATTTATCTTATTTCTATTATACGCTCTGTTTATAACATCATTATAGCAGACCACAGTTAAAAAATTGTTTTATATAGTTTGGAAGTCCATTTAACTTTATATTCACAACACACATACTTTCTACAAATCTTAATCCTGCTGTATCAGGTTTTACCTATGACGCTGGTCAACAACATACAAAAAATTTGCTCCTATGATATTTTGTTTCATTTATGTAAATTTGTAAACCATTTCCCTGTGACAGCTTTTATTTTGAGTTGCAGCAAACTACCCCCATTCAACAATTTTGTTTAGGTTTGGATAGGACACTGACTTCTATGTTTGCATAATCTAGATATTATTTTGCTAGAGATTATAGTATTTCCGGCGGATATATCTTTGAAAAATATAGAAAACCCATATCGTACTTTGTGTATATTCAATGCTTTAAAATGAAATTGTGGCTTCAAAAGAAGATATGGTTCGTCACATTGTACGTCAGAAATGTGGTATTATTTATGAGTCACAAATTAGGCAAGTCGTGAAAGGTCCTAATTTTACCAAACCAATGAAATATATAAAAGTTGTTAAGTGTATGCTTTCGAATTTTCCAGAGCTAGGGAGCCACGTGAGTATGCAAATTCACTTCTTGTACTCGCATTTATACTGATTCCTTCAAATTCTGGGCGATTTAAATAAGGAGCAGGTTGAACGAAGTGGACAATGGAAGAGCGTTATCAAGGGAAGCGGGAATCGCATATCACGTTCGAATATTACTGGAATTTTAAACGAGATCCGCCTGCAGTCGTTCATTCAAGGATATGGTGTAAAATTCTATTCGTGATCTATTTGATTGTCTGGAATAGAAATTTACATTGAATTGTAAATTTTAAAACAGTAAAGCTGTTAGCAATCTTCTATCTATTATATATCTTGGATATATAGAAATATGGTATTGACCAGTGTAGTCATTCTTTACGGACGACACATGTTCATATGTTCATTGGGTAATAGAGTCGGTTGGTTTAATGGGAAGACTGTTTGTATTAAAAGGAATTTTACCATCTAACTAGTATATATAAAGGTACAATACAAACTGAAGTGTGAAGGGTAGGTAGCGTTTACATTTCCCCAAGAGTTTCTAAAAATACTGGGGCTACTGGGCATATATTGCGTCTGCTAAGTGCTCGACATTGGCATTTAATTGCGAAGTTCTTCACACGCATAGAATTTCTAATGAAATGCAAGAGACAACTGCAAGATTAGATACATGCACCGTTTTTGCGGCGTTTCATATTCTGAATTTTGTATGTGGATTGTACAATCTATTCTATAATTCCGAAATAACGGCCGTATACATTTCCCTCCTCTGATTGACCCTATCAGACCCTGATAGAATTATATGAAGTACATACATTGGGCCGCCAGATATATTTCCATCAAAACATTCAATTTTAGTTTCTATCTTGAAGAAATTATTAAACAACCAGACACAATAACTCTTATAATCCTTCATTATTCGCGGAAAAAAATGAGACATAAAGTGAAAGTAAACTCAAGCGATTATCATATAAATAAAAAACACAAAATATTACTAAAATTGATTCTTAATTTACTGACGGGCTTAATTTAATCTTAAAACTCGGGACAACTGAGTACATTTTCTATTCCCTATTGCTTTTTTCTGCAGTTCATCTAACAATTACTTGATTTCAAGTTACATTTATTATAGCGACTTATGTCATCATTTCCTTGAGAGTTATATAGTTAAGCGTTTAGCAATTTATTTATACATGAATACATATTTATACATAAAATACAAAAATTATAATAATTTATTTACTTGTTTGATCTAGAAACTAGGCCATACCACATCTTTGTCGTTGATACAATTATCCGTTTTCGATATAAACTATTTTTCTATATTAGGTATGCATATGCACTATACTTGGAATTGATGTATGAGCAATGCCACTTACAGGTTCCTACTGCATAGACTCTAAATGAGTTCATAGTTTTATTTGTCGGTAAAATACGCAAACGTTTTTTTGGGTCGAGATTTTAAACCTTCATAGTTTTATTTGTCGGTAAAATACGCAAACGTTTTTTGGTATATTTGATTATGTTATCCAGCAAAGCATACATTTTGTTTTTAGCGCCCTAGAAACTTAGCTACACATATGTATTAAAATAACATAACTGAAAATAAAGTTCAACGTTAAGGTTTGTCTACTTTGTTATTAACATTCAATCACCAAGTTACAAGAAATGATACAATGCGAGTATCTTGTGAACGGAAGTACATGTACTTTTTTTCTTTGGTAGAATATGTCTCATTGCACATGTTGCAGCCCACAAGGTCCAATATGAAGAGGCCATTCAAAATAATGTAGTTCCCTCTTGAACAATAATTGTAGTTTTTTAGTCGACGATACCATTGTACACTTTCCTTTCACAACTTAAATCTTATTCAATTGATGTTGAGCCAAAGCCACACAGATCGTCAATCATCCCCAACGGGAAGTGGTTAATTCAGACTTGTCTCCAGTGAGCGAAACCGAAACGATTTCACTTTCTGCCATGAACCGATTAACCAGCAGTAATCATTCGATATTCTACAGTCATCTTACTGCAGAGCTAAGGTATATCAGAGGCGAATTGCACTTGGTTTGAGGTTTATGCATGTCTGCCTCAGCGATAGGAGTATGTTGTTTGCACGGGAGGAAAATGCGATATTACTTGTCAGCACAATGCCTGGCTCAGGGATCAGGGAACTATCAATCATGTTATTTGAATGAGTTCGCCTGTGAAAATTGTCGTTGGATTGTAAGATTTGTCTGTTTCCTGGAACTCATGTGTGATGCCTTGTGTGGTGAAGTAATTGATGACGGTGCTGGGTTGCAGTGTGAATCATGTTTCGCTTAGCAGAAGGTGACACAAGGAAGTGGAAATGACAGATTTCTTAGTTTGACAGATGTGTTTGTGATATATCGGAAATGGTGTAAGTTAATCGTTTCTTATAATAAAAGACTTCAAACATTACGTTGCTGTAACGCTTTCCAAAGAATTGATATAAATTAAGTTAAGGACCTGGTACATGGATCCACTCTGAGGGGATCAATTTAGCGGAAATAGTCTAAGCACGCTAATCGCCGCTTTAGTATACATAGCAAGGTTAATCCAAAGACAATCATTTGTGGAAAGTTTCACAGTTCACTTTTGGTTTAGACTTTTGTGCTACAATTTATTCGGTTTCATAGTTTCGTTTAAACCATAAGCCTTCTAGTTACAAGTGTGTTTCCGTTGGCTATTTACAGGTTGCTGTATCCAAAACCTCTTCAATTATGTTGACGTGAACAAAATGGAACGGTACACAATATGGTTTCGATACACATATTTATATAGGAAAAACTAATTTTAAATGACTATTGTGAATAATGCTCACTTGGGTATGAGTAGACCCACACAATATTCATAGCGCGGATAATATTTTTGTGGCATAATTTGTGGCAATATCTTATCTGCTTTTTTTCAATCCATAATTTGAACATAATTTTGAACAGGTCCCAAGCCTAGTTCGACAGTCAAACCTATGTAAGACGTTTTTTTTTAATCTTGTCTTAAGGATAAATCTTTCTATAAGTCGAACAAAATTTTTTAATGGTTTCAGAAGTTCAACTTCAGTTATCACATATTTTATACTCCATAAATCGAACAAAATATTTGTTCCCGTTACTTTTCGAATTATGGTCGCCGTAGCGTAGTGGGTAAATGTGTCGACTTACGCAGAAGATGCCAGGTACGATACCCGAATTTACCACCTATGATAATTCACGGCTCCACCTCTTTCGAGTCACTGACAATGCTCAACGAGTATTCCTGTCTAGAAAAAGCTTCACAAATTCGCCGTTCGGAGTCGACATTAAACTGTAGGTCCCTTCCACGCGTGAAAGAACATTAGCACGCACAAAACGAGTGGATGCTGAGAAGCTATGCCCAGGTCCGCCTCGGAATGTTGCGCTACTTATATTATTATTATATTTTCGACTTCGTAGAGGTTCGACTGTATTTCCTATAGTCCACAACAACATTAGCACTACCATGGCAGTTATGAAATCAATCATAGTGACTACCACATTTTTCTTACAAGTTTTATACGTCTTTAATTGCTAGGTAAATGAAAATCCTCTCTTATTTTCTGTCTATTATTGTAAACGTATCCTTCAACAGTAACACTCATTTAAATTAGTATCTAGTTTTCCTACTTTTATGAAGTTGCTTTCGGCTATTTCTCATGCAAATGCTCTACTGAAGAGTGTTTAACAGTTTGGTCTAGACTTAATCCATCCAAGTAATCAGCCTTCTACGGCAATGGCTCATAAACTTACAAGTCCAGCAGTACACATTTCTTGCATAAATCTATTTATACCTGCAATACTTGAATACATTTTTCCATTCACTAATCTGACTACAACAACAATCTTCATAAAAGCAACATAGGATAGATTTTCAGAGCAAAAGAAAAAAGTCGAATCGAGTTAAGATGCAAAACTTTACGGCAAACTCCTACAGGAAGGGAAGAATCCCTAATTTATTCTTGTTTACCTCAAAAATCATCCTTTGGTTGAATTACCTTCATTCACATCCCCCATTCCTCGGCACTCATAGTTTGAAGTATCAAGCAAAACAGGAAAAAAGAAAAAAACAAATACAAAAAAATATTGAATGAAAGAAGCAAATCCCAAAATATATCCATACTTATGTAGGGGTTTGTATGTTCTGTCAAAAGAAACTTTGAGAATCTACGAATCTACCCTCTCAGCAAATACCTTAAATTAAATAAATATTCATTCACTCAAATGGAGTGGAAAAGTACCTACTTCAGTCCCTAATTTCAAAGCATCCCTCGTTTGCAGAATTCCACTCCGCAGAGCTCCGCCAACCCACTCCTCGCACTTGACTCCCGCACAGTCTGAGTGGATAGGGAAGGCCATGCTGGCTACGGGCTCCTTCCTTCCTCCCGGCAGACAAGCAGACAGTCATTCAAACTAATTCAATTGAATTAATGAAAAGTGAACGAACTTACCAACGACGAGAGCCAGAGAGGAGCGCAGAACCCGGAGGGTGAGGAAAACCATGCTCATACACATGTATACGCAAAGAGAGGAATGATTAAAAAAAAACCAAAACAAACCATCAAACTTTCGTCCCTTTGCCGTGTCCCTGTGGATGCGATGTGCTCGCTCCGGTGAAAACAAACAGATTTTCATTTTCTCTTAATATTCGGGAAATATTTGCATTTTCCGAATTTCCAAAGAAACTGCTGGGCCGATAGGTGGAGCTCACGCCTAGGCTCAAGCGTCTCACCATCAAAGGAGCCCGGAACAGAATGCTACCGGAATTTGACCTCCTTGTTGCCCTCTTGGAGTCGCGGCAGGAGGCAGATTGAGTGGTGTGCCAGCACACAAATATTTGAGTATAATTCTGGCACATGACTACTTCCTCCATCCTTCCTCCCACGGAAACCATCATTATGAGATGGTGATGATGACAGTGCGGCAAACCCTCCGTGCTGCTAATGTGATTCAGCAACTTTTTGTAATTCCTTCCTCGAGGGAAATCATCGTGTGGCAGAGCAACTTTTCCTTTCGTTTTCGTTTCATTCGAACGGAGATACGCATTCGCATTAAAAATAAGCATTTGAGGCACGCAGCAAATGAATTTACGGGGCCGAGTTGGAGTCCTTCAGAAGGCTGCCGCAGAACCAGTACCAGAGCCAGAGCAAGTGAAGCTAATGTCATTAGCTGGGATTAAATACCGTAATTGTTAATAATGACACATCCGTTTCTTTGTAATTAAAGTACAAAAGAAGAGCGCATGCTGCCATTCAATTGCTGACACAGCCAGAGTCATTAGCACAACGAGAAACGGGAGACAACCGTCGGAGGAGGTCAACGTGGTGTGAGTCAGGCAGCACCGTATGTGGGTCAAAACAATTGAGACTTATTTGACAGAATGTGATTTTGGTTTTGATTTATGTGCTCGGAATCTGCAGCTGATGGCACACAATCTACTCGCCACGTCATGGTAACCTTTTTGGTCATTGATGACGGGATGGGGGTTGCGTCCGTGCGACCGGACGGACGGATGCGGATGTGGAAGGATTGCTGGAATGAAATGGTTTATCTTTCTCTCTGATCCTTCCTGCTGCCGCTGCTGGATTTTTGGGCTTTATTTTTGTTTGCTTTTGCGGGTGTTTCAGTTTTGACATCTGGATGTAGAGAGGGAAAAAGTAGCGTAACGTTGGCCATCTAAATAGGTCATTGGGATTCTTGGATGGATTATGTGGTTGGGTTAAAAATATCCTTTCGTTGCTATAAAAATGGATATTACAGATGTGATAGGACAGCGATGCTCTCCTAGTCAAAGGGGATCGATGACACGAGGTGGTTTCTCATTTGCTGAATCCCACCGAATAATGGCTGATAAATCAACTGTAAGGTTTTAAAGATTATGATGAAAATGTGTTCTTTGTGGTCGGAAGTAAATGAATCTGAATCAAAATAATAGAGATTATCTAGGGTGAATGTTACGTAAGCCATTTGATGTATGTACATCTGATAAGTACAAACAACCTGTTCTATGAATAACTCCTGTGCATTCAGGCAGTCGAATATTTTACCCTGAAATCATAACCTCAGAAAAATCTGCCTTCAATGGGCGTCTGATGAACTGATGCAAGGAAACTTAGAGTTGGGCGTTTTTTGTGTACTTTTGCTCCTATAGCTTCTCCACATCGGCTTGTAAGAATACGCATTAAACAGCAACAAAAGCATTCAATTTGTCAACCGGACTGCCACCTGAGACTGCAGTTATTTTAAGGGTTAGCTTTTACAATATGGATTGTTTTACAATTGCTGAATATTGAGAAAAAAACAAAAAGAAACTGTTAAAGATGACTTAAAACTTACCCACCATTAGATCTGTTCCCGTACCCAAAATATACAACACAAAACAGTACAAAACAACACAAATCTACCAAAGTCTGGTCCCGTACGCCAAAAACGTGGGTTTTATGTCAAATGAGCGCTCTCTCGAGAGAGTAAAAAATTTCCCCACCCTGCCCATTTTAGCACAAGAAATTTCTGTGGGCAGTTTGTTATGTTTTGTTTTCGTATGTATGCGATAATTTCATGTATGTATGCATGTGAGATTTCAGACTTGACGCTTCATAAATGACATAATTTAGACATTTGGTAAAACTGCGTTCCCGTACTTTCTTTAGATTTTGCTTCTCTTTGAGAGATTTTTCCCCCACTCCTTAAAATTGGCAGTCTTCTCACAATTTTGTGCAGAAAGCACGGGAACAGACCTATTGAAAAACATGCGTTACAGAAAATATGTCTGACGTTAGTACAAGTGTTTAATTAGAGTTAAGATGACCAAACCATTTTCTCCACCTCCAAGCACATTGCATTCTTCTAACTTTCCCTCCACGAAACCGCCGTTAGGTATTGCTTCACGGGGCTGCTCCCATCCTTCGAGCTCTCTTAGCTCGTTCTGCACTCTCTTTATAGAGGGGGCAGATGTACAGACATTTGTCAGTTGACTCTATAATATGGCTTCCTAGGATCTCGGGGGTTGGCAGCCAGTGAAATATTGCGTTCTCTGGTCCATCCCTTCGGCAGTGAATTTTGGACAGAAGAGTGAGCTCTCGGGACCAAATTTATGGTCCGACAAGAACAACGTGAGAAGGTGGTTGCAGTTCCCGTGAGCTATGGATATCCAGGTTTCTATGGCGTTGATCAGTTTGTCTGTCCATCTGTTTTTGGTTGTGGGATCCCATCTGACTTGACACAGTTCCACAGATATTGGTTTTTCTTCCTTATTCAGGCATCTTTTCTTAGAGAAACCGCTTCATGCATCCTTGACGCGTTTTTCTGCTATACTTGATAATATAATAATATGGGTGGCGCTACAGCCCGCAGAGGGCCAGGGCCTAGCTTCTCAGCAACCACTCGTGTTGTGCGTGCTATTGTTCTCTCACGCGTGGAAGGGACCTACAGTTTAATGCCGACTCCGAACGGCGAAGTTGAGAAGCTTTTTTCTAAACAGGAATACTCTTTGAGCATTGTCAGTGACTCGAAAGAGGTGGAGCCGTGAATTATGATTGGTGTTAAATTCGGGTATCGAACCTGGCACCCTCTGCGTAGGAGTCGACGCACTAACCCACTACACCACGGCGACCCACTGCTATACTTGATGCCATTTTTAAAATTCAATCGGTTGTTATGAACGGCCTCCGTATTTTAGAGCCCCTCCTTTGGCTGGTTACCAGGACAACTTCGGTTTTGTGGTGAGCTAGCACAATGTCGGTAGATTCCAGTCAATATTCGATTTTAGCGATCGCTTCATTTGTGGCGGTTTCCGTGTGAACACTACAATATCTTCAACTAAGCCGATCTTGGCTCCATGTGATGAGTCTCCGTAGTACATTGAGTTTTACGAGAGGTCAACGGACGGATCCCTGTGGAACACCCTCTGAAACTTCGTAGTACTTCGGGTCATCGTCTGTATTGTGCCTACATTTCCACATATAAAACGAATTAATAATTGTAAATCAAAATTTGGTGAAATATATGTATTAATTTGCCTACCTGAGTTATTGTAGCTAGGACAAGGGTTTTTTTATCGCTATAGTTTCTGCTAAGTGATTTGGTTGACATTTCCAACTGAAATTTTAACTTTTCAGGTCCTTAGAAAAGACTCGCTCACCCATTCCCCCGCCCATCTTCGATCCACCTGTGAAGATTCGCAGAGGACCCATCCATCGTCTGATGTTCAAACGTCCAGTCCAATAGAATCTGGAGGGTATGCTGGTTGAGAAATTCTTCTTGAAGATAAGTAGTGTGCCCGGAGTTTATATCCTTCCACATAAGCAACGATTTCTGTCTTATCGCCGTGCTGGCAGTGACCTGCATACTAACTACTAATAAAAATAACTACTGAACCAAAAGCGGCTTTATACCCCATTTACACCCCAAAGTTTTTTTTACAGAAAAAATGCCCATTGACACTAAGTCCGGGCACTCTAGCATCCTTTCTAATTTTGGTAGCAAATTTTTTTCAGAAATGGCAACCATGTGTGTAGCTCCAACAAAACCACGCCCCTTAAGAACACGACCTACTTTGTCTTTTAACAAGAAATTCCGCAAAATAGATTTCTTCGCTCATATTTCGTAGGACTATGCCAAAAAATGGCTTAAAAGTCTAACGATTTTCCTCATATGTAACGGTAAGTCATATGAAATTATGTTGTCAGAATAAAGTCCTTGAGAATTCGCGTGAATTGTCGTAATTGAATGATTTTCTATTAATGCATAATGTGATAAATGATCCAAGCAATAGAAAGAAAACCTTGATCAACATCTAAATCATATATGCGTTTGATTTACTTTCGGAACCAGAGAATGAGTGAATGATTTATTTACATGTGAAAACAACCGACATTACTTTCATATCTTAAGCACATGTATGATATTGTTACATGTACAACTCTTTTACTTCCGTTGCCTTCCATCACGCATGAACACACACAACACTAATCTCGCAGCTAATGCATTTTTAATCAATATTCAGGCAAAAGTTTGCAACAGCCAGCACGCATTAGTGCTTGTAATTTTTCCACCCAAGTGCCCCCAAGACAAAGTCCAAGTTCAAGCGAATTCATTAAATTCATCACTCACACTCAACATCACTTTCCCATGCGAACTCTTCATTACAAAAGTACTCCACAACGTCATTATTTACATTTTCTCCATCTGTTTACTTTCAGGCTGCACAAAAAAAGGAGACGAAGAAACAATTTTCCTGCCGCTTTTCCTTTCATCCGCACTTAAGCAGCCTTTCAACGAAACGGAAATAAATCGTCATGCGAAGATAATAATTTTCATATCACTCCGCACAGCCTCCCCACGAGCCATGTGGGATATAATGCAATCAAACGGGCACCATAATTAAATCTTTCGCATCAGAGTGAAAGTACGAGTAGATCTCGCAGGCATACACAGACCAAGAGCGCGTGTGCAGCAGGGACTGTGTGTTTGCAGTCTTTTTTAGCGACACAACCTCCAGTTGTAACCTTAATTTCACTTCCGAACCACAATTCAAACATCCCGCCGCAGAACAGATACAGGCTAAGCGGACCATCCCCTGGCGTGTCGTTCTCCCGCGGAGACATGATAGAACGATGATAATGAAACTGACGATGATTCATATTAACGCGACAATGATTTCCACTCGCTACACGACGACAAACGATTCGAATCTCTGCGACAATCTCCGCTGCCACCGCGATGATAAGTGTCAATGGACAGCAGTCGTACCCAGTGAACAGAAACAAATTTCACGTGCTCTTCTGACCAGCATTCGCCGATCTGTGTGAAATGTATGACCATCTGATAAGTTATAATGATGGATCAACATCAACAGCGGGACACACAAAACCAACAGCAACAGCAACGCAGCCACCATCGGCGCCCACCTGACGTCGAGGAGGCACTATCATCAATGCTATGGACCCCATACGAGCGTACACCAACCGATAGCTCATCCGACGATGACGATGAGCGCCTTAACAGGAAATTGAGGAAATCACAGAGCAGCTACGAGTACTATCAATATGGCGGACTAACACTCGCCCCGCCCGCGGCCATCATGCCGTACTTTGGATCCAACGATCCCATCACACCATCACCAATCGTGCCTTTATCTAATCAACATGACAGTGTTAGAAATCATAACAATATCAATAATAATAATAATAGTATCCTTAGCTATAATGGTAGTAGTAACAGTATTAATAATAATTGCGGCACTAACGGTGCGGACTACTTTCGCAAGACGGACCGGTGCGACAACTTTCGATTTAGCTATCCTTACTACGGTCCGATTCCTAGTTTGAAGAAATGCCTCAGCGTGGAGCCTCCATCGTACGATTCGTTGTATTCGAAGTCACGGGATGCCACTCGGGTGCTGAGCAGCTTGGTGACGGTATCGGCAACTGCGGCGAGTGGCTTGCTGCGGCCGGCTTACACGAGCCATATGGGGGAAGCGGAAGAGACCTATGGACGGATGGTGCATTCGTTTACCGATAATTTTGTGATAGAGGTACGTACAATCTTTGATCTCTGACTTATAGCTTGTCAACTTTGAAGACTACAATCAAATGCTCTAGTGTCCCCATTCGTTTAATTTTTCTCGGAGCCGGAGTTGATAATTGACTGTGAAGGGGAACCTCTCGACTGTACACATGAGAATAACCGCGTTTCACTTTCCAGCTCAGATCGTATTGGTATTTGCTCCACAAAAGCCCGCCGTCTCCATTCCCACTTGCAATTCCTTTTGACAATGATCTGGTAAGACGCATTAGCTGCGGAAAAGTTTGTTCACATCTCAAGTGGAAGAACTAATAAGCAAGCGTGTCGGATGCTTCTTACGCATCTTCAAATCGCATACTCATCTCCGATCACAAGTCCAATTACCCGACACGAGAACAGTGAGCAAACAAAAACTTTAAGCATCTCACCGCCAACAACCACTGGCAGTAATTATCACGCCGTGCGCTCCTCATCATCATCCATCTGTCCTCAGGCACGGAGGGGAATTTGAATTGAGACCTATTTTCGACTTCGCATGCAAACTCAGACGCGTCCGTGTGGAATAGACTCGGCATGTGCGCCCGTACTTCGCATATGCATCCACCCAAGGGCATTGACCGGAATTATAAAATTGTCTTTATTCAAAAACGAATGAATTTAGGGCACGTGTCCAACAGAGATGCGTTTTCGTTTTTTGTACGTCGTCGTCCCTGAAGCGTGAACATGTTGGGATCTAAAGCGCCATGGCAATGCGCATCAATTAGTCTAACTCCCCCAATGCATGCGCTCACCAATGTACCTACATTACGTCACCACTCGGAACGTGTAACGCTGGCGGAGTACAATACGCCATACGTGGCCATACCCAGGGCGATATAACCCACCGTCATAACGGTCATGAGGTCATGAGCAATACGTTATGCTTCGATTTTAATGAGGGTTACCGATGGACTTGTGCATCTGACAGAAAGGGAAGTCGACAATTAGTCATTCGGCTCACTTATTTGTTTTGTTGTCAAAGGCGAGAGAGACAAGCACTCGTTATTGTTTCAGACCCATGCACTAAGAATTCCAAGTAGAAGGGCTTTTATCTCGGCGAACGGAGTGGGGTGTAGAGTGGATTGTCTACATTCTTTCTTGTTGAATGAGAGAGGAGCATTCACTATCGAAGTGCATTGTTTCTTTGTTCTTCTTAGCGGCCGATAACAAGGGGATACATAGACACTCGTCTCTGGGCTTTCATGAATACCGCTATACAAATTAAACCGAGTTGATTACATTTTAATTTGTTGCATTCGCTTTGTTAGCTTTTATGTTGTCGGGATGCATGTGCGTCTTGTAACAACTCAATTCGGTGATTGTGTCATCATCTCTCCAGATGCAGTTTATAGCTCTCTGCGGGGAAGTCGTTGGTGTGGCTTGTGTTACAAAGTGACCTAAGACTTCTTTATTCACGTCTGCTGTTGTTCTGTTCTTTTAGTTTTTTTGTTTTTTTGTTCGTCTGCTGCTCAAAGTTTCCTTGCGTTGTTAGTCACGAAGTATGAGAAAAACTGAAAAGAACACTGGAGCAGTTCCCGAGAATTAAGGGTAGTCAACCTCTAGCTGGGGGCAGAGAGCATTTTATGATGCGATCTCATGGTTAGGGGAACTTAACAAAAACGAAATTCTTATGGTTTAAGAAACCGATTGGGTGGCATGACAGGTTTATTTTCCCTTCTCCTCTTGCATTTTGTTCTTTCCGCAGGAGTGACGAGATACCGAGAACTTTCGTTGCCAGCAGTCTCTAGTAATGAATCATTTCACAAAATCCAGCAGAAAATCTTTGTTGCCAAATGCTTATCGAAAGTTCATGTAAGAGGACACCAAGGGAATCTGTGCATGTGTCTCGAACGCTTTCATTAACTGGTCCCTTTGCATCGAACATTTAACCAACCATTGCGTAAATTTGTAATTTAAACATTTGTATAAGCAAAACACTGTAATTAAAAGTCGTATGCAAAAGCCACATGGTTTTTATTTTATTTTTTAACTTAAGAACTGGAGCACTTATATTCGCTTATCCGATGTCCACTTCTTGTAGAGAAATAAGAGTCTCATTTTCAGAAATTGATTTGTTGTCTTAGATGTTCATTCGAATGTTCCAATCTGAATGTTTCGACCACCATTTTCAACAGAGATTAGATCAACCTTTGTGTGTGTGGCCGATTTTTACTTTAGTTCTTTGAAGGCTGAAAATGAAGCTTAAGAGCGTTAGTGCGTCCACTCCTCCGCAGAAGGCGCCAGATTCGAACTTTCACAATGCACGGCCATATCTATTTCGAATCAACTGACAGCGATCTCCTTTCCAGAAAAAGCTTCTCAAACATCGCCGTTCGGAGTCGGCATAAGACTGTAGGCTGTAATCCACCCACTCATTAAGGCACTTACAACACGAGTGGTTGCAGTAGACGCTAGGCCTAGGTAAGCCTCGAGCTGTCGCGCCACCCATATTATTATTATAGTACTAGCTGTACCTGGCGCAAGTTGCTACGCATTTTCGATTGAAAAAAAATAGATACAAAATCTTTTCACAGAATTCTAATAAAATTAGTCTATAAAGGACGAAAAACAAACTAACATTTATTTTTATATATATATAGAAGATTGTTGGTTGTTTTCTCGGAGCATTTTCAAAATAAAGTGCTGTGGAACTGATGCAGAACTCACTCTGAAGAGAAAATCGGTTGAGATCACTAAAAAAGATCCAAACATATCTATTTAACGTCGTTAACTATTGTCTAGTCTTTGTTCGTCAACTTCAATCCAGGTTTTCGGCTTAGATTTCTAACCGAGATTTACACCGAATTTGAGTTTAACATTTCGAAAGATAGACCCGAAAGCGGTTATACATCTAAAAGTTTAAAACAGTAAGCAATATAGTTCGATTCAATCGGTATTTCCATAGGCAAAATATAATTTGGATCGAGGATAATGCACATATGTTTATCGCAGTCACATCCAGGAAAATCTAAAGTTTGATAATACTCGTGAGTCGAAGGAATCATCCCGCCACATTTTTTCAAAAAATCGGTTTTCGATTAAGTTCGTGCATTGAACTTGTAAGTTCATGATCATCAAGATCTTGTGATTGGATTTGATAACTTTGGCCATGTGTAAAATCAATTCAAAATCTACAGCGTTCTGTATATTATAATACATACAGTGAAACTTCTCTCTACGGACGCCCTTATATACGGGACATCTTTCCTTATGGACATTTCGTGCACTTGAACCCCTTTAGAACGGAGACCCGCAATATAAATGAAACATGAGGCCGTGAATTATGAAACGGATTTAAGCTGATACTACCAGCGTAGGAGTCGACTCACCAACCCAATGTGCCAAGTTGGCCACCAATCTTAATACGTGTTGGAAGTCAAAATTATTCGTGTTATTAAGATCATTCGGCCAGAAAGACTTAAAATCTTCTTCTTCTTTATTTGGGCGCTACATTCCGCGGTAGACCTATGTCTCAATCAACAAGCCTAACCAACTAGCATGATCTCAGGATAGCTGCCTCCAGTGTCGCACGCCAAGTTTTTTGAGGTGCTTCTCCACCAGCATGCGCCAACTTAAACGCTTCGTCCTCTGTTGCGCTGCTCCAGGCGTCCGGTGCTGAGTTGTCAATACGCTCCACCATGGCTCATGTCGCTGTAGGGTTCGCACGCAGAACTTAAGAAACTTGCTGAAACTTTATCAGATACCTTTCATTTCTATAAGATCAAACCGAGAATCCAGCATTAATTGCTAGTTTTCATGTCCACATACTGGCAATAAGATTGTGGAGTCCAGCAAAACTTAGGAAGTCTGATTGACCAAAGATTTTTAGAGCTTCGAAGAATATCCTCGAACGACGACTATGATAGCTGTAACCGTCTTCGAATCAAAATTCTGAAGGGAAAGTAGCATTTAATGTAGCTTTAATGTAGTTTTAGCTTTAATCTAAAACAAATGACCCCAATTTATTACCAAAGTATTACCCTAT